>LR812538.1:31979773-33197639 GCA_903798195.1 Danio kyathit | reverse complement strand
AGAAAACATGACAGAAGAGGTAACTGCTCTTCTTGAAGATTAGACTGAGTGAGTCATTTATTTATTTTTTCACTTGGCACATAAAAGTGAAGTGAACTGAATAGTGATTGTTCATATGATTATACTCGTAGCTTTTTTAACCATTTTTTTATTAACCATGACTGACCTATAACGTTATATGGCACAAAATAATTAAAGACCGTTCAGAAATGTGATGCTCTTTTTTTGCGCTAACACGTTTAATGACATCATGTTTCCAGGAAAACTGAAATTGTTTTGTGGACGTCGGTCAAGGTAACTTTATTTTCTCGTTTTGTTCCGGATGTTAGTGAGTGTAGTGAATTTGTGAGTGTGCAGAAAGTTTTCACTAATTTCTAAACGCATCTGACTGACTAATGCATTCATAAGCTCAACACAATATTTGTAATTGGTTACAATGCTCATCGCTGCAAAATTCAATTCAATGTCAATTCATCTTTATGTCTATATCACTTTTTACGATGTAGATTGTGTCTCACTGAATGCAAAACATAAATGTGATTCCATGAATTGACACATTTCTTTCATTTTCACATTTGACTTCAACCCATGGTCATAGTTAAGTTTAGTTGAAGGGTTGTTTGAGCACCCATATGTTGAATTTTCTGTTATTTTTATGGAAGTTATTTCACTCAATAATACATATAAACCTAAATTTAAAAGCCTAGTTTATCCAGGTTTTGTTTACATTTTATTTTAAATAGTTATAAAATATATGACTCCTCCTCTTTAACATAATCCAATCAAAAACAGAGTGGGCAGATCCTAAATTTAATTATGTTTAATAATTTATATGAATTATCCTTACACGTAAGAGTGATGACAAAATTCTCAATAAATATTCAGTCAGCTCCTAAATTAGCAATATAATGTTTAGTACACAAAGACTTGTTTAAGAAAAGTAGATCATTGAAAACCTACATATTTTGAAAAGTGTTAAACTGCTGTCGTTGCATTACTAAAAATAGTTCAGGAGAGCTGCTATTTTTAGTTTCCTGAATTAGCAGTAAATCTCGAATCATCAGGGACCTTCCATGACAAACAAGAACCACATTTCTGGTGATATTGGCGCTCTTTTGGTTAAAGAGAAACTGACTGTCTATGGTATTTCAACCTAATGCTTCTGTGTTATATAAGTACAATCTATAATCACAAGCTTAATGTATAACACTAGCAGACAAATGCTTTATCGCATCCTGTATCCGGTCATTTGAGCCAAATGCAAGGCTTACTTTGCTGTGGTTTCTGTCCAGTACAGCACACAATACAAGCACACAATTGCCTTCTTTGGCTTCATTAACACACAGTCAAACATTCCTTTAGTTTTGTTCTTGGGCACACAAGCATACATTTGCAAGCAGTTTCATTGAGTGCAATAAGGGTTTCTGTTTCCAGATCCTGATAGCACATGGAGCTGTAGTTTGGCAGAGATCCAGCAGGCCTCTGAGTCCAAGAGAGAGTGAAAGGGAGAGCCCACATATGGAGTCCGTAGACCACTCGCCTCAAAGCCTGCCTCTGCTTGAAGGGTGATGAAATATTCATTGAGTGTGCTTAAACACGCAGTGCACATTTCCTTCATTTTAAAAGTGGCACAGAAGTGGGACCTCTCATCATGTTGGACATAATTCAATCAGGTTTTCATCTGGCAATAATCAAATTTCACACTGTACAGCATTGCCCGGGTGGGAATCCCTCTTAGATATTAGATAAACACCACAGTACTTCCCAATGCCAGCAGGTCTTATTACTCTCATTGGGACTCACTTACTCAAAGCCACTACCCAGCAATCTTTTTCCTTGTTTTTAAAAAGAAGTCTAATAGATTTTTAATAGACATCTAAACATGATGTCTTGACTAAAACAAGGCTAAATTTGGGCTGTGAAAATCGAATAGATGTTTGACCTTATTTTGCAATGCATAAGCGGAAGTGCTCTCATTTTGTTATTGTTTTAAAATCATTCAGTTGCCTACGGGAGAAATGGCTAGGAATAATAAACGGCAGGAAACGGTCAAACTACTTGCTCTGCAAACAAGTGTGTTCATGACTATACATAAAAAGTAGAATAATATAATAATAAAATGTTAGTTTGCAACATCAAGAAGCCTAACGAGCTGTTTAAACGTCTAAAAATGAAAGTGAATGAGACCGGAAGTCTTGATGCCAAAAGATTCAATGGCTGCTCCTGCTCATACATCAAGAATAAGGTCACTAACCCAAAAACTACACTAGTCATCAAAAACACCAGAAATAAATGACTCACACACTGTCTAATCTGTGTATTTGAAAACTTTTGGGCTAGACATCTATTATGTTTTCCCAACAGCCCAAATTTAGCCTGGATTTAGCCAAGACGTCTTTAAAAAAATCAAAAGGGGGCTAATAATTCTGACTTCAACTGTATGTGTGTGTGTGTGAGTCTGTGTGCCTCTGTAGATGCATGTAGCACGAGAACCGCATATGTGACGCACCGATGTTTCTTTTTCTTTTTCTCTAATGCTTGAATGAAGTTATTTTCTGTAATATACAGTGATGCTGTTGACAGACGAATAAAGAGCAAGATGTGGAATGCAAACCCGTGTGAGCTTTGATTGATGTTTTCTGCTGCAATACGAGTTTTTTTTTTACCTAACTCAACGCGTTACATGTCTTTCACATATATTCGGGTTATAAGCATGTGTAAGTAATAATAAACGTTCACATCTTTGGCGAGTTCATTATTTGTGATGAGTAACGCAGGGAAAGCGTCTGCATAGAGAGCCACTGCAGCGCTGCTTAATTGTGAGTGTTTACAGCGGTTTGACCTGATAAATATGAATTTGTAGCTAAATTGTTAGCGGTGCTAAACAGCATTTTGCGTTGTTTACATCCTTGCTACAACATACTGTTAACGCTAGACACTGTGCCATAGATCAATGTAACAACTTAAAATACTTACAGGTTGTAGCTCACCAATTCACAGCTTCGTCTATTATGGTTGGAGCTGCTCATTTGAGGAGTTTTTCAGCCGAATCCATGCACTGAACTGAGAGCAGATTCTGGAAGTTGTCCTTTGTCAATGCTAGATGATATATCTATTTTTTTCTACATTCTCTGGAACATAATTAATATGAACAACTGTAGCACTTCTCTCTTTGTGTTATGTCCTTTGAAGCCCAAATACAGAAAAAGAACAAGAGCTGTGGAATAGCAGCGTTTGGCACGGCATTTTAACTTTGTCTGCTGTAACATAACAGCACCTTGGCCACGCCCCTTTGTAAACCGGAAACCCTTGTGATCTTACGAGCCCGGGTGTATTTTTTTGTAGTCCCCAAACTTCATTCGCTGTAGGCTTTGCTAAGCTAACTCTGTATAAGCCAATGTATTCCTTTGCATTGAACTTTGAGCATCTTACATTAAGAGATGTTGTTTATGTTCACACAGCTACATACACATTAACTAAAGTTTAAAATATGATATACAGTGGACCACCCCTTTACTAACATGCAGAGAATTGCAAATTATTTTTTCTGTCAGGATCAGTCGCCCCATCAAGTTTTGTATTTAGAAACATGCCTAGATGTCCAATGTTTTGGGTAAAACAAGGCTACATTTGGGCTGTACCTAACATCTAACAATAGACCAAAAATAGACTTGTTATGACATTGATTTTGACCGACTTCACGTGTAGCCATTCATTACTGTCTTGATTAATTGTGTTAAACGCCTTTTCAATTTTCACTGAAAGACCAAATTTTGCCTTCTTTAACGTCTATGTTTAGATGTTATTTTGAGGTCTTTTTTAAACACACATACACACACAACTGCTTGCTAGTACTTTTTGTTTTTCTATATGCTTCAAGTCCTGCATTGTTATATTCCTATGTATTATGAAAAATACATAGACCACAGGAATTAAAGCAACTAAAATGTAGTTTCATAAATATGTTTGTTAAATCTGTATGTGTGTATTAAAAGGGGCATCACGGTGGCGCAGTGGGTAGCATGATCGCCTTACAGCAAGAAGGTCGCTGGTTCGAGCCCTCGGCTGGGTCAGTTGGCGTTTATGTGTGGAGTTTGCATGTTCTCCTGTGTTGGCGTGAGTTTCCTCCGGGTGCTCCGTTTCCCCAAAGTCCAAAGACAGGCGCTACAGGTGAATTGGGTAAGCTAAATGTGTCGTTGTGTATGTGTGTAAATGAGTGTTAATGGATGTTTCCCAGTGATGGGTTTGCAGCTGGAAGGGCATCCGCTGAGTAAAACATATGCTGGATAAGTTGGCAGTCATTCCGCTGTGGCGACCCCAGATGATAAAGGGACTAAGCCCAAAAGAAAATAAATGAATGTGTGAATTAAAAATAACAGCAGAATCTACACCACAGCAGTTACAGCCTATAAATGTTTAAACACACATAACTGGAAAATGTTATCTCTCTAATAAACATATAAAAACAGATCGATCCCTTTAATATTTCTGCCTCAAGCGGTGTTCCCAAGTAAATTTCAACACATTCCCTTAAAAATTTCACTCACTGAGTCCGAAGCATTCATGAGCAAGTTAATATTTGTAATCACTTATTCATAAGAACCGGTTCAAGAATGTTCGCAGTCTGGATCCTGCTATTCCCGGCTTTCACTTAGCATGTCAATGTCCAAATGTGTAATTGCTTTGAGGAGTCCCTTTTTTAGGCTTCTTCAGAGGGGCCCGAAGAGTTGAACATGAATAATTCATGCCGCTTTATTTCATTTTGCTAACACATTTGGCATAAACCAGAAAACTCAGTATCTCATCCTATGTTTTTTCTTCCACCCACATTAGCTCATTATCCAGCGAATGCCTGAATAAAAACAAATATTAACCGATGTGTTTTGAACTACCACTGCAGCATTAGCTCACACTGATTTTTGCAGTCTAAATATATCACTTTTCAACTTTAAAGAAGAAACAATGGTACATTTACATTCAAAAACCCCACTATATAAACACCTAAAATGAGTTATGAAACAAAACTTTAAAAAAAAAAATGGCTTAACCTTGAGTGAGCAAGTGAGAGATGGTGAAAGGACAGCGCCTAGAGCAAAAAAAAACTAGTGAGACATGCAGCCTCAGTCTGGTCATGAGATTTCATCACTCTAAAAATACATCCTCTCAAAAGCCCAAAGAGCTTTTCTGTGCTCTCTCCATGTGTGTGTGTGTGTGTGTTGGTGTGTGTGTGTGTGTGTGTGTGTGTGTGTGTGTGTGTGTGTGTGTGTGTGTGTGTGTGTGGTGTGTGTGGTGTGTGTGTGTGTGTGTGGTGTGTGTGTGTGTGTGTTGAATAATGAAGTGTGAGAGCTGGCAGAGCATGCACAGTGTACAGATTCTTCTCATAATAAACCATGGATTTGCCTCATAGTTTGACTCCGCCCCTTTATGGAAAGATGAAATATCTATGGAAAATTGGACTATTTCATTTGTTATGTCAGTTGTCATGTTAAATAAATCATAAAAAAAACAAAGAACAGTAATGCAATGTTATTTATTTATTTTTTATTTATTATATGTAAGGATATTTACACCTCACACATTATTCTTTTTGATTTTAGCACTTTTTCCCACATGAGATTAGAAAACATTAAAAAGATTAAGAGATCAATTAGAAAACATACGAAAAGAACACAAAATTCTTTTATGGCAACAAAATGTCCCAAGAATATACAGTACACTCAAAAAATATGTTTTTACTACTTAATTAAAATGAGCTGAAACAACACAATTCTTGAGATTTCATTGGCACAACTTAATTTTTTTATGTTCAGTCCACATAAATTTGTTAAAAGTGTTAAGTTAACTTAATCGATTTGTGTTGGGTCAACATGAATAAATTTTGTGGAACCCTGCATTTTTTACAGTGTATGTTTCCTGTTGAGGGGATTTCATTCACTCGTTCATTTTCCTTTAGCTTAGTCACTTATTCATCAGGGGTCGCCACAGCGGAATGAACCGGCAGCTATTCCAGCATATGTTTTACACAGCAGATGCCCTTCCAGCTGCAACCCAGTACTGGGAAACACCCATACACTCTCGCATTTACACACACACTTATACACTACGGCCAATTTTGTTTACCCAAATCACCCATACCCAGGCAGGGGCGCCCCTGGGTAGTACAGGCCCTATGACAACAATTCTTGTTGCGGAAGAAAGTGAACGGGGGGTGATGTTTGTCAGACCAAAGTGAAGAGTGGGTGTCAGAAGTGGAGAAGGGATGTGGGGCTGGTTAGGTGTCGAAGATGAAAATAAAAAGCGGTGGGGGGGGTGGTTGATAGTACCTCTGGGGGCCCCAAAGCAGCATGGGCCCTTAGAATCGTCCTAACTTTCCCCTCTTTACCTAACATGCAAACTCCACAGAGAAATGCCAACTGGCCAGCTGGGACTCAAACCAGTGACTGTCTTACTGTGAGGTGACAGTGCTAACCACTGAGCCATCGTGCCACCCATCGAGGCGATTTGTAAACGATGAGTAGGTGTTTCAGACATTTCTTCTCATGTAGTGTGCCATAGTGCATGACAACTTATGCTATGTCTGCAACTTTTAATGTCATTGCAGATAGTCATGTTTAATTTCTTCCCCATCATCCACAATGAGTTCTGTCACATGGGTGACGTTGACCAATAGGAACACAGAATCTCTTCCGTACACAGCTTTTAAAATGGCAAAATGAAAAGGAGAGGAACATGAAAAGGAAGATGTGACAACAGAACGCTTGTATGACATTTCATCACAGAACTACCATAAAGATAAATATTGGCAATCCACAGTCAGAACTGGAATTACCATGTAAATAACATTTTAGACAAGTTTGTGGTATACTGTTTGCACTTCATCATATATTTGTAACATTTCTTGTATACTAAAATGACCAATCACTAAAATTATACTGAATATACAGTTGAAGTCAGATTATTAGCCCCCCTTTAAATTTTTTTTCTTTTTTTTTAATATTTCCCAAATGATGTTTAACAGAGCGAGGAATTTTTCACAGTATGTCTGATAATATTTTACTTCTGGAAAAAGTCTTATTTGTTTTATTTCGGCTGGAATAAAAGCAGTTTTTAATTTTTTTTAAAAACCATTTTTAAGATCAATATTATTAGCCCCTTTAAGCTATATTTTTTCCGTTAGTCTACAGAACAAACCATCATTATACAATAACTTGCCTAATTACTCTAACCTGCATAGTTAACCTAATTAACCTAGTTAAGCCTTTAAATGTCACTTTAAGCTGTATAGAAATGTCTTGAAAAATATCTAGTCAAATATTATTTACTGTCATCGTGGCAAAGATAAAATAAATCAGTGATTAGAAATGAGTTATTAAAACTATTATGTTTAGAAATGTGTTTAAAAAATCTTCTCTCCATTAAACTGAAATTGGGGAAAAAATAAACAGGGAGCTAATAATTCTGACTGTATACCGAATGCTGTCTGTCTTCCTGTCTGTTATTAGTATCTTTTTTATGTCACATGATGATTCAAATCAATTAAAAAAAACACTTTGTCCCATCCCCTCTCAAATTACGCACACTTTCACACATGTAAACACAATCATTCTACATCTAACAAGGCAAGGGTGCGATGTGTGTGATGGAGGAATAAAGGCTGCAAAATCGTGTGTGGGCAGGTGTCACAGCTTTCTGACAACTCCAGAAATCCAGTGACTAAAAGCCACAAAACTTTACATTAACACTGATGACAAATAAGATTGAGTGATCCTTTGTTCTGACCCTCACCCACTGATTCTATTAATCTATGATAATGACTAGCAATCATGAAATAATGGTGCTTTTCTGTAGCTATAATGCATAATACCTACATTTGATGAGGCAGAATTATTAAACAAGAAATGCAGACTGGAGAGAGAGATAGAAATTGAACTGTAATTTAGCAGTATTGTTTTACTACTGTACTACTATGTACTACTATGTTCTCCTCAGGTTATTGAACTGAAGTGTTTGCCTTTATAATCCCTTTGATGTGTGAAAGTGCTCTTCAAGTAAATGGGTCAACAATCATGCCAATAATTACATTCCTCTGTGAAGAAAGAGGTGTAAAGCAATGTCGTAACCAAACCCTTTATTCTGGAGATAACACACCTGACTGTCTCAATGCAGAATAACCACATGCTTCTCTCAGGCTGACAGCCTTACAAGCATTAAGAGCCATCAGAGAACATAAAAAGAAACCTGAGATGTTGAATGAGAATTATTGATTATGGCCAGTTTTTCTAACAATACGCAAAGATTTTCAAAGATTTGGGGTTGGTAAGATTTTATTTATTTATTCATTTAGTCATACATTTTCCTTCGGCTTAGTCCCTTTATTCATTAGGGGTCGCCACAGCGGAATGAACCGCCAACTTATCCAGCATATGTTTTACACAGCGGATGCCCTTCCAGCTGCAACCCAGTGCTGGGAAACATCAATACACACTCATTCACACACATACAAATACCGGTCTATTTAGTTTATTCAATTCACCTATAGCGCATGTCTTTGGACTTGTGGGGGAAACCGGAGCACCCGGAGGAAACCCATGCTAACATGGGGAGAACATGCAAACTCCACACAGAAATGCCAACTGACCCAGCCGAGGCTCAAACCAGCGACCTTCTTGCTGTGAGGCGACAGTGCTAACCACTGAGCCACCGTGCCACCCCTATTTATTTACTTTTATATGCTTATCAAGATTGCCTTTATTAAAATAAAAAAATAAAACAGTATTGGGAAATATTATAGCATTTTTTAATGGTTTTGCAATAGAAAGACATTTAATTTTGTTTTAAAGTTATTCCTGCACTGTAAAAATGATTGCAATTTGAAATGTAAAATACTGTAAAATTGTATTTGTCTACAAAAATAACTTAATTGGTTACCATAAACAGGGCATTTCCTTTATTTTCTACACGGACAAGGAAAGAAACTAAAACACTAACCAAATATTTCACATTTTATTTACAGTAAAATACTGTTAAATGCTCAAATTTTACAAGTAAAAAAAGTCCATTTTCTCTTTTTGGCACTTAATTGCATTTTCATTTAGTTAATTAATTTTTTGTTTTCATCTATAATCGTATTGTGATTAACTTTGATCTGTCAAGTGGGCTATTTCTGTTCTTTTACCCATGTACATTTTAATGGTGGCTGTCAGTATATGTTAATAGAACAAAACACATTTTGGTAGCAGGGTATACGGCCTGTTAGATTTGCCAGTTTAAAAATCGATTGTGTATTTTGTGAGTTACAGTTTTGTCGTGTATAATGTACAGTTTTTTAAAATATGTTTACATTTTAACTTTAAAATGGTTCCTCTCATTAAAAATAGCAATGTTAGATTATAAAACTGTTGTCACCTTTAATAATTGAATTGTGTCTTTTCTATATAAAACTACTTTTTTTAAAACTGCCTCAAAAAATTATACATTATTTTATCAATAAAGAAAAATAAAGAAACTAACGAATTGATTCATAAGGGTACAACGGTTACTGTGATTTTACCCATTACATCAGGTTAAACGTTAAACTAAAAAAAAATTAAGAAAGGTATTTGTCTGTTTTCAACTGCACCATAGTCCAATAATGTGAGTAGATAATAAAGTATTAAAATATATATGTGAGTTAGAGAACATGATGCAAAGAGCACAGTCAAATTGTAAATGTCAGTAATGCTGTAAAGTCATGTGCAGATAACACCCACAAAGACCACCCACAACATATCATTGAGCCCACACAACAGGTGCTGGTCTGCTCATAAAGACAGGAATTATATTAGGCTGTAAAACAACCGCTCTTCCACACCTCACTGTTTTCTTTCTGTATATATGGACTGTTCTGGGTTGCATCATGAACTAATGCATGGTGAAAATATAAGAAATGGCATCATTTAGAGCTTTCATGGCAAAATCAAATACTGGTAAATATATTATAATGAAATATTAGTGATATTAACAACAAAAACCTTTAAAAACAATGTTAATATTTTATTTACTGAAAATCAAGTTACAGTAAAGCAATTTCTAATGATACAAGATTTAAAAAATTAGTTTAAAGGTGTTTTTTGAGCTGCTATTGATAGAAAATTTCACAGTTCCAACAATTATTCCTACAATTATCCCACAACTATTTTCAACAGTAATATGTAATGCCTGCTTAAAGTCGTTTAGCCTTAATTAACATTTTAAAATGTGTTCAAATTAAACTGATCTCTTTTAATCTCTCTTTTGGGCCCTTACTTTTTCTGATGTATATCAATGACCTCTCTCAGGTAATTAAACATTCAGACTCTTTATTGTACGCCGATGACACTGTACTTTTTGTGTCTGGATCAAGTACAGACACAATTAACAATAAATTAAATACAGATCTTCAGCATCTACATCAATGGCCGCAAGACAATCATTTGACTGTTAACATTAAGAAAACAGAATGTATGTACTTTTATTCACCTAGGCGAAAATTATCCATATCCTATCCTATCATTTTCTCAAATCAAAAACTTTCCATTCTATCCACATATCAATATTTGGGAATCAGCCTGGACTCTCACCTCACTTATTGTGCCCCATGTTCAAAATGTTTATAAAAGATTAAACAAAAGCTATTTGTTTATGGGAAAATTTGAGCAAATTTGTCTTTTTTTGTTTCTGAAACCTATCTTCATGCCCTAATCTTGTCTACCATGTCTTACTGTTTGCCTGTATGGTCTCTCACAACAAATGATATCTTGGAGCCAATAGCTAGACTGTACAATACGGCCTATAAGATCCACAATAGACTCTCTGGATGGACACATCACTGTTTTGCTCTATCACTCTATAATGCTTTGTCATTATAAAAATTACATTATGAACACAGGTATTAAACTGTACTATCAAATTTTAGTGCTACCTCAGCAGCTCTTTGTGCTTTGGTACCAAAACTTAACACGAGAACTGGATCGTTCCACCAGATCTGCAACAAATGGATGTTTGCCATTACCGGCTTTAAAAACTGTTATGGACAGAGATCTTTCTTTTATGTATTCACAAAAGCCTGAAATAAGATCCCACAACATCTAAAAACAATACCAACATTAAGATTTTTTTAAAAATCCCATGCTCATCATCTGATGGTCAACTATCGCTGTAGCCACTGAGTTATTAGCCTGCTTCCCTCTATTTTGAATGCTTGGTGATTTGGTTTGTATTGTTCTCATGTGTTGATGGATGAGATGGCAACTGCGTCTGTATGTTTTTATGTTCTGCAGAGCAGGAACCTGCTGAAAAACAACAATCATGCTGAGTCAGGCCCGATTATCTTTTAATCTTTTCCTGCTTTAAAAATTGTAAATAAATTAATGAATTAAACGGTATTGTCCAAATATACAGTAGGTTGCGTTTTGAATGCCTATGAGTGAAGAAAGATAATGCAGTCATATAATGTATTTATTGCATCTACCGGTAAGAAGCAAATTGGGACATGTGAACCTTGTCACTCTGAAGGAGACAAAACTAAACAAAGCTTAGAAAAAAGCCCACCGCGGTGTTTTAAAATTGTTTGCACATCCCATGTGCACAGGAAATGTAATAGCTCTTATCTTTTCAGTTAGAGATATACAGATAACTATGCAATTAGGTGAATGTAGCAACACTTTATGAATGAGGCGTGAAATTATCCTCCCTTGGGGACATATTAGTAAAACCTGGCAGCCAATTTCTTTCATTATATTTCAAAATTGCTGTGAACTATGCTTTATAAGGCATGACAAAATTAGTGATGCTTTAATGCAATGCTTTGCACAAACAAACTTTTGATAATACCACTGAAGCTTTGACCCACATGTGGTCTAACAACACACTGACAGTGTATGAAAGGTGACAGCTTTTGTACCTTTGTATGCTGCGAGTATGCTGATTTTTGCTCACATTTTTATTTTGTATATGGTTAGGGCTGTCTGCCAGCTCAGACCATTTAAAAAGAAAGCATGAAGCTAGTAGGCCATAAGGTGAACCTAGAAAAAGTGGCTAGTAAATGATTTTAGTTCCCACATATGGGCACTACTTTTTTAATGAATTTCTGAATAGACAACACCCTTATGGATTTTATGTTAAAAGTTCTCCACAAAAAATACTGCAGTTTTTTGTCATGATGCATAAATGTGTATAATTTTTATAAACTGAGTGTATTTATGTGCCATGATTGACCTGTTTTGATTTCCTGCTGGCTTAGACGTAACTAGCTCTTTACTCAAAGCAAACTATAGATTCCGCCCTCCTCCCTCCCTTTTTGCAAACAAATAGCAAAGTGGCTAAGAATGTTGTCTTTTTTCTTATTCTGCATTTTAACAATAAAGTGTGCTGCAGTCTGCTCTGGGATCAGATGTAACTTTAGAGGCTTAAAGGTGTCCTTACACAGAAACCCAGCTTCAGAAGTGAAAAAAAGCTAAATGAATTTGTTTACATGAAGGGAATATTTTGAGAGGAATGGGCAAAAACTAGCTTGTGTGTGCAAAACATTTTTCGCAAAAAACATGCTTTACAACTTCAGCTGAGAGTCTGGACGCATACCTGGTGCAGTTGAATCTAAGCTGCATCCAATGCTTTTTAATGCGCTAACCTAACCCCACCCCTCACAGAGACGTCACTAGCTCCATTGAGTGCAATATGTCCGACATTGCATCACTGAGAGATGCAGTCTTAGCTTACATCATCAAGACTGCATCCACATACTATGGGGGCTAGCATCAAAATGGCATTTAAAGGATGTAGCCGTACCTACAATTTGTCTGAATGATGTAACAATTTTATTTTATAAATATTGTTTGTTTTATTTGATCTTAGATTGCAAATGGCAACTTCAGTTAACTTGTGATTAAAATAAGAACATCATCCTCTCATGTGCAGAGCTGTGTTTGTCACTGTGGTTTTCACATTAACCAGCTTAGAGATTTTGAAACTGAGCATTTGATAAATAATGCTATAATGTTATAGATGTTTGTTTGAATGCATTTTACATTGATAATGATGGGCTGCAATGTCAACAAACGATAAAATATAACAAGGCAAAATTCAAGGCTGAATATTTTAGAAAGTTTGAAGCTAAAAGATTGAAACTAGACACAACAATGGATCCAACAATAGAGTATTTTTATGTAGCCATTATTGCTTGTTCTGTTGTTAATCCATTAACTGCTTGCTCTACCAAATGGTTAACCATATTTTGCCTGTTTTAAATAATGGTTTACACTATACACAGCATTGTTGGTTTACAAAATAAATCAAACAAACATAATCCTGTTGCACTACTACACTTGATTTTGAACAACAAATCATGTTAAATAAGAATCTGAAATATTTTATTTTATGGCATACTTCAATAAATAAAGATGATTTCATATTCAAAAATTTTATTATGAATATTAATTTAAATAAATTGGTCTTACACTTCATATATTCAGATTTTTCATAGTAAATGTATAGATTCCGGAACGTTTACCATAACTGACATATAACCTCTACCAAATGGTTGATTATTTAGAATTTATGGGATGATTGCATTGAGTGTTAACTAGCAACATTAGGAGTTAGGAAATGCAATCCAAATTTTTGTTGTGTTGGTGGGGCAGTTTAAGGGTTAAATTTAGACTGATATGTACTCAGACTTTATGAATATTTAACCTAAATCACAGCAGCATTCAACTATGAAGGATGTAGGCTGTCAAACACACGTTTACATCGGTGAAGACCTGTTGAACTCCAATCTTGTTTTTTAAAAATATGCAAACTGTGTTTCCCAGTCTACAATTTGCCACCCCTGTTTAAACAATGTTTTCTGATAAGAGGGGTCAAAACAAGACAGAAAAAAATTGAAAAATTTGGAAAGTTTTGGATTTCAGAGAATATTACAAGATAAATAATAAAGAATAAATTATAGTATAAATTCCAGTGGTGTAAAGTAACTAATTACAAATACTCAAATTACTGTAATTGAGTAGTTTTTCTCAGGAATTGTAATTTACTGAGTAGTTTTAAAAATGTGTACTTTTACTTTTCCTTGAGTACATTTTTTTTTCAGTATTTGTACTTTTACTCTTTTACTCCACTACTTTCTTTCAAACTGCAGTCACTACTATTTGTCTTGTCAATGGGGATTAGAAAAATCAGTCCTGAGATTACTGTCCAATCAAATCGCACATACCGTAAAACGTAAATCGCATCATAGTGAACTACCTCAAGACGTGTGCACTTTATAATTGCAGCAGACTGTTTGAAGGTATTAAAAGTGTCCATGAAGATGTTCAAAATCTTTATGCGCATTGACCCAGAGACTGTTTAGATGCATGTCACTGATGAGAAGATGACAGATGTTTACTGTATGATGACCGAAATGGCCTTAATTACCCAGCAGGCACAGGACGTCAACATAACGTCTAATTGACATTGAACCCTAACGTCATGGAGACTATGCATTTTGTTTAGAAATGAAAATCGGGTTGACGTCAGAACCTAACGTCAGGCCAAAGTCAATGTTCATTGTCCAACCTAAAACCAACCAAATATCAACGTCTAATGATGTTACAGCTTGACATTGTGTTAACGTTGCCCCTATGACATCTATCAGACGTTGGATTTTGGTTGCCATACCTGATGAAAAAATGTCAGTATTTGACATCAATATGACGATAGTTTAAGATGTTGGCTCGACGCTGGATTTTGGTCACTTTCTAACAACCTAAAATCAACCAAATATCAACGTCATTTGACGTCATCATTGGACAGCAAAATAACGTTGTCCTTAGCTGCTGGCTTGACAATTAATTTTGGTCACCTGACATTACAACCTAAATCTAACCTAATATTAATGTCTCATGATGTTGTGGGCCTGCTGGGGATTAACTAAATGCACTATAGAATGTTTCGTTTACACACACATGCACAAATTACATGTAAACACATCAGCTTTTGAAAGCATAATACTCACTACTCATTACTCTTGAGTACTTTTAAATGGGCTACTTTTTACTCATACTTTGAGTAATATTTACAGCAGATACTTTTACTCACACTACATTTTTAGGCAAGTAATGATACTTTTATTTGAGTATAATATTTCAGTACTCTTTCCACCACTTATAAATTCATATGCAACATTGTGAAATAGTTCCTTAAATGGGCTCAAGGCAGCCTGCTAATGCAATATATATTGTAATACGAATCATAGTTTATTAACATTCTGAACACACAAGCAGACAAAGTGAGCTTGTGTAGCTACATTGTCTACATTAATGAAGTTGCGTAGACTAGAGTAGACCTTTGTTTTGGGCTTAAAAACTACCTCATGGTTTTACTATGTACTACCCACACACATCTTTTGTTCTTTTATATCTTCAAAAGATACTAAGCATGATTTATAAAAGGCTCTGCAATTACTGTAAAAGGTCTATTGGAATGTGGGAGATGTGAAATACGATGGATCTATTTTCAGCTGGTTGTAAGAAGTCAGTCTTTCTCCTTTCTCTCTCTCTCTCTCTCTCTCTCTCTCTCTCTCTCTCTCACACACACACACACACACACACACACACACACACACACACACACACACACAACACACACACACTCAATCGCTCATTGTAGAAGAGTCCACTGGTAGTTGCTATAGAGACGTGTCCCGTTATCCCACGCTTGCTATTGTACTGTGAACGTCCCTTTAGCAGATGGGGGAGCCACAGAGACCAGATCTGCAGATGAGTATGAACCAATCACAAGATCAGACCTCACATGAGTCCCCTGCACCTTTAATGTAAATGTAAATGTTGTCTGTTTAAGGGATAGTTCACCCCAAAATTAAAACCACGTCATAATTTACCTCACCCTAAGTTGTTCAGAACCAGTACGAATGTTCTTTTTGTTCTTTCCTCTCTTCTTATTTCACAATGATAGAAAAACGAATTCGCTAATAATTCCATGCTTTGTAAGTATTTATGTGAGCAGAAATAGCAGCTTCTCGTCAGATACTATTACCATAATACTAGATTCCGACTTGTGAAAAGCATTCACAAATCCTCGTACAACTCATAATTACATCTTGTAAATGGGAATTTTATGAGCGGTACCACCTGATGACTACTGACTCTTTCAGATGCTGTTGGTGTTTATTGGAAATATTTACTAGTTAAACGCACAGGAATGCTGGCTACAAAATAATTCTTAGTGAGAAACACTGTTGGGCATGTATGTGAGAAACACAATGGATGAAGCATCTGTAACTCACTGTAATGTGTAAAAAAAATAGAAATGTTAATTGAACGGATAATACTGAAGTGGCAATATTAATAAAAATGTATAGTGTTGCCATTCAAAAACAAAGATTTCGGGTCTGAAGACGTGATCAGCTCCAAGCAGAACATTGCTTGTGGTCAGCCACCGAAATGTTGGCTTCTGATGTCGGTGTGCATGCTGGTAATGTATGTCTTTTGTTTGCATGTCAGATTGTGTGCCAATACAGTGCGTCCGGAAAGTATTCATAGCGCTTCACTCTTTCCACATTTTTTTATGTTACAGCCTTATTCCAAAATGGATTAAATTCATTTATTTCCTCAAAATTTTACACACAATACCCTATTATGACAATGTGAAAAAAGATTTTTTGAAATTGTTGCAAATTTATTAAAAATAAAAAACCTGAAAATTCACATGTACATACGTATTCACAGCCTTTGCTCAATACTTTGTTGATGCACCTTTGGCAGAAATTACAGCCTCAAGTATTTTTGAATATGATGCCACAAGCTTGGCACACCTGTCTTTGGGAATTTTTGTCCATTCCTCTTTGCAGTACCTCTCAAGCTCTATCAGCTTGGATGGGAAGTAACAGTGTACAGCCAATTTCAGATCTCTCCAGAGATGTTCAATAGGATTTAGGTCTGGGCTCTGGCTGGACCACTCAAGGACATTCATCGAGTTGTTGTGAAGCCACTCCATTGATATTTGGAGGTGTGCTTTGGGTCATTGTCCTGCTGGAAGATGAACTGTCGCCCCAGTCGGAAGTCAAGAGCACTCTGAAGCAAGTTTTCATTCAGGATGTCTCTGTACATTGCTGCATTCATCTTTCCCTCTATCCTGACTAGTCTTCCAGTTCCTGCTGCTGAAAAACATCCCCACAGCATGATGCTGCCACCACCATGCTTCACTGTAGAGATGGTATTAGCCTGGTGATGAGTGGTGCCTGGTTTTCTCCAAACATAACGCTGCCTGGCATTCACTCCAAAGAGTTCAATTTTAGTCTCATCAGAGCAGAGAATTTAGTTTCTTATGGTCTGAGAGTCCTTCAGATGCCTTTTGGCAAATTCCAGGTGGGCTGCTATGTGCCCTTTACTAAGGAGTGGCCTCTGTCTGGCCACTCTACCATACAGGCCTGATTGGTGGATTGCTGCACAGATGGTTGTCCTCTGTAAGGTTCTCCTCTCTCCACAGAAGAACACTGGAGCTCAGACAGAGTGACCATCAAGTTATTGATCCCTGACTTCTCCCCCGATCACTGAGCTTCGATGGCCGGCCACCTCTAGGAAGAGTCCTGGTGGTTCAAAACATCTTCCACTTACGGATGATGGAGCTCACTGTGCTCATTGGAACTTTCAGAGCAGCAGAAAGTTTTTTGTAACCTTCCCTAGCCTTGTGCTCGAGACAATCCTGTCTCGGAGGTCTACAGACAATTCCTTTGTCTTCATGCTTGGTTTGTGCTTTGACATGCACTGTCAACCCTGGGACCTTATATAGACAGGTGTATGCCTTTTCAAATCATGTCCAATCACATCTGCTGAAACATATCAAGAATGATCAGTGGAAGCAGAATGTACCTGAGCGTAATTTAGAGCTTCACGGCAAAGGCTGTGAATACTTGTGAATGTACATGTGGTTTTTCAGGTTTTTTATTTTTAATAAATTTGCAACAATTTCAAAAAATCTTTTCACATGTCATTATGGGGTATTGTGTGTAGAATTTTGAAGAAATAAATTACTTTAATCTGTTTTAGAATAAGGCTGGTAACATAAAAATGTGGAAAAAGGTGAAGGGCTATGAATACTTTCCGGATGCACTGTATGTCCTTTTCCAGGCCTCTGATTGGCCAATGTTGCTTTATGTTTATATTATCATCTGTTGGTTTGGTTACCCTCCAGAATGACAGTTTCGGAGAGATTAGGTGATAGGGATTAGCCCTTAATTATAGAATGTGCTGTTCGATAACAACAAATTCACTGCGCAAAAGATCATGAGGGCCCGAAGTGTCTATCAGCTGTAACTTTTAAAATCCCATATTGCAAAGAACCCTTTTAAATGGCCAGTTTTGAATACTTTGATTTGGAACGACACTCAAATATGGCAGCCATGTTTGTTTTAACTCCAAGATACTCGTAAAAGGGCAATGTATGCCTTTTTGAATACACTGCTTATGTGAACAGAGCATGAAGCACACTCTAACAAATGCTGTTGTTGTATCCTATCATTGGGTCAAATATGGACAAACCCAACCATTGATTTTAAAAGTGTAATCTACATTTATTTGAAAAAATAACACAATTTCGGGTTGGTTCACATTTGACCCAATGTTTGCTTATGACAACCCAGCAACCACGTGTTTTTGGGGAATTTCCATAATAATAAGGGTTTTTACACTTCATAAAACAGGCGTCATGGTGGCCCAGTGGGTAGCACAATCGCCTCACAAGCAATTTCGAGCCTCGACTGGGTCAGTTGGCATTTCTGTGTGGATTTTGCATGTTCTCCCCAGGTTTCCTCCAGGTGCTCCAGTTTCCCCCACAAGTCCAAAGACATGCGCTATAGGTGAATTGGGTAGGCTAAATTGTCCTTAGTGTATGTGTGTTAATAAGTGTGTATGGATGTTTCCCAGTACTGGGTTGCAGCTGGAAGGGCATCCGCATGCGTAAAACATATGCTGGATAAGTTGGCGGTTAATTCCGCTGTGGCGACCCCCAGATTAATAAAGGGACTAAGCCGAAAAGAAAATGAATGAATAAATGACACCATAAAACTGTACACAACACCAAACCCTATTCCTAAAACAAAACACACATGCAATGAATGCATTTAACTCAGCACATGGCATTGTTTTAGATGGTCAGTAGGTTCTGTCACAAAATATTTGTGATAATATATGTGTGATATATGATGCCAATGCATGTTTGACTTGGTTCTAAATGTTACCGTAAATTTAGAAATCCTTGCACAGCAAGCATATTGATGAACAAGTCCAATAATCACAGAAAGTGAATCACTCTCTCAGAAGCTGAAGGAGTCAGCGGGATTTCAAAGGTCATCCCGGGATACTGGGAAATGCCTCATTCCTTTCTGCTGAGGCGCAGTGTATTATAATGGTGCTGGTGGAGCAATGTCAGTCAGTCAATTGCTGGTCAAACTCTGATGACCATTTTGTGGGAGGAAAGTAGGAAAGTCTTGAGTCTTTTATTTGCAGAGAAGCTCTGAAAATAGCCGTCTGGTGTGCTTTAAGCATGGAAAACAAGCATCAGAGCAGCTCATTGATCCAAGGGATCTATTAAGTATGTTGAGCTTTAGTGTTCCAGGGATGTTAGGCTTACTGCTGATGTTGTGTAAGAAAGTGTATATAGGAAAATGTGCCATAAGTATTTCAAAAAGGGGAACTATGTGGAGCTTTTATCACTATGACGCTGACAGGCTGAGCAAACAGCAGGTCTGCTGACAGGACAGTGACTAATGATGGATGAGGTCATTTGTTCCACAGTGATGGGAGGAACTACAGTTTGCTGTCTGTGTGAACAATTGTAGCTTCGCCCATTGGTGGACTGAAGATTACCTGCGAGTATACATACTCCACTTGTTTATCCTATACCCTAGTGTGCTATAATATCAAGTGTGGATTCACAGAAATATATGCAGCCTATTTGTGTCTAAATAAATACTCTTAAGGAAATAACAAATATAGGCCCAGACATGTTTGACTTGGGAGTTGAATTTTCTGGATTAAAAATAATAATAATAATAAATGAATAAAGCAAGTGTGAACCTGATCATTAGATAATGTGCTGCATTAAGAAGAAGATTATGTTCACAGCACAGCTAGATTAATCTAAAATAATAACATAAAGTCAAGTACTTTTGTTGCCTGGGATAAAATACTTATTAACTGGAATATTAAACATGGATTTTAGATTTTTTTATCTCAGACTGACCCAACCCAAATGTTATGCCATTAAAGGTATAGTAGTTCATCCAAAAATGAAAAATCTACTCACCATTTACTCATCCTCAGGTTGTTCCAAATTTTTATGAGTTTCTTTTTTTTTCTGTTGGATCCAAAATAAGATATTTTGATGAATGCTGGAAACCAGTAGCCATTGACATGCATAGCTGGAAAAACAAAACATTTTGCACAAAACAAAAACATTTTGCACTCTCATTGTATTTGCACTGTCTGTATTTTGCACTGTCGTTGTATTTACACTGTCTGTATTTTGCACTGTCTGTATTTTGCACTGTCTGGAGCCAGCACCTAAGCTTTTCACTCATCATAGCACACGTGCTGCTGATGATGTGACAATAAAAGTGATTTGATTTGATTTGATTTGATTTGAAATAGCCTATGGAAGTCAATTTTTCTTTTTTTGGTGTCCAAGATTATTCAGTATATCTCCCTTTGTGTTGGCAATAAACTCAAATAAGTTTGTAACAAGTAAATAAATGATGACAGAATTTTCATTTCTGGGTGAACTATCCCTATACCAGTTATAATTCTGAAATTGACGTGTATGTTGTGATTCAACACAAAATTAATGCTGGGAAAATTCAAATTGACATAAAATATTTGAGACCAAATACAATAACATAAAATTAGACTGTTATGGTCAACAACACAACATTAGAATTTAGGCCTTTGCATTTTAACCCAAGATACTTCATAAACCAGGTAATTCAAAGCATCTGATTACGATCCAAAGATCACAAACATCTGATCCTGTGTGGATGGATAATTCTAGATGTTATGACAAGCTCTTTGAGACCATACACACGCTCTCTTCTTTGATTATGCATGAGCTTTCCCCTCCATCCTCTCGGGCTGGCGCTACATGGTGCGGTTGTCATGGTAACCGACAAGACGCAGACCTGAGGTGGGCAACAATAGGATTTTCCATGTGTGAGAGTGAAGACGCCACTGCCACCATCTCTCCATTTCAAATGCTTTAGCTGATGCTGAAAAAAAACAATAAAATCAAACATGGATTGGGTGACTGATGATTGATATTTTAGGCGCGCATATTACAAAACATATTAAACAGCACTGTGTAATAAAGAGAAGATGTTAGTCAACATAAAGAAAAGGTATTTGTCAACATTGTGATCAATACTGCTGGGTCTTTAGAGTAAGATTATTATGCTCATTGACCTGTCCCTTCTTTACTATACTACCTTTACTGCATTACCTTTATCCCAAGTCAACAAAGCAGTGGTCACTACTTATTTTGACAGTGAATTTATCGAACCACTTTAAGACTGAATTGATCAAAACAGTTCAGTCATAAATGACTCACTCGACTGAATCAGTTCAGTACAGTTAACAGTATGAGTTTAAACTGATCAGAGAGGTTTCAATGTAAATTAAATGAATGAACTCAGGGAATTAATGAATCAGTGAATGAAAGAATTGGCCTTTAGATGCTTGTTCAAACTAAATTGAGCATTGAAGTCAGGGGTGCATAGTTTAGCACCAACTTCCTTCAACACACCTGCCTGGGGCTTTCTAGTATACCTAGAAAGAGCTTGATTAGCTGGTTCTGGTGTGTTTAATTGGGGTTGGAACTAAAATATGCAGGACACCGGCCCTCCAGGACCGAGTTTGGGCAGCCCTGATTTAAGTGAGGTCTTAGTAGCTAGTAGCAATTATTGTTTCAAGATAGAACTTAATAATTCAGAAACATAGAAGTGAATTGGGCAACCTGGTCTGAAACATTGTACCTGACTTGAATCGACTGAACGGTGCCTCTATATCTGACTGATTCTGTGGGTGCATACATGACTGTTACATCAAGTATAACTCATTGATTGATAGCAAATATTGTTTCATATACTATGAAGCTGTTAAATGATGGATTCTGATTGGCTGATGAACATTCTAAAGCATAGGTCTCATACTCAATTCCTGGAGTGCCGCAGCTTCCGCAGTTTCCTCCAACCCTAATCAAACACAGCTGATCCAACCAATCAAGGTGTTCATGATTCTTTTGAACACCTCGATTATTTGGATCAGCTGTGTTTGATTAGGGTTGGAGTGAAGCTGCGGTCACACTGGAATTTTCTCCCCATAGACTTCCATTCATACTCACGCGAATGCGTCAGACCGGAAACGCAAGCTTGTGCGACAAGTTTCGCAGTTCGCTGCTTTGGAAAGTTCAAGTTTGGTGAACTCTGACCTGCAAAATCGCATCACATGACTGCGTGAGACCAATCGAGGATCAAAACATGACCTCTCTGGACAGAAGTTTTAAATATGGACCAATCGCTCGCTTTTTTAAATGTCTAATCATCTTGTTTAATCCTGCCACTATTCGCAGCGTTGTACTACAGAATTTTGCATGCTCCAACTCTAGTGTGACTGCAGCTTAAAACTGTGCAGAGCTGCAGACCTCCAAGAATTGAGTTTGAGACCCATGTTCTAATGTGTGGAGTTATTTTAAGGCATGGGGTGTCCAAACTCGGTCCTGGAGGGCCGGTGTCCTGCAGATTTTAGCTCCAACTTATCTCAACACACCTGCAAGGATGTTTCTAGAAAGCCTAGCTTGATTAGCCAGCCCAGGTGTGTCTAAACTTGGACATTGGCACTCCAGGACTGAGTTTGAGCACCCCTGTTTTAAGCTAATTGCATGGATAAATTAGATCCAGGCAGGATTTGACCGCATTACAGTTCAGTTCAGTTACTTCACCGATACAACAGCCAAAAACAAAACAAATCAAAAGGTTTTGAAAGAGATGTCTAGGAAGCTAGTCCTAAACTAGCCCACAGGATGATTCCGGCCTGCAGAATTATTAGAAAATAATGAGCAAAACCATAATGCACACCGCATGAGCCCATTTATTATCATCAATTATTCCTTAAGTAGCCTAATTAAGTTTAAATAACAAAGAAATGCCAGAGAATATGTCAAACTTGTCTAAACACATCAGTGTAAACGATTCACTTCTCTCAATCGATTGATCGACTCCACGGTCATCGACCATATGTGTTGAACGTTTTTATATAATATTTAATTTTATGGTTTAATTACAGATAGGGTCTATCTTTTCAGTCTTGAGCAGCTCAAGGAAAGTGCCTGTTTCCTTATAGCCAACTTCAGGTGCCGTGAACAGCAGGAAGCATCAGAGTCGTGATGGGAAAGGCAGAGAGTGCATGTAATATTTATATACCAGATAAGCAAGTGAGCTAGACTCTGTATAATTTTCTCTTTTCGCCCACAGCCTCCCACAATCTCTATCCACGCCATGCGGCGTCTGTGGAGGACAAGTGGGGATATAAAACGTGCCACACTGGAGGGAGAGCAATCCGTTGTTTCAGTGTGAAGAATAAAACCCACACCTGC
This sequence comes from Danio kyathit, assembly GCA_903798195.1. Taxonomy (NCBI): domain Eukaryota; kingdom Metazoa; phylum Chordata; class Actinopteri; order Cypriniformes; family Danionidae; genus Danio; species Danio kyathit. Next base: position 33,173,984 of record LR812538.1, on the reverse strand, counting down.
AGTTACTGACTGTTCCTGATTTCCATTGCCAACAATGCTGCGTTTTGCATAGAGAACACGAGGAGGAAACGCATGGGAGGCAGTAAACCATGAAATTGGCCCAGTGGTGAAAGAAGCAGCTTTTCTTCAAAGAGGTGGGGAGGAGGAAGGGAAGCATTGTTGATGCGCACAATTTATTTTATTTTTGCTACATTGCACATTTAAGCCACATTTAAATTAACTGGAACTTTATATACTCATAATTTGAATGTTAAATATGGGGCATCTTATATTTGCTAAGGTTTTTAACAATGGACAATAGAAAGGTCATGATGATGAGCAAAGGAGCTCCTTTTCTCCTTTCCAGTTCCAGTTAATTTAAATGTGGCTTAAATCTTTTCTTTTTTTATTTTTTTGTATTTGCCTATTATTTGTTATAATTTATTAAAGAATAATAGAAATTCTGACTAAAGCAAGCTGATTGTAATCCAGGTAAAGAGTAGCCTACCACCATCTACTGTCAGTTTTATCTAGCTATGGATTTTTGCGCCATCTACTGTCCATTGACTGTGACATATCTTTGTTTTGCAGGAGACACATATGCATTTACAATAAAACATAAGTAAATAATAGTAAATGTATAATTTCTATTTAAAAATAATTATGAATCGCAATTTATATATCCAAGATCAATTTAATTTTTAATTTCTATAATAACACGTTTATTTAATTTACTCTTACACTCACACACACACACACACACACACACACACACACACACACACACACACACACCACACACACCACACACACACGCACACACACACACACACACACACACATATGAATTAAGATTTCAATATACAAAATAACTTAATACATTATTTTTTATACTTGCAAATATATATAATTATGCGCAAGTACGCTTTTTAACTTACCAAATTGAAAGTTTATAGGTAAAAGGGTATATAAGGTATATAATTATTTCATATGATGACACTTATCACAGAGTTAATACTTTATTATTATTAATATTATGTCTTATTTGTCAAGCCTAAAAATAATTTACTTACATTCTAAACAATATAAATGATTAACAACATAATATGGAGCAAATATATAAAATAATAATATGGGATAATATAATTTACTTATTCCTACAATGTGGCAATGTGCAAATTGTGGGCTATGCCTTGTTATCTAAACTTGAAGTATTGATTTTGTTTTGTTTTTTATTATTATTATTATTATTTTAATTTACATATATTTATACAATATAATTACATTTCATTTATAAAATAGTTGTTTAAAATTAGACCTACGTGTAAACGTATGATTTATACTGTAAACCATGAAAAAATAATAAATATTAAAATTGTAATTTATATGTACATAAAATATTACGCAATATAGTAAAATGAAATAGGCCTATCAAAGGGTTCTAGATCAGTGGGCCAGGGACTTACCATTGGATATTACGCTGTACAAACGAGTGACTTTTATTATGAAAAACGTATTGTCAGCCATATTGAAAGCATGTACGCTCACTCTGAAAACAGAAAATAAAAATTGTCTCATGGTTCGAACAGTTCAGCTCACGTTTACATTATGGACGAACAAATTACTGTAAGTATCTCTAGTGTGTATTTTTGTCAGTGTGCAGTGGTATGTGGAAATTCGTTATGTTCTGTAAGCAGCGGTGCTGTTCCTCCAGGGTGGATATAGTGAGCCTTGCGGACAGTGCGCTGCTGTGGACTGGGGAGTGTCAGACGAGGGTCAGTTCTTCTGTAAGAGCTGCCACAATGTCATCGAGGTGGGTTAATAGATATTTTAATATGTATATTAATACATAGACAGAAATCACTTTTTTCCCCAATTCCTATTTAAATGCATGGACATATTTTAAGTTGTGGGATGTATTCAAGTTTTCTGATGATTTTCGTTATGCTGCTGACTTTATCAATCATATCAACATTTCATTTAATGATTGGACAATTAATTAAAAAAGATAATTCATCAAGCATAACGAGAGCTAATTAAAGCAGGAGTTGGGTTAATAAATTCTACTGATTATCATCATACTTCACCGGTTAATTGATTCAGGAATTGCATTAAACTTTTAGTTGTACAACAGTTTTTATACTGTTATGTTTGCATATGCATAGTTACATACATTTTAATTAATATTGTGCTTATTTGCATACACTTCTAGTACACTAATCCTAACATTAAATGGTGTAAGTTTGAATTGTTTTGAGAATCTATTTTTATTGAGAACAGGCATTCATTCATTCATTTTCTTTTCGGCATAGTCCCTTTATTAATCCGGGGTCGCCCCGGCGGAATGAACCGCCAACTTATCCAGCACGTTTTTACACAGCGGATGCCCTTCCAGCCGCAACCCATCTCTGGGAAACATCCACACACACTAATTCACACTCATACACTACAGACAATTAAGCCTACCCACATCACCTGTACCGCATGTCTTTGGACTGTGGGGGAAACCGGAGCACCTGGAGGAAACCCACGCAAACACAGGGAAAACATGCAAACTCCACACAGAACTAACTCAGCCGAGGCTCGAACCAGCGACCTTCTTGCTGTGAGGCGACAGCACTACCTACTGCGCCACTGCGTCGCCGAGAACAGATAAAAAAAAAAAAAAAAAAACTTACAATGTACCTAAAACAGGTTAAAAATATAAAAATACTAATTAAAGGTGCAGTAGGTGATGGTCTTCAGAAACACTTTTTGTTGTGCTGATTGAATGTTATGTTTTAGAACTATTTTAGTCACGCAAAGCTGATGTAGATTGTGTTGTTATGAATGGGTTATATGCACAGAAGTGTTGTTCAGCCACTGAAATCTTGTAGATTTTTATTTAGTTTAACGACAAAACATAAGTAAATAGCGCTATTCTGCCTATCCTGCTTTACTGAGGTAAAGTTTTATATTCACATCACATTGGTTTATTTTTGAACATTGACAACCTGTGACGCGCTCCCTATATTGTTTACCACGCTACTTTGAATATTCAGTCTGAAATAACACGTAAGTATGGCTTAGTAATAAGTGTCATTCCTGCATGCCACTGGCTAACCACTAAGCATACAGTAGTCGCTGTAGGACAAATCGCATGAGAGAGTGAGACCAGCGATCCTTGCATGCATGCACCATTGCACATTATGACAAGTTTTGCTTTCGACACAACTGAAAACGTGCTAGATTCTAATACAGTATGTCGTTCGGAAATGTAGTATTATAAAGTACTATAAAGTTTTCTAACTGGCGAATGACATGATCTAGTGGATTGTCTGCTGTGCTCTCTAAGGTGCGTGTTCGGGATTTTAGGAGGCGTGGCTTTGGATGGCAGGGGTTTTCTAAGATATGCTAATGGTTAGCATTTTGGCAGATCACCTACTGCACCTTTAAACTAAAAAAACCAAACAAAACGTTTGGTGTAAGACTTGTGTAAGAACTTATAACACTCACTGAGTTAATTTAGTCAGTAAATACAAAAACCAGTTCAAATTTTATCCCCGAGAATCCTCTTACAGACTATGTTTTTAATGACTGATAATTGAATAATTCATGATGAAAATGTGATTTGAAGATTTAAAAAGAGGGTAGAGGGATTAATTTGTTAACACGCATCGAGTCAAAATGTTTGTGACTTTGTTTTCCAGAATGTAAAATAAAGAATGTCAAAACATAATTTAATGAGTGGCTTTGGATGGCAGGGGTTTTCTAAAATATGCTAATGGTTAGCATTTTGGCAGATCACCTACTGCACCTTTAAACTAAAAAACCAAACAAAAATGTTTGGTGTAAGACTTGCTGAAAGAGATTTATGGCTCATTTCAGGAGAACAAAACACCTTTTTGAAAAAAAACAACATCTAAAAACATGTAATATAATAGAAATCTGCAGGCACAAATTTATAGTGCTATAAAAGAAACACTTTATGATAACTCAAAATTGACAGGAACTGTTTTTGCCTACAGTGTCTCACCTTAATGGCACACTGTTTTAATCATAAGCTTTACACACCTAAAGCATGTTGCTTGTTTTAACATCTTCTAGAAAATAAGGGAGGTAGAGGATGTTACCAGCCTTCATCACAAGCAAGGCAGGATCTCAGTAATCAGGAAACCCAAGAAGAAAAAACATGGTCAGTCCAGCTTTACTTACCATTTTTATGCTTGTTGATAATTTCAAACAAGATATTTTGCTAAAACCAAAAATTTAACATGACCTCTATTGTCTGTTTACAGATGCTGAAAGGGAGTGGTTGGTCTGTGAGGGATTTCAGTTCATCCTCAAACACCAGGCCAAGGCTTTGGTCAGTCTAGGTGTTTGTATGAAGTTTGAGGTTAGTGCTCTTAATTTGCTGAATTAAGTTAAGTAGTTTGCACTGTACTCTTACGTTGCTAGATTTTTTGTTTGGTGCATTTTTACATCTCTTATATAATTATGTAATTTTCTGTATAATTTGTTTTACTTTGTTGTAGAGGTGTTTTTGTGGGTGTAAGTATAAAGTATAATGAATAAACAGTGCGACTTCTTGGGATATTTTACAGTTTGAACCCAAAAATGACCAGTCTGTGAGCCGGAGTCAGAGATTCAAATAAATCAATTTTACTAAAGGATAGTTTGCAGTTTCATCGAGAAGGGTCTGGCTGCAGGCTTGCACTAGCACTTTCAGGCTTGCACTCTCGGGCTTGCACTCTCAGGCAACCGCGCTTCCTCTGCAAGTGACGTCATTTACAATCGACACTTGAAATCTCCTGTCACGTCACTTGCAATCGACACAAATAAACCGGAAGTAGGTTTTCAGCTTGTTTACTTTACCAGTGACGACGTTGTCAAATAATTCTAAGGACTTAAGTTGTATACCATGACAGACGGTTTGTGTATTCATATGATTATAATGCTTTAATATAAATTTACCAGAGCAGGCTACTTTTAACATTCATACCAGCAAAGCTTATTATATATTTTTATGAACTCTCAGACAACACAACACACAAAGTATTCTTCCACAGTTATGAATAAAAAAATCAGGCTAATGCAAATTTGAATTTGAATTTTTATTTAAAACATTTCAAGGAGTTGTAGTATTACAACTAACGGATACACATTATGGACTTACAGCAATGATTTTTGAACGACTTAAGAAACTATTCTTTATTCAGCAGGTCACACGACGATTGCAAATAACACTGCAGATGTCGATGCAAGTGATGTGGCAGGACAGTGCAGGGCTTGTTTGCATGAAAGTCCTTGATCAAAAAAATTCAGGGTTAAGGGAACCCTTAGTAAAAGTTGGGTTGCAAGAACAAAAAAAACCCCAAAAAGATCAACTTAAGGAATTTAAGGCTGCCATTAAGTATTTCCTCTTAGTCCTTAGTAACAATTTCCTCTTAACCTTTAAGGGACTAATCAGCTCCCTTAAATGAACAAATGACACTCAAAATGCAAGAATTCTCACCCAAATAAAAAAGTTTTAGATAAAAGACTTTAATAAATAAATTAATAAAACCATTTAATAAATAAACTAATATATACGCAGGAGTCTGCGCAGGAGTGCATCCATATGAAATCTCCGTTTTAGTGCAGCTTCAAAAGTTTCTACATGATCCCAGCCCTGTTTCATAGGTCCTCCAAACATAATGTCAAGATCGACTTGATAAGGGAACATCTCGACTCTCTTAACGGAAAGAAAACGGCACAGATGATGTGTAACATTACTGCAGAGCTATTTTAGGGCAACTGTGGCGCCCGTCGCCGTATGTTGCCAGAAACTACAGTGAAACGCTTTGAAAAAAGGCACTTGGTAAGGGTGACAGATAAGAAGTTTGTTGCAACGATCGTAATGAAATCCCTTACCTCAGGGATTTCTCCACCTCAGGGACACAAGTTAAATTACTAAAGGACTTTCATGCAAGCGGGTTCAGGTGTTGATTGTAAATGACGTCACTTGCAGAGGAAGCGCGGTTGCCTGAGAGTGCAAGTCCGAGAGTGCAAGCCTGAAAGTGCAAATCTGCAGCCAGACTTTCTATTGGTTTCACCTGCAGAAGCCAGCTTCAACGCTCATCTGAGTTCATAGTCCGCTCTCTTCTGTTTGATGCTTTCTACGCGGACTGAGCATGCTACTTAATTTTTCACACCAAAAGCAGCAAGAGATTGAGAGGGCAATCGTACCAACAGCGGTTGGCTTTTGCCTGATGAATCTGCAAACCATCTCCAAGATGTGCAAACTGTCCAGACTGGTCCAATCCAGTTAGGGTCATATTTTTCTCAGGATTGTTCCTGGTGCAACATTTATCAATCAATTTTCCCTGATATTGCTAGGTATCTTATCTGACTTTTGTGGCCACTACGATCTAATGGATATCTATTATAAGGTTATTTTCATTCATTATTTCTTTCCCTAATGATTGGACCTACACTATTCTTAAAGCTGGGCATGCCCTTGTCTGTGAAGCAGGAAGATAGCAGTGGTGGAACTTATAACACTCACTGAGTTAATTTAGTCAGTAAATACAAAAACCAGTTCAAATTTTATCCCCGAGAATGTTTCCAAGCCTCTTACAGACTATGTTTTTAATGACTGATAATTGAATAATTCATGATGAAAATGTGATTTGAAGATTTAAAAAGAGGGTAGAGGGATTCATTTGTTTACACACATTGAGTCAAAATGTTTGTGACTTTGTTTTCCAGAATGTAAAATAAAGAATGTCAAAACATAATTTAATGAGTGCGGGTCACAGTTACTTCTTAGTTTACTGAATCACATGGTTATGGATGACAAAAAGAAAGAATCTCCTAATTAGGGTTGGGAATCGAAGATTTATTCAGATTCTGGAATCGGATACTTGGATTAAAAATCGTATACTTGTTATAAAAATTAAAATTTCGATTCCTTTTATCGATTCCGATTCCACAAAAGAGTGGCTACATTTGGTAAACACCAAAAATTTGGTGACGGCAGAGTTAAATGTAATAATTATTGTAATAAAATAATATGTTGCAAGCAAGGTTTCGTGACCAACGTAAGCCAAGTATTGACCGGTTGGTTCACAATCACAAATTAAAAGAATGCACCGTGTTAAATTCATTGCACATCCCGAGTTCAACAAGTGTATTTTAATTAAATTAGTTTGAACATGTGGCTGAGCAGCTCAGTGCTGTTTATGTTTGTAACTTGAGGTGAAACTAAATGCCGTATTCTCTTTGCTGCTCATTCATAAAGTAAGCAGGAAGCACTGCTGAAGCACGCTGGAGAGACCAAATTAAACTTTTCCATTAATAATCTTTTGGTTTTGTATTGGAATCGAAAAAAAAATGTATTAAGTAGAATGTTCTCTTACCAGTCCCGATATGTTTAATCTTTTTCTTTTGCAAAAATACATCTGTTTTTGCCTGCAAATTGCATTTTTGAAATTGCTTCATTCTCTTTAAACAGCAGCTCTCGTCAACTGGTGTTTTTCAGAAGATGCAGCTTTGTGATTATTTCATATGTATAGTCTTTAATGTGCTTTTAATAATTTTGTTCTATTCAAAGCAACATTCACAGACACAAATTTAACCTTGAAAACCTTGGATGATTGCGTTGCATGTGTTTTTTTGCCAGATCAATTCTTTAACCTTTGCATAATATTTTTAATCAAAGACACGTAGTTTAATTACTTCCAATGTGCTAAAATATTTGTTAAACGAATTTTCTAAAAGCCAAGCATGTATACATGTTAAAACAGAAAAAAATGTGTCGGCTTAATAGAAAGAAGAAATCCATTATCTATCATTTCATTAGTTAATGCATAAAGTAGCCTATTCATAAAGCGTGTTTAATTGATCTGGAATCAAAGTCGATAAGCTTAATTGGAATAGGAATTGATCAAATTCAAATGTTAGCCAACCCTACTCCTAATGCAATGTCATGTTTTGTTTTGACAGACAGAGGTTCTGTGGAATTTCTGGAAGAGGTACCTGCAGAACACAAGGCAAGCTTTTACTGAAAATCCAGTGTCCACTGCGAGGTTTGAAGTGGTACGTTTTGTGTTGAATTTTAAAATTGAAATTGTTTTGAAGACCAATGGATTAGATGTTGACAAATTTGATTAAAAATAGCAAATAATAATCAAAAATCGTTGTCAAGTCATTGTTTTTCTTTATAAAACTAGTTTTCATGGTAATGCTATTTTATTTTTACATTTTCTGTTAACCTCAGTTTAATTCTAGTTTTTTTCCTTTACTGTTTTTATCAATTTTAGTGTAGTTTTGTGAACACATTTGTCTTTAGTTTTAATACTTTTAGTTTCAGTTTTAGTAATTCTAGTTTAACAGAGTTCACAGACCAGGTCCAGTGTTCAGAGCAAAGTTTATTGTTTGCACAGCTCACAGTAACAGACACAGAACAGACACTGAAGCCAAAAGCACACAAATGCATCTCAAACAAATAAAAGTAAAAATTATGAAGAATGAAGAACTTCTTCATATCAAAGATACTCTATGTAGTTAAATATGTTTTGTTTATATATTTTTTGGCAAATTAAACAAAGTTAGAAGACTTTTTACTTGCCCAAGACTTGCTCCAAGATTATTGGTTTGCCTCTGCAGAGTTTAGCAGAGTTACATGAACAGCAAAAGAAAACTCAAAGTGCCTCTGAAGCCTTTTTTTGTTTTTGTTGCCCTCTGAAAGAAGGTTTAAAAGCATCAAATGCTCTTCTAACAGATATAAATTCACCTTTGTTTCTGAGGCAATAAAGCTTTACAACCTTACATTTGAGCAAATTTAAAAAAATTTAATATAGGAGTCCTTCCTATGTTTTTTTTATTTATGAAGTTATTTATAAAGCATGCAGGATTGTGTTTTTTATATTGTTTGAAAGTGATTTGTTACTTGTTTGTTGCATCATGAAAAGCTACTGCCCTCATTTTATTGCTCCTGGTGGGATTAATAAAGTTGTTAAACTTAAACTTTTTTATGTTTATATAGAAAATATGTTTTTGTCAATAATCATAAGCTTGACTGATGATTATTGGTTGGTTGTATTAAAATTTACTGGTGATTGGTTGTATAATAGCATCTACGGTTACTGCTGTAAACAGCTGAAGGTCAGATTTTCTGCCACAGAATAAGTGTTTATTCATTTTCAATACAATCATTTTGCTAACCATTATTTTAATTAGTTTTTCAGTCACTGATGCGTTTAGTTTCAGAGTTTCATTTTTTTTGTGAATTGTTATATTTTATTTCAGCGTGTTTTTTGATCAATGCTTTTCTGCATATTCGTTTTAAATCTACATAGGTTTTTGCAAGAAATTAATCTAAAATCAACAACATTTTGTGTAAGGCAATTGGTTCTTTGTTCAGACAGAAACTCCATTTTTCATGCACTTTTATCTTTATATAGTTTTCCAGGCCTTTTACGTTGACAACAAAATTGACTGAAATATACTGGGGCACTGAAATTTAATGGGGCACATTACATCTTTATTACATTATCTTTAAATTTATTTCAATTTGCTATTAATTTCAGATACAAAAAAATTTGTTCTGCCAGGCGTCATAGTGACGCAGTGGGAAGCATGATCGCCTCACAGCAAGGAGGTTGCTGGTTCGAGCCCTGGCTGGGTCAGTTGGCATTTTTGTGTGGAGTTTGCATGTTCTCCCCGTGTTCGCGTAGGTTTCCTCCGGGTGTTCCGGTTTCCCCCATAGTCCAAAGACATGCACTATAGATGAATTGAATAAGCTAAATTGGCCGTAGTGTATGTGTGTATGCAAGAGTGTGTATGGGTGTTTCCCAGTGTTGGGTTGCAGCTGGAAGGGCATCTGCTGCATAAAAACAACATATGCTGGATAAGTTAGCGGTTCATTCCGCTGTGGTGACCCCTGATTAATAAAGGTACTAATCCAAAAAGAAAATGATGAATGAATGAATATTAATTCTGCTTTCTTGTAGTTCATGAAGTCCCAGAGCGGCTCAGAGTCTGACACCCAGAGCCAGCAGTCATGCTACAGTGAGGCTTCTTCAGACACGGAGATGTCTGTCTCAGGTACGAATGTGAATCACTTTCTGGCAGGTAGCACGTTTTCACCTTATTTGAAGTGATTGTTGATGTTTATTTACTTTTTCTGATACAGGTTTATCTGTTGATGGAAGATCCGCTGTAAGTTCGGAGTCCCTACATTCTACATCCCAAAAAGGGAGGAGAGGAAAAGTATCCAATCTTATGTCCATGCCACGTACACTGGCCATGTGCTATTTGGCTCTGCTGTGGGTCCGAGAGGCCATCACTCTGACTGACTTACTGAGGTTTGGAGGATGCACAAACATTTCATTTTGTGGCTTAATTGTTTTATAATGCCACATTTTTGATTCAATTCAAGTTTATTTTTATAACGAATCAAATTAGCTTTCCAAAAGGTCTCACATTAATGCATTACAATCAAATTTGCCACTACTTTATTAAAATTCAGTCTTTCCAGGGACCCAGAATGGCTCATTTTACAAGGAATTGACTGTTAAGGTCTTTGCACACAGAAGTCTGAAATGTCCATATATGGGTTTTTTTTTTTTATGCGAAAAATTTGTAACTTACACAGTACTCAGTCTTGCACACCGAGTCTGATGCGTATTAATTAATCCATCACAAAAAAAAAAACTAAAACATTTTGGGGTTAATTCAAGCAGTGATAAACTGTTCTCCTCTCTTCTCCAAAGTAAAAAAAAAAAGAGGAATAGGTGTTCTTCCAATACTATCCTACATAGAGAGGAAGTTGAGTTCTCCTTATCAAAGAGCTGCGCTTCGATTTTCCTGAAATGCAAAGTTTATTTCAGGAAATCAGTGGAATTTTGATACATTGTAATACTTCACATATTCACGTACATAAACAAATCCTGAACAGAGAATGGCGGTACCTATAGACATTATATTAGATGGTTGCCGAATTGACGTATCAGAGCAACAGATTGAAAACGGACCATGAGGCGATGATAATGACTATGGGCAGTACGTCAAATGTATGGACACACACACCCCAAACAGCAGCAGTTGAGAGGTGTTTCAGTCACTGAATACATCATATAGGGGTTCTCAACTGTCCACCACATTCTGTCTTCTATTATACACTGTGTTTGTCATAAAGTTAAAGGCTCAAATGACAGCATTTTGTATTTTGCAGTTTGCTTGTACAGGTCGCTCTGAACTGTTAAAACGCCTCTCAATATGCTTTTTTCGGATGCGAAAAATGGAAAAAAGCGAACCCGGATTTTTTTTTTTTTTTTAATTTTACAACGGACGAAAGTTTCAGAGGCAGTGTGTCAATACGATTTACACAACGTGAGGTCGAATTTATTTTTGAATGTGCGAAAATTTTGGATGAAAATTTCAGATTCTGTGTGCAATAACGGTCCGTGTAACCCTTTGCAGTGCTTTGTTCAATTCACACCGTCAAAATTAAACAAATGAAAAATGCATTTCAAACTTTCATTTTTCATTTTTTCTGAGTACTTCAACAACGGATAATTGTCACTCGGTTTAATTTTTGATTCTACAAGTTTGGGTTGTTGCATTTAAATCTGATCTCAGAACAAACTTGAAATAATGATATATTATTGTCATTTTCCATTATTATTTTCTGCGCTCGCAGTCGGGCCGTACCATTGCTGCCGGAGGGGTGTGGAGTTCTGGATTAGTGCGCAAACCAGCAGATACCGTAGATGCTGTCATGTTATTTTTATGACATATTTGATACATTGTTATCTAGACTTGGCATTACCCGGCAAATCGAGTAAATTTCACCTGTGGCGAGTTAGACAGCCGCTCACACTATAGCCACTTTGGCAGGTTGAATGTGCTTGAGCAGCGACACACAACATAAAATGAATGAGCAGGAGCCCCACGTCACTTTTGCTTGAGTTCAGTTATTTGAACTTGCGTGGACTCGCGCGAACACTTAGTGTGAACCCAGCATGAGACCAGCAGATAAAGAATCAATCTGACAATGAATTATGATGACATTTTTAATCTGTCACTCATACACATGTAGCAGGGTGTCCGCGGGGTCTTAAAGGCCCAGTTTCACAAACAGGGTTTAGCTTAAGCCAGGACTAGACCTTAGTTAAATTAGGCTATTTAAGCCACATTTTTAAAAACAGCCTTAGAAAAATACATTACTAGTGTGCACCTGTAGACAAAAAAAAGACACTGACATATTTTAAGACATCTCACTGCAATTTATTTTCAGTTGAGACAGCTCAAACAAGCAATTTAATCCATGACTAGCTTAAACCTTGTTTGTGAAACCGGGGGAAAAAGTATTAAAAGTTGATCAATTTAATTTAGAGAAATTTAAGGGTATTAAAAGTACTTTGAATGCTGTTTTGCAAGGTATTATATTTTGTATTATTTTCAATTATGTGATGTATATTTGTATGGGAGTGCCTGAACTGAATCTGCGAATATTGAGATGTATTTTATGAAATCGATAAAATCCTGCTGCGTTTCACTGTTTTGTTTACTGCAGTAACCCAGGCAACAGCATTATTTCTCCGGGTCTACAGGCGCCCCCTGCTGGAAAAGAGTCAATTAGCAGTTTTATTCATTATGAATGTTCGAGCCCCGGCTGGGTCAGTTGCCGTTTCTGTGTGGAGTTTGCATGTTCTCCCTGCGTTCGCGTGGGTTTCCTCCGGGTGGTCCAGTTTCCCCCACAGTCCAAAGACATGCGGTATAGGTGAATTGGGTAGGCTAAATTGTCCGTAGTGTATGAGTGTGTATGGATATTTCCCAGAGATGGATTGCAGCTGGAAGGGCATCCGCTGTGTAAAACATATGCTGGATAAGTTGGCTGTTCATTCCGCTGTGGCCACCTCAGATTAATAAAGGGACTAAGCCGAAAAGAAAATGAATAAATGAGTTTTCAGAATAGCTTTAACTAAGACTGCGTTCACACTGCGAGGCTTAGTGCTCAAATCAGATTTTTCTCAGATCTGATTTTTTTGCATGGCTGTTCACACTGCTTCTATAAATGTGGCCAATATCAAATTTGCAGTGTGAACAGATCATGGTCCTAAACTGAGCCACATGGGCAAAAGTACAGTTACGGACAGCACAAAATGTCTAATTATACACACAATGTCGATAATGTATGAAATAAGCATGTTGTCAGATTATGCTTATATAATTATTTCATGTCCTTTCACAGACAACCGTGGTGTATTTCATGAACTGTGAAGGGTTGTTCTGCTACTACTAATGTGTATTTCAGCATTTAAAATCTAAAATAAGTCACTTGTGATAGAAGAAAACACTGATCATTTGTGATTTATGACAACCGCGGTGTAGTGAACTCGTGTGAAGTGGAGGCGGAGATGGTTTATCTCTGTTTGCAGGGTTATTTAATTTAACATCATTATAAACAACAGGCACGTGCAGAAGGGGAGTTTGGGTTCTTGAGTTCTTTTTTTCTCTTGGAGAGAAAGTTTCCCCTTAAAATAAAAGTGCCCACTGAAATAAATCCTTTGCGCATGGATCCCCTATCCGCAACACCCATTGAAGCTCTTCAGCTTCGCGATCAACCCGTGCCCCAATCGTTAACAAGATTGGTGAACAAGCACCAGTTTTGCCTTTAAAATCTTTTTCAAAATGAACAACTAACTTTCTGTGGTAAAGTAATTGCCCTGTGTGCCATTCTACTATGCTGCCGAGGAGTAGATGATGTTTGTTCACACTGCGGTCGCATTGCAAAACATCAAATCTGTGTCTGATTTAATACTACATATGAAAGTGGCACAAATCTGAATTAAAAAGATTAGATTGTATGCGGTTTGGGCTTCTCACACTGTCATGAAAAAACAGAGTCACATGTGGGAAAATAAATCAGATTCGGGCCACATATGCCTGCAGTGTGAACATAGCCTAATTAACTAGTAACTAATAGCTTTTAACAGTTAAAGTTATTATACAAGTACCTTTAAAAGGTCATGATCCTCATTTATTGAGTAATTGCGTTATATTTTTTAATTTCACATTCTTCAGGAAATCTAACCACCCAAAATATATTTCCAGAAGATTGTGAAGTAAAAAATATAACACAATTACTCAGTGAATGCGGTTCATGACCTTTTGAGTTATTGTGTTTATAAGATTAACGCACAAAAATCTACCAATGCAGATGTGCAGTGCATACTTCACTATTGAACTTAATAGTTGCCTTTAGACTTTGGAGCAATACAAAATAACATTATGGCGCTTTAAAAACATAACCAGACCCAGTGACATTTTATTTATTTATTTGCAATCACAGTTTTTGTTCATGTAGCGTCCTGGTTAAAAGAAGTCTTTCACTGATGGTTCACTATTCATTTATTGGTCCCATTCCATAGAACCATTACACAACATTGCATCATAAACCACCGTAAAAACTAGAGAGAAAACTAACAAACAAACAAACACAAATCTTGAAAATTGAAACACTAAGTCAACATCAATAATCAAACATTAATCTTAAATTAAATAAATCATTTTATTATCGTTTAAATCATTTTATAATCGTTTTATTACAGTTCATGTTAGATGTATTAATAATAATGACCTAATACCTGTGCATATTTAATGAATATTAAATAACAAGAAAGACATCTGATTTTGCAGTCATCTATTTCTTGCAGGATGGTCGCAGAAGGCCATATTCCTTACTTGCACCTTCACGAAACATTTCCAGCAGAGATGAGAATGTTCGGGAAAGATGTCCAAATCTTTCGGGTTCTGGTGAGGAACATATAACCAGTTCTCACGTCATCACTCATGAATCATTGTGTTTCATTCTATACCAACTTCTCTTCTTTAGTTCTTTCCATCGTATACGTTAATCAGAAAAGAAGCTTTGATTCTGGCAAAGATCATGAAGTTACCATCCTTCCCAACAATTTCTCAGGATTGCCTTTTCCATCCAGTTCCACTCACTGTCCGCTATCTGCTAGAAGCAAACCTTCCAGGTGAGTGTTTTTTTTTTCGCTGTAGTGGAGACGTTGTGGCAAATTATGAAAATGGATTTCAAACAAATCTATCCAACACATATAATCCTGTTTTTATGTGTGTTTGATACACTCCTGACTTTGTATGTCCATTTTAGATGCTCTTCATGTTTGGGTCCAGAAGGTTATAACTGGAGCTGGTATGGATAGCGATTCCTTTCTGACCTTTGATCCCACTGATAAGAAGCCTCATCTCTTGAGTTATGATATTCAAGCAGTAGCTGTCATTATTGTGGCCATGAAGCTCCTTTTCAAGTTGGACGATCATGTGGAATGGTTTGTCACTTCTTTATTTTCTGTAAAGCTCCACAATTCATTTGGATTTAAAGCAATCTTATTCCCACAGGACACTAACTATGTTTCCATTCAAAGATGCAAATTAAATGCGCAAAGCTGTATTATCGCATAAAAGACATGCGAATAAAGCAGCGTTTCCATCCAGTGAGTCAAAGAGAACAAAATCGTCACTTCCTGATTAACTGGCGCCAAATATCAAAAGTAAAAACGAAATTTGCTGCAGTAAGAGAAGCTGCATGAATTTTTTCTTTATTTGATAAATGACTTGCACCTCAAAAGCCAAGTGCTGACACGCAATGAACACGTAGTGGCGTTTGAAGACGTGCGGAGCCCATATGCTCTTGACGATTCTGGAGCAGGGTGTCCACGAGGTCTTAAAGTCTTAAAATGTCTTAAATTTCAAAAACTAAATTTTAGGCCTTAAAGTATAAAATTCACTGAAATATTTTGTTGTAGGTCTTAAATAATCTTAAACGGGTCTTAATTTTCCGCTGTCCAAGTAAAGCTACCCAATCGGGCCGACTAGTATACAAATAGTGTATACAACTAGTTTTTTTGTATTTACACATTAAAGTATGTCACTAAGAAATAATTGCATTTGATTTTTCTTTTTTGAGGCAAGCAAAAAAAATCCATTGACGCAACCGGGTCATTAGAAATAATCTTAGTGTTTAGCGCCGTATAAGTCTAAAATTTCATTCATAATGGTGTTAAAAGGGTCTTAAAAATACTTGACTTTGACTTGATGCAACCTGCAGAAACCCTGTGGAGGTAATTAATAATATAATAACACTAATACTGAAATGGTTAAGGCGTTTTAGAATGACCAAAACAATATTTCAGATGTTTTATAATGTGCTCAGCCTGCTAATTTATCTATTCTCACACATTTAATCATCACATGATCACTTATAACAAAATCACATGACCTTTTTTAAGTGCGCTTACTAGAATTTGTTCGGTAAAAGTGTTTCTTTTCTTATCGAATAAAAAGTTTATCCTACTCAGTTATGTGGATATATTTTTTTGCGCATTTTCTAAACTTAAGCACATCTTGACGTTTCCATCAAACGTTTTTTTTATGTGCATCTCCAAAATGTGCAGAAAAATAGGTGGATTGAAACATAGCTAATGATTACGCTTTAGAGTTGTTTTAGAGTAGTTTGAATTGAAACCGTTAGTTTGAGCCATTGAGTTGTTATTTCAGGGTTACAAAAAGTCAAATAATAAATAATTACAGTAGTACTGAGATAAAAATATAAAGTTCAGATGTAAACAAAACACTGATGTCTATGGTATCGACCAAATTTGGGGTAAATTGCATTTTGAAAGGAACTCATTAAATGTATAGTTGACCAAAAAACAATTCTGTCATTTACTGACCCTCCACTTGTTCGAAATGCTAATGATCAGAATAAAGATACTCAGAAAAATAATAATAAAACAAAAACGGGTACCCATTAACGTTCAAAGTGTTTTTCCTTTTGTGGAAATCAATGGTTACTGCTATCCGACATTTTTCAAACCAGCTTCTTTTGTGTTCAATGGAAAAAAGAAACGCATAAAGTGTTGAGGTAGAATAAACAGTGATTTTGTTTTAATTTTGGGGTGAACTATCCCTTTAAATCAGTTTTGTATTAGTTATTTTGTTATGTCATTAGGTGTTAAAGCTATTTGTTTTTATTTGAGTTACTCAGGCAGTTTTTTATTTATTTATTTTTTAAAGAAAATTCACTTTTAAGGAAAATAAAGACATTTGAATTTTACTATAATTTAGGATTTCAGAAATCTGAATCTTTAGTTTGCTAAATGTTTACTTTTTTTATTATTGTCTCAAGGAAATTATCTAATGAAGCAGCCAAGAAGAAGAACAATACAGGTAAAACCATTTCACTAGATATTTATTTTTGCATATCATTATTGGTAACAATAACATGTGCTTTTCAGTCTTCAGGTTAGAAAGATGGTTTAACATCGTACAGCCCGTCTTAGAGCAAGCCAGACTTAAGGAGGAACAAGAAGAAGCTCGGTAAGACACAACCATCCCAGTAATCTCTGTGACTTTTATTGACCGCTCATTCACTACAAATACTTCTGCTTTGCTCTTTCAGACGGCAGTGGAATTTCGCTAACCCTTTCATCACAAATCTGAAGCGCAAGTCCCTGGTTCTCAAAAAAAGGCGTAAGCTGATTTGAACACATCTCAGTTAATTGATCCTCAGTACTCTAGTGTCTTTTTATCTAATGTAATTCTGTCTACCTTTATATCCTCTAAAGGTGTGACTGATCATTTGCAGCAGAGATTTCAGAAGTTTACAGATCCTGCACAAGAACAGTCGACGTCCACCACAAACTCTCACACCAGCTTCCGCTTCAGCTGGGGCGAAGAGGAGGGTTCAGATGGACCCAGTATGTTTAACCAGCATTTGGACTGTACTGTTAAGGAAGAAGCGGTCAGTGGCCTGGCCAACCAAAAATACTGGCATCCTGAACTGAGGATGTGCCAAGAAGAGTAAGTAAACACAGATGCTTTTTCTCAGTGAGATCACTTTTGTACAACTTGTCTCCAAACGTATACAATGCATTTAACATCATCCAAGCAAAACATTCGAGACAGAGGTGTTTTTGTAAAGCACATTTCCTACAAGCTACTACTTTCAGTTCAACTTTAAATTTGCTTTAACGGGCCATGAAACCCCCCCTGTCTCAGCAAGGTGTTTTCACACCTCTAGTTTGAAAAAAGTCAGGAAAGTGGGCGTGTCCAGCACTGTTTAGGTGGGAGTGTCGGGGGAGGGAAAGTGGAAAGGATTTGCAAATATAGGAGTTTCCGTTTGGGCACGCGCGAGGCAAAACAAACACAGACGCAGGGGAGAAAGACAGTGACTGTGTTTACATGGACATCATGAATCGAATCACTTGCCAAATTATTAATTTGTCGACTTTAACTGCAGTTTGGCACTTTCACTTTTTATTCAGGAAAATTTCCTGCATGTCGCCCGTGACAAACGAGATATTGAAAGCGAGGAGCTGCTGGAAGAGTTAAGTTTTAATTGTATGTTTGATACCGTACGGCGAATGGGAGAAAAAAATCCTCCGCATTTCTCGGTAACTTGGATGCACTCTGTAGGTAGCGTCAGAAAGCCGTGTGTGTATAGACTATCCTGTCACAAAATGCGGTGAAAATCCTACACGACGGTCAATATTTGATTGCTGTGTTTACATTCAGAGCGCAGCATTTACAGCGGATCTTTCAGTCTATAATATTGTACTGTAATATTGCAGTGATATTAACATACTGTAAACTTAGTAACTAAATCATTTTCACTATGGCATGTCTTTAAAAACTGAAAGAGCACTGCTGACCATACGAAGTAACTATGCCATCTGAATGAACAAACAAAGGGCACTGCTCTCACACTTACCAAATCTGTAGTGACAGGACAATCACGCTGGAACTGTGTCTTTTTTAAAAGGAGATGAGCGGCAAATCCGGATTTCATCATTTCCAGATGCGAAAAGCTCTCGGGTAAAAAATGTTCCTTACAAACTCATTTCTGTCGCGTGCATTGTAATCCACATGAGTCCAGCTGAGCTCTCACAGCGGGAAAATGCAAACAAAACCTTCGTCGCAGCACATTTATAAACGCAGCACACTAATAAATGCAACACTGACGACCCATGTCTCCAAATTCTTGTTCTTTCACTTGTTTTGGCAACACAACGTGGCGTCTCTCTGTCGTCTGAACACTGTAACAGGTAAAACCTCTCCGAAGTCTCTCTGTAGCCTCTCCGAAGCTATCATGCATATTAATGAAGTTGCACGTCATACACAATAGAGCGCGCTGATTGGTTTGAACAAAGTCTTTCTCGTGAATTAATGCAGCACCCTCAGAGACATCTCAATGACAGCCACTCTCCACGCTGGATTTAGACGCAAGTATCTCATGGCCGTGACGCAGCTTCAAAAATTCGTTTCAAACCGAAAGAACGAATTTGCTCAAAATAACGCAAAAACAACCAATTTTCACTTTTTAGTGCAATATATGTGTCCTAATAGTGTTTATAGCAGCGTGGGACACATATATGACTGTCAACAGCTCAACACATGTGTTTTGGTATTTCGTGACCCTTTAAGGCTTGATGATTATAATAAGTTGTCATAGTGAATGTCACAATGTACGGTCAAGTCTGAAATTATTCATACCCCTGGCAAATTGTGACTTAGTTACTTTTAGGGTGCCTTCACATCTGTGGTTCGGTTCATTTGGTCTGGACCAAGGGGCAACAAATGATACATTGTAGCATTTTTCTGCCGTTTTTGAGTCCTTTTCACGCCAAACTGATTGATTTGATCCGATCCAGTTGAAAAGAACCAATATGCAGTCATGTGACAAAATCCACATCACTCATTGGCCAGATGTTATTATACACATTTCCTAAACTGCTGTTTGATTTGTCAGAATTAACGTGTGGGAAAATGCCAATGGAACTCCCCCAAGTAAACAAATCGTCAGACACAAAATGTCACTTTTTACTTTGGGGGATGACTGCGCTGGCTGATTGTATCCCTGGTCACAGTACACTATATAGTTTGTATACATCACTTTAGACAAACTATATATTTCGAGAATGAAGCAGCTGGAAAACAATGTTTTAATGCATTGCAAACAGCAAAGGTGCATCGCAAGTCACAGGAGGAGGTGTAAATTAATTAAGCTAAACTGCGACATGGTCATCTTCCGGAAATATTACCAACGATCCATCAGCTAATGTTTTTCCCTCTCTCTCTCTGTTTAAAATTGTTGGTAAAGCGCTGTCAACAAATATTTTTCCTCCACACCCCATAAGATGGGAACCGCTCCAGGGTTTGTTTGAAAGCATACTGAGACCACCTCTTCAAGGAAGTCTCGGCACGGTTTTTTGGTCCACTTTTGGTGTGCACTGGAGTGCGATTGCTACATTCACACCTGCCCAAACGAACCACACCAAGAGGGAAAACAAACTCTAGTGTGATTCAACTAAACTAAAAAAGGCAGGTGTAAAAGCATTTTTGATGGGAAATGACACAGGCTTCTCCCAAAAGATATTAAGATGTGCAGGAGGCATCATTGTGGTAAAAAGATATTTCTCAGCTTTTATTTACATTTGAACAAAAACGTAAAATGAGAATTTGCCAGGGGTATAAATAATTTCGCGCTTGACTGTATGTTTTATAGTTAGATATTTTTTAGATATAGATGGTTCGATATTTTTCCTTTTCTGTTTTGAATTAGGGCTGTGCGAATAATTTAAGTCGTATCGAAATCGGGATTTGGACATGCTCGATTTCTAAATCGCCTTACAGCTCGATTTTCCCGCAGTATGGTGTTTAAACTATTCATAACGCAGCGCGCCTAAACAGGAGACTGAATAGCCTGCATATACAGGGATGATGAGTTCAGCACAGGAGGACTTGGTGCCAAAAAAGTCAACATCTGTGGTGTGGGATTAAATTACTTTGGATGCAGGAAGGCTGATATATGGCAAAACCAGGTAATTTGTAAGTTAGTCATATATTGTGTCTAAAAGTGCATAGAAAGTGTGAGCCAGTCGCTTCCTTCAGCAATTTCGCTCCTTTGTCTGTGCTCGATGACCATCAACCATTTTCTCAGAGGATGACAAACTATCAAAACATTGCTAAAGTTCCGATAAAAGATTTATTTTTGGAGAGAATTAAAAAGCACTTGGTGTTCGGGTGTCTTGTGTTTGTCTGAGGTAACCGAAATGTGTATATTCCATACAAAGTATGAAGCTGATCTGTCAGTTCTTGTTACGTGCAGCATTCTGAAAAGTTACATTTAAAGTTTGTCTGAAAAGAGATGTTTTCAGCTGGATGCACCTGGAATACATGCGTGTGCCACTCTCAATATGTGCACGCAATCCACGCGCCTCTATTGGAAATAATGGACTTGTGTGCGCAAAGGACACGATATGTGAACGGCCTATTTCAAGGCCTATTTTTTCTATGATCTATGCATGACACACACACACACACACACACACACACACAACTACTTCTGATATTTGGTCAAGCAGAACATCAAAGCCTGATGGTGCGTGCGCTCATACAAACACACACACACACACACACGTACACATTTGTTTTGCCATAGGTCTGTTCTAGAGACAATTTGTTACAGCTTTACTAGGTGACTTTTTTTTTTTTTCTTTTTTTTCTTTTGAAAGATGTTTCAGATTCACACTGTAAACACAGATTCAGTCTGTCTGACAAAATCGTGATTATTAAAATTTAAATCGCAATATTGTTCAGAGAAATCGTGATAGATTTCTTTGCCCATATCACACAGCCCTGTTCTGAATGCAGTCAAATAAATACATGTTTATAATATTTGTAAAAGCTTTATACTTTCTTTTTCAGGACTATCAGCCGGTTTTACATCATTTCTGAATGAAAATAGAAGCCATATTACTTGCCCTTTTTTCTTTCTCCTATCTTTCAACAAAGTCATTTCTTATGAATGTATTATTACTCAGATTTTACTCAGAACTTAATTTCCTAAAAATAGTCCTATATAATATGTATGTATGTTTGCTTGCTAGTATGTTGATTTAATCTCCTTTTTCTCTTTTTACAGTAAATGTATGAGTCATTTCTCAAAATTTGAGCCCAGTTTACCTCGGATGTACGTGTGGGTGCTTGATCTCTTCTCGTTTATTCTGGGGCTCCATCAGTATGAAGTGTACGAAGAGGTCCTTAACGTTGAACGACGCTTTTTAAAGCAAAATTATCGGCTCGACAGTCGATTGAAATCTTCTCATCTGAAAAAGTAAAAAGGTCCAATTCCGTAACTCATGCTGTTGGAGAGAATATCACAGACACGGAATGAAATCAGCGTACCAGCTTCCCAGATTCCTTTTCTTCTCCTCTCAGCAGCAGGAAGACTGGTCAGACTTTCACAGTGGTGCCTTGTCATTTTCAGTAGTGTCTTGCAGAGTTTACTTCTGTGAGTTTGGGAATTAACAGTATCTGTTGCCTTATAAAAAGATAGTTTTGCCTTGTATGCATGGTGTTGTTTTGATTAAAGAAATGCAACACATTGGTTGTAGCTCCACAAATGAACCAGCAGAGGGAGTAATGAGTGAGTGCTGATGGATTCTTTTGTCCTGCAGTTCTCGCAAATGTTTTGTCTGATGTTTGTGAGCAATACACATAGCAAAACTAATTCTGCTGAATTGCTGAAGTAGTTTTGTGTATGAGCAGGTTTTTTTACTTTATTTACTCTTAACTATATCTTATTTTTATTTATTTTTGCTGTATTTGCTTTAATAGATCAGAGTGAACGGATCTAAGCCATTTTACCTTTTTAGTCTAACAAATGTCTCTTGTAGGAGAATGTAGCCTATATTTAGTCATACAGTGACTTCCACATAACTGTTTTGGACAGGGTGTACAAATACAGGCGCTCAGTGCGATCACTTTTTCTTTCTTTGCAAAGATTTGAATGACGTGTTTGCATGAACTCTTTTGTATGTGTAAAGATAGAAGTATACTTTAAGCATTGAACAGTAATTTAACCTCGAATTAAAATCTACGTCTACATGCTATATGCTTCAAATATATAGCATTTATATAAATATTTTTTCCTTGCTGTTTTGCTTATTTAATCAGTTAAGGAAAGTATTGATTTTATGTTGAGGTAAAGTTTCTGTAACATGCTTTATGTTAAAGGATTTTTTATGCACCTGAAGCCAAAGATTTGTCTATAATCTTTTTTTTTTTTTTTCAGCTGAAAGGAAATGAATTCATTTAAAGCAATATAAACCACTTTTATGGTCCAAAATTAATGTTAAGGCAGCTTCAAAGTAATAAAACAAATAAGGGTCATGAAAAGATGCTTTTAACAAATGCTGTTCTGTGGATTCATTTGCAGCTTCCTGATTGTTTTCAAATCTTCCCAAAACCTTTTTTTAATGCTGTGGATTTTTGTTTATAATGTGTATGTTATATATAAACTTTATAGTACTATTTAAAATTTCATTCATAATGGTCTTAAAATGTCTTTAAAAGGCTCAAATTTAACTTGGTAAAACCTGCAGAAACCCTGAAAGAGGTAAATGGTTGCTCTTTAGCTTGGAAATCTATCATGGAAGATTCAGAGAAAAACATATGGGGACAGGATTGATGGAGGGAGTAAGAAATTTGAGAAGGATGCATCCAGGGGGGGCTGAGCAGAGAGAGCCTTTGTGGTGTCATGGGTGTTTTTCTGGCTCTGTTTCCCAACCAAATCAGCTGAGCTGACTGAATATATGTGTGCATGTAAACACTACAGTTCACATGCTTACTGCGAGAAAAGTCTTGACGCGCACAAAAAGAAACTCTTGTTCCCAGTATAAGAAGCCACTCAGCATGCCTTTCAGCGTTGTTTTCGCTTGTCACGTGTAGAGATGTCGTTTTTCTGGCATGTTTTCTGTTTGATTTGGGCTCTCCCAAACAGACAGCGCTATTTTTGAGCTGCTCGCAGCCTCGCACACTACATGTGCCAAACGGAAAACATTCGTGGGGAAACGTTTAACCTTGACTAGCTGACCAGTTTTTGTACAAATAAACACTCGCTAGGCAGAAAAGTCTACACGTTGTTTGATTAACACTGTTATAGTTTTAGTGTTTTATCTTCCTCTCAACTTCCTGTCGTCCCCCACCGACGGTTTTATATCTATTTCTGTTGTTTGACGAGCGCCACTTCTGCTTCAGTTTTTGTATTTGTTTGTTCGACATGTAAGATTCAATAAAAGAGTTTTATGACGGATTATCAATTCTCAAACTTCTGTTTTTGGGGCGCTGTTACCTTTAGGCCTCGATCTAGCAGTTAGCCTAAACCTTCAGATTCTTTACTGTAAAAGAGTGATAGGCTATACAACACACAGTTTATGTAGCCTATGGACATAGTAATGAAGAACCCAGGTTGTTTTTTTAAACGTCAATTGCACATTTTATGTCACGCTTATTAAAAACAACTGCTTCAGTTCATCAGCTCATTTGACGAGATCTCCATGAGCTGGTTTGTCTGAGTCAGATAAAAAAGACAGGCTACAAAATGTGCAGAGTGGGTTTCCAGTACCAGGATTGAAAACTACTACTACTACTATTCTGGTGTACAGTCAGGCCTGTAGCCAGCCTGGTCAAAGGAGTGGTTCTCAAAAAGTGGACCATTTTACAATTATATGTCTCATTTTGTATTTAATTGTGAAATTTAAATACTGCATTTTAGTGATATTTTCTATCTATTCTGGCACTATTCTGAATTTGTCAGATGGTCATCATAACCACGCTATTTGACTATTTTAGCTAAAATATAATTTAAATCAATTTTAATACAGGCCATTTTTGGTGCTTCACACCTTTTTATTGGTCATTTTTTGTTTCAAGAATACGGTACAAGATTTAAATTAAAAGTTACTTGTAAAATGTTTTTTCAACAATACAGTAGCAAAAGATGACTTCTACAATTGTATGTTTTCTTGTACAGCTGGATGTTGGACAAATGAAAAATAATAGTTAGCATTGGCCAAAACAAATTAGCTGAAGTCACACCGAAGCAACAGCCAACAGGATTCTGCTTGGTCTTAAAGCCTTTTTCAATGGATTATTTTTACCATGATGGCAAAGCAATCAAAATAGGACAAATGAGTTCATGTATGGGACAAATTCTGGACCTTTGTCAGTCTTACGAACCCCCCCACCCCCGGGCCTGACAGCTGTTTTGCTTTCGAGTAACTGGTCTTTGAGACTCATGCATTTCTCCCTTTTTGCACCATGTTGCATATTCAAAACAGACTGGTGTGAATATTGTTGAAATGTTTCCATCTCTCTGTGGAAGTCGTGGGTGTGGAGACGAGCTGTTTGCTCTAACAGTCTCAACTAATGTGACTACGTCTATTCATGTAACTTATATGGACAGTTTACCCGAAAATTAAAATGTATTCACTATTTACTCACCCTCAAGTGTCCAAACCTATAAGTTTCTTTATTCTGTTTAACACAAAGTAAGATATTTTGAGACTGAAAAGCTGTAACCATAGACTTCCATAGTAAGAACATTTCCAGCTTTCTTTAGAATATCTTCTTCTGTGTTCAACAGAATAAAGAAACTCATACAGGTTTGAAAAGGATGATTAAATGATGCCAGTATTTTAATTTTTGGGTGAACTATACCTTTTACATAAAATGCTGAGTAAGACTGTTTCATTTCAGTACAAAAACTGAGATTAAAACACTTTGATACTTGGATTTATGGAGGTAATTTATAAATAATGAATCATTTTCTAATGGCCAGGGCAGAGAAAATTGGGGCTACGCAACACGGAAAGCATGTTGCATCTGAGAGGTTAAAAGGAAGCCCGCCCTTTTTGGATGACCTACTTTTTAAGAACCCCACCTCTCTGAGCTCAAGTCATTCAGTTCAGGCGCGCCACAGCAGTGCAGATTGGATCAAGACTCAAAGTTTCAAATGTTTTTTTTCTTCAGCAGAGGACAGCACATCTGCCACCCAACCCTCCTCTCAGCCCCTGTGTTAGCATGCCCTGTTTGGCCTCGCTTTTACGCACACACAGACACACAAACTGTCTCCTCTGGCCTGCAGCCTAACCCCCATAAACGGCCTCACTACCCTCCACAGATTCCCCGGTCTCTGGGTTCAAACAGCTCATACATCCATCAGGAGAAGCTCTGTTTCTCAGAAACCCAGCTATGATGATGTTGTTTTTTTGAAAACTGATGATAAATTTGGATTTTTTTAGTTTGTTTTTATCATTTTACATCAAGGTAATTAGTGTATTTCATTCATGTGAAGATGTCAAAAGTTATCCAATTTTAATTAACTTTAATAACTATTTTTAATTCACAGGCTTGTGGAAAGTTGTCGTGCTAATGATGCATGACCTTCAACAATCTACAAACTTCTTCTTCAGCATTTCAGCATTTACCACTACAGCAAAAGGAGCAAAGCATGCAGCTCGGAAGAAAATTTGTTGAACTGAAACAAAAAACCCATGACTAATTCATATAATAATGTGATCTTGTGAAACATTTTCCATTTAGTCACTTGCATTTCATGCTAACCTTTTTAGTAACCTTTTTAGTTGAAGTCAGATTTATTAGCCCCCCTAAATTATTAGACCCCCTGTTTATTTTTTCCCCCAATTTCTGTTTAACGGAGAGAAGATTTTTCCAACACATTTCTAAACATAATAGTTTTAATAACTCATTTCTAATAACTGATTTATTTGATCTTTGCCATGATGACAGTAAATAATATTTTACTAGATATTTTTCAAAACACTTCTGTACAGCTTAAAGTGACATTTAAAGGCTTAACTAGGTTAATTAGGTTAACTAGGCAGGTTAGAGTAATTAGGCAAGTTAATGTATAATGATGGTTTGTTCTGTAGACAGTCGAAAACAAAATAGCTTAAAGGGGCTAATAACTTTGACCCTAAAATGGTTCATAATAAATTTAAAACTGCTTTTATTCTAGCCAAAATATAACAAATAAGACTTTCTCCAGAAGAAAAAAATATTATCAGACATACAGTGAAAATTTCCTTGCTCTGTTAAACATCATTTGGGAAATATTTAAAAAGAAAAAAAAAATTCAAAGGGGGGCTAATAATCTGACTTCAACTGTATTCTTCTTGAGAAACAAAGCTTAGATTTTCAGTACTGTGACTCAGGCATTGGACATCACTATTAAAGAGGGGTTTTAAACGTATTGAACAACTTTAGTGAAAATTAAATATCAAAATATGGGTGAAATAAAGTTGCACTTTCATTCAGGGTAACAGATATATTTATGTAAGGATGAAAAAAAACTATTAAGTACTTAAAATATTATAAAATACATCTAATAATCATCTAATAAGATCAAATATTTTTAAAGACATTTATAAATGAATATTCAGCAAAAACACACATGATCAATAGTGACAGAAAAGACAATTAAATTATACATAAAAAAAAAATTAAATGTAGTTTCCCAGAGATGGGTTGCAGCTGGAAGGGCATCCGCTGCATAAAATATATGCTGGATAAGTTGGCGGTTCATTCCGCTGTCGCGACCCCTGATTAATAAAGGGATTAAGCCTAAAAAAAAATGAATGAATGAATAAAATCTTAATATATTGTTTTTGATATTTATCTATCTTTCAGTCTGTATGTCTATATATCTATCTGTTTGTTTATTTGCCACTACCTTCTATCTATCTGGTTAAGAAAAAAGTAGGAATTCCCAATCCTGTCTTCAGTGTTCTTTCTTTCTTTCTTTCTTTCTTTCTTTCTTTCTTTCTTTCTTTCTTTCTTTCTTTCTTTCTTTCTTTCTTTCTTTCTTTCTTTCTTTCTTTCTTTCTATCTATCTATCTATCTATCTATCTATCATCTATCTATCTATCTATCTATCTATCTATCTATCTATCTATCTATCTATCTATCTATCTATCTATCTATCTACAGTTACAAAGTGAAACAGATGTTGCCTTCTAAACCCCACTCAAAGCCCCCATTTGTTGTTTACATGTCACATGCAGGATTAAGAAGCCAACATTTAGTCCATTTAGTTGCAAATTTGTATTACAGAAAGAAAAAAAAATAAAGCTCAGATCTGCCCTACACACATTCAGACAAAATGGCTGGATCATATATTTGTTATTAAATAAATAAATAGATCTGCTGCTCTTGACATTATAATATTTTTATCATTGGTTCATTTCTTGTTTACAAATATATATATATACAGTTGAAGTCAGAATTATAAGCCCCCCTTTGAATTTTCTTTCTTTTTTAAATATTCCCCAAATGATGTTTAACAGAGCAAGGAAATTTTCACAGTATGTCTGATAATATTATTTCTTCTGGAGAAAGTCTTATTTGTTTTATTCTGGCTAGAATAACAACAGTTTTGAATTTTTTAAAAGCCATTTTAAGGTCAAAATTATTAGCCCCTTTAAGCTATATTTTTTCTCTACAATAGTCTACAGAACAAACCATCATTATACATTAACTTGCCTAATTACCCTAACCTGCCTAGCTAACCTAATTAACCTAGTTAAGCATTTAAATGTCACTATAAGCTGTATAGAAGTGTCTTGTAAAATACCTAGTAAAATATTATTTACTGTCATCATGTCAAAGACAAAATAAATCAGTTATTAGAAATGAGTTATTAAAACTATTATGTTTAGAAATGTGTTGGAAAAGTCTTCTCTCCTTTAAACAGAAATTGGGGGAAAAAATAAACAGGGGGGGGGGTAATAATTCTGACTTCAACTGTATACATACATATATATATATATATATATATATATATATATATATATATATATATATATATATATATATATATATATATATATATATATATATATATAAATATATAACTGAATTAAGACATTACTGTAACTCTAATACATTAAAACTGTTTTTTTCTACACAGATGATAACTATACATGTTCTTTACTTCTTATTATGCCTTAAGCAGAACATTAACAAATGCTTTAATTTCCAGCATAGCAAATGTCTTCCTTGGACACACATCATAGATAGAGAAAAACAATCACCTCTGTCTTTTTCTGAATATCTTTATCTCTGAAGAGGAGGGGGGAGATTGATGAAGCCTTTGTCTGCTCATCCCAGACAGACTGGCAAAATCACAGCCCCCTGCAGGGAAATACAATTTAGGATCTATATGACTTACTCACATTTACACCTGTCCTCGCAACACAAGTCATTTTTTAATTAATAACAGCTAATTATTACGAAAAGGAGCACAAAGACAGATAGACACATAAAGGTTAGTGCAGCTACAACAAAGAGACGCAGTACAGCAGCGCGCGCGCGCGCGCACACACACACACACACACACACACACACACACACACACACACTCACAGGCTCCGCCCTGGATTCTTTCACAGAAAGCTGTTTGCTGAGGTTCCTGAGTTCAGTTGAGTTCATGAAAACCAGGTCTGTGTGCGCACGTGACCAAGCAGATGTAATGGTTTCCGGACTACGCTTGAGACGACTGTTTTGTTGAAAAGACATAGACAACAGAAGCGGTCGTCGATGAATAAAAAAGGGGTTTTGAATAAAAGGTTAATTATTTCGCTGTTATTGTTGCTATTGGTCTTATTAATGTATCACTAGCTATTGTTCATTATTTGAGGCGATCGAGACACAAACAAACACAAACACGAGGCAAAAACAAACAAAGTTGCACCTGTTAACTTTGAGATTTCGGTGTAATATAAGGGAAAAAACAAAATACACAAAAAGAATTATAATTGTTGCTCTTCATCAATTTGTGTTTATAATTACAATTCATATTTAACATTGTTTTTCCTGCACCGAGCCACAAATCTCCATTTCAGCATCACTTTAGCAGCAAACTTTACATTCTGAATTTACAGGGCGTATATTCATAAACAATTTGCCTTATTTTTTTCACTTTACCATATATATAAAATTATGAAGTGATAGAGACCCTCCAAAACCCCTGAAAAAAATAAGAGCACATGCATGCTATGTTCAGATTTTTGTGCTAGAAACGTATGCAACTTATTGCATATTCAATTTGCACAATGCCTCATTTGTACCATTTTCACCTGCAGTGTCCTGTCTTATATTGTAAGCTAATTCTTTCATAAAGCAGCACTTGACGATGTCCCCGTTTCCCCTTTGTGCAGCAGTCTTAGAGAGTCCTAAACATTCGCGACAACAGCTTTAAAAAAGCAACACAGACTACATATAAAATAGAAAATTAACTGTATCTATGTGAAGTGTACGGTTCTCGCTTCTTTATTTTATTTATTTTTTTGTTTTGAATACAGGCGTTGGCTCGTGCACTTCCACTGTGCGCGCGCCCGTCTGCGCATGCCACACTCCGCTGGCACAGCTATCCAGACGCGTGCGAGGATCTCACGATTCCGCTCGTTCGCCGCTCCGACCTTTCCCCCAGTTCTCGAGCACCGGGTTCATCGGGTTTACTCTGACACCGCTGACTCCTCTGTAACGCCCCCCAACAGCCACGCACCCCGTTTCAGCCAATCGGTGAGCGATCACGTACTGATCACGCGCTGCCTGCTTTCTCATTGGTCTATTTCCGCTACACCTTTGTTTTTGATTGGTAACATGTTACCACCCGCCAGAGTGCTCTGAATTTTGTTTCTGTTTTTTTTTCTTTCTGTTGTTTTTTTGCGCTTCTGATTCACTCAGCTGAGGTTGGACCTTGCTGTAAAAAGTGATTAGACTTATGTGCCCGTGCTTCGCATCACAGTTGTCTTCCCGAGACGCACACATATGCTGAATTTTGCTTCTGACTCCGGCCGGGTAAGTTGATTTTATTGACAAACTGCTACTTTTTTAGTATTTGCGCATTGACCCACTAATGACATCCGCTTTGGCTGCAAGTTGCGCACGGTATACATTTTTTTCTTGTCACTGAGAACAGTTGAGCTGATAATGTTTTGCATTTATCAGTGTTTAACATAATACATTGCATACTTGATCATCTTGACATTCGCAATTAGCTACATGTTTTGCCTTTAAATTAA
This sequence comes from Danio kyathit, assembly GCA_903798195.1. Taxonomy (NCBI): domain Eukaryota; kingdom Metazoa; phylum Chordata; class Actinopteri; order Cypriniformes; family Danionidae; genus Danio; species Danio kyathit. The sequence continues at coordinate 33,143,058 of LR812538.1, read as the reverse complement.
ATAATAAGTCATGACGAGCTATTTGCCGCAATCTTTGTTGTGCATTTTCCTCCTGCATTGAGCTGCAGTGCTACTTTGCGTTCAAACTGTTGTCTCCTTCTTTAATAAGCGACCTTATTTGCCCCCTGAACATAGTTACATTTTAACATTTTTATTCTCCTTCATTTATACATTCAGTTGGCTGTCATTTCAGAATACATTGTATTGTTGTTATGAATTTGTTTTTTTTACGTTTTGTATTGTGTATGTAATGATTGTTATATTATAAGACCTTCCATAAAACAAAAAGAGGAACCTTAATGCAACATCTTTGATATGTTAAACCACCCTTACTTTTTGCATGGCAAACTCACATGGCGTTTTGGTTGGGTGCACGTCACTCTTAAATCTATATTTGGTGATGGGAGGTTCCCAGCAGCTAATGGTTAACGCTGTGTGAAGTGCTGGGTGTAGTCTCTCGGCTCTGGGCCCTCTTTCTTTGCTTATGAATGGCAGCAGCTATTTACAGTAGATTCATGACAAACATTGTCATTTTGAAATGTTATTGTATGCCATGAAATTATTTTCAATATACATACATTTATATAGGAGCCATTGTGGTCATCAATTCAGATTCATTATTGCCGTTCATCAACTGGCACGCTGTGACATTAAAATGACAAATGTGCTTTTTTTTTTATTCATAGTCCAGTCTTGTGGACATCTGTGAGGTGATGATGGAGAGAAACAGGCACGACAGTGAAAAGTCTTGCTCCTCCACTCCAGAGTACAATGACCTGGAGGCTGCGGAGGCTTTGGTGTGCATGAGCTCCTGGGTCCAGAGGACCCACAAGCCTCGCCCACTGACGCCCACCTCAGACTCCTGTGATTCTCTCGCCTTGCAGCCTGAACTCATCGAGTCCCCTAAAGACCTGGTCTCCCTCTCATCACTGGTGAGTGACTCTAATTAAAAAAAGTGGAGAACAGTTTGGTCTTGGAAGAGTAGCTTCAGTGAGCATCATAAATACGTTTTTCTGTAAAAGGTTTTGGAGATGATGGAGAAGTCTAAGTGGTTACAATATGGCCTACATCATTTTGTGAAAAAAGTGTAGTCACTAAATTTAGGAATGCTGAATGAAAATATTAAAAACAGATTTTAAAGCACAAGGCATTTAACACTTGCAGAATTTGCAAATGTTTGCAGAGAAAACTGGACATCATACATTAAATGACTGAGTTTAGTGATTTGTATAATGAATCAAACCAGACAAAAGACTAATGCAGATACAGTTTAGCTTCTACCCTAATTACACGCACTTATAACAAGGTCTTTGAACTCGCTAGATAAATTTCCAACCAGTGTGCTGGAGCTGGCTGAAGCTAAAGTATTGCCCATCATACACATTAACACATTATACAGTGAGATCAGTCAACACTGACCTACCAAAATCTGCAGACTGGCTAGGACTTTTGGCATCTAGTTTCATCTTTAAGAGACTGAAAATGGGCAAATATCTAGGCAGAAGTCATGTAATGTTTTTCAACCTTAACAGAAGTTCCCAATGTTCAAAGCCAATCTTTCTCTCCCCAGTGTATGACCCCTCCTCACAGCCCGAGCTTTGCGGAAACTTCAGGCACAGCGGTTCTCAGTACCTCAGTGGCCTGCTCAGGTCTAAAACCACATCCCAGACTATGTTCAGCCTTGACCAACAGGGCTGCATGTCATGTCAGCTTGCATCCCAGTACCACAGTCCTGCTCAACCCAGCTCCGCCGCAGACAGCAGAACAGCCTTCACTGCGCAGAGCCACCAGCGTTATTCGGCACACCGCCGACAGATCCGTGGACCACAACATTCCATCAACGACCACAGGGCAGGAGAAGCCATGTTCCTCAGAAATTCCTCCAGAGCACACGGAATCCAATACCAGCCTCAAAGGAGAAGTGCAAATCTGCAGTAGCCCATGCGACTCTGCAGAACCGGAGAGAACTGCCCCTTCCCCTGACACTACGGGCATTGCTATCCCCACTTCTCAGTCCACCATTCCTCAGTCGCCTATGTCCAGCCCACCTGTGCTCTGTCAGGTGTTTCCTGTAAACGGGCAGACAGGAATCATCTCTGCGTTCGTTCAGACTCCAGTTCAGATGCAAACTTCAGGGTCAAAGCCCATTCTTCCACATTCTCAACCTCTTCTGGTGGGCTCACCTGTGGCTCAGGGCACTGTGATGTTTGTAGTCCCACAGTCTCAGGTATCCCAATCCTCCACCTGTCAGCAGAGCGTCGTTACACTTGGGAACACAAAGCTCCTGCCCTTGGCGCCCGCTCCAGTCTACGTGCCCTCAGGTCAGAGCAGCGGAGTGACACAGTCTGACTTTTCACGCAGGCGGAACTACGTCTGCAACTTCCAAGGATGCAAGAAGACTTACTTTAAAAGTTCCCACTTGAAGGCTCATTTAAGAACACATACAGGTTTGTATCCATTTAGAGGCAATGTCTTTGTTCTGGTTTCAGCCATAATCTTGATCGTTCATCATCTTCCCTTTTTGTCTCAGGTGAGAAGCCTTTCAGTTGTCATTGGGAAGGGTGCGACAAAAAATTTGCCCGTTCAGATGAACTTTCCAGGCATCGTCGAACACACACGGGAGAAAAGAAGTTTGTCTGTCCTGTCTGTGAGCGCCGTTTCATGCGAAGCGACCACCTGACCAAGCATGCACGGCGTCATATGACAACCAAGAGATCAACAGCGTGGCCTAATGAAGTTCGTGATGTAAACAAAATGGCCACTTCCCAAGCACCATCTTCCATACCCCTCAGTGTGCTTCTTCCTGCCTCAAACTAGGTTTAAACTCAGACCACTTCACCTCAGTCACCTCAGGACAATATCCCACTGACCATTTAACAGTGGAAATTCAAGAAAACCAAGGCTGCTACACATCCATGTACATAAAACAATGTGACATTGCACTGGATTTTTATTTTAATCATGGTTGTTTATAAGGAATTCTTGTTTACTTTTTATATAAGTTATGTCTCCCGATATGTATTTACTCCCTTTGCCAAAGTCTTTGCATCAGTTCATCTCTTACTTACTCCTTACTGTTGTAAATTTGTACATATATATCACTATCTATATGAATGTACTGTGTATTCAAATTTGCATTTATTGTTGATATATGAATAAATGTTATTGATGTTACTTCTGTTAAATGGACAGTATTCCTGTATGCGATACTACCTGCAATATTCCATATTATTTAATAAACATTTGTAGTAAGAATGTACAGTTGGTTTTATTTGTTACCTTTCATATTATATTGAACTAAAACAACAAAACACAACACAACAAAAACATATCTAAACATGTGTAGGCGCCGTCTTTCGGATGAGACGTTAAACCGAGGTCCTTACTCTCTGTGGACATTAAAAATCCCATGGCACTTAGGGTGCGTAACCCCTGTGTCCCAGCCAAAGTCCCTCAATCGGCCCTTAAGATCATGGCCTCCAAATCATCCCCATCCAGCGAATTGGATTTATCGCTGTCTCTTTACTCCACCAATAGCTGGTGTGTGGTGAGCGCACTGGCGCCGTTGTCCTGTGACTGCTGTCGCATCATCCAAGTGGATGCTGCACACTGGTGGTGGTGTGAAGAGAGCCCCCCTCATGATTGTGAAGCGCTTTGGGTGTATGGCCATACATAATAAATGCGCTATATAAATAGATATTACATTACATTAATCAAATTTAAGTCATTTATTTAAGACATTTTTAAATGTGTCTTAAAAGTAGAGAAAACACTAAAAAAACTATTAGAAATAAATATAATAGCAACAAAACATGGCAAACCCATGCAGACAGTTGTAACACAATGTGTAAAACATAAATAAAACAATCCAATCATTTTTAATTTGCAGTTTCAGCTCTTTTCTTTTTTTAAAGAAAGGATAACAGTATCAAGGATACAATAAACAAATACAACCCTTTTACATAATATGCACATAGGATAAGGAAGAAGATGGGGCAGGATACATGAAAGATCTCATCCTATTTCTTTAAAAAAAAAAGAAACATTTCTTATTAATTAATCTTATTAATTAATTTCTTATTTATTTATCTATTAATTACTTGATAAGAGCAGGTCTTGTTAAGAGACCTTTGTAACAATAAAATGTAATATCTCAGCAGTATTAAAAAAGTTCTAGAGATTTGTTTTGGTTTTCGAAATAACAAATAACATCCTTTAAGTGAAAAATTACATAAAAACAATACAGTCGTTACATAGCCTGCATGAACTGAAGTGACGACACAGTTACACAACACCAATTCTCAACGTTGTCACCCCACAGCACCCAGTAACAAACCTCGTCCAATCACATCGCTCCATTGTGGAGAGGTTAGGGGGCGCGACCAATCACAAAGGATGACGAGTTGTAAATATGGCAACAGCAGCTTGACTGACAAACTGGTCTCCGCCCTTTTGCCTTACTGACCGACATTTCCAAACGAAAATGGAAGCGCAAAATAAACAAAAAACTTTTTTTGTGATGAGATTATTTGTAAAAACGACAAGATTTCTGTTTTTATAGTGATTTAGTAAGAGTGAGAAGTAATGGAAGAACTTGGCGATGAGCGATGACTCAGAGTATCTTTGTTCGTATGAACTCTATGAACTCGGTCAAAGCTTCATGAAAAAAATACATTTGGCGTGCTGAGTAAGACTTTTGATTTTATACATTCATTAAAAAACGTTATATCAAATTAGATCAAATATAAATTTTATTTCAATATTCAATTATTATTATATTAGATCGAATAATTAAAAAAATTGCCTCCGCACATTAACCTTGTTGATGTGGACTGGTCTTTTTTTATGGAGAACCATTTTCTTCCATATTCACACCGTTTATGGTCAAATGTGGTAATAAAAGCATTTTAACAACGTTTAGCTTAACCCTTTTTAACTGTTCCACCAAGAAAAAAATGTTGGATTGCATTTCTTAACTCCTAATGTCACCAGTTAACACACTCAATGCATTTTTTTTCCAACACATCCCATAATTTTTGAAATATCAGCCTTTACCAAATAGTTGATATGTCGGTTTATGGTAAAAGTACCAGATTTACTACATATACTAGAAAAAATATGAAAATATAAAGTGTAAGACCAATTTATTTATAAACCTAATCAAAATAAAACATTTTTGAATACTGAATCATCTTTATTTTTTTAAGTATGGCATAAAATATTTCAGATTCTCTTTTAACATGCTTTCTTGTTTTTCCTTTACATCAAAACCAAAATCAAGCGTAGTAGTGCAACAGGATTTTGCATTTTTGTTTGTTTGCATTTTTTTTTGTAAAGCAACACTGCTGTGCGTGTAAACCATTATTTAAAACAGCCTTTAAATGACTTTAACAGTCTTTATTTAAAACAGTCAAAATATGGTCAAGCATTTTGCAGAGCAGGCAGTTAAAGGGTTTAATCGCGCTCGAATGGCATTTTATAACAGGTGAAGCGCGTCCCCTGCTGTTTACCTAAAGCATTACATGTCGTTGACTATGACATAATCCTTATTCGAGGCTTTGTTTTGTTTCCTGAACAGCGCATGTGGAATCTGTGCTTAAGATAGATAAATGTTATATATTTTGTTGTAAAAAATAAATCAAACGGTCAACAGGCTATGAAGATTATGTGTAGGCATTTATTCTGCAACAAAATCTACACAATGATTTTATCCCTTCCTATTTTTCTATATAAAGCAAAGCACAGAACAATGAAGTGCAATACATGCATGCAGGGAACCTAATTTGATATTTTATTATAGTATTTATTTATTTATGTATTTAAAATAAATATTTGCAATGACAGAACAGTGGTACACGTATCTCATGTCATTATATACAATAATATAGCCATCTATTATACAATCATCCATCAGCTAGTAATTCAAGTATTTTGTGAAGAGTAAAATTAACAAAAAAAGAAATAAAATAAAATAAATAAATAATTAAAAATGAAATAAAAATAGTGTTTTAATATGCATTCTCCAAAAACTCCCACAGAGGATGCAGATATGCCAGCAATCATCATAAGTCAGTTTTTTATTATAGTATTTTACACAGGTCAAAGACTTAATTGTCTCTCTCAATGAAGAAACAGCATTCAAACTCATTTTTGGATGAATAGTGCAGATGTATTATTATTGCATTCTCTTTCTGCCAATTAATCTAACAACAGTCAGGCATTTTTTGGTTATAGGATATAGATATATAAAAAGGCTTTTTAATCAGGCTAATAATAATCAGGATAACAATATTATCAGGATAAAATAACATAAATATAAGGATTAAAATCTTTAGTGTCGGTATGCAGGCACAATGAAATTTTGTTCAGCTCTTGACATAAGGCATTCAAGATATATATATAGCATGAATTATTCATATATTAAACAACATATGTTAAACAAAAGTATATAATAATGTATTTTTTAATAGTTAGATAAATTAATAATTTTGATTATTTTGATATTTTAGATTAGTGAAATGTTTTGTATGTGGTGATAGTTGTCCTCCTGCCACTAGTCTGCAGTATTCCAAAACATGCAGCGATTTTCCTCCCAGCAGTGACCTCTTGGGCGTTTTTATTGGTGCTTATCCCGCGTCCTGGGAATGTTTTTGTTCTGAAAAACAAAGGATTTATATATTTTTCCTTGTTGTAAAATACGTTTTCCGCGCAATTCGAGTTGTTTTTGAAATGTCGAGTTTAAAAATAATCAACAAAGTTCGTTGGAGTTTGTGTTTCGGTTTGGTTGTGGCGAGGAACTGGCTAAACAGCTGATATATTCTTATGGTGTAAAGTTTAATCGGCAATAAAATACTTACACCTCTTTGATGACACTAAAGTGCAGTTTATATTAATGATGTGTTATTAGTGATATTAATGATCTTCGTGCTGAAGAACAGGAGAAACAACAAAACATTTACCTCCGTCATACGGATGATTTGATGAAGGTATAATCACAAAGATCACACGTCCAGTTTTATGTTTATTATTCAAAGTGAATAATTATTTTGAGTATTCTGGATTAGAGTACAGCTTGATGTTGTGTATTTCGATAATGTTTACTCAAATCTGGCGCGAAACCGCATTTTCCTGTCAGGCGGGTTTTGTTATTGAAAATAGGCTTGGATTTAAGTCTGCCACGTTATAAAAGAGGCACGGAGAAATGTATTTCCCTGGCCCAAACAACAGTCGATTGTTTTTATTATATAAGATATCATTATCTTAACGTTAATTGTGCTTTGTTTATTGTGTCATCTGTATGTGATCGACAGCTGCAGTCTTTGTGACTTGAATAGTCTTACTAAGATAGTTAACGTTACATGCTTTATCTACTTATTTTGTTTTAAAATAATTAAAGATACAAGCACATCAATGTAAAGCTTGAACAGAAAAGCTATCTACGGTAACTTATATGTACTGTTTACTTGAGTGGGGAGTTAAATGATACACATTTATTAAAATATATCGTACATAAAAATGATAAACATATTAAGATTTCACAAATGCATAGTTTTATTTAATATTCGCGCCATTTTAAACCTGTTTGTATGGTTATGTTATACTACAACCCCCAACATGTTTGAATTTCCCGCGAGGCGCAGCTCTCACGTGACGCGGTGGAGAAATCTGATTGGTTCATCTGATGAACGAGTTAAAAGGACCAAACAAAGCCGGGGAGTTTGCTCTTTCCCTATTGGCTGAGAATGAGCGCCAAGAATCGAATATAAAAAGCGTATCCGGCATTCATCCTTGGATTTTTCTTCGCTTCAGCTGGACTGTAGATCTTCTAGCTCTTAGTTTTGCTTTTATTTATTTCTAGTTAACTTTGTTTTAGAAGTTGTCTTTATTTTTTTAACCTTTAACTTGTCCTCGTTTTGTTTTACCAAACACTCCAAGCTTTACAATGACGTCTACTCGCTCTCCCCTGAAAACCAAGAATGAAAACACAATCTCTACTAAAATGAATAACATGTCTTTTGTGGACAAAGAAAACACGGTAAGTTTATATTTTTGATTTTACGTGTAACCACAATTATTATTGAAACTGCTGCGAAGACATACCGCGACCCTTAAGGTACAATTTTAGGCGCTCAAGAGTAGCTCTACGTGGTTATATCACAAAAATACTAATGTTACCTTAAATACAGCTACTAGGTAGTTGTGATGTGTGTTGTAAAATATGACTTTTTTTGTCCTCAGCCACCCAGTCTGAACTCCACCAGAATCCTGGCGTCCAAAACGGCGCGCAAAATCTTTGATGAATCAGAGGTATGTGCACTTTAACTTCGTCTCTGCACGTTTCTTCAGAATATACTACTATTATGCATGTTTATCTGATGTGGTATTAAATGTTTATTGACTTCTGGAGCGGTGTCTTGGAACTGGTAGATGATATTCTACCGCAGAATCTGAGCGCGCCAAGTTGGGCAGGTCACATCAAACTGACTTATCCGGGTCTTTTTAGAAGAACAATGGCCCATTAAACTAGTCCACATGAACTATATTAAAAACGATGACTTTAAATTAGGGTTATTTTGTAATTTAAGCTAATTAATTTAAAAATTTGATCTGAATTTGGCGGGTAATTAGCTTGAGCTGATGTAATGTTGCATAAATGACGCCGAGTGTATGCTAAACATGCATTTTTAAAGTGCAAATCCTCAGTTTCTGTATATTTCGATAAATATTTAGATGGCTTTATTATATTTGCATATTATCTGGTTAATCGGAAGAGCTTCTGTTTTGCGGAAAAAAATAGACCGGAAGTAGTAGTGTTACAGGGAATGATTAATGAAACGTACATCCTGTACCAAAAGTAAGCAAGATTTTTTATTTTTATTATTATTATTATTTTTATTTTATTTTTTTCTCTAGTGAACCAAGACATTTCATATGCCATGATTCTAAGTTGCAGGAAGTGGAAAAACTAAAGCGTACACACGCAAAAAAAAAAAAAAAAAAAAAACATTTGTTTTGTGTACACTTTAGTTTTTCCACTTCCGGCAACTTAGAATCATGGCATATGAAATGTCTTGGTTCACTAGAGGGATTTTTTTTTTTTTTTTTTTTAATGTATATTAATACAGCATTCGAGTTTTCTCATCTATACAAGCAACACGTTTTTCTATTATCCTGGACTTTTATATTCTGTGAACTGAGGACAATAACCAAAGCAAACCAGACTTTTAATGAACATTTGTCAAATACGATGTTTTGTAAATGTATAAAAAAAAAAAACTTTGTCACTAAACACATTTGCAATTCTTGACCATGTTTTGTAAATGGGAATGGTCAGTCTTGAAGAAATTAGATTTATTATTATTATTATTATTATTATTATTATTATTATTATTTTTTTATTTTATTTTTTTCTTAAGCCCAAAAAAAAACTGCTACAGATGCATTGTTCTTACCCCAGTCACATGCACCATAAGCTCTGACTATTATAGTATTGCATTTTGTTACATCTATTTTTTTTAATTACAGGGGCAGTCAAAAGCAAAGAAAGGAGCTGTGGAGGAGGAGCCTCTTCTAAAGGAGAACCCCCATCGCTTTGTCATTTTCCCAATTCAGTATCATGACATCTGGCAAATGTACAAGAAGGCAGAGGCCTCCTTCTGGACGGCTGAGGAGGTAAACTTTAAAACTTAACACCGTGCTAGAAATGACTCCAGTAATATACTGTCCTTACCAGGTGCAATGCAATACACTCAAGTGATTATGTCTGCATTTAGACAAGACCATGAAATTAACAAATCAGAAGAGCATATCAAGCTTTCTATGCAAGTGCAATACTCTTTCAACAAACAGATTAGCGATTACACAGTGATTAGTGGTTCTGTTGATTCAAAGGTCAATCTGATTTTATCAAATGTCCTGGAAGTTAGCATATAATTATGAATTACAAATAATCAAATCAATTATAGAGTATTAATAAATATTAATTGGCATAGTTTAATAAATGTGTACCCAATCAACAATTTTAAATTCCTTAGTGCTGGCCATTTCTCAAAACCAGAGACCAATACTAACAAGTTTACGAATTTAACATGCATTTATTAGTCATAAATTAACAATGTTTAATTTCACAGTTGGTGCTCTTCAAATATACTTGAGAATTTAAATCCTCATTCTCAAGATATTGTTTTTATTTTTTATTTTTTTTATTTCATTTTTTTTTATTAAATGGCTAATAGTATAATGTAATATAGCCTTAACATGCTTGCAGTGTTTTGAACATTTGCATTTTTTTTTTTTTTCTCTCTAAGGTTGATCTATCCAAAGATCTTCAACACTGGGATTCCCTGAAAGACGAGGAGAGATATTTCATCTCCCATGTTCTGGCCTTCTTTGCTGCGAGTGATGGCATTGTCAATGAGAACTTGGTAAGCTCATAGGCAAAAATTTACAGCATGGGTGTCAGTCAATTTCTTGAGGGCCACAGTTTTGCTTTAGCCCTAATCAAACACAGCTGATCCAAATAATCGGCATTCAAAGGAATCTTGAACCCCTTGATTAGTTGCATCAGCTGTGTTTACAGGAATAGTATTCTCCACCCCCCCCCCTTTTTTTTTTTTTTTTTTTTTTTTTTAAGGGTAAATTGGTCCTTACTGCTTGTCTTCTGATCCTTTAGGTGGAGCGTTTCACTCAGGAGGTCCAGGTGACTGAAGCCCGCTGCTTCTATGGCTTCCAGATAGCAATGGAAAACATCCACTCAGAAATGTACAGCCTGTTGATTGACACCTACATTAAAGATTCTAAAGAGAGGTGAGTGTTTGGATCTGTTGAGTTATTGGGAGCAATGATGAGTGGCGCAGGGGTACGTACCTCAGCTGATAATGGGAGCTGAGTGTTGACTGCTCAAAATCAGTGGACATGTGGTCAGCTGGTTGTAGGGCGTCAGCACGAGAATATCGCCTTGACTGAGCTCCCTAAAAATGCTCATGTAAATTGTAATTTGTCATTTATCTGAATAATGAAATGTTGTTTTTATATTTTTCTGTAGGGATTTTTTGTTCAATGCCATTGAGACAATGCCATGTGTAAAGAAGAAGGCAGACTGGGCACTCAACTGGATTGGTGACAAAAATGCACAATATGGTATGTCCTAAATGTACTCCATTTCTTTTTATTATTTTCCTTTTTTTTTTTTTTTTGTTTTTTTTTTTTTTTTATAACTTGAGTGACTAAAGCTAATTTAAGTCTTGCACTGGTTACAGGTGAGAGAGTGGTGGCCTTTGCTGCAGTGGAGGGAATCTTCTTTTCTGGGTCTTTTGCTTCTATTTTCTGGCTAAAGAAGAGGGGACTCATGCCTGGACTCACCTTCTCCAATGAGCTGATCAGCAGAGATGAGGTAACCGTTTTGTCTACCTTAACCCTAGGATGCACTTATTGTAAAATGTGGTACTAATGTTTCTTATCATTGCAGGGTCTTCATTGTGACTTTGCCTGCCTCATGTTTAAACACTTGATCAACAAACCATCAGAGGAGACCGTAAAGAAAATCATCATGAATGCAGTTGAAATTGAGCAGGTTTGTGAGCCTTCATAAGTGCTTTCAGTCGGGCCATTGTTTATTTTCAGGTTTACACAAAAAGAGTAATGTACAAGTAGGAGATTGTTCTTTTAGAATAAAGCCAGATAGGCTTCATCAGCATGTTGTATGTGACTACAGGGCCTTTATTCTGTGAAAACCATTGCCTAGATGTATGTAATCTGGTTACTTGCCACAGAACTCCACTGAATGTAACTGATAAACAAACATGACTGAACACAACCTGCAGTTCCAGATTTGAATTTGCATGTTCACTTTGTTTTTAATAAACTTAATTTTACTTCCATAATCAACCATTTTTCCTTTTGCATTTGATTAATTGCAAGAGTAGAATAAAGCCAGATTTAATTTGAATAAAAGCTTTGGATTTAAAAGACTGAAGAGCTTTTATACTGCAAAAACAACTGCCATGATGTACATTTTATCTTGCCTTAAACAAAACTACAAATGCTGCTTACAGTAACTTATTCGGCCACAAGATGGTGACAAACAGTCATGAAAAGGGGCATGAAAGATCTGAAAATTGACTAATGGTCAAGCTCACTAGTGCTTAACCCTGTACCTGGAGATCTACCTTCCTACAGAGTTCAGCTCCATCTGACCAAACATGCATGAACCAATTAATTAGAACCTGAACAGCACTTGATGGTTTCAGCAAGGTCTATTTCCAGGAGCAGGGTTAAGCACCCCTGGTCAAGATTTTTCAAAGCATCTTATGCATTTTAACATCTTCTTTTTGTAATTGCATCCTAAATTAAAAGCTAACCTAATACTGGGCATATATAGTTTAATAACTGTTTATTTTGTAAAGCACAAATCTGATTTGTTTTTCTTCCTAGGAGTTCCTGACTGATGCTCTTCCTGTGAAGCTCATTGGCATGAACTGTGACCTGATGAAGCAGTACATTGAGTTTGTGGCTGACCGATTACTGCTGGAGCTGGGATTTGACAAGGTAGATTTATTTCAATTACAGTCTTCTGAGTCTGCTCATGGTGGCAGTGTAGTCCTTCTGAAAGACCTCAGATCGGTAGCCATTGTCGAACCGGTTTTGTACCTTCAGTTCAACAGGTGGCATTTCAAGCATCACTAACCTTTCAAATTGCCTTTCTAGATTTACAGAGTGGAGAATCCTTTTGACTTTATGGAGAACATTTCATTGGAGGGCAAGACCAACTTCTTCGAGAAGCGAGTGGGCGAGTACCAGCGCATGGGAGTCATGTCTGGAACTACAGATAACACTTTCACTTTGGATGCTGATTTTTAAAGACTCTATCTGAGTGCTTCAACGGACACTTTCAAAACTATGGACTTCTTGGACACTTGCTGTATAGTTTACATGTTTTTGTTTAACTGTTTTAATGAGATTAGTATTAAATAAGCTTTTTATTTTTGTTTTAAATAATAAAAAAAATTGGATTGATTCTTTTCAACTTTTTGGATAACTAGGTATTGCACAATAAAAAGGGATTAAGCTGGGATTTTTCAAGCTATGCTGGCTCAATTTAGCCCTGACTCCATTGCATTAAAACATGTTAAAATGAGTTACGGTGGACATTTGTACTGTACTTTGCAGCTAGCCTGCCCCAGAGTAGACGAACAACAGGGCTAAGATTAATCCCAGTAATTTATCTGTTAGTATTTTTAAGTCCCTATGTTCTTGGCCATTTACATAAGTATTTTATTTTTAGACGTGTTCAAAATGTATTAGCAATCTAGTTAATAGCTGGCCATTTCCGTATAGAGTATGAGAGTAAGTAATGAACCATTAAGGGGTAGTGTGGCTACATGAATGGCTAAAATTGATGCTTAATATTGAGTAAGAGTTTGCAGTTAATCTTAATGATAAATTTTCCTGAGTAACATGAATGACCTCTGGTCGCATTTAAGACAAAGTCAACCATTGCTAATTTGTTACCTATACTTTGGTGGAAGTAGGTGTACAGCATATTCCCAAACCAGAACAAGCTTTCAGATATAACCACTTTCCTTCAAAGTTTCCCCTCTGATTCTCCATTGTTTTACATTTCATAACTAGCTTTACTGTTAGAAGCCAGTAAATATTGGTGCATATTTAAAAACTGCCATTAAACGATTTAAAGCCGTATAGTTAAAGGCAAACCAGAAAATGAACATTTACTTAAGGTTTACACTTGCATTCAAGTGGTTCCAAACTTATGAATTGCTTTCTTCTGCTGAACACAAAACAAGATGCTCTGAAGAACGTTGAAAAAAAATAAACGGCTATTGACATCCATAGTAGGAACAAAAACAGTCAAAAAGTTTTTTCTCCCCACCAACATCATACAGTATATTCAGAAGAAACTGTTGAACAAGTTTGATCAAAAGGAGAATTGTTATTTTTTGTGTGAGCTGTCTTTAACTGAGACCTAATAGTTTAATGCACTATGATGGTTTTCTCTATGCACACCTGTAATGAACATCAATGCTGACATGGAAACTTCTAAAGCACTCAATATATTTATAGTAGCCATTATCTAGGGCACTCCTGGCATGAGCTGTTGAGCAGCCGCTCTAAGTGCTCTCAGGACGTTTTGAAACTATTTGTTCATGGGACAACATGAACATTAACTTAAAAAAAAAAAGAATTAAAGTCGTCTGACCTTTCATATGGCTCTACAATCCGCAAGCTTCTGCTTATTTACATGTACTTGAATGACTTGCATCTTTCATCGATGTACCTCTCTATTTTGGAGTTTGGGCACAACTGCCATTGCGTTGTCAGTTGATTTGAGCTGCCGTGAAAACAGTGATGGATGATCATGAAGGTTTGAAACTTACTGTTGGAGCGAGTGTGAGTATATCAATATGAGCAGCGATTGACTCTTGGACATGTAGATTACTGCGAGGATCATTTCTCCAGGTTTTTCTCATTAGCGTGCCTGTCAGCGCTTCATTCTGACAACAGCTGCTTTAGTTGACACATCCACACACAGTAGATCTTGTTAGCAGGCATTATATAACTAAGCACAGCGCTACAACAGGTATTATAAGCCTTATGTCCATTGGTTAATGGTAAAGAGAAATGTACATGTTAAAAACATCCATTAATTCAGTTTTTTTGTATTGCATGGGAATATGGGGGACTGATCTCTACAACTTTTTTTGACAACTGACATCTTTAGCAGTCAGTGTATGTTTTTAGTTTTACACAGTATATATATCTCACAGGCCACTTTATTAGGTACACCTGTCCAACTGCTCATTAACGCAAATTTCTAATCAACCAATCACATGGCATGGAGAAAAAGAGCAAATATCCAGTGAGCGGCAGTTCTGTGAGCACAAATGCCTTGTTGATGCCAGAGGTCAGAGGAGAATGGCCAGACTGGTTGGAGCTGATAGAAAGGAAACAGTAACTCAAATAACCACTTGTTACAACCGAGGTATGCAAAAGAGCATCTCTGAACCTCTGAACGCACAACACCGCGAACCTTGAGGCAGATGGGCTACAGCAGCAGAAAGCACACCGGGTGACATTCCTGTCAGCTAAGAACAGAAACTGAGGCTCACCAAAATTGGACAATAGAAGATTGGAAAACATTGCCTGCTCTGATGAGTCTCGATTTTTGCTGCAACATTCGGATGGTATAGGGTCAGAATTTGCCATCAACAACATGAAAGCATAGATCCATCCTGCCTTGTATCAACGGTTCAGGCTGGTGGTGTAATGGGGGTTGGAGATGTTTTCTTGGCACAGTTTGGGCCCATTAGTACCAATTGAACATCGGGTCAACGCCACAGCCTACCTGAGTATTGTTGACCATGTCCATCCCTTTATGACCATATATATATGTGTGTGTGTGTGTGTGTGTGTGTGCAATGCATGTTTTTGTGAAAGTCCAGTTTTATTATTATATGGATTTATTTTCTATTTGCTTTTTGATAATTTTCACTTTTTGAAAATAAAGTGTTACATTTTTTAATTAAGCTATTAATTTACTTTTTTAAGTTTATTTACATTTTTTTTTTGCAAGTTTATGCCTTTTTAAACTTTTGCTGTTATTTTTATTATATAGTAGTCAACATTTGAAATGGATCATCATCTTTCATCAAAGTTGACCTAAAACTGGTGAGAAACACCATTTTTTGCCTTAGGATAATTTTAGAAAACTTTCTTCATCCACTTCAAATGTTATGATTACTGTATATATCATAAAAAATAGTATTAGTACTGATTATTATTATTATAGTAAAAATTTATTAATAATTGTTTCATTTGTTACACTTTTAAATGATAATTTTACGTTTTTAAATAAATCTCCTCTAAGGGCTTATTATGAAATTATAAATATTTAAAATGGGCACTGTCCTTATTAATAAACTGCCTAATTGCAATCTAAACAACTACATTCTTGACTAAAAAGCCTCAAGAGTACATTATCACGGTGTCCGCCAGGTCTTAAAAAGTCTTAAATTTCAAAACCTAAATTTTAGGCCTTAAAAAGTCTTTAATTTACTGACATATTGGCCCAGTTTCACAAACAGGGCTTAGCTTAAGCCAGGACTAGACCTTAGTTAAATTAGGCTATTTAAGCCACATTTTTAAAAACGGCCTTAGAAAAATACATTACTAGTGTGCGCCTGTAGACAAAAAAATGACACTGACATATTTTAAGACCTCTCACTGCAAGTTATTTTCAGTTGAGACAGCTCAAACATCCAATTTAATCCATGACTAGCCTTAAACCTTGTTTGTGAAACTGGGGGATTGTGTTGTAGGTCTTAAATTGTTTTAAACAGGTCTTACTTTTGCTTTGTCCAAGTAAAGCTAGTCAATTTGGGCTGATATCCATCTAACGACCAACAAGACATCTCAATAAAACCCTATTTTTTTATATTTATATACGTTTTTTTTAAATAGCAAAGAGACAATTCACAACAGCTGTTAGACATTCTTAAAGCAAGTTCCTCAAATAAATTCCCTAATCAGGGAAAAAAATAAACTTAAAGCAATTACACGATTCCTCATGATAATACTGGACCATTCAAAAAAATCTAACCCTGTAAAAGTCTAAAATGTCATTCTTTATGGTCTTAAAAGGGTCTTAAAGTTTTTAATTTGACCTGATGAAACCTGCAGAAACCCTGATTATGTTGTCCAACAGCTGCAATATTTGTCATACAGTAGTGAGTTCATTGATCTGCTTTGACTCTATGTGGGCAGAGTAATACAGAAGGGTGAGGAGGCTGTAGGAGTGCTGTTATTGCAGAACATTGCACGGCTATCAGCCAATCAGATTTGATGTATGTGTATGTGTTTTGAATGGTTGGTTAAATGTGATAACTGCAGCAGAGGTTATGAGCCCAAGACAAATTTCCCTCATCTGGGACAATAAAGTTTACCTTACCTTACCTTATATCCACTTCAAACATATTTCAGTTTCTTTGCAATATTTCTTTTCAAGTTTCATTCATTCATTTTCTTTCGGCTAAGTCCCTTGGGGTGGCCACAGCAGAATGAACCGCCAACTATTCCGGGATTTGTTTTTTTTTACAAACTCCTCTTTTATGTGCGCACACACTTGATACTCAAAGTCAATTCAACCTTACATTGTGTATTTCAGACGATGAATCTGCTTGATGAAATGCCATGCAAACACTGCAGCCGCCATCAGCTCAGAATATGATCCCCATCAGTCTCTGGTATAAGGCCCTGCAGGCTCGTGTCACAAACAGGTTGATCAACAAACCATTGTTCTCAAAGTAATGAATGTTTAAAAAGCATTTGGGCCCAACAGTTGCCACACTCCAAGAGGGGGTCTGCTGGTGGGCGCAGCTGTCTGAAATGGGCAAATCCTGTGTCCCCTTCATGTCCTTTTAAGGAGACGGGACCCTGTCAAAATGCTTGTGTTGGTCGCCTGCTTTGTTTGAGCACCGGGCCTCCCACACCGCAGCACGTCGCTAATAGATCATAGCACAGTAAATATTGCCATGCTAGAATTACAGCTGTTACTGTACTTTAATAGCCCAGTAGGAACACCCAAATTCCTCCGCTTATGTTTCCTGAATGTTGTGTTTTTCTCCAGACATCAATGTGGGATGTTTTTTTATTAATTAAGTAGCTTGGAGTATTTTCACTTACACTATGGTTATAACACCTTAAAGTGTTGTTCAAATGTTTCTGTAAGATATTTGTCAAGTTTGTTCTTGAAACAGTATTGACTAGTTTAGAAATAGTTCACGCATATATCGAACATTTCCTCATCATTTACTTAAAACATTTAGTGATTTTAATATTTTATGATTTTCTTTCTTCTGTTGTGAGATTTTCTGAAAAGTAATGCAAGATATTCTGGAAAACGCTGGGAAA
The DNA here is from genome assembly GCA_903798195.1 of Danio kyathit. NCBI lineage: Eukaryota > Metazoa > Chordata > Actinopteri > Cypriniformes > Danionidae > Danio > Danio kyathit. The sequence continues at coordinate 33,125,133 of LR812538.1, read as the reverse complement.
AAGCGGCTGTTTTTTCTACAACGTTCTTCAGTATATCTTCCTTTGTGTTCAATAGAAGAAAGAAACTCAAACAGATGTGTCATACATGTTGTGGATGGGTAAATGATGGCAGAATTTTCATTTTTAGCTGAACTGTCTCTTTAAGGCAGGGGTGCTCAACCCTATTCTTGGCGATCGACCTTCCTGCAGTTTTCAGTTGCAGCCCATATCAAACACACCTGCCTGTAATTATCAAGTGCTCCTCACGTTCTAAATAATTGGTTCAGGTGTGTTTAATCAGGGTTGGAGCTGAAATCAGCTGGAAGGTCGATCGCCAGGAACAGGGTTGAGCATCATTTTCTATTTCAAAAATTAAACATGATTTTATTATAAACGTCTATTAACCTTGTATTTTTGGCCTGTTCATTACACTTTACTGAAACCATAGTTAAACTGCACTAAAAATATCTGAATTAACAGTTTTCATATTTTGTGATTCACAAGTGTTTTCCGTTTATTTACGGTTGTAAATTGCATTTTAGGACCTTAATCTCTGCTCTGTCAACTTTTAATGTTGAAAACTATAGTTTAACAAAGTGGCTTTTATTGACATTTTAGTAGCTTGAAATAATATAATGTATAAAAAAAATTATATATATATAGAAATAAGTCAGGACGACGCGGTGGCGCAGTAGGTAATGCTGTCGCCTCAGAGCAAGAAGGTCGCTGGTTCGAGCCTCGGCTGGGTCAGTTGGCATTTCTGTGTGGAGTTTGCATGTTCTCCCTGCGTTCATGTGGGTTTCCTCCGGGTGCTCCGGTTTCCCCCAAAGACATGTGGTACAGGTGAATTGGGTAAGCTAAATTGTCCGTTGTGTATGTGTGTGAATGAGTGTGTATGGATGTTTCCCAGAGATGGGTTGCAGCTGAAAGGGCATCTGCTGCGTAAAACATATGCTGGATAAGTTGGCGGTTCATTCCGCGGTGGCAACCCCAAATTAATAAAGGGACTAAGCCGAAAAGAAAATAAATGAATGAATGAATGAAATAAGTCAGTTTTTTTTAACTGGCAGTTTTTTTTACAAGATTGTTGTACTGTAATATACAACACCAACCAACCCAAATATGTCTCTTTAAATTATTATAGTCAACAAGACGGCAACACCAAAGCTCCAAAAATACCAATTTATTCAATTAAAAAGGCTAACACAATGTGTGTAACGTTTCGAGCACACCGGCTCTTCATCAGACTATTTAAACTATTAAAAATGTTAAAAAAAAGTCACTTTTTCGAACTTTTCAAGGTTAAAAGTTGTTGGAAGAAAGATCAAGATCCCATAATGCAATTCAAAAGCCTAAATAAATGGGGAAAAATAAAATAAAAACAGGAATCACAAAAATACGGAAAATGCTAATTTATGGATTTAAAAAAAAAAGTATGGTTAGTGTAGCTAAAGCAAAGCTAATTTTCGGTAACATGCATCCGAAAGCTTTAAAATGGTTCCTTTCAGGAGCAGCATTTCAAGGTAGGAACCCACATAGCAAAGTTTCTCTGACCCAGCGCTGGCCCACATAATCAGGTTTGCTTGGCCCACATGCTGCAGTGAATTACGGTACATAACTGGACCATGTCTGACTTCCAAATAAAGGCCAAACATGGACCATATCTGGGCCAAGTTCATAACTCATAACTGGGCCTGAACTGGGTCAGGTAGGTTGGTGTGTCACAATTGCAATTGAAATTGCTTTTTCTTAAAGCGACTTGATTGGTGGATTTTTTTCTTTACTCAATTTTTTTTAAATATATTTTTTAAATGTGGGTCAAGATAGGCCAAACTTACATGGCCCACATATAAATTTTTAAAATCTGGGCCAAATCTTGTGTGCCGCCTTAAAGACGGTGCCACATCTGCCAAACCTGGGCCATGTTTGGCCCACATGCTGTATGCCAGTACTGGATGAATGCCTGCTGTGCCAGCTTTATGCTAAATCTAGGCCAGAATTCTCTGCTACCTGGGAAGGCATCAAGGAACGTCCAAATCCAAATTCCCTTCCTTTATCAGCAGGTACCTTTTTCTGATCAAATTTTGAAGGTAGCATAGATGTATGCTTCGCTGTCATCGATATCCTAGAGATATGAGAATGAGAACTCCATTTCAAAGTGTTGCTTTAGTATCAATTTGCATGTAAATGTATGTTTTTGACTAAAGTTTTCATCTTTTGATGGCGAGAAGTACTATTGTAGTAAGCAAATATTCCCTCAGTTGTCACCAAAGAGATCTCTAATTTGTTGTACATGATTAAATCGTTATGCCGGCTCAGATGTTCATGTGAAATAATTTTTATTTGTAGCAAAACATGGTTCATTTTCATAAGAGTGCACTTACAACCATCTTTAAACTACATTTCAGTGATCTAATTGAGTGATCTCTTTGAATATGGAAACATTCAATTATCCTCAGCTGTTTACCAAGTTTAAGAATACACTTCATATATGAACTCACCAATGAAATCTGCCACCAATTAAATTTTTTTTTCTTGTGCTTAAATAGGAGGTTGAAATCAGATTTTTAGGCTAGACCAATGAATGCACATTGTGGTCCACTTGAAACACCCTCCGTCGCCGAAAATACAGTCAGGTAAAATAGAGGAGTGTTTGTCATTTTAGTTTATTACAATTTAATTGTCTCGCTACTTGCATTTGAATGTTCTGCCTTGCACATTGTATACATGCGATCAGCAGTAGCAGCTCACACCTGGTACGAATTAAGTTGTACAAAGTCAATTGATACGCAATGACTGATGGGTAAATTTCAATCTCCACTTCGTGTTAAGTATGGTTCCTTAATCCTAAACCATTTACAGTCCCTATTTAGCTGCACAAATTCACTCCCTTCAGAGTCTCAAGTAAATGGTAGAATACCGAAGTCCAATAACAGTCAATTTTTTTTATATTGATAAAATTACTGGCAGTTCTGTCCACAAGTTTCTGTGTGTGTTCAAATAGCCAAGTAAGGTAGAAGTAAGCAGACCATTCTTTCCATCGATGATAAAAAGCATTTAAGTTTGAATCTATTTAAATTAAATCCTCTACTGGAAATGTTTTGTCCTCAAACAAAACTCCTGATCATGTGGGATCTTGTATAAAATGACTTAACTGTTTGCATTAATTAGTAAAATCCGTAAAATAAAAGCAAAGTTTGTGTAGAAAAATTACTTATAAAAAGATTTTTAGCTCCCACCTCTCATAAAGCATGGCAATGATTTAGTCTAAATCTCAAAATACTTCAATATTTGCACATTTACAGTTGAAACCAAAAGTTTACATACACTAAAAAAAGGAACATAACCATTTTTAAAAAAATGTCTGATGGTAAATTATACTAAACGTTTACTATTTTAGGTCCGTTAGGATTACCTAAATGATTTACATTTGCTAAATGCCAGAATAATGAGAGAATTTTTTTGTGAGTATTTTTTAGTATTTCTAGACAGTCAAAAGTTTACATTTATTTTCTTGGTATTTTTTTTGCTTTGCTTTTAAACTGTATAACTTTGGTCAAATGTTTTGGGTATCCTTCCACAAGCTTCTCACAATAGTTTGCAGGAATTTTGACTCATTCCTCCTGACAGAATTGGTGTAACTAAGTCAAATTTGTAGACTGTCTTGCTCGCACAAGCTTTTTCAACTCTGCCCACAAATTTTCTATAGGATTGAGGTCAGGGCTTTGTGCTGGCCACTCCAAAACATTCACTCTATTGTCCTTAAAGCATATTTTAACTAATCTGGCAGTATGCTTAGGGTCATGGTCTGTTTGGAAGACCCATTTATGGCCAAGTTTTAATTTCCTGACTGATGTCTTGAGATGTTGCTTCAGTATTTCTACATAATGTTCTTTCTTCATGATGCCATCTATGCTGTGAAGTGGACCAGTCCCTCCTGCATCAAAACAGCATCACAACATGATGCTGCCGCCCCCATACTTCACAGTTGGGATGGTGTTCCTAAGCTTCTAAGCTTTCCCCTTTGTCCTCCAAATGTAACACTGGTTATTATGTCCAAACAGTTCAATCTTAGTTCCATCAGACCACAGGACATGTCTCCAAAATTATTCTTTTTCCCAGTGTAATTTAGCAAATTGTATTCTGGCTTTGTTGTTGATTCTGGCTTGTTGATTTTCCCCTGTTGTCACACAAGGAAGCAGTGTGTTTGAGGTTTTCCTTAAATACTTTTCTACAGTTGTGCCTCCAATTAACTCAAATGTTGTCAATTAGCCAATCAGAAACTTCCAAAACCTTGACACCATCATCTGAGCTTTTTCAGAGGCATAATTATCTTATTGTATGTAAACTTGACTTTCAAGCAAAGTTATAACAATTTCTCAAAAAATATCTCTCTCATTATTCTGCTATTAAGCATAACAGAAACAAATTTGATAATCATGACTTACCTAAAAGAGAAAATGGTTATGTGCCTTTTTATACAGTGTATGTAAACTTCTGGTTTCAACTGTAGGCATATATTGCAGTACACTTGTTTCATTAGATACAGCTAATAACTTTAAATAAATAGTTTTATACTTTTTTCATGCGTTTAGTAGACTCCATTTAGTAATGGTTAATGGGTTTTAGTTCTCCACACAGAAATGTCAACTGACCCAGCCGAGGCTCGAACCAGCAACCTTTTTGCTGTGAGGCGACAGTGCTAACCACTGTGCACTGCGCCACCCTCAAATCAAAGTATGCGATCTAATTCTCCTCACCGATTGTAGATTTGGTTCATAGCACAATCAACAAATAAAAAAAAAATCCCTATAGAAAATGTACAAGGAGGATCTGGAAATGGCCTATAAATCATCACAGAGTAATGGTAAATAAAAATAATCCCATTATTAGAACGTTCATCATCCAATCAGAATCAATCATTCAACATCCCTATAGTATATTTACAAAGAAACCATTAGCGATGATCTAATTCCACCAAACAGCTTCACTAGAGCTATAAAAAGATGCTACCATCGCTCGCAGTACACGAGGGTTCAAGGGAATCTGAATGGATTGTGCTCTGCGGATATCTAACAACCTAGAGTTAAAAAACGCCTAATAATAGCACGTCTAACTGAGGCTTAAACTTTATGGTGCTCAAAAATGCTCACACATAATCCATCCTCTGGCACAGCAACCCACTGGGCCTATAAGAAACTCCAGAAATCTGATAACAAAAGGTTAGAAAATACTACCACACTGATATCACGGTCTTTTTCAGTCAGGCCTGAGCTTCAACGATCACAAATAGAAACATTATCTGCTGTTCGCTGAGCCTGAAACAACACCAAGATAACACCCGCACGCCAAAACAGGAGGCGATCCCACCATTGACGACAAATTGGTGAAATCCCACGAATAGTTAGGAATATATGGTGAGAAACAAACCGCATCCAATTTTGGCCTCATCACAGAGAGGCTACATTGAGGAAACATTGTGTGATTCCTCATAGTGTCGGTGAAAGAGATAACGGAGGAGAAGGTGACAAATAAGGAGTTGGAGCCAAAGCAAGCGGCACTGAGGAGCAGCACTGATGTGTATCCAGGAGCACCTGTCACTCAGCATGACCCTAAAAGGACAGAGCTGAGCCAATCAGAGAGCAGAGAAAGGACACAGGGCCTCCCCCCCCCCCCCCCCCCCCCCCCCCCTTACACACACCTCTCAGCTGTCTGGCATGTTATGGGCCCCGATCGCATACCAAAGCCTAGGCCTTTTGACAAAGGTGCCGTTACTCAGGTCTGGCTCCTAAATGTGACCCCACACAGCTAGTGTTACATCCTTTGTCTTCCTCTGAATGCCTGTGAAGTCAAATCAATATTTAGGTTTTTTGGACGTAAAGTGACCTTACACATGTATAGTGTTGTGTCAGAGGTCATGATGCGGGATTTCCTGAGGTGCAAATGATTGTAAAGATCTAAGATAAGCTTTTAAATATATAATTTTGCGTCAGAAATTCAAAAAACACATGCTATTGTCTTTGAAATTTACGGATTATTATTGGCAAAGAAATAGTCCAAATTTCATCGTTCTCATGCTTTCTCATGCTTCAATCTAACTGAACTGAAAATAAAACCCTCATCTGATTTTAATTGAATTGATTTCCTTTTTAAATTGCTAATTTTAAAAGCCAAGTAAGCTCTGGACAGTGTTATTTTAGTATTATTTATATACTTTTGTATAACATCTGCCTATATAAACTATTTAAAACTGATTTCAGTAACATTAATACATTTAAATTGGTTTCTCTATCAATTTTAGTCATTTTATTTAATAAACTATTATACTGTATAGTGTATAGTATAGTTTAAAAATATTTTATACTGTCATTTTCAGCTTATTTTAAATTAACAGTATGTTATTTTTAAAAATTGTAATTATTAATAGTTTTTGTCAGTTAACAATAGCTCCAAAACTGCTTAAGTTGAACAGTGTTACCAAATTATTGGTGCATTAAAACCTTAACTTCCAGATTAAGAAGTTTTTTGACCAATTTCTTTGGTTAAATTGTGTTCATGACACCACTCTAAGCAAATTATGAGTTTTAACAAAAGGTCAAGGCGGGTACAACGCCAGATAGAGGATTAAAACATTAATTTTGTAAGTTAGCTATTAAGAGAATTCATTTTTCTAAACCTAAATGTAAAAATACAGAAAATAAGGAGCCAATATGATAAGATACAAAATGGTTAATACCACCCAGTGGTCTTTATGGCACCCATACATTATCCATCCGTAGTCAGACATTGTCATTTGTCTTCATGATTAACTCACATCCATCACCATTTAGTGATCATAAAGAACTATTTCATGCCTTTTCCCCCCACATAATAACAGAAATTAAGAAATCTCAAGGAACATCTGTCCAATTTGGTAATCACGTCAGATACCCAGGACTACAGCATACACTGGCCGTGGCATCTCTTATTTGGTGTTGTGTGAACTCTTGCACCGCCCCGAACCCCTGCCCCCCCTCCTCGACCACCAGCATATTTAAGAGGCATCCCTTCTCCATGCTCTTCATCCCAGCGGAAACTCCAGTCTTGCGCTACAACTTTGGTGAGTGCTTGCTACTGCTTTTCTCTCTACGGACTACTTCAGGAAAGAGAAAGAGAGGCAGAGATTTGGGAAGGAATAAGACAACTCTACATTCTTCATCTACATTGGAAAGGAATAGAAATTTCTGGAAGATGGCGGAAATTGGTTTCTTACATCTTTTTAGCAAAAACTCGCTGATTAATTCCTCTGTCAAAAGTTTGTAACTGTAGCATAAAAAATGTGGGAAAACAAAAGGCGTGGGGTTTGGTAAATTTAAGAGTTAGCACTAAAATGAGAGCTTAGAGTTAGTATGTTTGATTGATGGAGGATTCGTTGGATTAGAATTCCAAAGGGTCACTTGAAATGAACTAATAAAGAGAGGGACACATGTTGGCAGTTTCTGGGCAGCTGAGGAGGCGACTCTCGGCTCCGGCTGTCATTTGTTTGTAAGGCAGCTGTGAAATATCCACAGATAGGACACTTGGTCAGGGGCTTCCACAGGAATGACAAGAACTGAGGCCTAAAATAGTTTAAAGGGGATCTGCTGTGCTGCTTTTGGCCTTTTATTGACCTTACCTGATGCTGATATTTGGTTTTTACTGCAGCTGATTTTTTGATTATATTAAGTTGTAAACATTTATTCAGATTTACTTTACTCTACTCTTACTTTATTCAGGCTTTTTGTGTAGTGTAGATGACTAAAATCAATTAAATTGAAAAGAAAGATCTAATATATATATATATATATATATATATATATATATATATATATATATATATATATATATATATATATATATATATATATATATATATATATATATATAATAAAATATGTTTTAAACCATTTGAATTCATATTATCTTAAAAATAAAGTTTACAAAATGGGGTTCACAGTAAGACTTTTTAGAAAATAACAGAACAGAACATCTTCCACTAAAAAAACCTATTGTGAAGCGAAAAGGGTAAAGGTTCTTCGTGATGCCAATAATGTGTATTTTGAGTATGTCTACAGCAATTAAGAGGCATTGTGTCATGGTTTCAAATGTGTTGTACACTCATTGGCTTACCTAACATGTGTTCTTTCTTCTAGAACCATCCTAAAAAACAGCAATCATGTGTGACGATGATGAGACTACCGCACTTGTGTGCGACAATGGTTCTGGTTTGGTCAAGGCTGGATTCGCCGGTGATGATGCTCCACGTGCTGTCTTTCCCTCTATTGTTGGCAGACCCCGTCACCAGGTGGGCCTCTAAAACATGTACATTGTAAAAAATATTGGCATTCATGTGTCTTCCATTTATTTATGCTTTCAAATTGAATGATAAGAACTTGATCTCTGCTCTGAAAACTTTGGATTGCCTAACAAAGTGACTTTTATTGAGATTTTAGTAGATAGTATATTATCTGGTCAAGTCAATATTACAAGTATTTGTTTTATTATGTTATTTTAAGGATTAATGTCTGTACAAATGCATTATTTATGTTGAATTATATTGATTCAAACTACTAAGAATGTCAATAAAAGTCACTTAGTTAACCTGTAACAGTTTTTACACAAATGCAGGGTTCCACACAATTTATTTATATTGTCCCAACAAAAGTTAACGTAACAAATGTAAGTGAATTTAACATAAAACAATTAAGTTGTCCCCATAAAATGTCAAGAATTGTGTTGTTTCAGCTTATTGTACGTAAGTAGTTTGAACCAAGGGCGTAGAATTGGCATGGATGGAGGGGCATATCCCCACCAATATCCACCAATTACTGAAATGTCCCTAACAATAATTTAATTGACTTCAAAATAAGGTAATGATCCGTCAACTCTTGATAACCTTAGTGAGTCAAGTTCGCTACGAGTTCATCATAATACTATTAACCAAAGTAGTGCAATTAATCGAAATTCGGTTTCGATTTTGGTCTCCATGATTATAAAAAACAATAATTGGGATAAAACAATTATATTGTGTCACACCTCTTTAAATTTCTCTACATTCATGCCTCCTCAAAGCCCGACTGCAGTAAAATCATTTAAATTGACTTTTGCAGCATGGGACGTGATTGTTAATTGTATTATTAAGTGTTTCTTTCATATGATTAAGTACTTTATTCATGTTTTTAAAAGCGCAAAACAAAATTTGTGCTGTTCAATGCATGCGCTCTTGGGATGTATGTGCCCACCAATGTTATAAGCAAACCTACGCCCTTGGTTTGAACAAGCAGCAAAAATAACTCTTTGAGAGTAACATCAAAAGTTGTCAGAGCAGAGATCATCAATAATCGCAATGTAATAAGCATAAAATACAGGAAACTGTTAATATTGGAAGATAAAAAACTAAATGTCAAAATAAAAACAGTTTTATTTATAACTACTTGAACCTTGTTTGGTGATGTCTAACCTGTGGCTGGTTTCCCTCAGGGTGTGATGGTCGGTATGGGTCAGAAGGACAGCTATGTGGGAGACGAGGCTCAGAGCAAGAGGGGTATCCTCACTCTTAAATACCCCATCGAGCATGGCATCATCACCAACTGGGATGACATGGAGAAGGTACAGATGAAACATCCGTTATTCAAACATGGGAGGAATTCTGTCCTATTAGTGAGCCATATGGTATGTTTGGTGTGCATTCAGTTAATATCTTGATATTGTTTTCAGATCTGGCACCACACCTTCTACAATGAGCTGCGTGTGGCCCCTGAGGAACATCCAACTCTGCTCACTGAGGCCCCCCTCAACCCTAAAGCCAACAGAGAGAAGATGACACAGGTGAGTCAAGACTTCGCTTTACAAAACCTAATAAATTAATCTTTTTTTTCCTGAATTGTTGTATGGACACCTTAGCCTTGAGTTTTTATATCATGATTGCCATTACTTGTGCTGATTCTAAAACATACTTTTTTTAGTGTCATTTATACAGTTGAAGTCAGAGTTATTAGCCCCCCTGAATTATTAGCCCCTTTGCTTATTTATTAATTTTTCTTCTGGAGAAAGTCTTATTTGTTTTATTTCGGCTAGAATAAAAGCAGTTTTTAATTTTTTTAAAAGCATTTTAAGGTAAATATTTTTGGCCCCTTTAAGCTATATTTTTTACGATAGTCTACAGAACAAACCATCATTATACAATAACTAATTACCCTAACCTGCCTAGTTAACCTAAAATATTATTTACTGCCATCATGGCAAAGATAAAATAAATCAGTTATTAGAAAAGAGTTATTAAAACTAATATGATTAGAAATGTGTTGAAAAAAATTAACAGGGGGCTAATAATTCAGGGGGGCTAATAATTTTGACTTCAACTGTATATATATATTTTAATCTTCTTCTTTAGTTTTTTATAAAATATTTTAAATTATTTAGTTTATCTAATTTTGTTAATTTAAGTAAACGACTAAATGAATTAACTAAATGTTGTCTTGCTTAGAATATAGAAATGTATTTAGTCAGAAATAGTTTCTAGTAAAATTTGGTAACTAATTGAATTAAATGTGAAAAGTTGAAGTAAAATAAGTACATAATCAATATTTACTTATAATTAGGTCCACATGGAATCTGGGCACACTGAAATCTGCAGATTTTTTAGCCCACCATTTTAATTACTTATGTAAATCTGTGTAAATATATATTATTCAGTTTTTATATTAATTTCAGTAATATTGTTGAATATAATATGCAATTTTTATATGATTTATTTATAATAATTTATATTATATCATTTATATTAGTTTGTAAGGTAATATTTTCATTATTTTAGTAAATTAGGAGACTCCCTTTGAATTTGCATTGTAAACATTAAATAAAAGTAAAAAAGTTATCGTTTATTTCATGTGGTATGTTTCAATTACTATACTCTCAAAATCATTCCGCATTATTTTATTTTTTACAAAATTCTGTGCAAAAATGTCTGCAGATTCTGTTTGGCCCTACTTTTAATATATACGTCTATAAGTAGTTCCTTGTAAAATGTTCTGCAATAATCTTTCATTTATTGATTCATTTTCTTTTCGGCAATCCCTTTATTATTCAGAGGTTGCCACAGTTGAATGAATCGCCAACTTATCCATCACTGGGAAACATCCATACACACTCATTCACACACATACACTAAGGACAATTTAGCTTACCCAATTCACCTATAGCGCATGTCTTTGGTCTTGTGGGGGAAACCGGAGCACCCGAAGGAAACCCACGCCAACATGGGGAGAACAAATAATCTTTCAAAAATATATATTTTCAAAGTAGCTAAAATATTATGTTCAAATTTTATTATTTGTTTTGATGTTTATTTTATTGCAAGTAAAGTTTTTCTTATTGTTTTATCTTTCGATTAATGATAATAACCCTGAATGAATTTTTCTCTCTTTTCAGATCATGTTTGAGACCTTCAACGTTCCTGCCATGTATGTTGCCATTCAGGCTGTGCTCTCCCTCTACGCCTCTGGCCGTACCACTGGTGAGTGTCCATCCAATCTGTAAAAATAATACAAAACATCACAGGCATTAATCCTCTTATAAATCTGTAACACAAGCAATACTTGACATGTCAATGCATCATTTTACAGGTATTGTGCTGGACTCTGGTGATGGTGTGACCCACAACGTGCCCATCTATGAGGGTTATGCTCTTCCTCATGCCATCATGCGTCTGGATCTGGCCGGTCGTGATCTGACTGACTACCTGATGAAGATCCTGACTGAGCGCGGTTACTCTTTCGTCACCACTGGTGGGTACTCGAAAACCATACTTACAAGGACAGTTCACCTAAAAATGTAAAAACTGTCATCATTTACACACCCTCCATATGTTTTAAACTCTGTTGAAAACAAAAGAAGGTACATTTAAAAATGTTAAACTGCAATTGACTTCCATATTATTTTATTCTCTATTGTAAAATTCAGTAGCTACTTGTTACCAACATTCTTTTAAAATAACTAAAATAAATAGCTAAAGCGATTTACTCCCGGGAGGGGGTTAAAATCAGGGGCCGTGTGATTTACTTCCAGAAGTGAAATTGGGGGGCACGTAATTACAGCTGTAAAGCTTAACTTTTCGACGTTAGGTGAAAAATCGAAACTGTTGGAGACGTCCAATAGTTGTGATCACCAGAATGGGGAAGTCCCAGAGTAAAATGAGAAAATATGATACACCGGTGTTTTGGAATATGGAAAAACTGTATCTGATTGGGCAGTTAAAAGATTTAACTTGGGCCATCACCATACTGGTAGATCTGTCTCTGTGGGATAGCAGCGTGGGGTGGGGGGGTTCGTTAGTCCCTGGCGTCTGGCTGAGATCAAGACCTTTTACTACGTTTGGCTAGCTAAAGCGATCTACTCCTGGGAGGGGGTTAAAATCAGGGGCCGTGCGATTTACTTCTAGAAGAAAGTTGAAATTGGGGGCACGTAAATAGAGCTGTAAAGCTTAACTTTTCGATCTTAGGTGAAAAATCGAATCTATTGGAGTCATCCAATAGATTAATAGATTAATACATACCGGAAAAGTCTACAGAGGGGAGTGATCACCAGAATGGGGAAGTCCCAGAGTAAAATGAGAAAATATGATACACCAGTGTTTTGGAATATGAAAAAACATACTAAAGAAGAATATGTCTTTACGCTGTTTTCATATGTTTTAATATTATTTGTTTCTATTTTATTTATACTTGTCTCTTTTATTCAATGTTTATGTAAAGGACTTTAAATTGCCACTGCGTATGAAATGTGCTATATAAATAAACTTGCCTTGCCTTGCCTATAAAGATTGTAAGCAAATTTAGTTTCTGGGTGAACTATCCCTTTAAGTCTATACTGATTGTTCATTTAGAAATGAGAAAACATTCTCAATGTGCACACTGTGTGTATGAAAACATGTTTAGCATCAGCAGTGCAGTTAGAAAGTGACCTCAGACCAATCACACTAATTGTCTGTGTGTTTTTATCGTTTTAAGTTTTATCATACAGCTTGTGAATAAGCAATTTATCATAAATTATTATTAAAATATGGGACAATTTAGATGGGGAGTCTATGCACACTCAAAGCTGGGTAGCTTTAACTCATATTTGGTCAAATCTGGACAAACTGGGTTAAATGTTTTAATTATTTAACAGTTTTAACCCAACAGTTCGGATCGTGCATTAGTATTAGCACAGTTAGCATATTGTGCATTAGAATATGTAGATGTGTGTTAGCATATAGTGATTATTACTGCCTTTTCCTGAAATACAATATACTTACTATCTTTTCTTCTCCACAGCCGAGCGTGAGATTGTGCGTGATATTAAGGAGAAGCTGTGCTACGTGGCTCTGGACTTTGAGAATGAGATGGCCACTGCTGCCTCCTCCTCCTCTCTGGAGAAGAGCTACGAGTTGCCTGACGGTCAGGTCATCACCATTGGTAATGAGCGTTTCCGCTGTCCCGAGACCCTCTTCCAGCCCTCTTTCATTGGTAGGTCTTGGTTTGGCCTGGTCAGATCACTTTGTGTTGCTGTTCTTACATCTCAAGAGCTTGTGAAATATGCTAACACAGTGTGCGATGATGTACTTCACAGGTATGGAGTCCGCTGGCATCCATGAAACCGCCTACAACAGCATTATGAAGTGCGACATTGATATCCGCAAGGATCTGTATGCCAACAATGTCCTGTCCGGTGGTACCACCATGTATCCAGGTATTGCTGACCGTATGCAGAAGGAAATCACTGCTCTGGCCCCCAGCACAATGAAGATCAAGGTAAACATCCTGTTAGGGCTGGAAAAAAGTGATCTATTACAATCAAAAGTACTTTTTAAGGAAAATAATGTGAAAGTATTTGTTGTTATTTGTGTGTGTGTATTTTTTATAGACTAAAATAGTTTTAATGTTGTAATATATTACTTTTCTTACCCAACACTGCATCCCACTGTTTAAAATTCAGTTTTATGGCCTACCTGCATTCATATTCTTGTGTTTGTCTCCCAGATCATTGCTCCCCCTGAACGCAAGTACTCTGTCTGGATTGGTGGCTCCATCCTGGCTTCCCTGTCCACCTTCCAGCAGATGTGGATAAGCAAGCAGGAGTATGATGAGGCAGGTCCCTCCATCGTCCACAGGAAATGCTTCTAAATCTCCAATCCTTCTCTGTTCAGTCCAACTAACCCTCCGTATGCCTTTGTACTGTGCCTTGTGCTGTATATACATGTACCATTGTAATAAAAGTTCTGATGTGTAACAGTATTATTTATCTCTTACTGTGTTTGAAGGGAATCTATAAGGTGAACTAACAAATATAGCCACTTCCCAGTCATGAGGTCTGCAACAGTTTATAAGCATCACACCCCCCTCTACTGGTTTTTCACCATCACACTGTGTGTCCTGGTGCCACATAAACGTTATATAAAAGTAACAAGACTCATAAAAGTCAATGAACCAGGCAACCTTCCACTACTCTAAAGTTCAGTTCTGGCACTTATTTTTCCACTATAGGCACTTTCAGTAGAGAACAGGGATCATCATAGGCACTCCTATTGGTCCATGGCTACAATAGCCACTGTGTACACAATTTAAGTTTTGCGTGACTTGTGCCACATTAGACCATCTGTTGGTTTGAAACAGACAGGATAGAATTATCCGTGAGCCTTATTAAGCACTCAGCACCCCTGTTACCAGATTGTGTTTTGTCCCTCTTCAGACCACTGTTGGTAAATTCTCAACACTGCTAACCAGAAGCAACGCAGAAGCCTTGCTGTTTTGAGATACTCTGACCCACTGACCTTGACATACATTATGGCCCGTGTTAAAGATGCTAAGATCTTTATTACTACATCTACATCTAACATATTAATTTGACCATTGACAGGTGATGATTAGGGGTTTGTTTTGGGCTTTATCTGAGTTAATCTGGCCCAGTGGCAAAAATACATATCCCACATTCTTAAAAATTAATAATAATAATATTAATCATAATAATAAAAGGTCAGTAATCATTTATTGCAACTGCTCTGTAAACTAAAGTGGCACCGCAGGTGTACATTGTGCTGTTTCATAAATTATGTAATATAGCCTAATGTTAATTCATGCATGTTCCAGAGAATACTTTTGAGCCATAATTTGTTGTTAGTTCGTTTGCACGCATCCAAAAAGCTATCCATTAGAATCATAGACCTTTTTGCACTGAAAAGTACTAAAAAGTACTAAAGTACTAAAAGTACGAAATGTAATACTAATTTTTTTATTGAATTAACCATAAGGAACAAAAGACAATATAAAAGGTGAACCATAAAAAACTAATATAACAATGGTAAAAAATAAACAAATATAAATAAAAATAATTAAATACACAAAGCATAGTACAGCATTTCTATATCCAAGAATATTAAGAATTAACAGGGGAATCAAAAAAAGTGTTATAATAATTGATACAAATCTCAGATTTTTTTTGCTTTTCAACAATTTCACAATAGAAAGAAAGAAGTCAAACTCGATACAAAAAACTATTAATGTGGGCGATGACTTAGCAAATTTCTGTTTGTGTATGTAAAATTTAGCCAATAAAATAAAGAGATTAACAATATATTCAAGACTTGTTGACTTGAACAAGATTTGTTCTTATAATAACAAAAAAAGTATATTTTAATGTAAAATAATAACAAAGTTTTGTCATTTTAAAAATATATTTGGCTAAATCCTTCCAGAAATTGTTAACAACGTTGTATTCAAAAAATAAATGACAAAGGCTCTCTTTATCTGCATTGCAGAAACCACAGATATCCTCCATTTCAATGTACTTTGATAATAAAGATTTTACTGGGTAAAATGTATATGTATTTGAAAATTAATTTCCTTAATTTTATTATTAATAGTGTATTTGAAGGGAGTTAACCAGGCTCTTTTCTAATTAATATTAACTATTATAGAGTTCCAGAAAAATTTGCCTCTAAGAGTACTTTTATATTGCTCCTGAAAAATATTACTAATGTGTTTGTTAGTACATTTTTTTATCAGGCAACTCAACGTCTTGTCTTCTAAATGTAATTTTGGGTTTACAACAGACAGAGAATTATAGCAAATATGATTTTTACAAGTTGAATAATTTTTATAAACCGAATAAAGTCCATAACATTTCCGAGTAGGCCTATGACGACACGACACACAATTAATGCAGGCGTTGCAGCCAAAATTAGCCTGTAGCAGTAATGAGAACAACATGTTTTACTTACCGTACTTATACTTTAAATATATTACCAATAAAACACAGCAGCATATTTTAATGACAACGTGCCTGTCGTAAACCAATGGCAATTTGTCGAGCTGCGATGATTCGGCTGCTTAGCAACAGAGCAAATGAAGCGTAGAGAAGGAGGAGGAGGAGGACGGACACCGCATCTCTGCTGAACCCGATATCCTCTCTCTCAGTCCAGATTACATGGTAGGTTTTCTCTTCACGTCTGGTTAGCTGTTTATTCTCTATATAACATGCTGTGTTTTTATTTACCATTCCTAAAATTTGAGTATCCTTCAGAATGCGAACGTATCTGGCCTATCTGTTTATCAAGCCTATTTACTTGTGACGTAGTTACAATCATAGATGTGCGTTCTCTAAACTCTGTAATATCCGTAGCCATTATATATATAGTCTATCTCAGCATTGATAATTTCTGTGTACCTGGTAGATTAATATGCGATGTAAGTTAAGAATATGTAGGCTATATGTATTGTTTACATATGGCGTTTTACAGTAGCTTACAGAGATACGTTTACACGACATGTTGTGTTTATTATCGGTATAGTGAACGTCAGAGATGGGTTCGACTTCGAAAATGACACACACGGTTCTTCTGAGTGTCATCTTCAGCCTGACGGCCGTGGTTTCTGGCCGCAGTCCACGCACTGTGGATCAGGTGTCGGAAGCGGACATCCAGCGCCTGCTTCACGGTGTGATGGAGCAGCTGGGCATCGCGCGACCCCGGGTCGAATATCCTGCGCACCAGGCCACCAACATAGTTGGTCCTCTCAGCATCCAGGGTAAACGTTTCTCTGTGTATATAGCCTATTTGAAGATAACTGACGTTTTAAATGGTTATAAATAAGATGCAAGAACTTGTAATTAAGTTTAAAGGTTTGTTCTTATATAATACTCTTCATTATGCGGCTGCTTTCATGTCATTTTATACTTTGTCCACTAGGTGGTGCTCATGAGGGGCTCCAGCATCTCGGGCCGTATGGGAACATCCCTAACATTGTAGCAGAGTTAACAGGGGACAGTGTTCCCAAAGATTTCAGCGAGGACCACGGTTATCCTGACCCTCCCAATCCTTGCCCCCTTGGAAAGACTGGTATGCAGGTTCAAACGCACAAATATACAGTGGAACATCAATTCATTCTGTCAGTAACCTGAAACCTCAATCAACATTTCTGAGGAAAGAAAATGTTTAGAATTAAACCAAATATGTGTAAAATAGTCAACAGCTCTTATTTGAACGGTTTGTGCATCTCTTTTAGTTTACATAATGTGTTCATGTTTTTCTAGCTGCAGATGGGTGTTTAGAAAACTCTCCAGACACTGCAGAGTTCAGTCGAGAGTTCCAGAAACATCAGCACCTCTTTGACCCAGAGCACGACTATCCTGCTCTGGCCAAGTGGGTAAGTTCACACTTGACACCTTGAAACAGGCCGGAGGAAACTTCTAATTTGTCATTTTAATAAAATCGTTTGTTTTCTGAATTATGCAGTAAAGTTAGAACATTTTCTCAAAGTCTATCAATTTTTTGACTTTTCATACTATTTGATAGGATAAAGCTGTATTTAAAAGCCATCAAGTACTTTTCCACATCCAATCTATTCTACATTTGAAATTGTCTCAATTTGTGAAAAAAATCGAAATAATAAATACAAAACATTACGATTTTAAAAGGTCAACCCAAAATTTAAAATTTGCCATCTTTTATTTACTCTCGTATTGTTCTTGTGTTGTGGAACATGAACAGATATTTTATATAAAATCTAAGATTTGTGTCACTTTATTGATGTCTATCTACAAAGTTTTGAAGCTTCAGTACCTCCATAAAGACATGAAACAATAAATCCAAATGAAGTTTAATCCAAGTCATTTTTTACATGATGAACATTTTGATTTTGGTTTTATAGAACCTATTTAATGCTGTAACATTGCTCGCTGATCACAGTTTATATGTCAATAAAAACTGAAATAAATCTGTTTATCTTAGTTGAATTATTATTCATATGTATGGTTGGGGGTGGGTTGAATTGTTTTGTTGAGTTGTAAAATACTTATTCTTATTTGTGGTGTTGTAAGGAGAACAAATTGAATAATATTTGAATGCAATTTAAACTGGTTTAATTCTGATTGATTTATTTTTGTCTTTAGCTCTAAAAAGGGTTACTGCACTACTAGTATATCCCATAGCACTGACTTTATAAATATATATTTGTATTTTTACTAATATAAATGTATTAGTTGGCCACCTACCCAGTCGGACCGCTACAAAATCAGTTGCATCCCTTCAGATGGGTCAGTTCCAAGGGACTTAGTTATTTTTATCTCTTTATGAACATCACAGTTTTAGGATGAATATACTTTCAATGGAGTGGCAGAAATTTCAGAAATGTGCTTTAAACATCTTGATTGCTGTTGCAAAAATGAATTAATGAATTGAAAAGAGGTGAGGATGAGTAAATGATGATCATTTTCAATAAATGTTTCACCTATACAATAGTGAACCAGATCTCACCAGAAAACATAACTATTTATGAAGGGGTGATTTTAGAAGAATTTGTTTCATTTGATTTGTACAATTAAAAAAATGCACACAAGATCATCCACACAAGATTATTGTCCATAAATGAATCATGTGAATATGCACCAATATTATACAAACTCATCCTAATTTGTTAAAATTTGTCTCCCACAAGAGTCTGTAGTAATGGGTAATATTGTACAGATATGTAAATACAGTTGTGTGTACAGACTGCACTAATATCCATTGTTCTGCTTTCAGAATAAAGGACTGTTGTATGAAAAACTGAAGGGTGGGCCAAAGAGAAGAAAAAGGGTATGCTATAAATATGAATGTAACTAAAACATTTTGGATTGCTGCTTTCTCAGTACACATCTTGTGTTCTCAGTAAAAATGTCACTCTGTCACTGACTGCGTTTCAGAGTGTTCCAAATCCATATCTGATGGGACAGAGGCTGGATAACGTGGTGGCCAAGAAATCAGTGCCACATTTCCCAGAGGAGGATGAGGTTGAAACCGCTACAAGCAATATCAAGACCTGAACATCATGTTGATCATAAAATCTGTATAATCAACATAACTTATCAGTTTCACAGTAAAGTAAGCACCAAATGATGTGTGATATTCAACTGAATCATATTATTAATAGAGCAACAAATGGTGATTGTATAACATTAATGACTATTCTCTTGGCGCAACTTTTGTTGTAACACTATGTAATCAAATAAAATGATGTATATCTTCATGTGCAGATAATTTGAAACATGTGTTTGTGCTTCATGATTCATCTAAGTTTATGAATATACAATCATCATGAAGGAGCTCTATAGAAACACAGGACCATCCCCAAAATGCTGTGAATGATGGTAGACTGAGAGGAGGCGTGGACTGCCCCATTCTCTTAAACGTCAGCGCTCAGAACAGAGCTCCATACCTTATTTTGACTCTGACTCGGAATTCTGGATCATTTGGTTCAGCCTATTTTTTATCTGTAGTTTGTTATGGTGCACAAAGACCTTTGTGAACATAGCAGAAGTACATGTGAAGACGTTTGAACCATTATTAAACTGAGGTAAGTCTGCAAATCTACTGGATATTTATTTAAAAAACAAACATGTTAATTATCAAGAATTAATGATTCATATATGATTTCAGAAGACAGAAGCAACTGGTTAAAATATGTAGAAAATTAAGTTTTTTTGGGGAGATGGAATTTGAAATGTTTGTAGTTTTGTAGTATTGTACTTAATATAAAAGCTGCATTACGAATTTTTTTATTCGTTAAAACAAATGTACACACAATGTTTACAGTAGTCAACATTTGAAGTGGATCAAAACATTTAATCAAAGTCGTAATAAAAATATTCAACAACACCCATTCTTGGGACAATTTTGAGAGCCTATGATTCACTTAAAATGTTTACTACTGTATATATATATATATATATATATATATATATATATATATATATATATATATATATATATATATATATATATATATATATATATATATATATATATAGTTTTTTATATAGCCTATACACACTATATGATTTAGTGTACACTGAATTGGAATGAATGTTCTGTTTATTTCTCTATGTGAAAGGATGACTAAAGACGCATTAGCTGTCACTATCGTGGTCTTGTGGCTGCTCTGCAATCCGGCGAGGATCAGGGGAACCGGGGGATTTCAAGGCGCCATTCCTCACCCAAATAAATACAGTCCAAACCAGTCGGAGCAGTCACCGCAGACACCGCAGGCCGGTTCCAGGGGAATGGGACCGCCTTCATCCGGGGATGAGGTGCTGGACTCCAGCCAGGAGGCTTTACACGTAACGGAGCGCCGGTATCTCAAACTAGACTGGTGTAAAACGCAGCCGCTGAAGCTGATGATCTACGAGGATGGATGCCAACCGCGCGCCATCATCAACCGCTTCTGTTACGGACAGTGCAACTCTTTCTACATCCCTCGACACATTTACCAAGAGGACGGCGCGTTCCAGTCGTGCTCCGTGTGCAAGCCCAAAGTTTCACGACCGTCACTTACACGCTCTTCTGCCCCGGTCAAACTCCCAACACCAAGAAAAAGCGCGTGCGGCGTGTCAAACAGTGCCGCTGCACTTCTGTCGACTTGGATTAAACTCACTGACTGACGTTGTTGTGGGCTACATGCGTGCGTTTGTCTTGACTAACATGTTTAACATATCATTGATATGTGTTTGTTCAGTCAAAACAACAGTCTTAATATTGTGAAGATATACATCTGATGCAATTTAATGTACTATAAGTAGCCTATAGTTGTTATTAGACATTCTTATATTATTCTCCACTATGTGGAGGAAGATTTGCACATTGATGCAAATATCTTACTACTCTGTGGCTGGATTTGTAATTTAAGATACATAAATGCACACATAGGCTATGGGTGTAAATAAGCAAGACTTAAATATAACAAGTAATTTTTAGCTGGTTTTTATATCTGTGTTGTCAAATATATGTGGTGCCATATTTACAACCTTTTTAATCTCCTGATGAAGAAAATACAGGTGACAAAGGAAATGCATGCAAACATTTTTATATCAATGAACATTTTGTACAGTACTGCATTCACAAGGAACAAAATTACTGTGATTAAATGATAAATCCACATGTATGTCATCATTAAAAAAAGGTGTGATGTGCATCAAAATAAAACAGTTATAGTTTAAAATTATATTATTGTAAATGTACATTATGTTATGTAATGATTTAATATGGCCATAAAAAATTACTCAACTTTTGTTACTCAATATACAAAATAAAGTGACTGCTTTTTTTCTAAGTTGAATGCCAAGATTGTTGTCTTTAATGTGAACTATTTGAACCCTTAATTATATAGACTGGTGAGGATTACAAAGCAGTTTAAGTGAACTTGTAATACACTCTTAAAATAAAGGTGGCTTCAATGGTTCCATGAAGAACCCTTAATGATCAGACCTTTCCATTGAACAAAATGTTCTTTTAAGGCGTGAATAAATTATTTAGATTTCTTAAAAAAAATTACACCACCAACAAATGGTTCTTTAAAATGTTAAACAGTTCTTTAGGGAGTGGTTCCACTGGGAAATCATTTTGGAACCTTTATTTTTTTAGGAGTGTATGAACATTTATTTAAAAACTTCACTTCATATCTGAACTATTAGGAGTATTTAGAATATACATGTGCAAGTGAGCAAAAAGATTATTGTATTATACACACAGTCCACATTGACAGACAGGCTGTCATCCTGCAACTTCCAGACTGGAGAAAAGTGTCCCACAAGCAGGTGCACTTTATTCTGACTCTGCCAAAAATCACCTGGGTCTTGAATACAGGCCTCTTCGGAAACAGTTAGCTGGTGGTCAGACTTGCTTCTTTCATACGCAGTCTCTCTTTCTGTCATTAAACATAAATAAATTGACATCATTATTAAATTAAATCAGCTGTGCTTGCATTATGTGAAATAGAGTTTGGAGTCTGGGCTGACAGAAAAAGCTTATTCATGAAAGTACAATGGTGACTAGTGTTTAAGTGCTTATCAATCTGCCACCCACACTTCTCTTACTCTTACCAGTCCGTTCGCATTTGCTCTTCTGGTCTCAATCTTCTTTTCTGCTGTCATGTTGCGAACTGACTGTTGGGCTTCTTTGATTCTGAAGTTAAAAAGAGTGTAGTTTATTTGACCGTAATGTTACAATCCCAGCAAGATGCAATATCACAATTTATAAAAAAAAACTGCCAGCAATCCACCTTAAAAAACCACTCCACATTTTTTTTTTCCAGAAATAGAGATGTTTTACAAGTCCCCTACACAGTAAAAGCCAACAGTCAAACTTTATCAAATGAAAGGAGTGTAGTTAACTTAAAATTGACTGAAAGTTAATTCTACTCATTTGAAAAGAGTTTTGAACTCAGTGTTGAAGGTAATGAGTTGATTAAATACCTCATTACTTCAACTTAAATGGAGTAAGTTCACAGTAATCATATAGGTTAGTTTTTTTACTCAAATGGTTTGTAGCAATCGGTTTCCTCAAACAGTTTGAGTAGCCGTACCTTATTGAGTTTTACAGTACTCAGTTTGTTTGAGTTTTCTTCATTTACTGTATTACGATTAGCTTTTGAACTTAAATGGTTTGAGTTTCCTTAACTTTTTGGGTTTTACAATGCAGAATTAAACAGTTGAGTTTTACCAATTTTTAATCCACTCAGCCGAACCCTGGGTCTGGAGGGAGCAATTTTAGCTTAGCTTAGCATAAATCATTAAATTGGATTAGACCATTAGCATCTCAATCTAAGTTTGGATTATTTTATTTAAAGCATGACTCAGTTCCTTTATTATTACGCCAGAATAACATTATAGTTTCTACCCATATTGATCTAGAAAGTAGCAACTTTTTATGTTCGTTTTTAAAGATTTATTTATCAGATTTCTATGACAGTTAAACAAACAAGAATAAAAGAGAAAAATAACAGTACAAATAGAAAAGAAATAAAAATCTACATTAGTACAAAATTTATTAAAAACCATAAACAAACCACACTATAACCCACATATTGTACAACAAACAATATATGATGTGCATAAACAATATATGATCTTAGCACACATGTACCTACAGAAATTACGGGAGTTTTCCGGGAGAAATAACAAAACAGGAGGGTGACGGGAGATGGGTCTGAAATACATTGAGGTAAAGTTGGTTTTATATTCGCACATTAGTTCATTTAGAAGTCTCTATATTGTTTACCATGTTACTTTGAATATTCAATTGGAATTAGCATGCAAGTATGACTTCAAAACAACATTAACACTGTTTATTTGACTGTGGACAATGTTGTACTTTGATAGTCATTGGCTGCTAATGTGATTTCCCTATTTAGAATTTGCAAAGAATACTTTTCTGAAATTATATTATAAAGGAGAATGTCTGAATATCCGAATATAAAACCAACTTTACCTCTATCTGAAATACGGGAGACTCCCGGGAAAAACGGGAGTGTTGACAGGTATGCCTAAACTATAGGCCTTGTATTTAAGCCATTTGCAAAAAAGGTGGAGTGTTCCTTTAAAAGTTTACCATACTGTCGCTGCGTCCCAATTTACATACCATCCATCCTAATTATTCGAAAATAGAATTAATATGTCATAAATCGTTGTTTGTTGAAAAGTGTATGCCAAAGGGTCCTAGATAGTTTACCGTTAAGTGTAGAACCGTCCATACTCTAACCGCTAACATTGCCCACAGTACATTGCGCGTTGGACGTGAATTCGATTAGAACTACAAACGCGGCTGAAAAGTGTAAATAAACTACAAACATGATGGACGCGTGAGACCAACTCAAGCAGAGAGGCTTCGGTAAAGATGTTTGTATGACTGCTAATCAATATCTAGTCAAATAGAACATGTTTTAACTGCGTTTTCTATGTTATATTTCATCTACAACAAGAATACTGAACTTTTATAAAGATGTGTTTGGACATTAACGTCTGAATGCAAAATTATCTAAAGAGCTGAAGAGATTTCTCTGCATGAAAGACCCGTGAATGCAGATTATCCTGCTGCTGCTTCTCCAATAAGGTAGGAAAATAAATATGACAGAAATGAGGATGATGTGTGGATGATTGACAGGGCTCATAACTAAGAAACACAACGATCTGTTAACGAGGAAGTAGTGTATCGAAAAGCTTGCATACTCTTCTGTTATGTCAAAAGTATATATTTTTACCTTTACAAAAAAAGTACATAGTTTTAGGGTGTAAGTATGTGAATTGGGACGCAGCATGTGTCTTGTTTAGAGAAGATGCAAAGCAGAAAATCAGATAGGCTACCCAAGATGCCTCTCACCTCTGTTTGGATATGACTTTGTTCTCTCTCTTCCACCTGATCTTAAAGTCATTGCAGAATTCAAACCAAAGTGTAAACACATTGCCAGGTGCAACCTCTTGCTCTCCAGAACGTGGCTTTAGCCCAAAATACTCCACCAGGTAAGAGAAGCTGAGGAAGAAAATACATAATAACGTACAGTACACTATGAAAATAAACTGGCATGTATTGTTCCACAAAGAAGCTGTTTTCATATATCATTCACTTCATAATCTTATTCAACAAAAGGTTCTTTGTAATGGAAAAAAAGTTAAGATTTTTTTTTACAATGTCATTATTGCAAAAAAAAAAGAAAAGGAAAAAACAAAGCAAAACAAGTTTATGACATTTATATTTTTGAGACACCAAGAGTGATGTGCTTATACCTTTTACGAGCTGATACCATCTGGTGCTCCATGGTGATTAGCTCTTTCTGTGCTGTAAAATAAAAATATGTGTATTCACAATTAGGCAGTTAGCACATTTGCATTTAGACTGCATCATTATCTTTACCATGTTGCAAAACCATGGTTAATTTAGGGTAACCATAGTAGACCATGGTGGTAACCTCAAAATAACAATTACATTTTGCAAATCTAACTATAGTTTTACCACAGTAACTGTTGTAAAAAGGCGGTTATACAAATAGAAGTCAATGCACCAAAAAGGGTTACTGTAATTTTACTATAAATGAAGAATTTAGATGCAAAAACCTTCAAGTAACATCTGAAATTTTCTTCTAAAATGAACATTTTTTTTCTGGCTCCTATTTTTATGTACTGTAAATCCAATATTATCGGTTCTTTTTTTAGTGCTTTTAAAGAGAAATAACTAAACATAAACAAAGGAGACTGAGAAAATGCTCATTTTAGAAGAAAAATTCAGATGGCACATAGAGGTTTTTGCATCCAAGCTCCTCAAACAAACCATGGTTCATATTCATAAGAGAAATGTTCTTAATATAATTATTAATATATCATGCTAGTTTTCAGGAAGTGACTGTTTTCTTCTCTTGAACATATTGGATGGAAACAGTGTTTTATGCAATATTTAAATTTGGCATATTATGTAAATTCCAGTTTGAATAAAAATAAAGCTACTGAGTGCTCCCATTAAACTAATGTAGACAGTGACGAAATAAAAGTGAAGGACCTTGACTAAATCCTAACCATGTTAATAGTGTCTAGTGGAAAGAGTAATGCATGATGCATGACTAAAGATAAATGGTTATACTACACTGAAGTTAGGCATTCAATCAAGCCAAACACAATAGAAAAGGTAAAAAAAATGAGCACACTGCCACTTTAGCTCTCAAAAGACAAAAAATTAACATGACAATATTTCAACCTACATGGTCTTTATCACAGGAAATACAAGAGGATACTACACTATAAAAATAAATATAGAGCTCCACGCAAACCATTCATGTCATTCCAAGTCAAATTAATGTAACTTAATGGTTTTTACCATTTTAAGTTGATTGAAAATGAAGGGCCCCATCATACACCCTGTGCAATAAGGCGCAAGACCTGTTTGCCACTATGTGTTTGTATTTGCAGATCAGCGCAACCCTAATTTTCATGTTTTGCACCACGTTGTTTAAATAGCAAATCCATTTGCGCCACTTTGTGGACTCATTGGCATTCCGGTCTAGAACGGCGCATTGTTGTCGCGTTGCTATTTGAGGAACTAAAATGGACTGTACAATAGAACAGCTTAAAGCAGATCTAAAGTCCAGCGCAGAGCGCGTTAGTTGTGCGCCTCGCCTACACATTGCTTAAAACACAGGATGTACAGCAATGCACAAATATATTTACAAATGAAAAAGAATTAAAGGATTAAAATTCTACAAAAATTATTATTTTCTACATAAACATAAAATCCACTACCTCCATGCCTTCTTCATCTCTGTTTTTCCAGTTTATTCACGACAACTTGGTTTTGTATAATGCTATTATTATTAGTAGTAGTATTATTTATTATATGCATATTTATATTTGTTTTATATTTATCCACCTGTCAGGTTTTGAACCATATGGTGCATGCATATGTGTTATAACTCAGTTTTTTACCAAACTTCATTATTATTGCTCATTTATTCGTTTGCTGGAAATTAGAAGTGAATTTAGAAATAATTTTGAAACAAATCTTTGCGCTTAACAAACAAAATTAATTATATAGGCTAATGCATGTCTAGTAGAGTGTGTACAACACCGTTTCCCTAACCACGAAAGAGAAAAAGAGAAAGTAAAGAGGCCAAATGGAGGAAGTTCATTCTTTATCCCCGCGCTGCAGATGGTCTGTTTACTGTTTTCTCGCTATTGAAGCATCCAGTTTTTTCACTTCTGAAGTTCGCCATGTAAATAGCAAATGCACCATGGCGCAATGCAATTAACTATTAAAGGGAATGAGAGGTGAGACTCTGATTGGTTTATTCTCAAAACACACATACAACTCATTAAGAGAATAAGCACAACCCTGTTAGACTTTGCGCGTAGATCGTTAAAATATCTTAAAACATTTAAGCTGACCTCCTCAACCCTTACCCCCCTCCCCCCACCCAAAAAAAAACCTCTTAAATTGTGGCTCATTTCAGCTCATTATAAATAAGTAGTTAGAACAAGCAGCAAAAATATTTTTTGGAGTGTAGGTAAAAACAAGGCTTTTAATATGCCAGTCACACTACCAAAACAAATATTGTGCCAAATTCCCAGCCTTTTGCTTCTGAGAAATTGTCAAAACTGTAGTTTCTCCTATACTGACAAGTCTCCTTCATTGCCAAAGTCTCCCTGATTCCTATCTCTGCATCGGTCTTCAGGTATCAGTCACAGACGCTTATCAGGTCCCCAAAAGGGCACACAGCAGATATTCTTCATGACTGCAGGATGTGTGCCTTCTTATCAGCGCAGTCGAGACAATCAAATGGTTGTAGTAGGAAGAATGCGAAGAAAAGAGAAGCTTTGGTTTACACTTGCTGTTATATTCTACATAAACTACAAACAGAATAAAACATGCTTGTCTAGTTCAGCTGCCGTTGTCTGTAGTAAATGACAATCAGTTTACATCTCCACATATCATCTGCACAACAAAACAATCCTGCGTACCATCTAAACAAACTTTTGTTCTGCTCTCCATCAATCATCTCGAGAGACGGATTGTCTCAGAGACCAACTAAACTTCATATCTGAGCAGGGTAGACGTGAGGGATTGGCCGATGTGACAGAGCCCATAAATACAAGACTTAAAAACTCTGAATAAAGATCCTCTTCTGAAAGGTAATGCGGGCTAATCTCTGGCATTATAACATAACTCACCGCTGGCAATGAAAAAGTCCATTTTCTCCTGGAAGGGATGAATGTGCTCTTGAGAGGAGTTGGTACACACGGTTAGGACGTCCTTTTCGCAAACTGTACAAGACAAAAACAATAACATTGGGTCAGAGTAAAGTCCCTGACTGGGTCCAACTCACAGAGGCCAGTCATTGTAAAATAATCTTTAACGCAATACGTTATCCAAAATTAAACAGTCTGACATTTTAATGTTAGACCTCCATGAGCGCTTACTTTTTATTCCAATAACCCAGATCTTGAATAATAAATGCCACACTGAAGCTTGCATATGCTTTCTTACTAAGTGAATTTATAATAAATAAGTGTACATGTACAGTGCTCAGAATTGAGTCCACCCCATTTTGAATATGAATATTTTTCTCCATTTCTCAGTGAATATAGGCAATGTATTTTGGTGCATTTAAACAAAACAGATTTATTAAACAGATATATTTATTCAAATAATACTTTAGTCAACTAACATCTTTAGAAATTAAAAGATAATACAATTAAATTCAATTTCAAAAAAATAAAAATAAAATAAAAATACAACCTAAAAAATTTCAACTAAATTTTAAATTTTTTGCTTCTCTTGATTTTTCCTCTTTTTTAAATTTGTATTTTTTATTTTTCTATAACATATAAATTTGGGTGTACTAGTTTTTGGACCATTATCATAAGTTATTTAGTTAGGTAAACTCCAGATTTGGCTTCAGTACTGACTAATCTAATGTATGTGCACAAATATAATATAGTATGGCTTTCTATTAAAAATATGAATTTAAAAGATAGATTTGTGAGGGGTGTACTTATATATGCTGAGCACTATATATTGCATTAATGGAAATGACGTGCCATTGTTTTATAAAATATGAGCAGGAATAGTGGAAAGCAAATGCCAAGAAAAATAAATATAATAAAATTTATGCTAAACCAATATATTGTTTCACAAGTACATAAGGTGATAAAGAAGAGTGAGGGATCAGGCATTATTAGTGACACTAATTATAATTTTTAAATACCTTTTAATAGTCTCAAGTATGTTTTGTGTTACATAATCAATATTTGTACTTTTTTATATTTACATTTATCAAAAATCACAGAACATGGATATAGACATTTATAATCATGGATATTTAGCCGCACTAACACTTTAACAGTTTCTTAAACTCCAAATCAGCATATTATAAAAAATTCTTGAGTCTTGGGTATAATTATTTTGAAAATTCAGCTATGGAATCATAGAAGTGAATCAAAAATTAAAATATATTAAAATCAGTATTGTATATCTCATATCTTAGTATTTATTTCTATTTTTGTATTAGATTGTTTTTATTGTGTTTTTGATAAAATAAATGCATTGTATTTAAGCAATACAAACTTTTTAAAAACATATATCAAACAACATTTTTATTTAAATAAAATATATGTGGCAATTTTAAAAATCACTTGGCTCTTCCCAGATTGAGTCATAAATTGGCTTTTTTTCCCTTTTTTTTTACCAGGAAAGCAACCATAATGTAACTGTGGTTGAATGAGTACCGTGTACTGATGACTTGCACACAGATGATAGAGCCTTCTGCTGACAAAGCAAATGCTGTTAGTGCCTTAATTATGACATCAGCGCAGTGAATACTAAAAAGACTAAAAACAAACCTTTTAGAAATGTAAAGTCTATATATATATATATATATATATATATATATATATATATATATATATATATATACATACATACAGTTGAAGTCAGAATTATTAGCCCCCCTTTGAATGTTTTTTTCTTTTTTAAATATTTACCAAATGTTTTTAACAGAGCAAGGAAATTTTCACAGGATGTCTGATATTTTTTTAACTGGAGAAAGTCTTATTTATTTTATTTCGGCTAGAATAAAAACAGTTTTTAATTTTTTATGAACCATTTTAAGGTCAAAATTATTAGCCCCTTTAAGCTATTTTTTCCAGACTGTCTAAAGAACAAACCATCGTTATACAATAACTTGCCTAATTACCCTAACCTGCCTAGTTAACCTAATTAACCTAGTTAAGCCTTTAAATGTCACTTTAAGCTGTATAGAAGTGTCTTGAAAAATATCTAGTCAAATATTATTTACTGTCATCATGGCAAAGATCAAATAAATCAGTTATTAGAAATGAGTTATTAAAACTATTATGTTTATATATGTATATATATATTAATTTTCACAATTGTCGTATTTTTTAAGTTAGGTTTTTAGTGCTTAGACTTATTTGTGGCCTTGGACCATAAAACAAGTCATAAGGGTCAAACAGACAAATCAGAAAGAAAGAAAAAACTATTTGAAAATCTGGAATCTGAGGGTTCAAAATTTATAAATATTGAGAAAATTGGCTTTAAAGTTTTGCACGCACGCACGCACGCACGCACGCACGCACGCACGCACGCACACACACACACACACACACACACACACACTCACCAGCCACTTGATAAGGTCCAACTGCTCATTAACACAAATTTCTAATCAGCCAATCAAATAGCAGCAACTCAATGCATTTAGGCATGTAGACATGGTCAGGACGATCAGCTGGAGTTCAAACCGAGCATTAGAATGGGAAAGAAAGGTGATTTAAGTGACTATGAACGAGGTATGGTTGTTGCTGCCAGACAGGCTGGTCTGAGTAATTCAGAAACTGCTGATGTACTGGGATTTTCATGCACAACCATCTCTAGGGTTTACAGAGAATGGTCCGAAAATGTAAAAATATCCAGTGAGTGGCAGTTCTGTGGGTGCAAATGCCTTGTTGATGCCAGAGGTCAGAGGTCAGAGGAGAATGGCCAGACTGGTTGGAGCAGATAGAAAGGCAACAGTAACTCAAATAACCACTCGTTACAAGCGAGGTATGCAGAAGAGCATCTCTGCACACACAACAATGCAAACCTTGAGGCGGATGGGCTACAGCAGCAGAAGACCACACTGGGTGCCACTCCTGTCAGCTAAGAACAGGAAACTGAGGCTACAAATTCGCACAGGCTCACCAAAATTGGACAATAGAAGATTGGAAAAACGTTGCCTGCTCTGATGACTCTCGATTTCTGCTGCAACATTCGGATGGTAGGGTCAGAATTTGGCGTCAACAACATGAAAGCATGAATCCATCCTGTCTTGTATCAACGGTTCAAGCTGGTAGTAGTGGTGGTGTAATGGTGTGGGGGATATTTTCTTGGCACACTTTGGGGCCATTAGTACCAATTGAGCATCTTGTCAACACTACAGCCTACCTGAGTATTGTTGTTGACCATGTCCATCCCTTTATGACCACAGTGTACCCATCCTCTGATGGCTACTTCCAGCAGGATAACGTGCCATGTCAAAAAGCACAAATCATCTCAGACTGGTTTCTTGAACATGACAATGAGTTCACTGTACTCAAATGGCCTCCACAGTCACCAGAGCTCAATCCAATAGAGCATCTTTGAGATGTGGTGGAACGGGAGACTCGTATCATGGTTGTGCAGCCAACAAAAATATATCAATGGCTGGTGTGGCCTTTATATACATATGTAAACTAAAAGGTTTTTGAGTCTATATGGGTGTATGTGTGTTACTGAAAGAAAAAACTGGATCTGGTATCAAATTAATGGAGGCTTGAGGCAAAAATATGTGCGCTAAATCTATTATATCTGTCGTAAAATCTGAAGATGAATGAAAAGGTCAGTTTTGCGCCATTACATATAGATTTGTTCTTGTAGCATCAGATTGGTTTGAATGCTTTCAAAAGCTGAGCATTGTAACTAATCACACACGCTCAGTAAAGCTTATATATGCACTGACCAATCAGAGGCATTTATATTCTAAGCTTGTGCAAATTTCCATGTCCATTACCCCTTTAAACCTTTTTTGTTTGCACTTGTTCTTAAATCACAAGAAAACAGCAGAGCTAAAGCTCCACCTGTGACAGAGTCAGAGGTTATCAAATGTCTTTTTTCTGGGTAGGATTTGTTTTGATGCACCTCTGATCACATCCTTAGATAGTCCCTGTACCACCCGTGGACCTACGCAGCACTGTTTGTTCGCCGTCCAATCAGAGGATCAGAGGAGCCAGTCTCCTGCCCCAGTCATAATACACCCTGATGGGAACCCGGCACTGTTGGACACACTCCATCTGCATCTCCCTCCAGATAACACTACACACACAACTGTTTTCATTGAGCATTTGTGTAAACTGTGAACCCAGCTGCCAATGAAGTAGCAGAGACTCTTTTCCACAGCATTTCTACACACAAAAGATTCATTTAGATCGGTCAGATCCTCATATACATTGTTTCCGGGAGTATCAGAGCTATATAAAAGTTTTCTTGACTGTGCACCTCAATGGCGAGCCAAACCACTGCCTCAACGATCACAAAGAGATCAAAAAGATATCTCAAACGCAAGCCAGATGAATCAGCAGTGGAGACTCCAAGCATTAGAAGTGCTGTCATAATTGTCTCTGGAAAATAAAATCACAGGGACATTCCCTTTCCGTGTAGGCATACAGTGACTAATTTGATTAGTGCAGCACTTTCTTGCTCCGCGGAATTACATCGCAGACAAATGTGGTCACCTTGAGCACCCAAAACCTCAGTGGGGTCGTAAAAGAAAAGAAATCACACAAACACAGCATAAAAAACCCCACAGAAAAACAAAGACACGATTCTCTCCCAGTCATGAGGGGAGTTCAAACAGCAGCACAAAAAAAAGGGAGAGCGCGATGGGCCAGATTTGGCAGTCTCTCCGTCGCCCGATAAGAAAGGCTTGTTGAGAGGTAAAGAAAAGAATCTGTGGCACACATCTGCAGGGCCACACTGAACACGCACTGATACAGTGTAGCAGGAGAACGGCGGCTGCGCAGATAAAGCCCATCCTGCCAGCGATAAGCTGCTCTTCTCTCAGATTACATAAGCGCCAAAGCACTGCAGCCTTTGGCCCCTCCGACGGAGCAGGAGAATCACACAATGCCTGAAGCATCTGATGGGCAGGATTAAAGTCATATCTAAAAGGCGCCAGGGCCAAATCACACAGACTCCACTGCGTCTCCGCATCTGTGCGTGCGCATATATACATACGCAAAAAAAACACGTCCGTATATTCCACCTGATCTAATGTGGTTTAATAATGAGTTGTTGCTAACAGATGCTGTAAAGTCCTCAGGATTCAGCTGGAGCCATGTTGCAGGGCTGCGGTCATCCATCCCGCCAAACCCATGTAATCTCGCTTCTTTTGATGCCACAGTAAATCAGTGGCATGCTGAAATCGGTTTCGAAGCCCCTGAAAGTGTTTTTGGTAATTCTTACCTGTCAAGTCTCGGCCCAGCTTCCTGAGGTCCTTTGAGAGGTCATCGAACTTTACTTGAGAGGAAAGGAAAACATCTTGAGGTTCAGGCAGGGGAAAGATGCTCTTTTCTGTCCCAGCGTTCTGAAGAGAGGATAAAGAGATATATAAGAGTATGATGACATATGAGGATGAAAAGATTTACAACACTCAAAAAAATGGATTAGAGCTTTAGTTGGTCTAAAGAATGTAACCATGTTTAAATTAAACAATTCAGTTATGTTTGCAAATAAAACCAAAAGATAATTTAGCTTTAATCTATTTAGTTAACTCTGTGTACCTGGTACCAGGTCCGTGACGTCATTTACTTCCGCATTCTTTACATTTTAAAGGTCCATACTGGCCCAATACCCCCATAAGTGATTCTGTTCTCTCATCAGTTGGAATAAAATAACTTTTGCATAGATTTTGATAGAGGCATTTTTCTTATTTCCTAAGATTACTGACAGGAACTACCAAAATTAATTACAGCAACCTAGACCACACAGAACCTAAAAGGTACACTTTCAAATTTGAGTTTACAACAAAAAAAGCCCCTCTTTTTTGGAAGGGTTTATTATCACACAGACAACATTTACAATTATTTTAATCACTTTCAACGGTGTTTTATGAAAATTCAAAGGGTTTTCTTTAAAATTATACCAAATTTTTGCATTTACACGTCTGCATGTGGATTTGGAAAGCTTTTGAATTTGGGAAAGCAAAATCCAGATGGAAAGCCCAAAATAGCATTAGACTTTAAGAAGTTAAGTTCAATAACTAAATAGATTCAAGCTAAATTCTGAATGTTATGTTGATTGAACTAAACAACATTACATTACCTTTATGTAACTAACTTAAGTTTAATAAAATAAATATTATTTCTTTAAGGTAACTTAACTCGGTTACGTGGAACCTGTTGACATAAAAAAAGTTTTTTTTTGAGTGAAATCTAGACTAAAACTTAGTTTTTAGTGTACTCTATACTCTATAGTTTTGTGCACTGTAAATAACGGTTAGTTCACTCTACTTTAAAAAGAGTTACTTTAAAAGAGTAAACCAGTTGCCTTAAATAAATAAGTAAATGAACTATGTGCATAATTCCTAAAATTAAGTCAACTCAACTGTTCCAAGTGGATTTATCCACTTTTAAGTAAAGCAACTAATATCCTTTTAAAGTGTGCTCACTAAGAGACTGCATGTATTTGATCAAAAACAGAATATTGTGAAATAATATTAAAACATAAAATATGTGTTTTAAATTTCAACATTTTCCAATGTAATTATTCCTGTGTTGAATTTTCAGCATCACTCTGATTGCTCATTTGGTGTACACAAAACACATTACAATGTTAAAAACAGACTCAATGTTTTTTTCCGGATTTTTTTAATGAACAAAAAGTTAATCAAAAAAGAGAATATGATTTATTTAACATTCTAAATATATTTAATGTCATATTCAATCAATTTAATGAATTGTTCATTGTATAAAATTATTAAATAGAAATCTCAAACTTTAAAAAAATAAAGTGTCATTTTTTATTCATAGGTTTTAAAAAGCTTTAATACAATTTTATTTATATTTTTTTTACAGTAATAGAAAATATAATGTCATGAGGCAATTTATTTGCATTTTTTACATTTTATATCTGTTTATGCCCACCAAATGACTTTTAATTCTAATTTCGAAATTAAAACACCCTTATCATATAAGAGATGTATAGAGATTTTTCACATATCAATTCATAAATTACTACATAAGATTACAGTCGGTGTCACATAACTGACCCTAAAAATAAATTACATTTATAAAAATAAATTACATTTGTTTTTAGTTTATTGATTTTTTTAAATGTATTATTTTATTAAATTTCCATACATCTGTTGTGTTAAAAAAAATGTGAAAGATTTGTGCATGTGAAGGGAAACATGTCCATGTTTTACCTCGTCAAGGTGATGAAGATAGTAGGAAACAATGTAGTCCAACAGACTAATGTGATTTTCCTGTGGATTAATCACGAATCAAGTCAAAACTTGTAGCAAAACAAATCATGGTGAGGGCCTTTAAAAAACACCTGTTTAGTATCTTCATAAAACAGAGCAAAAATTTACCCTGCTCTTGACATCTTTAAGCTTTGGAAGAATCTCAAGACCGAAGCCGTCGGCCTGTCCTCGAGCTCGACTCCCTCCATTCATATAGTTTCCTAGAGCAAGAACCAATCCCATCACCTCCCTCGTGCTGTCTTTCTCCAACAGAAACTAAAACACACACACACAAAAAAAAAGATGTTTGTGCATTCATCACACTTCATCTCAGCCAGGATCACTTTCATCAAATATATATGGTTATATTAAGCATGCAGTTGGTGTTGGTAGGATGGATTTGTTCTGGGCATAACTTCATGCGCCCATCCATGAGCGTTCATTCATAAACAATTTCGATTAATTGTGAGTTATAATAAATGGCAGAGAGCTGAGGCTGATTACTATGTACTAGGCTAATACTTCGAACTGATATCAGAAATGACCTAGGAGGAGTTGGGGATGGTGGAAGGAGTGTAGAATTGGCGTGCACCCAAACACTAAAGACAGACCGGATGTATGATTTAAATCAGAGATGGCCAAAGTAGGGCCAGTGGGCCAAAGTTGGCCCATGGTAACCTTTGATTTGGCCAGCCATGCCATCAGAAAAGAGAGGGAGAATGATGGGGAGGGGGTTGGGGCGAATTACTCTGACAGATATCGACATTTCGAAATTAATGTAACCTTTTGTTTATTTGTTTTATTACCACACTGTAAAACCCAACAGTCAACTTTATCAAATGAAGTGAGTGTAGTTAACTCAAAATTGACGAAGTTAATTCTACTCATTTGAAAAGAGTTTTGAACTCAGTGTTGAAGGTAATGAGTTAATTAAATACCTCATTACTTCAACTTAAATGAAGTAAGTCCACAGTACTCATATAGGTTATTTTTTTTTTTTTAACACAAATGGTTTGTAGCAATCGGTTTCCTCAAACGGTTTGAGTTGCCTTAACTTATTGAGTTTTACAGTACTCAGTTGGTTTGAATTCTCTTTATTTATTGGATTTTAGAGTGTAAGCTACAAAAAAGCCAACTGCTATTAAATGATTCAATTAAATGTTGTAAATGAATCAGACTTATAAAATGTAAATACTGTCACTTAACAGATAGAGGACAATGCATTGCGAGCAAATCAATGTAAAGGCAGGAGCAGCTTGACTAGTGTTTTTAATAAGTTCATTATTAAATTATTAATAAGTTCATTATTAAATGTAAGTAAATTATTAAATTCCTTGGATTTACTTATTTTTTTTAAGTTAAGTGGTTGTAAACAATTTCTTTGTCTTTTTTAAATATTTCTTAAATGATGTTTAGCAGAGCAAGGAAATTTTCACAGTATGTCTGATAATATTTTTTCTTCTGGAGAAAGTCTTATTTGTTTTTTTTTTGGTAGAATAAAAGCAGTTTTTTTTTTTTTAATAAACGTTTTAAGGTCAATATTATTAGCCCCTTTAAGCTATATATTTTTCAGTAGTCTACAGAACTAACCATCATTATACAATAACTTGCCTAATTACTATAACCTGCCTAGTTAACCTAATTAACCTAGTTAAGCCTTTAAATGTCACTTTAAGCTGTATAGAAGTGTCTTGAAAAACATCTAGTAAAATATTATTTACTGTCATCATGGCAAAGATAAAATAAATCAGTAATTAGAAATGAGTTATTAAAACTATTATGTTTAAAAATCTTCACTCCGTTAAACAGAAATTGGGGGAAAAATAAACAGGGGGGCTAATAATCCAGGTGGGATAATAATTCTGACTTCAACTGTATATATATTTGGCCCACAACCCTCAATCAAGTTTGCTTTTTGGCCCTTTATAGAAAAAAGTTTGGGCACCCCTGATTTAAATAGACCGCTGTGACTGATGTCAGAACCGGATTGCTACATGCCATGAACAGCTGACTGTCAGCTGATGCAAGCTTGAATGACGTGTCCACCTGAACTAACACTACGCTCCATTATGAAGATGTTTGTGCATTCTTTTATCCACAATTGTAAGTCGCTTTTGATAAATGCGTCTGCTTAATGAATAAGTGTAAATGTTGGAAACAAAGCACTTAAGGCCTGTTCAACTCAATCTATAACAATAAAAATAACTATGAATATATTTACGTACACATTGATGAACGATTAAAATCCGTCTATTTTTAGTT
This sequence comes from Danio kyathit, assembly GCA_903798195.1. Taxonomy (NCBI): domain Eukaryota; kingdom Metazoa; phylum Chordata; class Actinopteri; order Cypriniformes; family Danionidae; genus Danio; species Danio kyathit. The sequence continues at coordinate 33,087,553 of LR812538.1, read as the reverse complement.
TATGGTTTTTATTCTGCATTATCCTTTTAACCAGCAGATGTCCTCAGTGTTCTAGTAGCGCAGCTGAGCAGTGAATCTTTATTTAAAAATGTATTAATCTATCCAAATGAATTTACCAACCATAGTCAGTGAAGTGAAATAAAAACAAACTATTTTCCCCCACACGTTCAAAGAATGCAACACAAAAATGCAGAAACTAGCAATGGATACTTTTATTTTGTAAACTTCAGACTGCTAGCCTGGCAATAACTTCCAATTATTTGTATCATTATTTCCCATGTTATTACCAGTTGTTTTCTAGATAGTCATTATCGTTAAATAATCTTTGAAAGTAAGGCTTAACATCAACCAGTGCTTCTCCATAATGTCATCTGTTGCTTTAAATTGCGTGAGCCTCTTTATATTTGAATGTATCCTGATGGGCTGTCTTTGTTTTATCATTTATTACCTGAGATCTAAAAATCATTCTAAAGTGTTCCCAAAGATATAGTTTCTCTACATCTTTATCGTTGTAGTTGTAGTCTGAACTCTGCTGTTGTTTTACATTCAGAACAATGTTTAAAACTCTATTTTTGTCGTTATCTTCATAGTTATTGTGCTGGTCGCGAACGGGCCTTCAGACCTTGAATAAATGGCAGCTGCCTGAAAGACTCAAGAATGCCAGCATTGATACTTTATCAAATGTTTGATAATATCTGAGGTCTGACCCTTTGAAAGTGCCTTTGTACCTTGCAGACGTGGTGAATAATCTCGGTCTTGCGCTGTATGGAGGCGACGGCGTCAGTGAACTTGGACTGAAAAATGAAACAGTGAACTCGACTGGAGAACTCTGGAATCTGGGAGAGTTCATACAGAAACCTGTCAAGGGAAAGCAATGAACATCTGTCAGCCTTAAGTGCGTGGTGTTGAAAACTCTACTCTGTCTTCGTATGTCCTTAAATGAAGGAACCTAAGAGAACTAGACATTGCATAGGGCCTATAAAAAGTGCCCTTGTAAGTGACAACTAATGTATCACTAGTCGCTGGTTGCATGAAAAAGTGAGTTATCTGGCGTGTTTCTGGAGTTTCTCACTGTTCAGGCTTGTCCAGTAGTTTGACCTGCTCTTCGTCTGAGGTTTCGTAGTGTTTCTTAATCTTCTCTAACTCCTCAGGCTGGGCTCTCTGGGAGAAACAGAACAGATGCAATCATGTGACAACTGACCAATGAAACACATGTAAACTTATGAAACCACACGGGAACTATCAATTATTTAGTTATGTTGGAACTGAAACTATACAGAAAAGAAGGGCGATACAGAATGTGCAGGCTTTTTGTTCATTTTCTGAAGCGATTTTTGGGAGAAATGTGTTCAGAATGGATTTAGAAAAGTAGAAGGCTTTAAATCAAATCTTCAGGCTCTCAGAAAGCAATATATATATCAATATACAATATATAACCCTTAGTATATTAGTGGCCATTCATTCATTCATTTTCTTTTTGGCTTAGTCCCTTAATTATTCAGGGGTCGTCATAGTGGAATGAACGACCACCTTATCCAGCTTATATTTGTTTTACGCAGCGGAAGCCCTTCCAGCTGCAATCCAACACTGGAAAACACCTATACACACTTGACACTACGGCCAATTTAGCTTATTCAATTCATCTATAGCGTATGTCTTTGGACTATGGGGGAAACTGGAGCACCCGGAGGAAACCCTTGCGAACACGGGGAGAACATGAAAACTCCACACAGAAATGCCAACTGACCCAGCCGGGGCTCGAACCAGCGACCTTCTTGCTGTGTGGTGATCATGTTATCCACTGTGCCATCGTGACGCCCATATTAGTGAATAATAATAATTTTGCTTACTGCTCAAAGCATATTAAAAAACTCAAAAGTGATTCCAATGGTAATGTTTCTTTGTGTTATAACTGTGATGTTGACTGACTTATTTTTAATTAAAAGCTTATTATTATGGTGTGAATAGACCTTTAGTGACCTATGAAAGCATTATTGTAAACATTTGAATGATAAATCCAGCTTCAGTATTTTAAAAAGGAGCAAAAGTATATGTAATAATGAGACATTTACAATGAAAGTGAATGTTAAGTGAACATTAAAATCCTTTTAATACTATATAGCTATATAAAATATGACCAAATGTGAATTATCATGATTCTGTGTAGAATAAAGGCTTAGTTATTAAAACTTAAAAACTTAGTAATATCTAACTTTACAACTATACAATAAACCACACATTAAAACAGCTCTGCAACTCAAATGATGGATAACAATAAAGTTATTTATATAAAATTTTAACCTCCACACTTTAAAATCTTTAAATCTAGCCTCATTTACTTTCATCGCAAGAGTCTCAGAAAAATAAAATTAAAAGTATTCATTATTTTAAACTTTTTTAAAAATAAGTATTAAGTATTACTTTTCTTTGTACATTTATTCATGTGTTTAGGCTTGTAGCCAGCCTGGTGTAAGGGGTGGTTCTTTTTTCTCCAAAAGTGGACATTTTTGCAGTTATTTGCCTCTTTTTCGATTTATTTATGAGATCTAAATACTGCATTTTAGTGACATTTTAAACACTATTTCAAGCTGGATTAGCTTGTCGGATGGTCATCATAACCACACTTTTGTAATTTAGAATAAAGAAATATGAATAAATACTTATTTTTAAAATGCAAATTTATTACATCATATTACATCATTAGAAAAAAATAGGAATCTAATAAATGGTCATTTATTTGGCAAATAACAAACTGGCCAGCACATTCAACTTTCCTCAGTCAGAATTTGGCTATTTGAATAATAAAAAATTAAACCATAATAATAATAATAAAAGAGCTTCACGATTTGTCTAGCCTCTAAAAAGAACATTTGATTGAAAATAAATGGATAACAACAGCCAAATTAGTATTCAAATTAAATTTAATATGGCCCACTTTTGGTGCTTCACACCTTTTTATGTCAATGTTTTGTTTTAAGAATAATGTCCAATATTTAGAATAAAAGTTACTTGTAAAATGTTTTCTCTAATTAAAAACAATACAGTTGTGAAAGATGACTTCACTTACATCTGATTGTATGTTTTCTTGCACAGCTGGATGTTGGACTCATGAAAAATAATAATCAGCATCTGCCAAAACTGATTAGTTGAAGTCACACTGATGTGACGGTCAACAGATGATTCGGCTTGCTTATTTTCATAATTAATGATGGTGTAGCAGTCAAAATAGGACAAATGAGCTCATGTATGGGACAAATTCTGAACCTTTGTCATTGAGGAGTGGGTTGTTCAAACCCCCCCCCCCCCCCCCCCCGTATGTTTATTTAAAACTTCTTTAAACATTTAAATAATTAATTTATATATCAAAGGGGTTCACAATGTTTTTTAATAATGTATGTTCAAATACTCAAATCTGTTGTTCTATAGGCTGGGGTTCAGTGTCATTATACTTACATTTTCATACAGGGCTTCAATAGCATCCAAGTCAACCACAGTATCATCCAGAGTCAAAACAGCTGTGTAAAGAAGAAGTATTAGTGTTAACTCTAGACTGATTAGCTTTTGGACATGCGCGTATCATGCAAGCGATATGTGAATGGAAAAGTCTCCAACTACGTATTTGAGAGCTTCGTCTTGTAAGAACTGACTGTGCAATTTACAAAAATCATCAAAAACATCTGCCTGTCTGACTCTGTTAAGCCAAGCTGCGATGAATTCAAGATTTGCAATGTGAAAAGTACACGTTCAGTAAGTGGGACTCATATACATGCCATAATGTGGAGAACCCGAAATAATATTTCTAGTGGTCAACCACAAGACAAGTTTATTTAACAAACATACAGCCAATTTATCCTTAATAGGAACTGGGGCCAATCACACATGCGAGATATGTCTCTATACTGAATTATTTCAACAGCATGTCTTTTGCTACATCCAGGCCACACAAATATGTATCATTTTAACATGTCTGTTTATTATTAGTGGAGGAAAAATTAGTCTGGCCAGAATAAAATGAATCTGCGGAGCTGGTGGTCGTGTATTTTTCATCATATATAAGGCTGTTTGGTGTGATTTACCTTGCTGGATGTCCTTCATCTCCAGGTGGAGACTTGAGATTAAGATGCCCACAGCATGAGAGCGCTTGCCATCCAGTAATTTAATGACCTGAAAAAGGTCAACAGTGAAAAACCAAAAATCATAACCACAGAAAAGCATTTCTAAATAACTTGGATCATAATTTAAGCACATTCTGCTTACTCTGCCATATGAATATGAAGACTCTCATGCTTATGCAAAAGTGGAACGAAACGATAACAAAAGAACAATTGGGAAACTCCAAACTTCTATAATAAAACCTCCCTGCCAAAGGTAACAATGGCACGATCACATTTCATAAACAGGTTCATTTATTTCCAATCATCCTCATTTCCTATATAATTATATCAATTTCAAAGGCAATTGTATAGGCATTTGTGGGATCACGATATTACGCAAAAGCATTCGTGTCAAATTATTGCCGATTCTGTGAAGTGACAGCTCGATATGAATGACGTTTCTGTTTATAGTAAAACAACTATGAAGCGAATGCATCAGTTAACCATTCAAGTCATTTCTTTCAGAAGTGTTGCAAACTGCTCCACCTAGTGGACAATTCTCATATCTGTACCTTACAAACCTTATGGTTTGATGGCAACAGTCTCATAAACAAAAAGGTAATCTACTCCAGGGGTTCCCAAACTTCTCAGCCCGCGACCTCCCATATAACAACGCCTGTGACTCGCGACAGCCAAATTCCTCGGAGGTGGATATAAATATACAAACGTATAAATACACACACACACCTGACGACACAAAAATGTGCAACAGTCTAACGATCATATAATTTTATAGTCATTTATTCATTTATTTAATGTAATATAATATTAAGCTCACCTAATGAGAGATCATTCTCAATGTTCAGTTGTGGCCTGTATTTATTTTTAATGTATCTGATTGCCATAAAGGTGTCAGAAAGTTTAACCTGGTGCCATAAAATAAATCTTCTGCAGCTGACACTATTGCTGTGTTGTTAATCTAATGTAAATCTAATGTAAACAAAAAAATATTGAGGCTGATGGCTTTTCATTTGCATGTTGTTTTTAATGTAACTATTAACTACTATTTTTATCTTCTGTGGGATATGGGTAAAATATGGTAATTCTAATAGTTGAACAAAATTTTTTTGACTTTTGGAAATCACCAAGCATACCCCTGTGGGCGTCTCGACCCCCACTTTGGGAACCACTGACCTAGTCTCATGTAATCACATACGAAAATTAACCACAGCTTTATTATAGCAAAAAAATGTAGTAGCCATGTATTTATTTTGTTTGTTTTTGGAGTGTTGATCGCCATCTGTATGGTAGCAGTTATACTACAAGCATGACTAAACTGTGGTTAGTCTAGCACAGGGGTGTCCAAACTCAGTCCTGGAGAGCCAGTGTCCTTCAGATTTTAGCTCCAACTTGCCTCAACACACCTGCAAAGATGTTTCTAGAAAGCCTAGTAAGAGCTTGATTAGCTAGCCCAGTTGTGTATGATTGGGGTTGGAACTAAACTTTGCAGGACACCGGCCCTCCAGGACCGAGTTTGGGCACCCCTGGTCTAGCATAATTATAGTTAATTTGTGACAATCATGGTTTAGCTAAAAAAAACCTGTTTGTTTATTATGAATTCATTGTTGAATTTCGTAAGTGACCACTGTTTGAGAAAGAGACACCTTTTTCTTGTCACGCTTATGGTATTTTATATTATGGGTTGAACTGCCATTATTCATTCATTCATTTTCCTTCGGCTTATATTTGATTAATAAGAGGTCGACACAGCGGAATGAACTGCCAACTTCAATTTAAAAAACCTAAAACAAATAATTTCAAATTATTTTTTAAAAAGTTCCACTGCAAAATAACCCATACTGAACACAGAATGAAAGGCATATTTTCCTTAAGCTTTATTTTTATCTGTCTTGAAAATAATATCATTCTTGGTATTTTAACATGACAATACTTCGGTTTTTGGGGTTATACATGGTAAATTGTAAATTTGCTAACACTTTACAGTATAATAACAGTATGAATAATGATGTACTAATATGTAAACTAATCATTACTTTAGGGCTGCACGGTTCACAGCAAGAAGGTCGCTGGTTCGAGCCTCGGCTGGGTCAGTTGGCGTTTCTATGTGGAGTTTGCATGTTTGCATGGGTTTCCTCCGGGTGCTCCAGTTTCCCCCACAAGTCCAAAGACATGCGCTATAGGTGAATTGGGTAGGTTAAATTGTCCATAGTGTATGTGTGTGAATGAGTGTGTATGGATGTTTCCCAGTGATGGGTTGCAGCTGGAAGGGCATCCGCTGCGTAAAACATATGCTGGATAAGTTGACGGTTCATTCCACTGTGGCGACCCCAGATTAATAAAAAGACTAAGCCGAAAAGAAAATGAAATGAACAATAATTTATTTTGATCTAATGATGATATAGCATGCACTAATCAAGAGCTAACGTTAACTACAACATGAGTCACGAGTTTATGTGTGAATAATGACTACCTTAATTACTTTTTAGTACATTTTTGTTAAATAATGTATTGAGTAAAATTCTTTTAAAGCTAAATGTAAGCAACATAGTCACGGTAGTGCAGTTGGTGGTACGATCGCCTCACAGCAAGAAAGTCGCTGGTTTGAGCCTCGGCTGGGTCAGTTGGCGTTTCTGTGTGGAGTTTGCATGTTCTCCCAGTGTTTGCGTGGGTTTCCTCCGGGTGCTCCGGTTTCCCCCACAAGTCCAAAGACATGCGGTATAGGTGTATTGGGTAAGCTAAAATTGTCCGTAGTGTATGTGTGTGATTGAGTGTGTATGGGTGTTTCCCAGTAATGGGTTGCAGCTGGAAAGGCATCGCTGCGGCGACCCCAGATTAATAAAGGGACTAAGCCGAAAAGAATATGAATAAATGAATGTAACCAACATGAACTTATGACATATGTTTATGTTATGACTTTACTTGAAGGGGCACATTATCATTAACTCATTCTTAACTACTCATGAACTCCTTTGTTTAAACTGTTCATTCAAGATAATACTTTTCTATTGCTTTTTCAATGTAAACACACAACAGAGTTAATGATAATGTGCCCCTACAAGTCAAGTGATGAGAAGTTTTCTTATAATAACAAATGGTTGAATTGAAAGGAGAATAATGCCACCATAACCCACGTTTCTGCATTTTATCAGACACTTATGAATTGACAGTGATTTTTTTTAAATTACTTAAACAAAACCTACCTAGCATTATATGTAGCTTAGCTATATATAAAAATCACACCAAAAAGACTATTAATCTACACTGTAAAAAATCCTGGTTGTCTTAAAATTTTAAGCTGAATCAAATTAACCTTAGGGGTCTATTAAACTTAATATGTTAAACTGACTTAAAACAGCTAGCATAACTTATAAAATTAAGTTAGAACATGATTATCTTACCTTAATAAGTTACAATGACCTAAAAACATGTGCTGTCAGGACTAATTAATCATATAAGTTTTACAGTGTAGAGAGCAAAACAACACAAATGTACATAATGAATGGCACAGGCAAGACCCGCTCTGCGTTATGCCATTTTCTGATCTTGAGGAAAGAGCAGTACCTTCCTGGCTTTGGTTTTCTTCTCATAGGCATCAGATAGGGGCTTTCTTTTGGTGGGCGATGTGGCTTTAGCAAACAGTTCTGCAAACTCATTGGTGTTTATTATCTCTGGCTCCTTCAGGGAACTCCACAGAATATCGTTTCTAAAAAAAAAAACACAGATAACAAAAGACTTTGTTTCTCGAACATTTGACTTTTTTCTTTCTAAGAGTTATCAAAACTGAACCTTCACACTTCAAAATACACTCATAAAAAGCATTTTCAAATACTGGCATCTGTAAAAGCCCAAGTTACATGAGTTATTTACTGTTGCTGGGCAACCATGCCTGAGAGCAGGAAAAGGAAAATCAACAGGGGCTCAATGTGAGTAATCTGACTTGCTAAATTTTCTCTCCTATAAAAATAATTAAGGAGCCAGGACGACGGCGCACAGCTAAGCTTGACTGGATTCTGCTTTGGCTTGACAAAATGCTCCGGGAGAGAGCAGAAAGCTTTCATGAGGAGTCAAATAACATTGCAGCAGCACGGAGGTGGCCGGGGAACCGAATCCCACAGAAATCCACACCGCCACTAGAGGTCCTGGAAAGACTGTGGCTGCCCCTCATGCAGACAAATGTCTGCAGTGGTTGGTCTTTTAAACTTCCCATGAGGTCTGATGAGGGTAAGTTGAAAATGTCAGCATCACTTGTGGATGTATATTGTGTGTTTGAGGAATGTTGTGAGTGATCAACAGTGGAAATGCTGTTTATATTAAAGAATAAATGCAGGTAATGTGGGATGAGGAACATTTTAAACTTAAAAACAATTATGAAAATAATAAATGTTGGCAAATCAAATTATACATTTTTATTTTATGCTAAATATGAATTTTAATATTAAGTAATTCTTTCCATTAAGACATTTAGTAAGACATTTTCCTACAGTAAATATTTCAAAACCTAATTTTTGATTAGTAATATGCATCACTAAGACCAGGGGTGTCCAAACTCGGTCCTAGAGGGCCGGTGTCCTGCAGATTTTATCTCCAACTTGCCTCAACACACCTGCAAGGATGTTTCTAGAAAGCCTGTATCTTGATTAGACAGCCCAGGTGTGTCTAAATGGGGGGACACCAGCCCTCCAGGACTGAGTTTGGGCACCCCTGACTAAGACCTTTGTTTGGAAAACTTTAAAGCCAATTTTCTCATTATTTATACATTTTGAACCCTCAGCTTCCAGATTTTTATATAGTTTTTTTCTTTCTTTCTAATTTGTCTATTTGACCCTTATGACTGGTTTTATGGTCCAAGGCCACAAATAAGGCTAAGCACTAAAAACCTAACTTAAAAAATGTGACAATTGTGAAAATGAAATATTTATATATATATATATATATATATATATATATATATATATATATATATATATATATATATATATATATATATATATATATATATATATATATATATATATATATATATATATATATATATATATATATATATATATATATATATATATATATAAGCTAACTGAAAATACTCATACTAAATTAACACAGAATTTGTCCTTTTGTTACAAAATCTTAAAATCTGCTAATACTAATACGTATACAAAACCAGAGGTTTACATACACTGTAAAAAAAGGCACATAACCATTTAAAGAAAGTCAGATGTTAATGTGACTAAACTTTTTTCTTTTAGGTAAGTTAGGATTATCAAATGTGTTTCTGTTATGCTTAATAGCAGAATAATGAGAGAGATATTTTTTGAGAAATTGTTATAATTTTTCTTGAAAGTCAAGTTTACATACAATAAGATTATTATGCCTCTGAAAAGCTCAGATGATGGTGTCAAGGTTTTGGAAGTTTCTGATTGGCTAATTGACAGCATTTGAGTTAATTGGAGGCACAACTGTAGAATAGTATTTAAGGAAAACCTCAAACACACTGCTTCCTTGTGTGACAACATGGGAAAATCAACAAGCCAGAATAAACAAAAAAGCCAGATTAAAATTTGCTAAATTACACTGGGAAAAAGAATCATTTTTGGAGACATGTCCTGTGGTCTGATGGAACTAAGATTGAACTGTTTGGCCATAATGACCAGTGTAACATTTGGAGGACAAAGGGGAAAGCTTACAAGCCTAGGAACATCATCCCAACTGTGAAGTATGGGGGCGGCAGCATCATGTTGTGGGCCTGTTTTGCTGCAGGAGGGACTGGTCCACTTCACAGCATAGATGGCATCATGAAGAAAGAACATTATGTAGAAATACTGAAGCAACATCTCAAGACATCAGTCAGGAAATTAAAACTTGGCCATAAATGGGTCTTCCAAACAGACCATGACCCTAAGCATACTGCCAGATTAGTTAAAATATGCTTTAAGGACAACAGAGTGAATGTTTTGGAGTGGCCATCACAAAGCCCTGAGCTCAATCCTATAGAAAATTTGTGGGCAGAGTTGAAAAAGCTTGTGCGAGCAAGACAGCCTACAAATCTGACTCAGTTACACCAATTCTGTCTGGAGGAATGGGCCAAAATTCCTGCAAACTATTGTGAGAAGCTTGTGGCAGGATACCCAAAACATTTGACCAAAGTTATACAGTTTAAAAGCAAAGCTAAAAAAATACCATGGAAATGTATGTAAACTTTTGACTGTCTAGAAATTAATAAAAATGTATAAAAAAATTTTTTTCTCTCATTATTCTGGAATTTAGCAAATGTAATAGTAAACACTTAGTATGATTTACCATCAGACATTTTTTTTAAATGGTTATGTTCCTTTGTTAGAGTGTATGTAAACTTCTGGTTTCAAATGTATATATATATATATACAAATAACAGTTCAGTCTGGTTGTTGAATCTGATTGGCTGATAGCCATGCAATATTCTGCCAGTAACAGCACTCGTCAAGCCTCTTCATCCTTCACCCTTGTGTATTACTCCGCCCACATACAACAACAAGCAGAGGACACTCTACAGTTTGACAACATTGCTGCTGTTGGACAGCATAATGTACTTTTGAGGCTTTTTGGTCAAGAATGGAGTTGTTTAGATTGCAACTAAACAGTTAGTTTATAAGGATAGTGCCTATTTTTAAATATTTATAATTTCTGAGAGACATCGCTTCGGCGGCCATCAGCCTTGTCATTGAGCAGACCAAAGACGGTTGACATTGTCCATCCACAAGATGACGACAGAGACCGCATAATAAGCCCTTACAGGAGAGGGAAAATCCCAGTGTAATTTTAAACTACAGCTGATCAAATCGTTATAAAAGTGATTTTCTAAGTCGTTCTCTCTCTTTTGTATGTTGTAGTGCTGTATTTATACCATAGTCATTGTATTGTGTTAAGTGTGAGATGGGACTCAAACTGGAGAGTGCCATCTGTTTCTAATGAGCCTCCTGTTTTTGCTACTGCAGACTAGTTCAGTAAACAGAAAGAAAGAAGAAATGCCCGCATGTGTTAAGCATTTTCCTTATCGCAAACACAACAGTAATCTGGTAGTGATTGTGTTGCTTTTTCGGGGTTAATTATTGTGATCTCCCGATTGCAACAGAGAAATACTGGGAAATATCTAAAAAAAATGTGTGCAAAATCACTTGATTTGTCATCACTTTAGACATTACGCTGGACAATCATTAAACTACTAGCTCTAAAGTGACGTTTGTGAAGTAGCAACAGTTTTTGCTGGTCTGACCATCAGCTGCAGATGTGAATGAATGAAAGGTGGAAGAAAGTAGTTCCTCTTACAAAAGGATTTTGAGACTCTCTGTGTAAACTATAACATATTAATGACGAAGAATTTCAATGGCATAAATTTAAAGGGATAGTTCACCATGCCAAAAAAAGAAAAATACTTCTGCCAATAGTTATAGGAACTGTAAAAAGTTCATCCAGTATGAAAGCCCTTAATGATGTTTTGTTACCTATATCCTTCAGAGTATCTTTTAAGTTATTATTGTTAATAATGGTGCCCTGACATTTATTTTGTTCACTTTAAGGGTGCTTTCACACTAGCACTTTTGGTCCGCACCCGGGTTCGTTTGACGTCATAGTACGGTACGTTTAGCTAGTGTGAACGTGTCTTCTGAACTCGGGTGCGCACCCGTGAACCCTACCCGAGTCCGCCTGAAAGAGGTGGTCTGGGGTACGGTTCATGCGAACTCTGGCACGGTTCACTTCTGGTATGAATGCAATCGTACCAAATAGCGGAAGTGAACCGGCAACTGTACAACAAACTATCGTTTTCATAACGTTCATTCGTGTGTGTGTGTGTGTGTGTGTGTGTGTGTGTGTATGTGCGCCACGTATTGTACCTTTAGCGGGACTGAGCCAAGCACAGCGATACACAGTGATGTCTGCTTGTCTCCTCCAGAAACAGCTTCTGCAGACACTGTGTGATGTTCTGAATGTTTATAATATTTTTGCAGCAGACAGACGCGAGTCGCTTTCTGTATGTCCAAAACTTATGATTCAGTAAAAGCAAATCGACCGCGATGTGCGGAAGTCTCCATTTTGGTGCTTTGCTTTCGTGACTGTCACCTAGCAACAGCCGTAAACAAAACAGCAGCTCTATGACGCAAGCGTACCGAGGTTCAGAAGGAAAAAAGACAGTGTGAACACAAACCAACCGAGAAGGTGGCAAGGGGGGACAATCGAACTTGGGTACGGTCCAGGCAATTGAACCAAGTGTGAAAGCACCCTAAGAAATCCCTTAAGAATGCCCTTCACAAATACATACAAATTAATGTTACCAAATAACCAATGCCAGTGAAAAAGTGAGGTAATGAGATGAGAGATACCTGCTTTCTTGAATCTGTATTCGTGTCCAGTACAGTGGTTTCATTACACAGGCCGGCTCCACTGATGGTTTACGAGGAGAAGTGTCTGCTGTTTTACTAGAGAAGAAGGCGAATCCAGGGGGTGGAGGAGGGATAGAGTGGAACATGGGTGGAGGTGGTGGTGGTGGGACGCCAGACCCTGTCATAGGTGGAGGTGGAGGTGGTGGTGGTGGTGGAAGACCAGACCCTGTCATAGGTGGAGGTGGTGGTGGTGAAAGACCAGACCCTGTCAGAGGTGGTGGTGGTGGTGGAAGACCAGACCCTGTCAGAGGTGGTGGTGGTGGTGGAAGACCAGACCCTGTCAGAGGTGGTGGTGGTGGTGGTGGAAGACCAGACCCTGTCAGAGGTGGTGGTGGTGGAAGACCAGACCCTGTCATGGGTGGAGGCGGAGGAGGAGGAGGTGGAGGAGGCACATTTACATGCTTATACAGTGGCTGAGCAGGAGGTACATTAGGAGTACAAGGACCAGGCAGAGGAGGTGGAGTTGGAGGTGTGATCTTACTGCTTTCCAACTCTAACTGAGGGAATGGAGGTGGATGATCTGATGGAGGAGGGACTGTCTTTTGTTTGCCAGTCAAGTTTTTGTTTGAGTTGTTGAGGTCAGCAGTTTTAGGCAGGGGGTCAAGACTCTTGTTGTCAGTTTCTTTGGCCTCCTCAGAGTTAATGAATGTCTCTCTGTCTGTCTGAATGCACACCGATCGGACGGCCCATGCTTTGATGTCGTCTTTGGTGGACACAGCAACATCTTGGTGATCTCTGCAGTGATCTTTGTCTCTCTTTCTTTGTAAGCTTGCAATGGTTGCGCCAAGTCTGGACAAATCCTGCTCATTCTTCTCTTGTATCCGGAAGAGCTCAAGTCTGAAGTCAGTCTGCATTAAAGCATACAAACATCAACATATATAAACATACATTCCCAGAAAATACATGAATTGTATATAAATAATATTTTACTAGATATTTTTCAAGACACTTCTATACAGCTTAAAGTGACATTTAAAGGCTTAACTAGGTTAATTAGGTTAACTAGGCAGGTTAGGGTAATTAGGCAATTTATTGTATAATGATGGTTTGTTCTGTAGAATATCGAAAACAAAAATAGCTTAAAGGGGCTAATAATTTTGACCTTAAAATAGTTCATAAAAAATTAAAAACTGAAGCCGAAATAAAACAAATAAGACTTTCTCCAGAAGAAAAAATATTACCAGACATACTGTGAAAATTTCCTTGCTCTGTTAAACATCATTTGGGAAATTTTTTAAAAAAGAAAAAAAAATCAAAGGGGGGCTAATAATTCTGACTTCAACTGTATGCTTTATATTTGACAACAAAAAAAAGTTCAATTATATTGTTATACTTCAGTTTCTCACCTGTAATTTCTCCACCTCTTCGTTACATTCTCTTTTCAGTTGTAGAAGTGCTGCCTGATGCTCTGAGAACAGATCAGAGAACAGATCAGAATGACTTAATGTATCTCAAAAACCACTGATTTATTTGATTGCCCTACCACAGGGGTTTTAAACAGGGGTCTGGGGACCTTCAGGGGCTGCAAGGGGAGTCTGAACTCTGAAGACTTGTTAGGAGAAAAAGTTAAATATGAAAAAAAGTACCAAAACAAACATTAAATAAGAACTATAGATTCAAATAATTATAATAAATCAAACAACCCTAACAAATATTAAATGATAAGATCATATTTATATATATAGCAATGTAAAAAAACTGCAAAAAAGCAAAATCCATAACTAGAAAAGTAAAGTTCGTAGACAAACTTTTATGGTGTCTTGAGAAAGCCTAGCCTGAACGTTTGAAGTAGTTTCAAAGTTTAAATAAATAAGGTAGTTTTTAAGAAGTTTGAAACAGTCGGCATAGATAAGTACATGTATGTTAGCATGTTTCTAATATGGATTGGCATGTTTCTCGCTAGACGGTTGATAGGAGGTTCTGAGTGTTTGCTAAAGTGTTGCTAAGTGGTTGCTAGGGTGTTCTGAATGATTGCTAAGGCATTGCTAGGGTGTTCTGAGTGGTTGCTAAGTGTTGCTAGGTGGTTGCTAGATTGTTCTGAGTGGTTGCTAGGCGGTTGCTAAGGCATTGCTAGGGTGTTCTGGGTGGTTGCTAAGGCATAGCTAGGTGATTGCTATGGTGTTTTGAGGGGTTGCTAGGTGGTTGCTAAGGCGTTGCTAGACAGTTGTTAAGATGTTCTAGGTTGTTTCTAAGGTGTTGCTAGGTGGTGGCTAGGGTGTTCTGAGCGGTTGCTATGGCGTTGCTAGGCAACTGATAAGGTGTTCTGAGGGGTTACTAGGTGGTTGCTAAGGCGTTGCTAGGCAGTTGCTAAGGTGTTCTGAGTGGTTGCTATGATGTTCTAGGTCATTTCTAAGGTGTTGCTAGGGTGTTCTGAGTGGTTGCTAGGTGGTTGCTAAGACGTTGCTTTATGGTTGCTAAGGCGTTGCTAGGCAGTTGCTAAGATGTTCTAGGTAGTTGCTAGGGTGTTCTGAGTGGTTACTAAGTCGTTGCTAGGTGGTTGCTAAGGTGTTCTAGGTTGTTGCTAGATGGTTGCTAAGGTGTTGCTAGGTGGTTGCTAAGGAGTTGCTAGGCGTTAGCTAAGGTGTTTGAGTAGTTGCTAGGTAGTTCCTTACATAAATTAGCATGGTTCTAGTATGAATTATCATGTTGCTAGCATGTTTCTATTATAAACTAGTATGTTGTTAGCATGACTTTAGTATGAATTAGCATGTTGCTAGTATGTTAATAGTATGAATTAGTATACTCTTAGTATAATTAGTATGTTTATTAGTATGTTTCTAGTATGGAATAATATATTGTCAGCATGTCCAATGTAAAGTCAATGGCAGTTTTTTTTACAATGGAAGTGTATGGGACTGTTGCTAGGGTGCTGTAAGTGGTTGCTAGGGTGTGGCTAGCAAGATGAAAGATCATCAGTGATTGGCAGATTGGTAGTCTGAGTTAAATGAACCCAAACTTAAGTCTGTATGACAGTCTGGCACAAAGTTATGAGGTCACAAATTTCCGAATTCTGAACACTTCTGAATTTCCCGGGTCATTCTTTGGAAAACCATATGTAGGATCAGTTGGAAAAGATATAGCAACACAATTTAGTATAGGAGATGCATTCTTAAAATAGTCTAAGAGGAAGAAGAAGATGTTTATGTAGTATAACAGTATGTTGGCTTTCTCAAGCCACCATTCATTCATTCATTCATTTTCTTTTCGGCTTAGTCCGTTTATAATCTGGAGTCGCCACAGCGGAATGAACCGCCAACTTATCCAGCACATGTTTTACGCAGCGGATGCCCTTCCAGCTGCAACCCATCTCTGGGAAACATCCATACACATTCACACACATACACTACGGACAATTTAGCCTACCCAATTCACCTGTACCGCATGTCTTTGGACTGTGGGGGAAACCGGAACACCCGGAGTAATCCCACGCGAACACAGGAAGAACATGCAAACTCCACACAGAAACGCCAACGGACCCAGCCAAGGCTCGAACCAGCGACCTTCTTGCTTTGAGGCGACAGCACTACCTACTGCACCACCGCGTCGCCTCAAGCCACCATAATTAAATGAAATTATAAAAATATATTTGAAAATACACTCTTAAAAATAAAGGTGCTTAAAAGGTTCTTTGTTGGTGTAGATGGTTCTTTGAAGAACCTTTAACAGCCATGGAACCTTTTCAACTCACAAAAGGTTCTTTGTAGCCCTAAATGGTTTTTTGCACTATAAAATGGTTCTTTACGCCTACACTGTTAAAGATTCACAGAATTTAACCTTACTGTAATTTTTCACAGTAAATTACATTAGTATCACTTTACAGGATTTAACTTAAAAAATTCACAGGTATATGTTGTATTAAGAATTTTATTGTAAAATTCAAACTCTTTATTAGGTATACAAATTAATGCACATGAACTTTATATGCTAATATATATATATATATATATATATATATATATATATATATATATATATATATATATATATATATATATATATATATATATATATATATATATATATGTGTGTGTGTGTGTGTGTGTGTGTGTGTGTGTGTGTGTGTGTGTGTTATAGTAAATTTTTAGCTTTATTTAATTTTATATGGTTAACATGGAAATATGGAATCATTTTAATGACCATAACTTTGTGTATGCTTAGCCAAAACATAATAAACTGTAACTAAAGTAATTGATTATGAAACCAAAGACTGTTAAACACACCCAAAATTATTTAAAACTCAGGGGAGGAACGCCTGCTTTACACGGATTGAAGAGTACGGGCAGCCTGTCATTACACTGGTTCGGTTCAGTACTGCGTGACATTGAATCAGATTGAACTGTTTGCTCGGGAATTATTTTATCACGTGATCACAAGCTCATACCCATCTACATACATGCATAGTGTACAATTACTGTATAAAATGCGTATGACCGGGCAGTATAATTGAATAGTAATGAATGTTTTGTCTTACATTATTATACAAAAGAATCGGTTTTAGGCGGATTCGACTCCTTACTATTCACTTAAGGGAACCGATTCATAGAACCGACTCGACGGCAAACAAAACAGCGTCACCAGGCAACGGCAACGCCTGCATTTTGAACTCTACCCGTCGTCGTCTCATCCAACGGCTTCATCATCGGTAAGTGTTTATGTGTCAAATTCTGTCAGTTAAATGATGTTTATATCTATATTCATGTATAGTGCATGTCATTTAGCAGAATTAACCAAGTAACTTGGTGCTTATGTCACGTTTTCGTGAACAGACGGTTTAAGCGCGCCATTTTTTAAACAACAAATTAACAGACGGTGCTTGTGAGGTAATGTTATTGAGTTATTTTAAGCATAGCTCCTGAAAAAAGAAAAGTCATTTTCTGTTAACTTTAACTAACTTAATGTTAACTGCGTTCTCTATTTCAGCACAACACTGAAGTGAATGTTTGCAGTCGAGTCTGACCGGCATGAGGAATAAAGTTAAGGTAAGCTGGTCTTCACGAGACATTATGATCAATATCAACCAATAAAATTATGTTGTCATAGATTATGGCAAATGCAAAGTAAATTAACCACATAATAGTGGCCAATTCAAAATACAGCGAATAATTATTTATCATATAAGCATTTTAATTGTAAGTCTTCTAAGATTATTCAAATGTTTGTATTGGCAGTGGTGTTTATCACAGTACCAATTGCTTGACAATTTGTTTATTTTCAAACATTAACATTTTTAGATGTTAATCTGCTCTATTACATGCAGGATATATTGATTGAAAATGCTTTATTTATTGGCCAGTTGTTCATTAACGCTGTACAATGATATTAAATTTGTTAACTTTAAGTTAGTTAATTAAACTAAACTCGTGATGAAAGATGTTTTATTAAATGGAGCTGAGATAATATAATTCAGTTGTATTTTTTTTAAAGTTAACATTAGTATAGTAAATATTAATATTCTTTACTAACATGTACTAATGAGAACTTATTGTATAGTGTCACTAATTGTACTTTTTTTTTGGTGCTCAGGTGTACCTGATTGTTATAGCTGGCGTGCGCGGCGAGTGTACATTCGGAGTACACAAATATAACCTAAAATCATCATCACATTCTAAACGAACACATATATATATATATATATATATATATATATATATATATATATATATATATATATATATATATATATATATATATATATATATATATATATATATTCCCTATTCTAAGAGAAATTGATGGGGGCAAGGAATGATTTATGCACAAATTTTTGATTGGTACAGTGGTACCATAGATTTAGTTAAATGTTGAGTCTTATACCACTCTTTTTTTATATTTATCAGTTTTTGCAGCCATGTGCCATGGCCACTGATGTTGAAAAACTGATGCTACCAATCATCCATCGCTTGATTTTTCAAGGTAATGTTGATGTCTTCCTCATTTTGATTAGATTTTTAAATGTTAAGTTGTTTTCAGATTTGTTGTGAGCAGTTTCATGTACAACCTCTTGTTCTTCGTTCAGTAGTTCCTACATTCTAAAAAAATCTGGTGTTAAAAACAACCATGGCTAGGCTATTTGGCTACTGTGGTGTTTTTCAGTTAAGATAAAACTTTTATATATTTTCCATGTATTAGAAGGCTTTAACAATCAAACTATAAAGTATGAATTATTGTGAAACTGTCTAAAGGTTCAGCTAAGATATTATCTGCACAGAATAGAGAAGTGCTAAGTGTTGCAAGTGCAGCACATGCTGTTTTTTGGGTGTGGGTGCACAGAAAAAGAAGAAGTTCTTAGAGGTGACAGTTTGCATGAACTGTGTACGTGCCCCGATACACGTTTCAGAGATGTCAAGAAGATATGCGCAAGCAAGGCGAGAAAAGAGGAAGGAGTCAGATATGGTATAAAAGGGAAGTATCTCTGAAAGAAGACAGAGTTATTGAGAACTCTCCTGGCCAGTAAATGTTATTTTTGGTTTCTCTTTTGTCTTCAATCTAAAATAAAACTTTGAAATTTGACCAGAGTGCCTCCATCCCATTTTTGAGCATGCTGTGGACCCCTTTGAGAGTCCAACAATTTTGGTGACCCCGACGTGATGGGAAAAGGAGAAATTTTAGTGAACAGAGGGATGAACTGAATTCAACACAAAGGCGCGCCTATCAAATAAGGTAAGCAGAAACCTTTTTAAAAAAATTCTGCGATTGATTACTATAAATGAAGTGTTGAATCCAGTAAATCCTGATGTGAAGTGAAGGAGAAACCAGAAATAATATGTTAAAAATGAAATTTTGTGAAGTTTTGAGACGCGCAAAGATTTAGGGTGAATTGCTAGAATTCAGAGGAAATCCTTGTCCCTACAAGGTATAAGGTATAAGGTATAGGGGCGATTTTTCTGCTAAGAGAAATCCGGAGGAAATCCTCTTCCCCAGGAGGTAATTTATTAAGAGCAATCCTATTCTTGACGAAGGTAGAAGACTCTTGATAAGGTATAGGGGCGATTTTTCTGCGAAGAGAAATCCGGAGGAAACCCTCTTCCCCAGGAGGTAATTGATTAAGAGCAATTCTATTCTCGACGGAGGTAGAACTATCTTAATACCAGGGTCAGAGACATTCATGATAGTCTTTGCAGAGGAAATCCTTCTCCCTGTGAAGGTACTTGGTTAGGGATAAAAAAAAAATTAAAAAAGAGAAAATTGAATTACTGGGAGAAATCCTAGTACAAATTGTTTTGTTCAGCATAAAGGAAAGTTAGGGTTTAGAAAAAAGGTTATTAGAGAAAACCAGGGTTTAGAATAGAGTAGGGAACGAAAACTAAGGACGTCTAGAAACATCTAACGCTCGAAGAAATTATGGAGGGTGAATTTGATAGAGAATGTGGGGAGTATGTATGTTCTACATTGGGACAACAATGGGAAAAAATGATCGTGATAATACAAAGTCAGACAGAACCAAAAGTATGAGGAGTCGCATGAAAGAGTTAGAACTCTGCAGACAAGAAATGATTGAACTGTAAAATTGATTACAATCTTGAGAAACAGAGTATTTGAGTTTTACAAACAGGTTAAAGAACATGGCAATAGTGGGCCAGAAGAATGTTGTAGTGGTAAGAAATGGAAAATCTGAAGAAAAAATGAGTAGTAATTTGTAATGTGGCATGATTTTGGCATTTGTTGGAAAAGCTATAGAAAGACAGACGAGGAGCAAAATAGAGGAAGTGCTCTAGCAGAAACAAAGAGGAAGTCAGAAAAAAGGAGCCATGCCTTTTTCATGAGGAAGAAACAGTTGAAGTAGAGGCAGAAGAGAGTAAATTATATTAAAATAGTATATTAAGAAAAAAATTTAATAGAAAGATCTATTACAATGCAGTATAAAAGACAAGTGAAATGAAGAAATAATGACAAATATGCTTAATATAGTTATATGTGTTGAAATGGAACTTGAAGCTATACAAATAAATATATTAATAAAGACATGAATTTGCTAAATAAATGAGTATGACTATGACAATAGATCAGTTAGTTTGTTGATTAGAAAAACAATAAATTAATAATAATAATAATAATAGGAAATGATAAAGAGAGAATAAAATACAACATAAAGACCAGCTACTAAAGAAACATTAGAATAGATACATTAGAAGAAAAATGAGGAAATGACTTAGCGATAGAGAAAAATAAGCTGTTAAACAGCAAAGAGATAAAATTGAGTCTTCGGTCGATGAAGAGAAAGAATTAGAAAATTAAATTTGATTGTTTGAAATTGGTTAACTGAAGAGTTAATGATCAAATATGCAATGAAGAAAATGTATAAGGAAATTTAAAAGCTAAGAATTAAAAAGTCCAAATTATGGTATAATAGAAAAAGGAAAATAGAAGAGAAGTTTTAAAAGATATTACAATATGTTTAAAATATTTATAGAGAGAGAGAAAGAGATAAGGTTATAAAAAATATATTATTATTATATGATTATTAAACAGAAGAGATTGAAACATAAAAAAAAAAAATATTGAAATGAACTCACATCATCAGTTAAAAGTTAATAATTCTAAAGTATACTAAAAGAAGATTTGAAACAAAAAGAATACGAGAGTTTAGGAAAACCGATTTTTTTTTTTATTTTTTTTTTTTTTTCACAGATAATCATGTGAAGAAATCAGTAAAAGGAAAATATTAATGACTAATGGTGAAGAAGTCAAAAATACAGCTGAAAGAAACTAATAAGAATATTAAGGGATTTTAGGCAGCTTATAAAAGTATATCAAAACTGTAGACTAGACTGAGAATTTCAAAGAAAATAATTAGTGGCCAGAAGGAAAATAATAAAAATGAATTATCTAAAGTAGTGTCAAATTCAAAAACTGAATGATTATTAGTAAAATACTAAGATGGAGCAGTATAAAATTAGCCAGTATAGTGAAGAGGTATTAAAATATTTTTGAGCAATAAATAGAAACACCTAGACAAGGTGATATGCAGTCTGTTTTAGACATTTTTAAGTTTGAATTGAATTGAAAATTTGAATTGATTTATCAACGTAGATGTGACTGATTTAATTTGAATTAAATTTTACAAGTGAACAACAGACAAAAGAAGCGTTTAGTTTATGATTTAGAAGCAATTAATGAGAAGAGATTTAAATCTGAGGTTAATAGGGTATGCGGAAATATGGTCATACTGATGTAAAATTTAAAGTGATAGATTTTTGAGTTTATTTATTGAGCTAACAGGGGAGTAGTGTTAATTTTTAGGATATTATACTAGCTGAAAAATAGTGGACACCTAATTGATTGGGATTAAGTAGGTGTTATGATACTTCTGGAACTAGATTTAGAGGATGTAAATAAAATTATAGGTTAATAGATGACAGGCCACAATATTGGGATGAGTGGTGTCTGAGATCTTCAAATAACCAATAAGCCATTTTAAATAACCATAAACTGGTGACTGTAAAATACATGTTAATAAGACTAATAAGGATTATAGACTTAAAATTATATTTACAGGTAGGCAGTGATTAAGTGTTATGACGATCTAGAAACAAATGGATTTTTTAGAAAATTAGATTAGATAATAGTAAACACTGGAAGAATGAATATTTTTAATTAGTGGAGCAGGCACTGGGCCTGAAACATGATTTTAGAGATGGTGTAAGACTAAGAATCACTGGGAAAGGTAGAGATAATGAATACAAATTTGAAAACATAATTGGAAAAATCTGTGCACAGACCAAACTGAATTGGATGAGAGGCCTCATAAAAAATTCACATTAAGGGATATTAGATCATTATGGAACAAAATAATGTAATTAATGACTTTTGAATTGTTTACAGAATGGCAACTTAGGAGACCTGGAGCAGCTTGGACATGAACTGGAAGTGCATCATTTATGTAGAGATTATATTATAACAAACTAACAGTTTTATTTAAGATTTTTTCTGAACAGGTTGCTGAAGGTGTGAAGCTGGCTGGATTAACCTGACAGGCAACATAGGGGTGTAAAAACAGCCTGGAGCTATAGGTCCAGGCCGAAAGGGGAGATTAATTAACAGATGACTAATTGGGGACATCTGACTAATTGGAGTGTGTAAGCATGCATTTGTGTAGGAGCTGAACACGCACCAACACCAATGTATGGGAGCAACTGTATATTAGATACAGGCCAACACAAAAAGGGGACACTTGGTACCACCTGAGCCAGTGCTGTCCCACTGACCCTCCCACACGTTTACTGGAGGAGACGAGAGTGGACCTAGCTTTGCAGGTCCAAGAGAGGGAGACTGGGGGAGAACACGTAGAAGGTGTAGTATCAATACAATCACACTCAGGAGACACACAACAAGAAGATCAACATCTCACAAATCACCCAACAATACCAACACAAGCATTACAGATAATCCACAAAGAAGGGGATCTATTTACAACCCCAGAAGGGGAAGCAGTAGCCCATTGTGTAAGTGCAGATTGTGCATTCGGAGCAGGCATAGCAAAACAATTTAGGGAAAGATACGGGGTGGATAAAGTGAGAGCTCAGAGGAAAACTAAAGGGGATTGTGCAGTAACACACGAGACAGACAGAATAGTTTTTCATCTGATTACAAAAATAGCAGCTAGAGACAAGCCAACATATGAGGACTTTGAAAGCAGTTTGAGACGCATGAGAGAGTGGTGTGACACATTGAACATCACCAGACTATCAATACCCTGGCTGGGGTGTGGCTTGGATAAATTGGAATTCTCAAACGTTCTTGAACTAATTGAGAAAACCTTTGAAGGACAAGAAATAACAATTTCAATCTATACCCTACCCCTAAAAACTGTATAAACTTATTATTGTTTAAATCTTTGTATAAATCTATCATTGTTTGATTTTTCGTTCATTTTGTCGAGTATAATAATATTTGTTGCATGAGATAAATGTCGTGGATAGAACAGATAGATTGGGAAAACATGCCGACATTAAAAATTCCTTGGGAAACAGAAACACCAATTGAGACCAAAAAATGAGGATAAAATTGTGGGAAAATTGGAAAGTGATGGGAGTGATAGGAGTAATAGCACTGATAATAGTGGGAATAATCTTGGGAATAGAAAAACAGGAGAGGAAAAATGCCACAGTAAAGACAACTAGACCAAAGAGGGCAACGGGGAATGGTGAGAAATGCTTCAGCTATTACAAAGGAAAAATTCAATTAAACTATGTTAAAGGGTCTACCACATCATATACATTTGATTTGTGTAGTGCATTTGACTGAAAAGGACAAAACTCTTCCTGGAGAGGCTATGACGTAGATCTCTGTGCACCCATTCTAGAAGTGAGTAAGTGTGAAAAAGAGGATAGCCCGAATAAATTTGAACCCTATTGGCCCTGTACTGGGGGGTGGCATACAGTTACAAAATGGACAGGAGTATGGACCCCACAGACAACATTAGATAACCCCTTTGATGATTGGCTTACTAGTGTGTTCGGTAAATATAAAACTATGTTCACATCCATCCTAATCTCCATTGCCACTTTTGTGGCTATAATAGTAACCTGTGGATGCTGCTGCATCCCTTGCATCAGGTCATTGTGTAACAGGGTGATAGTAGCTGCAATTGAAAAGAAGGATGGAGTCCCACCCCCTTACACAATGCCTCTGTTGATATCCCCTGAAATCGATGAGGAGGAGGAGGAGTGTCACCTATGAATGTTGTTTCTATCTACTAATTGTGCTTCCTTGCAGATGCTGATTCATCATATATTGTGTGCTATAAGAAATGTTAAGTAGATATTTAGAGTCTAAAAGCAGTCTATTGAAATGTTTAGCTTAGATATTTTCATTGTAATTGACTTAGTTGACATGTTGTGGTTGCCCAAACCATAGTGCTGAGTGGATGGGTGTGAAGATATCAAAGTTTACTTAAAATTATAATTGAAGTTCAAATTAATTTTAGACTTAATGAACCTGTCTCATTGGTTAAACTCCAAAATGTGGTCTCAATGGCTCACGTGGTTCTTGAGTGCATGTTTTCCTAACATTAGAGATACCAAGTTCTGACAGAAAACTGAAAGGGAGGTCACAGTGGGAAAGAGCAGTTACTGGTCTCCATGAGACATTTTTCCTAAGACGGGTAAGACTCTTGCTGGCCAGCGGAGCAACCTAAGGCAGGAATTTGTCGCGTGAGGCCAGGCACCTGTACAGGAAGGCAGGTGTTGAGTGAGATGGTTGTGGAGTGGAGCAGTGATGCTTGATAGGCCTAGAGCATCCAAATATGGGGGACGCTGTGAGAGATCAGCAGTCTGCCTCGGAAATGTGGGCCCCTCCAAACCAGTCCACAGCAAACTGCTAACTATGTCTGGAAATCAAACACTCAGGAAAGGAACTTGTGGAAAGAGTAAAAGGCAGGGTGCTGTCAAGAACCATCTGAGACCATATGATGACGGGTAATAAGAAGGAGACAGAATTTATTAAGGTAGTATTATGAAAATAATAACTAAGAAAAGGCTTAGAGGAAAATACATAATGAATCTTTAAAATATATAATGTTGCCAATTAGGGGACCGACTGGGTGCCTTTCCCCACAGGGGTTTTCGACCCAGTCCTGTCTGAGCACACTGGTTTATAGGGCATTTATATGGATTTTATTTCTGAATGTTATAGTGTGAAATGTTGATGTACAATAACAGCCCGGTATGATGTTCCAGAATGAACACGTTGTGGCTGCCCATACGTCAACTAGGGGGTCGTCTGGGTGTCTTTCCTCACTGAGGTTTTCGACCCAGGCTCATCTGGACATATCGGGCTGAGAAAAAAAAAAAAAGAAAAAAAAAAAAAAACCTTTCTATATGAAACATAATTGTATTAGTTTAAGGATTTATTGAATAGAATAATGTGTGGCCTCTTTCTGAGGCCAAGAGAGGGATTTGTGGTGTTTTTCAGTTAAGATAAAACTTTTATATATTTTCCATGTATTAGAAGGCTTTAACAATCAAACTATAAAGTATGAATTATTGTGAAACTGTCTAAAGGTTCAGCTAAGATATTATCTGCACAGAATAGAGAAGTGCTAAGTGTTGCAAGTGCAGCACATGCTGTTTTTTGGGTGTGGGTGCACAGAAAAAGAAGAAGTTCTTAGAGGTGACAGTTTGCATGAACTGTGTACGTGCCCCGATACACGTTTCAGAGATGTCAAGAAGATATGCGCAAGCAAGGCGAGAAAAGAGGAAGGAGTCAGATATGGTATAAAAGGGAAGTATCTCTGAAAGAAGACAGAGTTATTGAGAACTCTCCTGGCCAGTAAATGTTATTTTTGGTTTCTCTTTTGTCTTCAATCTAAAATAAAACTTTGAAATTTGACCAGAGTGCCTCCATCCCATTTTTGAGCATGCTGTGGACCCCTTTGAGAGTCCAACACTACCCAGTGCTGAGTAATTATTAGAGATTAAGATTAAGATTTTTTAAACTATAGTCTTTGTGTGTGTGTTTTTTTTTACAATTTTACTGGGAATTTGTGTTTGTTTGCTTGGTTTTCAATAGATGTATGGTGCAATAGATACATGGTATGTCAACTTTTTTTAGTACAAACAAATTTAATTATTCACAAATACCTCTAATTCAGTCTTTTTTTCCTCCAGCAATACAAAGTCAAACAAACAGTCTTATTCCTCGGAGGGACAAGTGGTCATGTCTGGTCTGAAATTGAAGTCTGCTGATGATGCCTTTTGCACTCTGGAATTTAAGGTAATGTCTACATTTAATGTTGTACCTGAGGGCTTGTTTTGGGGGAATGTATAGAACCACAAGTAGTCATGACTCCCCCTGTCCCCTCATAAGGGGTGTGTTGCAGACTCAATTCGTGTATGTGCTGGAGACCAGAGTGGAAGCTGTCTTTAAAAGGATGGAGCTCTTATGCTGCATTGATACGGAATGTGAACCTAAGTGTTCAGGTGAGTGGATTACATACAAGTCATTGCAAATACATAAACAGTGGGGAACTTGTACTGACCAGCACAAATGAAGTTAACTAGAAAATTATTGTCTTATTTTAATGCATCTTGTGCTAACTCTAGGTTTCTTTTATTTACAGGTATCCTTCACATGAGTATGTGGATCTGATGAGAACTCTGTTGATGAGCTTTCCATTTCAGAGGGAGAACCATGGACTGGATTTATTAGCTCGGTTTAACTTTTCTGGGTGATTCAGGTGACATATTGAACCGAATTAGATGGGTTAGATATGTAAATTCAGCTTCACATAGGCTATAACAGCTTTGCATAGTCACAAGTTAACATGAGTCCACAACCACAAAAAAAAAAAACACATTTATTTCACAGATTCAAATGCAAAGGATGTTTAAGCAATGTTTTCAGTTGATTAGCTCACCTTGATAATCCTTCTAGTAAGATTGGAACCTTTTAGGCTTTGCAAGTTTGAACCTTACATAGGCATGAAGTTTTACTCTTTTATTTTTGGTTAAATGCACCTGTGCTGATAAATTAAGTAACTAATGTTTACTATGATTCCAACATCATGTAATGACAGTGTTTAATCGATGTGGACATATTGTAGATCTGAAGAATTGAGGAATCTGTGAATGTGCAAATCTGATTTGTAACACCGGTATTAGCTCTGACAATGACCTTTTTCTTTGATACTGCTTTTTTTCTTTGAAGTCAACTGTTTTTATGTATTCTGATTTATTGTATTTTTTATTACATTTTTTGATATTGTGTTATAAAGGTGTATTGTTGTGTAGTTTGCTGTAATTTCATTGTAAATGATATTTTCACTTATTCATTTTTTACGGTTTAATGTTTATTTGTAATTAATATGAATTGTAATAAAAACTAAAGTGTTAATGAATTGAGAACCATAAATGTATTAAATATTTTAAAATGTGGAAAAAATAGAAGTAATGTAAATATATTTAGCATTAGATATAGAACTATACATTTCTGCAAAAAATGTGTTTTTATTTTTAACTGTTTTTGTGTTTTTTCAGTTTAACATTGTATAATTTGACTGACTTGTACAAGACAAATTGTTTTAGCAATAAATATTTAAACTTTCTTCTTGGATTTTCTTTATTGACTGCATTTGGATCATGATCTTCATAGATGGTTCTACAAAGAACCGAGCAGTTAGAGGTTCTTTAAAGAACCATTAAAAAGGGTTCTTTGCAGTACCAAAAAAGGTTCTTTATAGCACCAAAGAAAGAAAGGTTCTTCAAGGAACCACTTGGTGAAAGGTTCTTTGAAGAACCAAAAAAGGTTCTTCTATGGCATCGCTGTGAAACCCCTGTTTTGGTTCTTTGTGGCACCTTTTTTTCTAAGAGTGTATGTTTATTTTTAGACTGATCTGTAAAAATGTCTCATTTAGCAGAGCTTTTTACAGGATTTCTTTTATTTACAGGATTCTTTGATCAACATAGTTAAAAAGTATAAAAACATTTTTGGTCAAACTTTACAAGGTTTCATTAGTTAGTTAAAGTCAATTAATTTGGTAGATAATGTTATGAGCTAGTAGTCATTGAGCTTAG
Organism: Danio kyathit; assembly: GCA_903798195.1. Classification (NCBI taxonomy): domain Eukaryota; kingdom Metazoa; phylum Chordata; class Actinopteri; order Cypriniformes; family Danionidae; genus Danio; species Danio kyathit. The sequence goes on along the minus strand of LR812538.1, from coordinate 33,059,512 downwards.
AATGAACAATACTTATATGGCATTTATCAATCACAGTTTAACATCTACTAATGCGTAATAATAATGCCAAAGTTATGCTTGTTAACATTAGTTAATGCACTGTGAGTTAACATAAACTAAGGATGATTGACTTTTTTATTAAATAATGTTAACAAATAAGAATAACTACTGATATCAGATGTTTTGTTTGATCACGTTAGTAAATGCATTAACTAACATTAACTAATGGGATCTTATTTACCCATTTTTAAATAGAAATATGTGATATAAACATATATAATATAAAAATATTAATTTAATACATTGTTATTAAAGGAACTAATTGCTTTAAAAATCAATGACATTTGAATAATTATGTATAAAGGATTGACTATTCATTTAATGTGACAACTGTTTCATCGAGATGATCACTGCCTACTTTAATCTAATTTCATCAAGGCACATGACAACAAATGTATGCTTAGGTGTGTTTACGGACTATACACCCTTTAAATCTACAAGACACTGCAATATAGACAATGTAACTGATGGTCAATTCCAAAACTATAAGAAAGATTGTAAATGTATATGTAGTTTTCAGTGCAGCCAGTTTATTGCCTGCATTGCTGTGATGTGACATTGCATGTAAAGTGAGTTATCTGCAGAACTGCCCTTTAGAAACACATTTAGGGTGGAGGTGTACTGGAATTTGTTTGGACAGTGTTGTGTCACCAGATCCAAATGCAAATATTGGAATCTGAGCAAACATTTACATTTATTGCTGTTGCTTCCAATTATACGATAATAATCCCTTACCAGCCTCTGTGTATTTGAGACCAATCTTTTCCTCCTCGTCTTTAGGTTTTGGGGGAGGCCAGACTGTCTGAAGACGCTTTGGGGTGTGCTCATCACCTACTTCTGGCTGAGAAACGCAAAAAAGACAACAATTAATATTTATTGTAAAAAAATTATATATATATATATATATATATATATATATATATATATATATATATATATATATATATTTTTTTTTTTTTTTTTTAACACTGCAGCGGTTAAACTGTTTAGAGAATGGATAAAATTTTACATAAAATTATATAAAAAACTAAAAACAAAACAATGAGAAAAATTAAATAAAAAATAAATATGGCTTCAGCAACCACGCAGAGGTTAAGCAAAAAAAAAAAAAAAGAAAATAAATAATAATAATATAAAACAAAAGTAATTTTAAAATGTAATATAAAATAAAAAACTTAACTAAATGAAAAATAAATAAAATAAAATAAAAGTGAGCATCCATGCAGTTTAAGCTGTTCAAATAAAATAAAAAAATTAAATTAAAATAAAATAAAAGTGAGCATCCATGCAGTTTAAGCTGTTCAAATAAAATAAAATAAAATAAAATAAAATAAAATAAAATAAAATAAAATAAAATAAAAGTGAGCATCCATGCAGTTTAAGCTGTTCAAATAAAATAAGATTAAATAAAATAAAATAAAACAAAACATAATAAAATAAAATAAATAAAATAAAATAAAAGTGAGCATCCATGCAGTTTAAGCTGTTCAAATAAAATAAAATAAAACAAAATAAAATAAAATAAAATAAAATAAAATAAAAGTGAGCATCCATGCAGTTTAAGCTGTTCAAATAAAATAAAATAAAAAAAAATTAAATAAAACAAAACATAATAAAATAAATAAAATAAAATAAAAGTGAGCATCCATGCAGTTTAAGCTGTTTAAATAAAATTCAAAAAGAAAATAAAAGTGAGCATCCATGCAGTTTAAGCTGTTTGAATAAAAAAAAAAAAAAATAATAATAATAAAATAAATTTTGAAAAATGAGCTTAACATAAAATAAGACTTTTTATATGAACTTGCTACCGATACTAGCAATAAAGAAATATTTTAAATATAATCATCTGTTCATGTCATACTTTGCAATCAGTAGTGTCTTTGTTCTCTGGAGACTTGCTTGAGTTTCTGTCAAAGAAAGCTCTGAGGACTTCTTTGTCCCTGTTGATCTTCCTCTTCACAATATCCAACTCCTTTCGATTAGAAGAGTCCTTCTTGGCAGATTTAACCGTAAAGAAAGCCTTCAGTGCGCCCAGGGCTGTCTCTGCATTGCTAGATTTGTTGGTTTCCTCAGACTGGGGAATGACCGGCTCCTCTAAATTTGTCTCTGGATTTTCTGCAGGTTCTTGACTGACTGGAGACATTGGGGGGCTCGACACACTTTCTTGTTTTCTCTTCCCTTCCCCCTTGCTCAGGAATTGGGTGAGCTGTTCCAGGAAGTCCGCTTTGACTTCTTTTTTGTTTGATTGATCTGTAAAAAGTCCTCGTTTGGAAGGGCTTTGGGGTTGCTCTGATCCTTCTTTCTCCTCCAGAACTTCTTTCTTGGGGCTGAGCAGCCCGTTAAAGAGTGTCGACAGTTGAAGCGGTTTCTCTTTTACCACTTTAGCAGTTTCAGTGGTCTTCTCAATGGTCTCTTCATTGTCCTTATTAATTTCTCCCTCTGTATGCGTTTCAATCTCTAGCGGTTCTGAAGGTTCCAGTTCTTGTTCTGAATTAGCTTTATTCTCTATAAAATCAGGTGAAGTGGAACTGTCTTCTTCAGTGCCAATGTGCTCAAAATCTTCTGAAATCTCACCTCCTGTCTGGTTCTTCTGGGTTGAAGTAGGTGTTTGGACATGGATGTCTGATACATTGCATGAAGCTTGAGTCTCATCCCTCGGTTGGATTGTATCAACACATGATCCTGCAGAACAAGCTTCAACGCGTGTAAGGGTGATGACCACACTTCTGGTGCTCATGGGTGAGTTTGAAGAGAAAGCCTTTTTATCAGTGAGGCTATGATCCTCAGATGGTGTTAAAGTGCTCTGAATGTTCGACTCTGATGATGTTTGTTTTAGAGCTTGTTCATCTTTGCTTTCCTCTGGAACGTCTGGAACATCTGCAATGTTTTGAAGGTTTCCATCAGAACTTATTTTACTCTCATCAGCAGATTCCTGCAGACTTTCCATTGATATGCTATTATTTGCAAAAGATTCAGACAGATTATTTCTGTTAGAGGGAACGTTCATGCTTTGCGGGTCTGTGAGGTCTTTCAGTGGTCCTTCTTCAGCCTTTTCTCTCAGAATATCCATTGTTTCTTTGCTGCTGCTGTTGAATATGTTGGTTTCATCTTTGTGCCCTTCTTCTTTTTCATTATGCGTAAGCTCCACATTTTCTGATTCCTTAACATCTGTCTTGTTCAGTACGTCCTCAATTCTGTCTTTGCTTATTTTTGAAATAAGCTCTCCTCCTTTGAAAACAAGCTCATTATCCTCTGCACAGATTGCTGGATCCTCAAGTTGTTTGTCCAGACTTTTAGCACTGGCTGAGACTGGGCTAAGTGATTTAGGCAGTGTGTCAGCTTGACCATCTGTTACATCCTGGTCAGTCTGGCCTGCTGCTGATGTTTTATTGCCATGATTATCATCCAAGGCAAAGTCCAATAGATCTTCTTTTGATGAAGAATTAGTTTCCTCACCATTCTGATGCTCTGATCTGTTAACATGGTCTTCATCAGCATTTGGATGCAAAGCCTTAACAAAATCATCACCTTGATCATCAAAACCATCCTGCCTTTGAATACATGTTTGTTGACCATTAACACCTTCTTTTCCACTCAAAGAGTGAAAATTAATCACATTTGTACTTTCCTCAGACAGTGATTGGGGTTCATGTTTAGTAAACAAGTTTGTTAATTTGTCCAAAAACGAATTCATTGGCGGACTCTCCATTTCCTTTAGTTTGGCGTATAGGCTTATAAAGTTCACAAAAACACATTCCACCAGTTAAAAAAACTAAAAGCGAGTCGAAATATAAATCTCCAGAGTTTAAATTTAAAGTGTTTGACTGGAGTTACAAAATCCACTCCAGGTTTATTCCCAAATCCATTCAACCAATCCTGAATTTTCGGTCTTTATGCTGAACAAACGTTTGCAAATAGTTAAGAGTTCTAAACAATTCCAAAGACAAGTCTTCTGCTGCTTTTAAAAAGCTGTTCTGTTTATATTAACTCTACAAGATGTGTATTTTTTGTCCTTTCATGAAGTTTCCAGAATCAAGGATGCCAGGAAAATGTGCACTAAAGCAGAGATGCTGTTCTCTGGCTCTCATTACAGAAGAGCTGAAGAAATGGAAAAAAAAAAACATTCCGCAATGACATTCCAAATAGTGCCAGCATGCAGTTTGGTCCCTTTATCCCGCCTATACTTTCTTCTTGGCCTCTTCGTTTTTTTCCATCTTGGATTTTGTAATGTCTACTTACTCTTAATCCACAATTCGCAACAAGAGTGTATACGCCAAAACATGAAACCCTGAGAAACACATAGCGCTCCACCCATGTGTTTTCTGCCACATGACAGGATTTCTGGTCACGATCTCAGTCATCCATGAGGAAGAAGCAGCACCTCAGTACCACACCCAGAAAAGCACACAAAACTACAGTAAGAGTAGCTGTCCAGTCAGTACAGCCTGTCCTGCTTCTGTAAGGCTGGATATCTCCTTCTGTCCACTGAACGCTGGATAACAACACATTAATCTCCTCGAGTAACCTTTTAACCACACCTACATCCTTGTTTTGTAATCTAAGGTAATGTTTATAGAGACCAGTCCTGATATAATCATATTTGTACAATTATAATATACCAAAAAAACTGAGAGATCACTTAAAAATTATCAGCTTCACTGGATTCATATCTTTTTTTAAATTCTGTAATAAATTCTTTTTTTTTTCTCAGGATTTAAAATAAAAATGTTGCAAAGCTTTAAATAATTTAAATAAAATGAATTTAATTATTAAAAGACACAGATCAGAGTCCTACCTCAAAATAATTATTGTAATTTTAAATTTATCTGCTTGGTATTTTCCCATTTGTCAGCACTGATATTTTAATAAAATAAGAAAATTTTGTATTTTGTATGTTTATAAGTGTCACAGTCACACAAGGATGGTTATCTTTCAGGGTATTTATTTAAAACAATGCAGCTGATGTAGAGAGATGTACAGTAGGTAAGTGGTGTAGCAGAGGGAGAGCGATCTCACACACAGTTCATATGGTAAGCATCAGATCTTCAGTCAAACACCAGATAAGCTTAGTTACTTCCCTTATTCAGTTGTATTTGCATCCACAGGCGAAGAGAGACATCCACGGAAGAAGACAAGAGGGAGAGAAGATAAGGTAAACCATCCAACTTCGATTCCAGCCGGTGAGTGAGTGAAAGAGGTGAGTATTTATGGTGTGTGGTGGTTGCCGGTGCAGGTAATCAGTATTCTGGTGAATGTTCACGGGTGTGGTGAGAGGTGGATGGTGAGGGAGAACGGTGATTGGAGCAGCAGGAATAAGCCGAAGGTGTGACAATAAGGTCAAAATATGTATTTTGGTTAATTTTTACATGCATACAGAAATCTCCATCTATTTTTTTTCATATATGCGTGACACTAGATGATGATAAAACATTATTTCACCCATATTTTACCAATTTATTCTCAAAAAAGTTCTTTCAACCAATAAAGCAGACAATTTACTTGCATTAAATATGGTTTCTGTATGTAAAGTAACTTTTGTTTATATTATATTGTTTATATACTGTATAGTCATAATCAAGCAGACTAAATGGCCGATTAACCAGCCATTATAATGTTGGGTAACAACATGCATTCATTTCATTTACCTTCAGCTTAGTCCCTTTATTCACCACAGCGGAATGAACCGCTAACTTATCCAGCATATGTTTTACACAGCAGATGCCCTTCCAGCTGCAACCCAGTACTTTACTGGAGCCAGGGGCGAATTTAATCAATAAGCAAGATAAGCGGCCGCTTAGGGCCCCGGGAAATCTGAGGGCCCTCAAATAAATACCTAGAAGTATAAATTACATCTATAAATTATTTAAAACATCATTTTCTATCATATTTTGTATGATGAGTGTCTAAAAAAATAAATGTTTAATGTTTATTACATCTGCACAAATGTATCCCCCACCCTCAATCATGGAGAAGCAGTCAAATTAGGTAAACATTTAGTTTTAAAAACGAAATATTTTATATATAATTTTTAGTTGTGAATCCATTTCAAGAAAACAAATCATTTAAAAAGTTTTACAAGATGCTTTACATGTTGTTATTATTATTTTACTTTAAGACAAAATGTAGAAAAGGAGTGATTAAGTGATATAAGAAAAAAAAACAGCAAAATAAATCAATTAAAAATCAATTAAAGTACAAAAGGTGCATATTAGAACTTTTAAGTCCCATGGCTTAGGGATCACTAAATCCACCCCTGACTGGAGCACCTGGAGGAAACCCACGCGAACACAGATAGAACATGCAAACTCCACACAGAAATGCCAACTGGCACAGCCAGTACTCGAACCAGTGACCTTCTGGCTGTGAGGCGACAGTGCTAACCACTGAGCCACCGTGTCGCAATGCATTGTTTTAATAAATGAATACTCACCAATGAATAACTGTGGGTCTGTCAGAAATAAATAATACTCACAGTGAGATTGAGGTCAAGAGAGACCCGTGAGGCGTTGATCAATTCTTCTTCACATTGTTTTTGTTTGGACACAAATTTGCAGAAGGACACACTTTCATTATGCTCAAAGGGCCACTTCTCATCTACATGCAAGCTGCTCTCGCCCTCCTCTGTGGAACAACAAATATATTCATATTCAAAGTTCATAATGGCCACACAATGAGCTGCAAGACAGGTGGCTTTGAATTTGGAGTCTACAGACAGAAAAGAATACATATGCATTAGCCAGATGCATGAGACAAGGCTTGCATTGTCAATTACATAATAATTGAAATCAGAATTATTAGCCCCCCTTTTTTTTCTTTTTCCAATATTTCCCAAATGATGTTTAACAAAGTTTCACAGTATGTCTGATAATGTTTAAGCTGTTTAAATAAAATAAAATAAGAAAATAAAAGAGAGCATCCATGCAGTTTTAGCTGTTTGAATAAAAAAATAATAATAATAAAAAAATAAAAAAATAAATAAAATAAAATAAAATAAAATAAAATAAAATAAATAAAATAAATAAAATAAATAAAATAAATAAAATAAATAAAATAAAATAAAATAAAATAAAATAAAATAAAATAAAATAAAATAAAATAAAATAAAATAGCACGTTCGCCTCACAGCAAGAAGGTCGCTGGTTCGTGACCTAATAAAGTCTTATTTGTTTTATTTCGGCTAGAATAAAAGCAGTTTTGAATTTTTTAAAAACCATTTTAAAGTCAAAATTATTAGCCCCTTTATGCTATATTTTTTTTCCGATAGTCTCTGAACAAACCATCATTATACAATAACTTGCCTAATTACACTAACCTGCCTAGTTAACCTAATTAACCTAGTTAAGCCTTTAAACATCACTTTAAGCTGTATAGAAGCGTCTTGAAAAATATCTAGTAAAATAATATTTACTGTCATCATGGCAAAGATAACATAAATCAGTTATTAGAAATGAGTTATTAAAACTATTATGTTTAGAAATGTGTTGAAGAAATCTTCTCTCCATTAAACAGAAATTGGGAAAAATAATAAACAGGGGGCAAATAATTCAGGGGGTTTAATTATTCTGACTTCAACTGTATACATTACTCTATGCAGAACTAACAGTGTACAGAAAATGAAACCACTACAATGCTATTTGACGCAAGATCACGATTGTTTATAATTTTACAATTTATTTGTCAACATATAAACATTTTTTTTCTCATGGTGAGCATTGCTAACAAGAACACACACACTGCCACACAGTGGACGTTTTTGTGTACTGCAAGTGAAAAATTAAAAGTGACACCTAAAGTAGACTTCATTTAGTTTATATTGCCTCACACTAGTTTCTAATATAAAGTAAAAATGTTTCAGTTGGGATCTGGAATGAAGCTCCTTCTGCAGGCGAACATAAATAAGGTGAAATCAGACAAACACATGGAAAATCTCTACACAATTGATTCAATCACAGCGTGGTATCAACTCCAAAAATCAATAAACCTTTTATCCATTAAATAAACAGCTGAGGTTCACGGTGCGTTCACAGCATTGGCAATGCAGGGGTCGTGAGATCCGCTCGTCTCCCCAGGCCTGACCCTGCAGCTCCGGAAACAACCAAACTAACAATCAATGGACAGACTGCACTGAATATGGAGGAGAGAATGGCTACATCACTGCAGAAAAGCAGAAAAGCAAGGAAAATCTATCTAGCAAGTTATATAGAAAAATAAATTTTTCATGTTTTTAAAAATTCTGCAAACAAAACTACACATCAAATACACCGATCATCCCATTATAATTTAAAAATAATCTTCAGTAGACAGAGACAGTGACAAACCAAATAGTTTATTTGACAAATGTATTTATTATTATTATTATTTTTAAAAACCTATTATATACAGTGCTCAGCATATATAAGTACACCCCTCACAAATGTTCATTCATTTTCTTTTCGGCTTAGTTCCTTTAATAATCCGGGGTTGCCACAGCGGAATGAACCGCCAACTTATCCAGCACATGTTTTAAGCAGTGGATGCCCTTCCAGCTGCAACCCATCTCTGGGAAACATACATACACATTCACACACATACGCTACGGACAATTTAGCCTACCCAATTCACCTGAACCACCTGTACCACTTGTATTTAAGTTCATAGGTCTCAAACTGGATTCCTGGAGGGCCGCAGCTCTGCACGGTTTTGCTCCAACCCTAATCAAACACAGCTATTCCAACTAATCACGGTGTTCAAAACTACTAGAGACATTTAAGCAGGTGTGAGTTGGAGGTGGTTGGAGCTAAACTGTGCAGAGCTGCGGCCCTTCAGGAATTGAGTTTGAGACCATTGCTTTAGTTTAAGTACCAATTCTCACTGTTAATTAGTAACTTACGACTTTTCATTCATTTTCTTTTCGGCTTAGTCCCTTTATTAATCTGGGGTCACCACAGAGGAATGAACCGCTAACTTATCCAGCATATGTTTTACGCAGCGGATGCCCTTCCAGCTGCAACCCATCTCTGGGAAACACCCATACACACTCATTCACACTCATACACTACGGACAATTTAGCCTACTCAATTCACCTGTACCACATGTCTTTGGACTGTGGGGGAAACCGGAGCACCCGGTATACTGTATATATATATAATTTATTTTATTTTGTCTGAGTACTTTGTAATATTTTATTTTATTTTATTTATTTTCACTTGTTATGTTTTTGTTTTATTATTATTTCTGGATGTGCTTTTTTGCAATTGTATGGTCTTGGATATAGTTTGTGTCTGAATTTGTATTAATACTTTGTTCAATGTTTCAATGCTTATAATAAAAAAAAAGTTTTTGTGAAGTGTGATTATAAATACCATTTTTATTCATTCATTCATTTTCTTTTCGGCTTAGTCCCTTTATTAATCAGGGGTCGCCACAGTGAAATGAACTGCCAACTTATCCAGCATATGTTTTACGCAGCGGACACCCTTCCAGCTGCAACCCATCACTTGGGAACACCTATACACTCTCATTCACACACATACACTATGGACAATTTAGCTCACAACTCAATTCACTTATAGTGCATGTCTTTGGACTTGTGGGGGAAACCGGAGCACTCGGAGGAAACCCACGGGAACGCAGGGAGAACATGCAAACTCCACACAGAAATGCAAACTGACCCAGCCAAGGCTCGAACCAGTGACCTACTGCCCCACCGTGTTGCCTACCATTATTATATTTACCATAAAAATAAAAATCAGCCTATGCCTATTGAAAATGTGAACCTGCAAATTAATACAATGCGAAATTCCAATTCGAAATTAAATAAATAAACTTAGGAAATATATATTTTTTCCATTTGAAAATAAATTCATGTTTGTGAATATTGCGAATGTCTTCTATGCATATCTTATGCACAAATTACTGCTTAAACTAACGTACTTATAACAAAAACTTGAGGTAAAATGCTGAATTAAATCACTCCTCGTTCATCAGCAAACTGTTGGCTAGTGTCGAGTTGTAGCGCAATGGCTGGCGGGTACATTTTCTCCTGTGAAGTTTTGTTGTTGTAGGCTACTACTGATGACAATCGCTTATTTTGAATGCTCTTTGGAATAAATTTAAACTATGCGCCCGAATAATCCTGTATCTGTCAGACCGAGGAAATGTCTTCAGGTAGTATTCCTGTACAACATTGTATACGTTAGTTATTGGGATTGTTAATGTGGTCCGACAGGCACTGCGATGGGCCCTTTTGGTTTTCAAAATGAAGCTACTTTATCTGAGGTTTTTTTTTATCCGTCGTGACGAACCCATTAATCTCTGACAGCTCTCCAGCAGACATGCAAAGACAATGTCATTATGAGTTATTTTTGTAAGCAGTGAACAGCAGCCTGAGGGCAGCGCTGAGTGATTGTTTGTCCAGATAACAGACACTCATGTTAAAATAGTTGCGTGATAGTGAGGAAACAAACCCATTGTCCTCATTTAAACTTCAGCCCTACTCTACTGACTGCTCGGTAAAAAAACAGCAGCCAAACTTGACATTTTAAAACTCAGACGCCAGGGTTGGACAAATAAATGAATTAATAAACTTAATAACTCAGGATGATTTTACTAAGTAATTAAATTTAAAGGGACACTGAGCATAGATATTTACATTAGATGTCGCCTATCCAATTGTTGTCTTTTGGAAGTAATGCGTCAATACAGCCGCCATTTTAGTACATAGTAGCGCTCCTTTAAAACAAATGTTTTTTTGTTTTCTTTGTTTGCTCATTACTAAACTCGTACGCAGCGCTAAAGTCCAGCATCTTCACATTGGTTTTTAGTGATGACCTATGGTGACGACTAGCGCAGTTGAATGACATTTGTGCTGGGAGCACTGTACAAATGTGGTGGCGCTATTGACGCATGATTAGGGTCCGTATACGATATCTAGTGTTTATATCTATGTGCCGTAAGCACTTTTAGCTTAGCTTAGCATAAATCATTGAATTGGGTTATACCATTAGCATCTTGCTCAAAAAAGAGTTTTGAAATTTGTCAAAAATAAATATGGTAGGGAACTATACTCTTATTTCAGCATAATAATCAAGGAACTTTGCTGCCATTCCACAGCTAGCAGGGTAAATGATATAATGCACTGTAGCTGTCTAGCTGGGGATTATTTTCAGGTGCTGCATAATATCTTTGCGCCTGCTGCAGTCGTGGTACGGCAGCAAAGTTCCATTATTATTATTTCAGAATGAGAGTATAGTTCCTAGCAATATAGACCTAGAAAACAGTAACTTTAAATTTTTTTTATGTCTTAGTACGAGTCAAGCTTTAAATAGGAAAATTATTCATAGCTCTTTTTTTTGTGTGTGAGATGCTAATGGTCTAATCCGATTCAATGATTTATGCTAAGCTAAGCTAAAAGTGCTCCTGCCAGACCCAGAGAATGGCTGAATGGATTCAAAAATGGTACAACTCTGCTGTTTTACTCAAGGGGACTTGTAAAATGAGAATATTTCCTAAAAAGTAAAGTGTTCCTTTATAAAAGTATTAAGTATTTTCCTTTTTGTGTTAAATGGGTTTAGGCCATCACTGCAATGTCAGCACAGTGATTAGAAGTTAGTATATAAAACAATGAAAATATTAATACAAATGATCAGTTTCACACTAGATTGATTGCACACCCACACCACAAACTGTTCAGAATGCTATAGCTGCTAAAAACAAATGCCTGAAGAATTAGCTGACTAGATCAGATTATCAGGACCAGAATGTCTTTATAGATGACCAGGCGTAAGAAGCACACAACAAATCACACAATCTCATTAACCGACGTGCATTCAGACAGGTATGTACTGAAAGAAGCCCACAAGAGATAGTCAAAGCATGATATGTAATCTCAATCAGCTAGAAGTTTGACTGAAGATACTTTTAGTTTTTCTTTTGGCAAATTAGTTTTCTTCTTCTTTTTTCTCCTTTTTAAGGAAGTTGGGCATTACTTCAGAAAGAACAGGAGGATCAAACAGCAGGTGCATCTACAATGTTTCATGGTAGGACGCCTCATTTAAGTTGAGTTCTAATGTTCACATTATTATTAATCTTAAGTCATAAAGTTTCATTCTTTTGAAATCATTTGATCATCTGGAAAATATAAAAGTATTGTAGCTGGCACAGCATGCCTCAAAGTTTTGGACTGGGGGCCTTCAGTGTTTGAGCGTCTCAATCGCATTAATCTGTATCATGATAACTATCACAAGGTTTAGGTTTAGCATTCCGATCCACCTCAGTGATCACAGACTCTGTGAAGAGTAACATGGTCTGCTGTGTTCTTAATCCATTCTCAATGTGTTCCAGAACGCTTACAAACCCTTAAAGCCTAATACCGAAATGGCAGAAGCATTACATAAGGCATTACATCATGCTACACTTATTTCTCTTGCTTGTTTAGCTGCATGCTTCTTGTGGAAAAAACATTGTAACTCATTTAATAATATCACTTTTTTTCAGTTAACATTTTATGAATTATAATGTTTTACATGTAGCATGCAGTTTTAATTATCTGCTTCTAGACCACCAGAATATATATCATATACTGAATATACACATATACCGTAGCTTTAACTGGGGAATGAGACATTGTATTCTTTCTGAAAATAAGAATTATTAAAGTGTATTGAACAATAAAATGTGATAAAATGGTCAGGTATCCATAGATCCAGTTTGTCTGAATATGAAAAAGCGTTAATAACTTCATGTCCACTTTGTCTGCTATTTCCCCCCCCAAAGTGAGCTGTATACCATCTGTATACAGTTTTAAGTCTCTTATGGTTTGGTTTGCCTGAACAGTTTTAGAGCAGAATATTAATAATAATAATAATAATAATAATAATAATAATAATAATAATAATAATAATAATAAAATACCTTACAAATACAGTAGGGGTTTATTGCTTCACTTAAACCCATGTATATTATAATATACAGTTGAAGTCAGAATTATTAGCCCCCTGTTTATTTTTTCCCCCAATTTCTGCTTAACAGAGAGAAGACTTTTCCAACACATTCTAAACATAATAGTTTTAATAACTCATTTCTAATAACTGATTTATTTGATCTTTGCCATGATGACAGTAAATAATATTTTACTAGATATTTTTCGAGACACTTCTATACAGCTTAAAGTGATAATTAAAGGCTTAACTAGGTTAATTAGTTTAACTAGGCAGGTTAGGGTAATTAGGCAAGTAATTGTATAATGATGGTTTGTTCTGTAGTCTAAAATATATAGCTTAAAGGGGCTAATAATTTTGACCTTAAAATGGTTTTAAAAAAAATTAAAAGTTGCTTTTATTCTAGCTGAAATAAAACAAATAAGCCTTTCTCCAGAAGAAAAAATATTATCAGACATACAGTGAAAATTTCCTTGCTCTGTTAAACATAATTTGGGAAATATTTTAAAAAGAAAAAACTAATTCAAAGAGGGGCTAATAATTCTGACTTCAACTGTATATATAAAATTAACATATTATACCGCTGTAAAAAAAAAGATAATATCTTGGCAGATATTACAAGTACATTTTCTGTATAGATATACATAAAACACATACAGTAGATGTTTAATCTTTTGAAACTGCCAACCAATCAATCAATTTGTTAATCAAGGTTCATTTTAAACAGAAAATGTATTGATAATTATTTATCAGTACAGATTATATAATGTATGTATTACTTTTTTTTTTTTTTTAAAGGTTTAAAAAATTTATATTTTTTATTTAATTTATCTGTTTTTATATTTGAGGCTGAAAACATGAAATAATTGAATTGACATAATGAGTTAGAACTTTGACATAGGCCAACTTAAAAACTAAAATTAGAATTAAAACTGAGAGGAATATTGTTGAGGATAAGGAGGTCACACACCTCCTTTTGGAGAAGTTGGGATGGTTGAAGTAGTGGATGGTGTCCAGCTGTCAGTCTGCTCATTGGCTCTTGAAACAGATCCATTATATGGGCTCTTCTTTGTGCTACTGTTTACAAATGTATCCTCCTGTGTTAAATAAACACTGTCCTGTACATCATCTTCAGGTAGCAGCAGAATCCGATACTGTGACAGGGATTTGGAGGTGCATGAGGACAGACGGGGTAATCGTGGAGACAGACTCGCTGAAAGTGAAGCGAAAGCATCTGAAGAACTGTTAACTGTTAGCTTAATTTCATCACAGAGATCCAAAGGGAAATTCTCCCTTTGCTTGATGGGGACTTGACTGTCCATATTAGAAAACTCGCCTGTGGTACAAACAATTCGCTGAATAATGTCCTCAACTTCACCTATTTTATCTTTGACTCTGGATGTTGCATCCCTCTGCTTCATATCCATATTCACACACTGATCCAGTTGATTTCCTTTACAACAGTGCTTAGCAGGTTTCATCAGATCCTGTAGATTTTGTATCCCATCTGACTTTATTTCAAATCCGTTGTCATACTCTGAGAGATCACTGGAGGGATCTTCCTCAAAACTCCTTGAATTATCGGCTCTTGTATTATTTTTCAGTTCAGCCTTCATCTCGGCCCATTCATGTTTGTTTTGTCTTCCTTGATTTTTCATACCTTTGTGTGAGAGTCTATTAGTAGTTGAATTTACTCTCTTTTTGATCATGGTCATCCTCCTCTCCACATCCAGTGAGTTCATCATCCACAATTTCTTCTGTTTTGGCCCTTTTCTCAGACTTTTAGGAGAAGAGATGAGCTTGTTCTCCAGGCACAGATCCTCTCCACTACGGCGGTCACTTTTTAAATTCGTGTTCCCCTGTTGATTTCCCATTACAGCTTTGGCTTTGCAATCCACACATGGATCCAACAGGTCCTCCAAAAGTTTCTCATTTCTGGCATCTGTGCTCTCAGTCATCAACAGTCCCACCTCCTTCATACCAGAGCTAATCAAAGCTTTGCTCTTAAGAACTGTCCTGCCTTTCTTTATGGAGCCCAGGCCGTTAAGAAACGTAGTCATCTGATTTTTCTCTATGACTGGTTTGTAAAGCTGAAGAACGATGCTGATGCCCTCCATGAGTGTTTGCGTTCTTATTAGAGTATTAACTATCACAAGGGTCCTTCTAAGAAAGAAAATATCACAATAAGTTAACTTTATTTTTCACGTTATTAT
The DNA here is from genome assembly GCA_903798195.1 of Danio kyathit. Classification (NCBI taxonomy): domain Eukaryota; kingdom Metazoa; phylum Chordata; class Actinopteri; order Cypriniformes; family Danionidae; genus Danio; species Danio kyathit. The sequence continues at coordinate 33,044,321 of LR812538.1, read as the reverse complement.
ATGCACTACCGTTAAACAGCAAAATTTATTTTTTTTAAATTAGAAGTGACATACACTGTAAAACCCATAATGGTAAGGTATTTCAAACATCGCAACAAACCATTTAAGTTCAAAAACTAATCCTAATGAGTACTGTGAACTTAATCCATTTGAGTAAACGAAGCAATTTGAGCACAGTAAAACCCAATACATGAAAACTCAAACCAACTGAGTACTTTAAAACATAATAAGTTAAGGCAACTCAAACCATTTGAGGAAACCGATTGCTACAAACCATTTGAGTTAAAAAACAAATTTATATGAGTACTGTGAACTTAATCCATTTAAGTTGAAGTAATGAGGTATTTAATTAACTCATTACCTTCAACACTGAGTTCAAAACTCTTCAAATGAGTAGAATTAACTTTCAGTCAACTTTGAGTTAACCACACTCATTTCATTTGATAAAGTTGACTGTTGGGTTTTACAGTGTACTGATATGTCACTGAACTAATATGTAATTTTTAATGTACTGAACATACATGTTGTTATAAATATCTATTTTAATAATACTGTAGTTTTAAACTTTTCAAAGAGTCCTGTAATTCACTGTTTTCAACATCATAGTTGAGATCATATAACATCATAGTAGAATTAATTTGAAGACTGAAACCATCACCTGAGTATCAATTGAATTAGTTTAATAATAAAGTTATTCAATAAAACATTAAATATAGTATAAAATATATTTTAAATCATAATAATATTTGACAGTATTGCTATTTTTGTACTGTTTTTACTGTATTTTTTATGTATAAAACAGCTTTGGTGAGACTTTCGAAAACATTAAAAAACATTTCAAAAACTGACACATAATCATATATGTCATATAAGTAATAGTGGAGCTTTTTATTATCATTCAGAGAATACACTGAATGATGAAGTTACAATTTTACACCCCAAAACGACCGTATGGTGACTTAAAAACGTTTTTGCATTGATTTAAATTAATAAGCACGTGCGTCATGCATTAACAAAGGTTAAAATTGTATTACATTAAGTGCTAAAAAATACTTCTACAAATCATAATTATTAGTATAATCTTAAATTAATCAGGAGGAATGATTTTTTTAATGCTTACCATCCCGCTCTGGTTACATAAGTACAGCATCTGAACTGCAGCAAGTCCCATTTAGCCTTATATTTCCCCCTAATGGCTGTGATTGATGGATCCCTGTCCAATCAACTAGCTCAAATCACCCTAATCCAAAATCTAATGTCAATCCCAGCAAGCATTTTGTGTGTGTGTTTAAAATAAGTTTAATAGACGTTTAATATATGTTTAAACAGACGTCTTGGCTAAAACAAGGCTAAGTTTGGGCTGTCAGTGAAAATCTAAAATTAATTTAATAAATTTATCATATACACAGATTAGACAGACAAAATGGAATGCAAAAAGAGTTAAATATTTAAAAATCAGTGTGTTTACATGATCAGATCTAGCAGGGAAAATGAATGATCTTGATAGTGTGCCATGACAGGCTGTTGGCACACAAGCTGTGTCCTCTTCTAGGTGACGAGTGATGAAATTCAGTGACTGTGCTGTAGATTTGGTCACCAGATGGAGCTGTTGGCACAGAATTTCATATGGAGAGTGTCAGCCAAGCACCTGTGGCATTGGGAAAATGTGATGTCTATAAATGACCTGGCATTATTTCTTGGCATTTGTGGTCAAAACCCACATAAAACAAGCATTAAATGATTTATTAAATGCTGAGTTATCTGTATAGCTTATTTTAAGATGTATATGCTCAGAAAGATGATGTTTGTTGATACATAGCAAATGCCTGTTTTATTTAATTTTATCTTTTATTTTCTTTCAGTGGTTCCTGGGATAGTGCATTGGTTGACTATGGTTTGTATTTAATGTTTAACAATCACATTTTATGGTGTATATATGGTCCTTTAATGCATAATGACCTAAAAACATTTTTGCAACATTGTTTTTTTGTGTGTAATTTTTACCATTGCAGTTTTGATTTAATTTAAAAAGCACTTGTGTCATGCATTAGCAAAGGTTAAAATGTTATTAAAGTAACTGCTAAAAATAAATGTAAATGTTTTTCTACAAACCATAATTAGTAGTCTGAATTTTTATTAGAAAAATATTCTGATTAGAATTTTAAGGCCTACCATCCCGGTCTGGTTACATTAGTACAGCATCTGAACTGAAGTAAGTTCCATATAGCCTTATAAACGGACAACTTTGATGAAAGAATTTGATCAACTTCAAATGTTGACTACTGTATAGTGCAAAGCACAAATGAGTACAGCCCTCACAGATCTCTGTTTAAAATGTACATTTTCTGTACACTTTCAGAAATAAAGGTACAAAATCTCACTTTAAAAAAGTACATTTTGTTCCTAACAGATCTTTAAAGGTACATATTAATACCTTAAAAGTACAAATGTGTACCGCATAGAACCTTAAAGGTACAAAAATGAACCTTAAAAGTACACTCAAAAATGAATACTGTTGCTGTTTAAATTGAGCTAAAACAACACAATTCTTCTAATTTCTTTGACCAATTTCTTTGATTTTGTTCAGTATACTTCAATTTGTAAACCATTAAGTTAATTTAGGCCTTTTTTGGGGGGGGGGACAACATGAAGAAATTGTGTTGGTGCAACTAACTGATTTGTAGTTCCGCAACATGCTTTGCGTGGGATTGAATTAAGAGAGGGAAATGTTGACAATAAAACGTAATGTGTGTTTAAAGTTAATAGAAAGACGTGTTAGAGATTAATCTTCACTTTAGTTAGAAGATTTAGAAGATTGTCATGTAATTCATGTAAAAAGTTTTGAGATTACCACCTTGCAGAAGCACCTATATGCTTTGGGTGTTGGCAGCTTAGATAGCAAAACTGCAGTTTGTTGCTTTGCTCAGTGTGCTATAACTGGCCTAAAATTATTTCTGAGATCAATCTCAATCAGCTGTATATGTAACTCATGAAATATTCTTAAAAATGGCTCTTTTAGTTAGGATAACTGTAAATAAAACTAAGAGACTTCGAAATGTAGATGTAAATGTATATATACTGTGTGTGTGTGTGTATATATATATATATATATATATATATATATATATATATATATATATATATATATATATATATATATATATATATATATATATATATATATATATATATATATATATATATATATATATATACTCTTTAATGGACTGAAGATAAAATTCACCTATACATCACAAATCAGTAGATTAATAGCAAATGTCATTAATACCAAAATCTCATTTTTGGTGACTAATCACAAAATAGTTATGGGGAAAATATACTGTAACATCTAAAATGAGGGTGTTATCACATTCAAGCTAAACACCCACACAATGTAGCTATTTTTGAATGCCTTTGTTGACTTCCATCAAATATATAATAATGCTATCAAACATTTTTATAGTCTACGCTCAAAAATGGTCTGTGCTGCTTGTTTAAACTCTTTTTTTCAAATGAGTTGATTTAACACATTTTTAATTTTTTTTTTGGGGGGGGGGGGGGGGTGGTGGTGACTTAATTGTTTTATGTTCAGTCCACTTAAATTTGTAAAAACAATTAAGTTAACTTAATCAGTTTGTATTGGGACAACATGAAGGAATTGTGTGGAACCCAGCAGTAGCCAAATAACATCAAAGACAGGATCGTATTGGCCTAGTCCTTCTAAGTATTATAATAATAATTGTTATATTAATTTTTTTCTCTGTTTTTAACCTGTGTAGCCTATATCTGATGAAGCAAATATAAAAGATGTACCGCACCATTTCCTCTCCCATTCAACCTGTTAGACCCTGCTAGCGAGGAACATGCAATATTGCAGAATGGATGGACACTGACTTGATGCCCATGTTTCGGGTTTGAGAGCGGCATCGCAGGTGATGCAGATGCGCTCGTCCTCTTGATGGAGCTCCACTGGCTCTGAGAGCTCGTGACACTGACTGACAGCCGCGGCGGTGGGTTTGCCCGCGCTCCCCTATATGGCTGTGGATGGAGCGCTATGCTAATATCGGCAGGACAGGAGAAGCACCGCTCCGCTGCCTGCTGTCAGTGGTGGCTTTCGGAGTCTAGGCAGGCTCTTCTACAGCCATGGCCGAAGGTGAAGGGGAAGATGAGGTTCAGTTCTTACGGACTGTAAGTAAAAACGCCGCTTTTTATTTTGCAAACGCAATATTGTTTTTGTTTGGCGCATTTCTGATGATTAATTGCGAAACGGTGTAATGCTGAGACATCAAAAATGTTGGCTCGTTTGCTGGGTTTAAAGCAATGCTGTCGGGGTTCTCTCAGAGCTCAGATTGTTTTCTTTACCGTCTTTATGTTTATAGATAACAGAAGCATGTCATGAAAGCAGCTATTTAGAGTATTATTGCCTTATTTGGAACTTGAGGCAGGTGCAAGTTTGCGCTCGCGACGCACCTGTGGTGAACTCGCGTGAATGGGAATTCAATGTGAATGAAGCAGGTGCAAGGACAAATGATGTTTATCCTACTTTAATTTTTTTTGGCTAGAATTTAACGTGCATCTATCTATTAGAAATAGACGACAGAATTGCTTAGATTTTCTACACTACAATGTTAAAAAGCACTACAATGTTTCTGAGAGCGCGATTAGTAGGCTAAATGAATCCAGTCGGCGCTCTTCTGCAGTATTTTTCATTTTGTAAAGAAGCGACCTGTTTGTCTGTTCATAAAGTCCTCCCACTTGCGATTGCATTTGATACGATCCCCTCACCTTCTTTAGGACTTTTCTATTTCTGTGGTTCGACGCAGATTGGTTACATAGATGCCGTGGCGCATGGCTGTTACCTGTGTAAACGATAGGATAGGATTGGACACCGTGGTGTGAATTACTGTCAGACTTAGTTAGTTAGTTACTTATGAAAATGTAGACGTGTTGTGTGGACGTCTTACCATTTTTAAGCTTGTTACATTCACCCCTTTGAGCTCCAAGCAGCATTTTCTGAATTATTAAGATTTATTTTGTGTACAAAGGAAAAATATACTTCACACTGCTTGGTAGGCATGAACAACAAGGCTTTCTGAGAGTAGCTTACATGCCTAATTATTACTATCATAAAGCTTTTTTTTATATGGCTTTGATAATGGAGACTGATAATGGATTCATGACTGTGACATTAATGAAATATTGAATTAAGAGCAGGGCTGGACCAATAAACGATATAATATCGATTCGTGCTAAAATTTAAGGCAATAACAATGATAAGCTCTGGACTTTTTTACTCTATTGATCCAAGAGCTAATCACAATGATGGGAATCTAAACGTGTGTGGATATTAGAGATGTACTGAATTTTCGGCCATCGTAAATTTATCGGCCTGAAATACGGCATTTAATGGACCCTCTAATTTTTGTGGCTTCAGTCATTGTTGAGTTACTCTTTTAAATCTGGAAGCAATAACAACATATCAAAATATATATCGTTATAGTTCAATATGAAAAATAATTATCAAGACTGCATTTTTGCCATATCGCCCAGACCTAATTAGATTGAAGATTTATGTTGGAATGAAATAGGATCTTGATTAACTTGCCTGGTTGACATTTTCTCATCTTTTTTAATTTGCATATGCAACACTAATCAAATCTACCACACCAATTTATTGCGGTCTGTTATAGCATCCTGCATGAGGCAGGTGTGTGACATCTCACTTTCCTGTTAAAGTGAGAACTCTGGCAGCGAAGGTTACAGTCCCACTAAATAGCGGACGTGAATTCACCCTGGACCTCTGTGAAAGCTGCCCCAATTCTGTCTTTTGTGTTTGGTGACTGTGCACGCTGCATCAATATAACATGGTTTTCATACTGCAATTACTGCTCATTTTAGATGCATCTGAAAGGAGCTATTCTTTCTTTTTAGCTTGTTTTTGTTGATACGGTAGCAAACCGCTTATTATTCAATCAGAAAGAGAGCTCAGATAATGGAGACAGTTCTCAGAAGGAGATCAATAATGGGCGGTGTATAATCTAGTTAAGCTTGAATAAACAAGTGTAGACTCAGCGGGAAACTTGGGATTTACTGTCAGTGTAAACAAAAGCAAAACTATTTCGTAGTGACTCCACAGGTTAGGTTACCCACGCTAATGGCTCGAAATACAATGTAAATGTGCACTGATGGTCAAGTGTTATATTTTAGCATGCATTTATAAATCCAGATGTAGAGTTTTTTTTCGCCAGTACAGTAGCACTGGGCTTATTTGGAGTTTATGTTGTTCTGGAAGCCTTCTGCATTCCAGGGTTTAAATTTAGCCTCTTAAAAGTTAATACTTCCACTGCACATACGCACACAGTTCTGCAGGCACCGTCTCCACAGGTCATTGCATCAGCTATTTTAACAAGCCAGGCCACTGATGTTTCAACACCATTTTTATTTGTACAGTATCGTATTTTAAAGTCAACAACCACCACAACATGTGCTAATATATTAAAAAAATACTGCAAAGTGTCATGGATTAGTATAGGAGATCCTCACCTTACTACACAGTGCTTGATTCTGATTGGTCGGTTGTTGCACAAGCAGTGGAGTAGTCATATATCTTTATAAAACAATGTCTATGCTAAAAACTGTTAGGTGTAAACTGTACGTTTTATCATTCTCTGTTGCGATGTTTTATTCTGCATTTTTCTTACTACTGTTAAAACGGGCATGGAGAAGTCCGGTATTAATTTTACAGTGAGCATTAAACATTTAATGGATAAAAGCTCCAGGAAGCCCTAGTGGAAGAAGGAAAAAATAAAACATTTGTCAGAAGATCAGGGAAATGTTACAAATGAGCCAGACATTTTAGGTTAAAACTGAATATGTTAACAATATTAATTAGTGTGTATTTTGTTTAGTTTTTCACTTGTTTTCTATTGTTAAGATAAATGCATATACATTCCTAATTTTTAGATTTGCTTAATATGAATATCAGCTCAAAAGATGATATGAACTGTTTATTTTGTATTTAATGTTAAAACGAGATTAACTTGCAGTCACTAAAAGGGCTTTTATTTTGTTTAATGCTGGCAGATTTTTGTTTTTCATGCTTCTGTGCTTCTTTTGATGGGATTTCTCTCACATGAAACAAGTGTAATTATTTCCAAAACAGAAAATTGCATAATTCGACAGTTCCTCATTGGGCTGCTGTTTGCTTGTTGATTTTAATTGCATTGATGTGCAGGATATTGTGGGTACTTGGAGCTCCTGTATATGCTGACATAGGAGATTTTACAGCATCTTGAATGTCATTCAAAGGACTGTGGCAGATGTTGGTCATCTGTGCATGCAGAATACAGGCATGGCATTATTTTCCTGTACTGTATGTCACAATTGGACATGTGCAATCAATAGTTGCCACAACTGTAATAATATGAATGAATAAAAAAAGATTTATTTTTTACATAGTTTAAAGCACTGCGATCATAGCAATTATTTTGTAGTACATTAAGGTGTCTGTGTTACTCATTACTCGCATGGATGGCGTCTCTGATCCTCTAAGACTTTATATACTATCTATCTATCTATCTATCTATCTATCTATCTATCTATCTATCTATCTATCTATCTATCTGTCTGTCTGTCTGTCTGTCTGTCTGTCTGTCTGTCTGTCTGTCTGTCTGTCTGTCTGTCTGTCTGTCTGTCTGTCTGTCTGTCTGTCTGTCTGTCTGTCTGTCTGTCTGTCTGTCTGTCTGTCTGTCTGTCTGTCTGTCTGTCTGTCTGTCTGTCTGTCTATCTATCTATCTATCTATCTATCTATCTATCTATCTATCTATCTATCTATCTATCTATCTATTATCTCTTTAACCCCTCTTTAATCAAATATTAACATACTTTTTAATGGACAAAAGGTCAACCTGTTAGGGATGATGCCTGTTAAAGGGGTTACATGTAAATGCAATCATATATTTGTAATTTTATCCTATAATGCCATATAAATTACTGTCGCCTTTTTCTTTTACCACAAATGTAGCAATACATTGTTACATGGTACATTTCTTGTTCCTCTTAAATGTTTTTTTTTTTCTTCGAAGAGATAACCTTTAATTTACACTAGTACATTTACAGTACACCAGTCTGTTTTGACAGCTCTTAGCGTGCGTATCTTTGATCAGCAGTTGAGGTGGAGATTCTAAAGCCTTGTGTGCTTATCAGCTCCTTTTCCACCATCACCGACTCCATGCGGAGTGTTGATAGCTTCAGCGACTATGAGTAATGAGAGGCACACAGGTAAAAGGTAAACCACGGAGCTTTGTGCCACAGCTGAAATCCGCAGTATGTGAATTGAAGTGTGTGTGTGTGAGCCTGTAATGTTTGTATAAGGCTGCTGATGAGTCTGTGAGTTTCATGTGGCAGCCTCAGCTCATTAGATGTGTTTCCATCCACCTATTTTATGCACATATTAGGATATTGCATAAATGAGATGCACATAAGTTTTAAAACATTTGAATAAATCGGATAAATTTTAAATCGGATAATAAAATATGTGCATAAACTACAACAGAAACACTTAACAATTACATTTGGTTAAATTTAGTTTGGATAACTAAACAAACAAATCTCAAACTGAGCTCATGTTTTAAAAATTATGCCAACAGCTGAGTGAATGTCCAAGTCTTAAAATGATTTTGTTTAGATATTTCCTAGAGCTTTCTAGTTATTTTTAGTTATTTATTAAAACATCAGCCATTGCCAAAAGCCTAAAATGGGTTGTCTGCCACTCTAAGGTGTACTTAAGTAAAAAAAAAACATAATTTTTGCTTGACAAGTTTTATTTAATTTTTAATTTAAGTAGATCCAAAAAATTTTGTCAGTGTAGTTTCGAAGGAAGTGACGATTTATTTGTATTCTCTTAAACACACGTGATTGAAATATTTTGCCCAAAAATGAAAATTACCCCATAATTTACTTACCCTCAAGCCATTCTTATTATGTATGACCTTCTTCTTTCAGACAAACTCAATCAGAGTAGAATTCAATTAGGTTTGGGTCAATAGATGATGCCATCATCCATCGCCGATGGCCAATAGGCATCACGATGCTGAGCAGGCATTGCGATCCTCCGCCCCGCCCCTGTCGCAGCAGCAACCCGCTCGCGAAAAATACACACTTAGGCCCCGTTTACACTAATATGTCTTAGTTTTAAAATGGCATATTAGAACAAAAACGATCCACCACCACACTGGCGTTTCATCTAGCATTTCTGAAAAGCCCTCCTTCCACACTATACTGCTGAAAACGCACATCACGTGACCACACACACACACACACACACAAACACACTCTGTCATGCGCTCCAGCATATGTGCCCGTCTGAGCTCCAAGCAGTCAGTGGGTCGCTGGATTGCATCTCACTGTAGTTGTTAAACATGAAATTTAATTAATCTTGTCTCCATCTAACGACTCTTCAGTCTTTTGAATCCATCAGGTAACGTGTCACAGCGTCAGTACACCACTTCAATTTTTCGCTTTCATGCTTGTACTTAGTAATTTTAGCGAAAACCTCAGATACTGTTGCTTGGTTTCTGTTGGTTGTGCACCTTTTTTACCAACCAAGTTTGTCGACGCCATTAAAACGACACAGATCACTCTGCCTATTCATGCCAGAGTCCCGCGGAAAAAGTGATTGACAGGTGGTAATTTGTGTGTAGCTTATCTTCATTTATTTATGATTTGATTATGGGTAAAACAAAGACCATACGGGTCCGGTAGTTAAAACGGTAGGCTACAAATAATTAATTCGTTATGAATTAATTAATTAATTATTCATAAATAATAAATTCACCGCCGCCTATGATGACGATGCCATCATCCATCGCAATGTTTCACATTAAGTTAGACATCGTATGATGCCAAATTGGTTGACGTTGCTCAACCCTATTTTCAGTTTTATCTTTTCTTTTCGATACTATGTAGTGTTGGGTAGTGGCTCTTTTTTGAAGCTTCAATAAATCAGTCATAAAATTAACCCAATTGCCGCCAGAGAGTTATCGCATGTCTTATAAAGTAGATTGATGTGTTTTATAACAAAAAAAAAAAAGAAGTTTACTCAAGAAAAAACTCAAATTATTGACGTCCAGTGGCTGCCGAATGTGTTTTTGGCAACTTCTTGGGTGATGGGGATATTTTTAATGATTATTATATACTTAAGCAAACAAATTTTCTCTTGTTTTCCACTTTCAATTAGTTCTCTGCGTTTCATTATCCTCATTCATCTTTCACTGGAGCTTCTGCTACAAATGCGTCTTGCATCATACATCAAGTCAGAGGTTATCCAAGAATTTGGCAGCTGCTGAAGGTCAATGATTTGAGTTTAGAATTTGAAATTAGAAATATCTTTGTTACAAAAACACATTTATTTTCTTCATAAGGCATGTATTAACACCTTGCTGGTGTATGGGTTAGTTTTATGACAGATTTTTTGTGCTTTTGGAATCTTAAAAAAAGAACCACAACCAAACACTATTATACAGCATGAAAGAGCCAGGATAAAAAAATACAATAAAGCTACTCTTACTGTGTTCGTCTGAAAGAAGAACTTAACTAACTAAACTTTTTTTTTTTTTTACTTTTTGGGTGAACCATATTGCTTTGATTTTGCACATAAAGGAAATTTTGGATGGAAGCAGCTATTGAGCTACCTTGAGATTAATTAAACCCAGACAGATGTCACTGCTCTTGTTGTGCCCTCTGGCATCAGTTTATCCCAAAGAGAGGAAGCCATCTGCGCTGAAGGACAGTATAAGTGTTTCAGACTAAGTGTTTGTGTGGGTATTTACTGTACTATTTGTAAAGCACGTCTAGTGTGTCATTCGTCTGACAGGATTCCATAGGAGTTGTGTATAGATTGAGCTCGTTGACTGGAATTAATGCACTTCAGGCAATTAGCTCTACCAGGATTACGCTGGAAGTTTGGTCCGCGTAAAGTCAGCACATATGTGGCATAGCTTTTGCTTGTCTGACACAGGGGCCTCATAGCAGAGAAGTGGCCTTGGGGGCCCCTGGAGCTGTCAGCTTTCTCAAGAGCACAACATCAAGTAACAAGCAAGATCTTAAGGGACAGTTGGTCCAAAAATAAACTCTATTTTTAGTCTTCATTTCAAACATTCATGACTTTTTAGATCTAAGTCTAATACATTTGTGTTAAGATGAACTTTGAAAATATATTTCCAAAAAAATACAATGCAAAAAATGCTAATTATTCACAAACATAGAACAAAATCCACAGTTATATACAGGATTTTAACAAGGAAGCCTGTAAAGGGACGTTTCAACGCAAAAATCAAACTTCTATCATTAATTTTACAATAAATTGTCTTAAATTTAACTATCTACACTACCTGACAGAAGTCTTGCACTCCTATAGCACTCCTTCTCATACTTCAGCCTCCACATCAAAGTTCCTGAAAGCAAAGAAGGTCAAGGTACTCCAGTATTGGCCAGCCCAGTCACCAAATATGAACATTATTGAGCATGTCTGGGGTAAGATGGAGGAGGCATTGAAGGTGAAATCGAAATCAAAAAATCTAGATGAACTCTTGGAGTCCTGCAAGAACGCTTTCTTTGCCATTCCAGATGACTTTATTAATAAGTTATTTGAGTCATTGCAGAGGTGTACTGTATGGATGCTGTCCTCCAAGCTCATGGGAGTCATACACACTATAAATGACTTTTCCACTGCACCATGACTTTATATTCTATACTGTACAATATTTTTGTTAAGTGGTAAGACTTTTGTCTAAGTCACACCTTACTGTCCTAATTAAATAATTAAAAATCAAGGCATGATCATATTTTATTTTGGTAAAATAAGCGTAATCCAGAGGCCTTTGCCTCCAGAGGCCTTTGCCTTTCATATAAGCCACTTCTGATACCCAATGATCAACTAGAAGTTAAGTCATTATTTGTTGTTCCTAAAACTAGGATAGGTGACAAGACTTTTGTATATTTTCAGATAAAATTGCATATACAAAACCCCCAAAAATAAATAGAACAAAATCCAAAATTATATTCAGGAATTTCACAAAAATAAACTAAGTTGACAAATTAAAAAAAATATATCTGAGATTCGTAGTTTTAAATAGTACCCATATACACTATAAAAATGCTGGTTTCCACACAATATATTTGTGTTGGGACAACATGAAAGAATTAAGTTAACATATCAGTTTTTACAAATTTATGTGGATTGAACATGAAACAATTAATTTGTCCCAAAACATTAAAATATGTAGTTTAAACAAACAGCAAACATAATTTTTTGAGTGTATATTACATTATAACACTACTTCGTGAGGCAACTTTCATTTGTGGGTTTCTACTTGCGTTTGTGATTTGATTTTCTTCTGCTTTTGTGGGTTTTATATTAATCATTCAGAATTAACACAAGTATTTATCAGCTATTTGTGCAAATCAGAGTTTGCTGACCAAGCCTCTTGTGATACCTCAGCATTTTATTCACCTCTACAGATATCTCTGTCTACCAGGAAGAGTCTATCTGAATTCATTTATTAGTGATGGAGGTCGCTCAAGCATGCGTGCAAGCCATTTTCAATTGCGTGAGGCTATTTTTCCCAGTAGTGTGCATGCTAAGTAAGGCCAGACTGCAGAGGAATGCAATTTGTAATTTGGCTGTAGTGGAAGGCACAGCGCTTGCTCTCTGAATCTCTCGCTCTCAGACACCCTGAAGCTTGTCTCTCTTCTGACCCAATCACATTCTTAGCAGCTCTCAGACTGCTTTAAAGCATCACACTATGTCTTCTGCTGTGTCACTCAACGAGTCAAGAGGGAAATGTCTCTTCAAGAATGCTTGACAGTGCTGGTGAAAGGATTTTGCATTTTTAATTCATTTTCTCTGAATGCCCTGTTGTGGTTTTGTTTATTGTATATACTTTTTTCTTTGGACATGGTATAAAATAAAGTAGTGATGCACAGTTACATTTTTTTTTCAGAAATGTTCTAATCCTGATACCAGAAATTTGGATTATCAGCTCTTTTTAGTAAACTGATAATCACGTGTTTATATTTCTCATATTACTTATAAAGAAAAACACAATCAAAAACTATGTTTTCCTAATGGCCAAATATTAAAAACTAGCTTAGTTGATGATTGAGCAACAAAAGTTACTCTGCAAAAAATCACAAGTGCACAATAATTTAATGAAATATTAACATTAAAATATAAATACATTTTGGGGGAATAATTTAAGCGCTAAACCTGTTAAAATGTTGTCAGCTGCTATTTGTATTGATATACATTCATGAAGAACAATTTGCATAAAAAGTAAATATATTTAAAGAGCCCCTATTATGCATTATAAAAGGTCATAATTTGGGTTTGGGGGTCTCCAACAACAGGCTGATATGCATGCAAGGTCAAAAAACAATTTTATTGTCTTATAATATGCATTTATTTTTACCTAATTATTCTAACGACTCCCATATAATTTGTTCAGCGATTTATTTGTTCGCAAACCCCTCATTTGCGTGAGGCTAATCTGCGCTGATTGGACCGATGACCAGTTTGTTGTGATTGGTCGACTGGGTTCAGCGTGAGACAGAGAGAAACATCCAGCACGGTTATGAAGCAGCACAGAGTATGTGAGAGCCTAATGGGAAAGGCACGTTCACGTTTTACCGTATCCGGCACTACATCTTTGGTGATGTACATTGTTGACGTTGATGCATTCAGGCAAAAGATCCGAACCCAACATGATTCATTTATTTTACTCTTGAGTCACTCTTGAGTCATTTTGTTAAAGAATCAATAGTTTTAAACACGGTGCACTTTCAGATTTAAACCTCAGCTGGATGCTTTCATTCACTTTAGAGCTGTTACACACGACAGAGTAACAAATTTGATGTGTTGTCGTCAGTGTTAGGTGACAATGAAGAACCTAAAGTTGGGTGTCAATATATTTAAGCACTGCAGAGAGACAGCCTCAGACACAGTTTGACATTATACCAGCACTTTTGTCGATGCTGTAAACAAAAACTGTTTTGCCTATTGACATGAATTTCACAACATTTAGTCATCATAGTCTGACGATGATCCGAGTTAAATTTGGTGATATTTCGATATACGGTCTAGCAGGAGTTTGGCATATTTGGTATCAATGTTCTCTGCATGACCCAAGGAATAAGTTGAGATCATTTTTTATGACAATAAACATATGCAGACTAAAGTTATTAGCAAATTTATGAATCACTATTGATGGTTAGTGAACGGTTTATAACTTGTGACCACTAGGTGGCGCTGTTATCAAATTTATATGTTGGGGTCATTGTGAGTTGCCAATGACAGACCTAAAGATCAGTGTCAATATGTTTAAATATTGCAACGATCGAGGAGGAGTTCGCAAAAAAACATTTTTGAACAAAATCAATATGGCGGACAGGAAGTTTTCCGTAATATGGCATGTTTGGTATCAATGTTCTCAGCATGACCCAAGGAATAATTCAAGGTCAATTTTACCACATTAAATCTATGCAATCCACATTTTTTTGCCATTTTGGAAAATTCATTATTGATGGCTAGTTAAGGGTTTATAACACACCACCACTAGGTGGTGCTGTTGCCAGATTTATGTGTGGTGGTTATTGTGAGGTGCCAATGACACACCTAAAGTTCAGCATCAATATGTTCAAACATTGCAGAATTACATCCTCAGACAATCTTTGACATCGTGCCAGCACATTTGTCGGTGGCGTAAACGAAAACTGTGTTGCGTATCAACATGAATTCCATAACTTTTTGCCAGCATGGTCTGAAGAATATCGGAGTCAAATTTGGTGAAAATCGTAAAAACGGTCTAGGGGGAGCTCGAAAAAATAGGTTTTCAACCAAAAACAAAATGGCGGACAGGAAGTTGACTTCATTTTGGCATATTTGGTATCAATGGTCTCGGCATCATCCAGTAAATATAACAAGACACATGTCATGTCAATAAGGAATGTTTAGAAAAAGTTATTAGCATTTTTCAAAAATTGCTTATAACATTTGGCCACAAGGTGGCGCTGCTCCAGAAATTTTTGAGTACCTTCAGGGCATGGTGTCGAAGATGCAGACCATGTTTTGTAAAGATTTGTGAATACGTTTGTGAAATATAGGATTTTTTGACAAAAATCTAAATGGGCGACGCCCAAAATGGCTGACCTAGGAAAATCGGACATTATTCGACTCGGCATGCTCTGTCGGATGGAAAGAGACCTGTTTTATGAATTTTAGACGAAGGGCTGAGAAGATATAAGTAAAAAAAGCAATTTTCTGTATCTCCGGACTACTTGGGTTGCTCCGAAACGCTGCAGTTAACCTCAGACCATGGTTGTCATAACACACACCAAGTTTGGTGTAAATATGTCATTCAAAATTCAAATAGCGAAAAAATTTTCATGACGGAAAATGACATCATAGGGTGCGTTTGAATCAAAGAATTTTGACTGTAGTCCATTCGGTTCAAAAGTTATAACTATAAACAAGTGAAACTTTGGACAAGTGGTGGCGCTAGAGAGTTTGAGTTAGAGACTTCAGGTTTGCTGTGCTTCATGTTGACACTGCCCTCTATCATTGTGCCGCTAACGGTTATATGGGCTGCCATTCAAATCCGGTGGCAGAAGAAGAAGAAACGGAAGAATAATAATAATAGGAACGCTAACAGAAGCAGGAAGGGCAGCTGTGTGCCTGCTTGTTTGACAGCCTACAACCTTCATTGATTCACTTCCTAGGATGCTTATATGTTGTAGGTTAAGAATGCAAAAATACTCAGTACACAATTGAACAAATAATCTGCAATAACAAAGCAACAGTGACCACGTAAACACAGTTGCTCACACTTTTGTGCAATTTTCATGCAGTGTTACAGTCAGATCTACAGCGTTGTCTTACTTTCAATCTTTCTGAAAATTCTTCATTGAATTTTTCGTCGTTTATAAATGAATCTGTGGTAATATTAAGTGAAAACAGGAGGACTAAGTTTTTACTGTTGTGGTCTGGATCTTTATTAAAAGTTCATCCTCTCTTTCCTTGGGATTTTTCTTTGAGAGGAAGGCAATATTGCAAAGGCTTTTGTTTTATGTCTTTAAAGCTACATTTATCATTTAGTTTCTGTATAGTCCTGTGTTTGACTCTTGTTATTTGCGTACATAAGTGTGAAACGGTGGGCGGAGCTACATTGCAAAAAATGTCTTGTTTCTAGTCCAAACATAACAAATCATTTCCAAATATCTTATTTAAAAGCGAGAACAAGATTAATTTGCTTACCCCATTGCCAGATTATGTTGCTTAATTTAAGGAAAAAAACGCACTTGATTTCTTAATTTGTACTTATTATTACTGAAAACAAGACAATATTTTCTGCTCGTCTACAAAGTGCTCCTTGGTTTAAGAATAGTTTGAAAAAAATCAAGTGAGGCAAGGATTTTTTGCAGTGTAAACAGCCAGTGATGTACTGTAGAAGCAGGCATTAATCTTCTATGGGGGCGGAGTTTAGTTGCACTATTGCATAATAAAGTGGCTCATTCACAACCTGTTGTTTGGCAGATTAGCTTCATTATTGGCTGTTTTTAAACTAATGAGAATGTTTTGAGTTCTGAATCTTACTGGTTGTTTTTAATAGCACATCGACCCCATAATATGTCGAGTTTGAGAGGATTTACATTTCTCAGTTCACGACCCTTTTAAATTTCAATTACTATATGTGCTTGAGTGAAACATTCATAGTCTTTTCTACTCCTGTGTTGGGATCTAGCAGAAACCCTGTACCAAATAATGTGATTTAGAAACCGCAAGCTCCAGCAAGATGAAGTCCTTTTATGTGAGACCATAGACCTTCATCTACAAATCAAGTATAATAATGGTAACACTGAATGATCTTGAAGAGTCCGAATGCGACACACAGTTTGAATGCTGAATGACAGACAGCCGCTGCAGAGAGATGAGTGTACTTGAACTTTAATTTAACATCTTATATAGTCATCTGTACCTTACATTAAGCTATCAGATTGCTTCTCTAGACTTGGATATAAAGCATTCAAATTTTGTGGGGATTTTTGGGGGTCATTTGACTTAACAATAACACAGAATAGGATGCAGATTATTAGTATATCACATTTGGATCAGTCAGCAAAGAATGACAGTATGAGCTGATACTGATTTAGGTATTAGATTGGTATTGGATCCAATGACAAGTAAAAAAACGAAAAGATAATTAACTGCATTAATTGCACAAAATAGTTAATGAGATTATAACTTTTCTGAGCCTTTCTTTGCAATGAAATCAGCTTGAGTTGTGAAAAGACATTTAATTATATGCATTCATCCATAGTTAGATGTGGATTTTATATTAAATCCTAACCATGGTGTTTCTATATCAGCGCTTTTCAGTCGCAGATAGCCAGGGGGTCTGTGTAAAATTCATGAATTGTGAATGAAAATCTCAGACCATGGCGAGAAATATGATTACAGTGCATAGTGACGGTGTAAGTCCTGAGAGGACAAAAAAAAAAGGTCATAAAATGTCATAATAATATATTATCAGCTTTCACTGACTTTTTTTTCCCATAATTATCCAAAATGCATTAATTCTGAGGATATTCACTTTAATTATTTTTTATGATGGTTTTATTTTTAAAAATCTGTTATATTCCATATATTAAATACTAAGCAGATGTGTGGGGATTATTACAGTCTTGCACACGTCAGCGATTATTAGAAACATCAATTTTGATTCAATATTACTTTTGAGCAGTTTCAGATTTAAAAAAAAGCTTACCAAACACTAGGCCTGTGCGATTAATCAAAAAAGGTTGCAATCTCATTTCAACCCTACATACGATCTTAAATCAGCTTTTCTATGATTCAGCTAATTATATTTTCGAGGTCAGGAGAGAAGCATAAAAGGGATCACACAAGTCTTCACATTGTTTTATATACATTGCTCAGCAACATGGACACCTCCAAATGGTGTTAAAAATGTCACATACTGTATTTATAAGGTATAATTCACCCAAAAATGTCATTTCTGTCTAAATGTAATGATGTATTAGCAGCAGCGAAATCACACGTGAGCTGATGCACTGTTTGTTTACTACTGAGAGGACGTGCCCGACAATGATGTCTACTTTAGTGAACAGGGTAGGGTTGCACCTGTTTGTAAGTTCTTTCTTAAACTGGAACGTAAAGGTCCACACTAGGGGCTTAGTAACTACTAGCTAGTTTGTAACTAAATTTGTTCTCACTTCGGTTGCACCACATGTTCTTAAGGCACACCGTAGTTAGCAGGTCGTAAGCTCTCCGTAAAGTCATACGTAGTCGCATTGAATGACATAATATCCAATGAAAAGCATTTAAATTAAACTGCTTTAAAATGCTGCAACTGATGCATCTATATAAAACTGTCTAATGAAAATTAAATAAAAAATCACATTTAGTCACTAATAGCAGACGACACACACACCTGCATCGCGAGCCGTGATGCACGCGAAATACACATGAAGTTCTCAAAACATTAAACTTTAATTTTTTTTTCTCGTTTTAATTGATGGATACAATTAACACAAAACACTCCTTGAAAATAAAGAAACTCTTCTTTCACAACCTCCAAAAAAATGTGAGATTTGGGAGGAAAATAAGGCTCTGAGTAGAGGGAGATCATTCTTCATTATGATCGCGAGCTCCTCTATGTAAACTTTTCTACCGTTATACATGGGGGGAGACTGCCGTAAATATTTAGTTGGAACGTAGCATTACGTTTAAACTTTAACTAAACGTTTATTTAACGTTTATTGAACCTGCATAGGGTGTGAATAACAGGTAAAAAAGTCGTAAATAACGTTTAGCTTGTTGCACAGAGCGATTGTTTGGGAGCCGCACGGGAAGTATGATTTGCATGTACTTTCTTTTCTTCTCAAAGTGACAGCACCATGACATAAGCGCACTCGGCAGTGAAAGTGAAACTGAAAGCACGCACATCATTTACATGATCATATCGCATTTTAGAGTTATAATTACGACAAGCATTTGATATCTTTTTTCTTTGATATCGAACACAATGTGCATGAAAATAAATGTTTACTGAGTCAGTATAACCAAAGACTATAGAATACACAAGAAATGTAGAGAAAAGTGTAACGTCAATAGGGCTAATAAAGCCTGCCTTCTAGTAGAGGAGCCAATCGTCGATTGCTATACAGAGAATAAAGCCCGCCTTTTAGTACAAGAGCCAATCATCGATCGCTACAGACTGACAATACTTCGGGGGAGGAGCTTGGACTAGACGTGAGTTTCTGCAGATTTTGTGTGATTTGAACATTTAGAAATGAAACATGTGAGACAGTTGCTGTTTAGTTTTATTGGTGAATTCTAAAATAAAATTCAATCATAAGCTTGGCAAGTACAGTAGTTTTGGAGAATTTGATGTTTCCCCATTCAGACAGAATGCCCGCGAGGCGTTTTAAAGAAGGCCGCTGAGTAAAATGACTTGTCTTAAAGGGACTCATAGATATATACATTAGATGTCACCTACCCTGCTGTTGTCTATTAGAAGGAATGCGTGAATAGAGTCGCCATTTTAGTGCAGGGTAGCGCTCCTTTGAAATAAATGCTGGACCAAGGTGCAGTGGAGGACTGTGGCCATCCAAAGCCAGAGATATACACATATACACATATATCTATGATCGGGAGTTTTCCAGGTGGTTAGTATGCAAATATTTTTTTTAAATTACGAAAATTATTATTTTACATCACTTTTCAACATTTATGGATGTGACCGCATGGGCATTGCCGACAAAGAGCGTGTTTGTGTGCATGGAAATGTATTATCCTCCCTCCCTGTTTAATTTGATCTAATCCATGTCCTGAAACACACACCCTGCTTTTACTTCTCATTCTGACAGAGAGAGCGATTCGTTTGTGAATGAATCTTGTTATGAACGACTCGTTCACTTAGCCGACAATAATACAAGTTTCTAGCAGCGCAGCATCTTGTTGTTATATATTTTATAACATTGTTTGCTAATTTTATTCAACAAAACTATAAGCCTAGAATTTAGTGCGAGTTGGTGCTTCTTTGCCTTATGGTAAATGCAGTAGGTGACTGTATTATCATCAATAATGTTACTTGTTTAGCACAAAAGTTCGTAACATACAAAAACGTAAAAAACAAAATCTTACCTATGAAATGTGATGCCTTTGTGCTTTGTTTTCTTTGTTTGCTCGTTACAAAGTCCAGCATCTTCACATTTGCACAATGTCTTCTTGTCTAGTGCGGTTGAATGACTTTTGTCCTGGGAGCACTGTACAAATGTGGTGGCGCTATGTAATATCTAGTGTACAGTATATATCTATGAAAGGGACTTTGGTATAACTACTCTAGCCTACATTATGTTGAATATAATCTGATAATGACAAATGTTTCATTTTACCAGTGAATAAAATGGTCTTATAAAGTCATCAATGACAGATATCAAGCTAATGTCTCAAACATAAGAATTCAACTTCAGAATTATGAATAGTTGTATTCTGATGTCATCACTTTACTGTGAATTAACAAAAAGGACACAAGTCTATACACAATTTAACATTTTAACCAACAGTAGACCTACACATAGGCCTGATATTATTGTTGTTTTACCATATGTTTGAGAATAACAATAATAATGACTCATTAACCTTTATTTTACATCTACAGAATTGTGAGAAAATCGTGACCTTGATTTGAAGCAAAAAGAATCGTGATTCTCATTTTAGCCAGATTCGTTCAGCCCTACCACACACAGAAATTTCTCAGGACAAACACACACTCTTTAACAAAACCGCAATATCTATACAAAAACACCCACATAATTAGATTTATATATTTAATTAATTTGGCCTCAAAAGTGTGTTTGCTCTCCGTAACCCAAACTTGAAAAAAATGTGCCAAAATGTCTAAATACAAAGGGCTATTTTGATTCTTAAGATCCTGAGTGTGTGCTTTTTTTTACCAGTGTAAAATAGATTTATGAAAGAGAGGGTGTTTAGGGGTTAATATATTTTTGATCAAGTAAATCTAGCCATGGCATAAGAGACATCTTTTTAAAAAAATCAAAAAAATTCTTACAGACCCCAAGATTTTGAATCTCAAAATGTCAAAAAAAAAAAAAAAATAAATAAAATAAACGGTCAAAAATGCCAGAATTGCAAAGATGGTACATTACTATTTCAGTATCAGCTTTGTATCTGTATCTCATTTGTTTGATCTGATCCTGCTTTACATTTAAAGGTAGTACTTCATGATAATTTGACAGTTTACATGTTAAAAAAACTCGATCATCCAGCACTATGTTCCTATTTAAATTGATCTAGTTGTTTGTTCTTTATTCGTTCTTTAAAGATTTATATTCTATATATCGGCTACATACACTGCTGATTTGACCTTTTTTTCTACCTACTGAGAGAGCAATCTCTGAGTAACTTTTTCTTTCTCTTGGGTCAAGGAGGACATATTTCATTGATAGAGCATTATTGAAGCGGATGCAGATACGGAGGTGATAAAGACGTGAGCTCATTGAAGCGTCTCATTAAGCTGTCACATACAGCAGTGTGTGCCACCTGCTTGCCGAAGTGCAGTAACTGCCAAAGAGTTTGAGTTATTTAAGGCATTCAGGATTCAGCTGAGAAGAGGGAAATCGGGTTGTTCCCTCACTGACAAAAGTCCAGAATTTTCCCATACAGCTCATTTGTTTTATTTTGACTGCTATATTATCATAAATAAGACCAAGCAGAATACTGGCGTGACTTAATCTGGACTAATTTTGGCCAATGCAATAATGATATAACGAAGTCATCTTTCGCTACTGTATTGTTTTTAAATAGAGAAAACATTTGACAAGTAACTTTTATTTTAATTCTTGGACATGATTCTTGAAAGAAAACATGACCAATAAAAAAGTGTGAAGCACTTTTACAAGAGAGGCTAGAAAAATTGTAAAGCTCTTAATTAGTATCATCATCATCATCATCATCATCATCATCATCATCATCATCATCATCATCATCATTATTATTATTATTATTATTATTATTATTATCATTCATTCATTCATTTTCTTTTCGGCTTAATCTTTTTATTAATCAGGGGTCACCACAATGGAATGAACCAGCATATGTTTTTATGCAGCGGATGCCCTTCCAGCTGCAACCCAGTACTGGGAAACCCATATATATATATACACACACATATATATATATATATATATATATATATATATATATATATATATATATATATATATATATATATATATATATATATATATAATATAAAATGAAAATATGTATAAGAAGAATGTAAAAAATTCCCCTCAATTTGTTTTATTTTGCAAATAAATAAAACATTTGGGGCTGTGAAAAGATTTGAAGAACAAAAAAATCCCCCATGATTCCCGTCACACATAAAATGATTGATAATGTGTTTGGAGTCACATAAACACATCATCTCTCAGATGACTGAATGATTCTACAGTATTCTAGATCAGTGCAGACTGGGCATGTGCGCACATTTCAAAATAGCCTAGTGGGCGGGGCAATGTTGTGTATTCACCTTTTCTCAAGTTCATGTCAGAGGCAGAGCTGCATTTATTTGGCACCCGAGCACATCAGGAGCTCTCGGGTTACAGACGCTGAAGTCTTCAGACACACACACACACACACACACACACACACACCTGTTCATGTCCTTAAAGACACAAACTGGACATGCTGGAGGAGGGTGGAGGAGCACCTGTGTTTAAACTCCATGGCTCGAACAGGGTCGCTCTGTCTTTAAGGTGCTCGCTGCATTGGCAGACGGTCCAGAATGACGTCAGGCATGTGAAATATGGATGGATAATTGAGAGGTTTTTGGAGAGTTCTGGTTCTTGGCCTTATGATTTTGATTAGACATACCCCTCCCCCCCTCCTTGTTCTGACATACGCAACACCCCTATAGATAGACTGTGACTCTGGCCTTAGCTGTTTTGCAGATGGCCGAGCGACTCTCCCCTGGATCACTTTGCTGCAGATTCACCAGATTCCTTGGCAGGGGATCGAGGTAGACCTAAGAAAGGGAAGATCTCCTCTTTTAGATAAAGAGCACTCCCCTGCATTAGGACGATAACGCTGCATTGTAAATAGATCTGGGGATGTTTGTATGCCTTAAACACAAGCATATGCAAATATGTGTAATGCTTTTGTGGATCTGTCTGTCTGTCTTGTTTATGTGTCTAGCAATGTGTAGTGTGGTTATGCAAGTGTATTTCTTGGACGTGTCTGCTTGTCTAAATTAATTATAAAAACATCCTTCACTAAGTGTAAAAAAATTATGTGCAATAATTAAAGTCAAAATAAGTTTTTATTGCCAAAAATAAGTCAAAAATAAAATATTGTTATTTATTTATTTATTTATATAATTAATTTTTTATCCAGAAAATAAATATATAAGGATCCAAATAATCTCAGAAACAGAATAATTCGGTATAGACACTCAAGTGTCAGGGATAAAACTGACAAATGAGTGTATAATTTATGTTAAAGCTGAATAACAATAATCTTGCTATTTTGGAGATCCAGATCCAATCCAAAAACATCATCTTATATATATATATATATATATATATATATATGTGTGTGTTTAAACATTGAAAGCATGTTTAGATAATCAATATTTCTCTGTATACTGTATGTGCATTTATGGACCAAAAAAAGCTTTTCTGGACACTTTTCTGTTATAAGCCTTATTAAACTGAATTGATCAGAAAAGACTTAATATTAATGTGTATAAACATTTCATTGAAAACAGCAAAAGCTATAGATTTTACCAGTTGATTTTGCACTCCTCTGACATTAAATAATCAATATAAAAAAAAAAATATATATATATATATATATATATATATATATATATATATATATATATATATATATATATATATATATATATATATATATATCAGTTGGCATTTCTGTGTGGAGTTTACATGTTCTCCCTGTGTTCGCGTGGGTTTCCTCCGGGTGCTCCGGTTTCAGGCGGTTCATTCCGCTGTGGTGACCCCAGATTAATAAAGGGAATAAGCCGAAAAGAAAATGAATAAATTTAGTTTATGACTTATTTTTGGCAATATATAAACTCAGTTTAATTTTAATTCATACACAGCATTTTTTTTATACTCAGCGAAGGATGTTTTTATAATTAATTGACATATATATTATATAATTTAAAGTGTGTATTATTAAGAGTCAGACTCAGAATACACTTTTATTGGCATTCAGTAATGCAATAAGGATAAAATGGAGCACATAGTAGCTAGAATTGATAAAGAAACAACCCAATAAAAAAAATATAATAATATATAAAATATTAGTAAAATTAGTAATCAGAATTAGCTTTAATTGCCAAAAATATAATAGGAAATATGACTTTCAGCAGTGAGGTAGTAATTTATGTAGTGTACAAAATGTATGAAACTATGTACATGCAAATGAGAAATATGATTGAAATCACTTATTGTATATGGGATAGATAATGCAGTACTATCAATGTACTAAAAATAATACAGCATTCATTCATTCATTCATTCATTCTGTTTTTGGCTTAGTCCCTTTATTAACCAGAGGTCGCCACAGCGGAATGAATGAACCGGCAACTTATCCAGCATATGTTTTACGCAGTGTATTCCCATGGGAAGAACATGCAAACTCCACACAGAAACGCCAACTGACCCAGCCGGGGCTCGAATCAGTGACCTTCTTGCTGTGAGGCGATTGTGCTACCCACGGCGCCATCATGCTGCCCTATAATACAGCATTACACATGTTATTATGCTGACTGATAAATAGTGGCTGTGCTTTATTTTACAGTATGCACACATTCATCTAAGTAATTATTGGGTTATATAAGGTAACTACATTAAGTTTCATGGTTTGTACCTAGTTCTTACACACTTATTATATTTTCTATAGCATGTAGCTGTAAAACTGGGCTTCCAAAAACAATATCCTCAGCTTCATGTTGTCCTATGACAGGGGTGTCCATGGTCCTGGAGGGCCAGTGTCAGGCTCCAACTTCCCTTAACACACATGCCTGGAAGTTTCTAGCGTACCTAAACAGCTTGATAAGCTGGTTCAGGTGTGTTTAATTGGGGTTGGAAATAAAATATGCAGGACAACAGCCCTCCAGGACCGAGTTTGGACAGCCCTGTTCTATGACTTTATTTTCTTCATGAACACAAAACGTCTTTTGAATAAAGTATTTTTTGGTCCATACAATGAAAGTGAGTGGAAACCAAAACAATGATAGACCTCGCTGACTTTCACTGCAGTGAGAAAAATCTCACCCTTACAATGTAAAAAGGATTTTTCAAAGTTGTAAATAAAACAATGATCATTGTGTCTAAAAAGAAAACAGTATTTCAGTCTTTCCATTTCGGCATGTCATATACAATTCAATATGAAGCTCGCTTTTTCTTAATGCACAAATCCGACTAGCAATTTCCAGGTGAAAATAGCTTCTAAAGGAAATCCCACACCAATTTAATTCATTGCAGATTTGATCAGAAGCACAGCAATATGCAAATGTACTTGCAGTCTACTGTGAAAAACTCTGAATAGCTTTCATTGCTCAGCAGACTCAACTGAATTGGATCATTGTTTAAAGTCAAATACAACACTCATACTTTAATTTGTCATTGAAAAGGCAAGCATTGACAATATTTTCCAGGTCCTAATAGCCTATTGGGTCGAAATGATCTGGAAATGGCTGGCAATTAGTTTGTCAATTCTGTAAGCTTGAGTTTATATCCAGTACAGCTCTGCTTGTACAGCACGCTCAGTCCAAATGTATTTGCACAGAATATCAATGTGAGCACATCTGCTCTGTGACCTGCTCTCCGTTACAGTCAAATCACAAAATAAAATGCACCCCCAGCTACTCTATAAGCGTCTGCTGATATGCAGTTGCCGTTTTCAGGACTGCTTGATATTTGAGTTGATTTTTTTCTATTCTTTGACAAATAGAAAGTTCTACAAGAAATGCAATCAACAGTAATGCTATGTGAAAATAGACTTCTAGGCAGGCTTGTTTGTTTACATCAGATGTTGGTGTGGCATCTTTAATGTGTTACTAGATGCTCTAGTGGTTTACTGTCAGTTGCTGTTATCATTCTTCAGTTTTCGCATAGCTTACACAGCAGAGTTAGACAGGCCACTTTAATTAGCATAACTCAAACCCAAATGCACCCAGGATATTATGCGTGCAATCGGGGATGCTGGCTCTCATCTCATTATTGTTGATAGATCCTGATGAATGAAATATGAAATAGAAATGTCCAGAAATGTGACTGTTAAAGGATTGGTACTGCACTGATGGTGTTTGTCCGAACCATGGCAACCGTCAGCCAGGATTAATGCCATACGTGAGCTGGCACAGGAGGAAAGGAGCGATGCTGGGACGCAAATGAGACAGAAATCAATATTTACCTCCCAAGACAGAATGAGGATGTACAGAGATTCATTGTGGGTTCTAATGACATAAGTGTCTCCACTCTTCTTCCTTTCCTCCTGTGACAGTTTTGGGATAATTTAGCTGTTGTTCCATTAATACAATTTATGCAAGCTTGTTTAGTTATTTATGACTTGACATTAAAGGCTGTACTGTTGCATTCTCTCCATTTCTTTCAATTGACTTTTGGGGTGTACTGTATATATGTGTATATATATATATATATATATATATACAGTTGAAGTCAGAATTATTAGCCCGCCTTTGAATTTTATTTCCCAAATGATGTTTAACAGAGCAAGGAAATTTTCACAGTATGTCTGATAATATTTTTTCTTCTGGAGAAAGTCTTATTTGTTTTATTTTGGCTAGAATAAAAGCAGTTTTTAATTTTTTAAAAAACATTTTATGGTCAAAATTATTACCCCATTTAAGCTATATATATATATATATATTTAAAATAGTCTACAGAACAAACCATTGTTATACAATAACTTGTCTAATTACCCTAACCTGCCTAGTTAACCTAATTAACCTAGTTAAGCCTTTAAATGTCACTTTAAGCTCATGGCAAAGATCAAATAAATCAGTTATTAAAAAATGAGTTATTAAAACTATTATGCTTAGAAATGTGTTGAAAAAAATCTTCTCTCCATTAAACAGAAATTGGGGAAAAAATAAACAGGGGGGCTAATAATTCTGACTTCAACTGTATATACAAAGTGTTGGGGAAAATTACTTTTAAAGTAATGCATTACAACATTTAGTTACTCCCCCAAAAAATAACTAGTTGTGTTACATTACTTTTGAGTTATTTTGCATTACTTTTTGTTACCTGGCTGAGGCTGTTTTTTTCTTTTTTTTTAAATTGAGGAATTCAACAACTGCACTGTTTAACCTTCACCTTCATTTACCTTTAAAAAATGCATAAAACAAAAAAAGAGGATAATGTTATCTGAGAACTTCCTGACCTCAGAGCTATACACGGCATTTATATACAGATTATGGAAAGCTGAAAGCAATGTGTTTGCTACGTTTTGTACTATTTGTCTCAAGTAAAATCAATTTCCATTGAAACAATCGCCTTCTCCTTTTCTTCGATGCATTGTTAATAATCACATTCTCTCATTGGCTGTTTGATTCATTGTGACGACTTTAATTTTAATTTAGCAATTTATTTTTTAAAAGCCAATTAATTAACTAAAAAGTAACATTTTCAAAAAGTAACTTAAATATTATTACTTATTTTTAAAAACTAATGCGTTACTCTACTCACGATATCCCCAATACTATATATATATATATATATGGTTTTCTTATTTTAGGCGTGGGCAATATTGTTGGTAAAATTCCATTGAGTAAGAAAAGCTACAGTGGTCTCTGAAATAACTTGAAACTGAAAAAAGAGTAATTATTAATCAAAAATGACTGAAAATAAACAATTGAAAATCAAATATTGCTTTTAAATTGTGGCTCAACAGAAGCTGTAAGAAAAGGCAAGCTAATGAAACTGGCCTGGGCAAAATTGAAGGGTACCAACGTTTTTTTTTTCAATATACTGTATATAGATAAATGTTCATTCTTTTTTGAATATTTTCACAGTATTTGATAATATATATTTGAGTTTTTTTTTTAAATTTTGGCTGAAATAAAAGCATTTTTTCTGATTGTCTATAGAACTGGCCTCTTTTGACCCTCATTTGGGCATGTTTTTATGATTATTTATTATTGAATTTTTCAGAATGAGTTGTATACACAGCAATGAGTAGAACATAAACAGTATACAGTATTTTTGAGCGAAAAATGAAAGAAGAAAAAAATAAACAGCACTGTGGTCTAATTCAAAACAATATTACAATATTGCAGTGTGCACAGTTAAGGATAAATAGTAGACTTATAATCAATGCCAAGACAGGTCAAAGGAATTTCCCACAGCTTCTGAAATTACTTGCATTTTCCTTTTACTATATGTCCAATATTTTACACAATTAAGGTTTCTTTAATGAGGATTATCCAGTCCTTGACAAGAGGGGGTTCTGTCCCGACTCCCGACCCATTTATTTATAATTAATTTCCTCCCCAGCATCAGCAGAGGTTGGGCATGTTTTTGTTCTGTAATAGTGTCACACCAGTTCGTTCTTTAGTTTTGCTTTTCCAGCAACAGTACAGTACATCATCCAATGGTGTGAGCTTGGGCATGGCTTTTTGTTTGGCTGACTAATAGCAGACAGGGAGAGTGTTCAGGAAACTTGTTTAAAAACAGACCGTATTTTCAAATCTCTGTTTTTTTATGTTGGTTTCAGTTTGTTAACATATTGGTACAACCTTAAGTGAAAATATTTAGAGTGTGTTTGCTTTCATATGTAAGTTAAATTCACTGTTTCTGTTCCGGCAGGAAGATGAGGTGGTGCTGCAGTGTGTCGCCGCCATTCAGAAGGAGAATCGTAAATTCTGTCTTTCAGCAGAGGGACTCGGCAACCGCCTGTGTTATCTAGAGCCCACATCAGAGGCCAAGGTAAAGCTTCATGTGTTCTCAGAAACTAATCACAGACAAAATAAAAAAGTCTATAGTTTCGTATTATGCTTTATTATTTATTTTTTGTGCCAGAACATATTTTGTTAACGGTAATACTTTTTCATCATTTCAATAAGCACAATATAAAAGGGATGGAGACAGAAATAACAGGATTGTAAAAGTTTCAATCTTGAACATAAAATTTTTCCATTTTTTTAGGAAAAAAAAGAAATGTTTTTGAAAAGTGTTTTTATAATTTATTAATATTTATTTAATATTGAAGTTCTGAAGTTCTAAATAAAGTGAGAAATATGATCACATATAAATGAGTACATTTCTAAATAATCTATCCTTTAAAATGTAAAAAACAAAGGGCTCTATTTTGACGATCTAGGCGTAAAGTCCAAAGCGCAGGGCGCAAAAGCATTAAGGGCGTATGAGAATCCACTTTTTTCTATTTTAAGGACGGAAAAATCCGCTTTGCGCCGCGGCGCATCTAACAGGGTTGAGCTTATTCTCTTAATGAGTTATAGGTGTGTTTTGAGAATAAACCAATCACAGTCTCATCTTCCATTCCCTATAAGAGTCAGTGGTGTCGCGCCATAGCGCATTTGCTATTTACATGGCAGGCTTTGTAAGTGGAAAAACTGAACGCTTCACTAGCGAGAAAACGGTTAAACAGACCATCTGCAGCACGAGAATGAGCCTCCTCATTCTTTACTTTCACTTTCACTCTCTTCCGTGGATAAAGAAAAGTGTTGTATGCACAGACATCCATTAGCCTACATAATTAATTTAGTTTGTTAAGCACAAAGATTTGTTTCAAAACTATTTTTAAATTCAGATCTTATTTCCAACAAACGAATAAATGAACAATAATAACGAAGTGTGGTCAGAAAACTGAGTTATTTCCAAATAAACATGCTATGCCCCATATGGTCTAAAACCTGACAGGTGGACAAATCTAAGCTTGTTTTTAATAAAACAAATATAAATATGCATATAATAAATAATACTACTACTAATAATAACAACATTATACAAAAGCAAATTGTCATGAATAAACTGAAAAAGCCCCCCGAGATGAAAGCATGAAAGCAGTGGTTTTTATATTTATGTAGAAAATAGTAATTGTTGTAATATTTTAATCCTTTAATTCTTTTTCATTTGTAAAGATGTTTCTGTATTGCTCTACATCCTGTGTCACTTGCGTCAAGCTGAAACTAGCAAACAATTGCGTCGCGCCTTGTGCCGCATTGCGCCGGGTGTATGATAGGGCCCATAGTCTTTTACATGTAGTCAATATATATTAATTTATTAATTGATTGAATTTACATAAATAGTATTATATCATGATATATATTTTTATTAGGATATGTGATGATTTATATCATGATGTTATATTTTTGTCATATTGCCCAGTCCTACTTCAAACTTTCCACAAACTGGGCTGATCACAGAAAAGCTGGCACCTAGTTACATGTACACATACACCTAGTTAGTATGTTTTGTGTTTGATGGAATACTTTTAACAATGCAGAAAGAAAGTAACATGACTAAAAAAAAACTAGTAAGACAGGGAGGCTTTATACTGGTTGGAAGATATTTGCCTTTGTTATGTTGTCCTCTAGCAATACATCAAATTAATGGGAAGAGATTCATGTAGTTGAAAACCATGGCAACAGCAATTGATCCTAGTGCTGTGCGCCATACTTTCCATGCATCAGGAGGCAAAGCAGTAGATGTGTGGGCATCTCTATGGTTATGTGCACTGGATCAACTGAACCCGACCTTGCTCATGCATTAAAAAAAATGAAGGTGGATAATGAGGATGATCTTTCTATCATCATATAAAGTATTGATTTTCTTCATGCATATCAATCAATGATTCCATATAGATTCACCTGCAGTGTTTCTGTGAAATGGATAACCTTCAGTGGCTCGAAGATGTCTGGTGTAATTGGCTGTGTGACGAAGGAGATAAAAGTGTCAGCCTTTACTATACTATCATGCTTTACCATCACCCCGCTCTCTCACATATACCTTAAAAGCTATAAATGGAAACACATTTCATGGGAAACACGTACATAAAGGTTATGGATCATATATGCTTTGCGGGTCATAATCAAGGGCATATTATGGACTCTCATGTGTGCAGATTTTATATGTGGAACGTCATTCCAGAGGGTGCTAAGTGTGACCACTCAAGATCTCTGACACACACACACACACACACACACACACACACACACACACACACACACACACACACACACACACACACACACACACACACACACACACACACACACACACACACACACACACACACACACACTTGTTTTTATGTTTTACGAGGACCAGGTATAATTTAATAATATAATAAAACGTGTTTTATAATATAATAAAACACTTATTAAATGACCTTACCCTACCCCTTAAATTAACCCTCACAGGAAACCTGCGGCATATTTTGAATGTTTAAAAAACCCTCTTAAGTATGATATTAAGCATTTTGAATTACAAAGACACAAGGCATGTCCTCATAAACCACCTTAATAGAGTACAACTAGGTAATACTCATGTCATTATACCAATTTGTGTCCTCGTAAACACTTAAACAAATGTAAACACTAATGCGGTCGTGTATATATATATATATATATATATATATATATATATATATATATATATATATGTATATTCATTCATTCATTTTCTTGTCGGCTTTGTCCCTTGCGGGGTCGCCACAGCGGAATGAACCGCCAACTTATCCAGCACGATTTTACGCAGCGGATGCCCTTCCAGCCGCAACCCATCTCTGGGAACTTCCACACACACATTCACACACTATGGACAATTTAGCTTACCCAATTCACCTGTACTGCATGTCTTTGGACTGTGGGGGAAACCGGAGCACCCGGAGGAAACCCACGCGAACCCAGGGAGAACATGCAAACTCCACACAGAAACGCCAACTGAACCAGCCCAGCCGAGGTTCGAACCTGCGACCCAGCGACGTTCTTGCTGTGAGGCAACAGCACTACCTACTGCGCCACTGGGTTGCCTATATGTATATTCAAGCCCAAAATTATGTGTGTGTAAAAGTGTGTGATACCATAAAAGCCACACACTTTTAAATATATATTTTTATTTATTATTAATATATAGTTCAATTATATTCATTAAATATTATTATATATTACATTATACAGTCAAGCCCGAAATTATAAATATAATGATTTTGGGCTTGACTGTATAATAATAATCATTTACATTATAGACACAGACATATATAATTAATAGATGATTAATTAATTAATTATAAATTGAATTATTTCTTTATTTTAATACACCAAAATATTTATTAGTTTTTATGTGGTGTGTTTAGTGTATATAATTGTTATGTTATCTAACTTTGCACGGCTCCACAAAGCAAGCCAGACCCGTAACAATAAAAAAAATTAAATAAAAAGGACACCTTTAAATTAATGAGGAGCCCGGAGTCTCATCTCCCATTCAAAAGAAAAAGCAACAACAAAGACGTTTGGCCAAAGAAATAACGTAAAGTCAAGTTTAAAGACATAAAAATCTTGCGGAGGTAAAGCCAAAATAAAAACAAAAAACTCAACAACTAAGTAGGTTTTAAACCCTCTGCACATGAAATAAGACAAATTAAACAACATTCACTTACCTCCCAACTAACCACAAAACATGACAAATCTTAATAAAACAAAAGGCACCCTCCTCATCACATGCGTCTCCGTATAGATCTCAATAAGTCAACACTTAGCGTGAAATTTCAACAATATCGCCGAGCAAAACAAGCCGGGAAACAAAACAAAACAAGCCGGGAAAGAGGAGACTCTCCGAAAGATGTTCCAGCCCGGTTTAAATTGACTTCACCAACACGCCAGCAACCTTCCATGTGTCGACACCTGATTCACCGCACCTGTGCGTTCATATTGAAACCTGTCGGGATGATAGCGGATAGAGGCAGAGAGAAGAGAACCACAACAAACAGAGGCATATACAACAACACAAAGAAAAACTCACTACTTAAAAAAATAAATAAATAAATAAATAAATATATATATATATGTATATATATATATATATATATATATATATATATATATATATATATATATATATATATATATATATATATATACAGTATATATATATTTGTCTTATTGTTTTAATAAATGAGAAAAATACATAACAGTAATGTAAATATTCATTTACATTTACACTTTAAATATTAAATACAAGTTAAATATTGCATGCTAAGTAATGAATCTAATATATGTGCAAATATACACAGACCAATTGTTAATGTTAATGTAAAAATGTATTAATAAATATTAATGTTTATTATAGTGTTTATTCATGTGATCATCTCTATGTGTTATGATAGAATAACATAATATTGAATATAGTATATGAAATGGCATTAGAATGATGTTTTAACGTGACCGAAACAGACGTAATACTTTTTAGAATATTTATAGCTAAAGATGACTTTCCTGTCACTCTTCTCAGCACATTATCCTCACTTACATCAGTACTATTGGGATTGTACTTCCCAAACTGAAAGTTTACTCACTATTTACTCACTCTCATGTGGTTTTAAACCTTTCTTCTGTTGAACACAAAAGAAGATATTTTGGAGAAAGCTAAAAACTTGTAACCATTAACGTCCATAGCAGGAAAAACAAATGCTACGGAAGTCAAAGGTTATCAGTTTCCAGCTTTCTTTAAAATATCTTCTTTTGTGTTCGACACTCTTAAAGGTTTGGAAAAATAAAAGGAAAAGTAAATTATCATTTTTGGGTGAACTATCTCTTTAAGACCCACAATGTCATATGTCATCACAACTCAGGGTTTATTTGTCTACACAGAGGAAGATGTTTGTTATTGAAGGATTTATAAAGTATAAACTAAGTTAAGACCGCAGTTATCAGTAGGTGACAGAATGTCCACTTTCCCAGGGCAGCTGAACCAGACAGTCGAGGGGCTTTAAATAGCAGCCCAATAAACAGATGCAGGGTGGGAGAAACGTCTCTAGACCAAGGGTTGAGCTCAGCACTTGCCCATGTTAATCCTTGCTGACCTCTCAAGCTAATCCTAATGAGCACATATCGGAAACAAAACATCTATATGGGCCTAACGGAAGCCTTGCGTTTGTAAACATCACCAGTCTACCAATTAGAAGGGCTTCATCCGTAATCAAATGACAAGTGAGCAAAGAAAGCACCCACACTATACTGTTTGTTTCTCTCTGTCCACAGTATTTTCCTCCTGATCTATGCATCTGTAACTTTGTGTTGGAGCAGTCGCTGTCTGTGCGGGCTCTGCAGGAGATGCTCGCCGGCCAGAGCGGTGAAGGAGTAAGTAAACAAATCACTTCCATTACAGGGTTACTATACTGGATAGATCACTTCCTTTATAATCATTTACAACCTTTTAATTTGGGAGCATTTACCATGCCAATAGGGAAGTATATCGGTGCAGAAAAGGCTGAATAAAAAGCTACATTTATATTGATGAGCAAATGCTAATCTCAGTGACGTGTAAGCATTATTGATTTATTTTATAATATTATTTAATATTATGTCATTCATTGTTATTAGAACATTTTGTGTTTTGAAAAGAACAGAAATGGAAACCACATTCTCTCCAGAATTCTTTCTAGTGGAAGTTGTAGTACTGTAGCTGGAAAATTGCATATACTGTACTGTAAAAAATACTGGGTTCCACACAATCGATTTGTTTTGGGACAGCATGTAGGAATTAAGTTAACTAATTAATTTTTTTTTTTACAAATTTAAGTGGATTGAACATAAAACAATTAAGTTGACCCAAAAAAAGAATAGTGTTGTTGTATCGTATTGCATATTAGTAGTTTAAACAAACAACAAACATAATTTTTTGAGTGTATACTGTACACTGCCAATCAAAAGTAAAGTCAGTAAGATTTGTTTTTGTCCAGGAATTAAATATATTTATTTTTCTGTGACACATTTTTTTGATCAAAAATGACTTGTATATGTATATAAAACAAACACTAGCTCTTTTAAACTTTTAAATTAATCAATCATCCTGAAAAAGAATGGCATCATGGTTTCTGTGAACACAGAGTGCAATAGCACCGTTTTACCTTTTAAGCAGTGCTTGTTCTATAAATAGTTTTTATTTTCCTTTTTATTTTTTGCAATTTTAAGAAGTGTTTGTTAAAGTGTTATACTCAATGGATCGATGTCAGCTTTAATAATCAAAGGTGCAAGACTTTGTATTTTACAGCTCTAATAAAGAACTAGAATCATATAAAGCTTGACACAATCACAGAGAAATGGAAAACTATTCATTTAAAGTTGTTGGTTGCATCTAAAAAAAATATGTCAAGTTTGTTGCACAATTTGGAGAATTTTGAGAGCATAAGAAGACTTATCTCTTTTGAAAACTGAGACTCTAATTGGTGGAATTTCTTACAAAGAAATAAAAACTTTTAAAAGATCCAACAGTTTGGAGTCTTTTAATAAGCACATCTGTTTGCTATTTGTAATATCAATACAATTGTATTTAACACCAAATTGTCACATTAGAATCACTTTGATTTATTTATGTAATTAAGAAACAAAAAATCCAACTTACAGTATACTACTTTTTACACTTTTAATTCAACTTTGGTAAAGATGCTTCCAAAAAACTTACCAAACTGTAAAAAATGGGTTCCACACAATTCCTTCATGTTGTCCTAACACAAATTGATTAAGTAACCTTAATAGTTTTACAAATTTAAGTGAATTGAAAATAAAACTATTAAGTTTCCCTCAAAAAACCTCAAGAATTGTGTTGTTTCAACTCATTTTAAATAAGTAGATTGAACAAGCAGCAAAAGTAATTTTTGAGTGTGCATAGAGTTCATTAATACGTTAAATAAGCTGTAGCTCTTCTGCATTCTATATGATGTAAGGTAATGAATCATGAATGATGATACATATATTGTGCAGTACTGACCGCAGATAAACTGCAACTAAAATTGACATTGGCAGATTCCAGAAATTGCTTTATCTTTCCAATCTGATAATAATGCAAAACCATTTTCCCATTTAAACATAGATTTACTAACAAATGTCGGTGAGGTATGTATTGTCATAAATGGATAAAATATACTGCCATGCTGTAAATGCCTATGATAGTATGGTACCTCACCTTCTGCTTTGCTTTTTTCATCATCAGTAGAAAGTGAAATGAAAATTCTTTGTTTTGTTATTATTTTTATAGCTATATCTACATTTTACTGAAGTGATGTCCAGTGTTTTTGCCTATGGTCTGCCTCATCATTTAGTAACATTCAGTTCATTATATCCTGCAGCCCGTTTAATGTCAAAAAAGGCAACAAAAATGGGTTTAATTAATTTGGTTTTATGGTCAGACATAATGAACTGAATGTGCTGAAGTGGTGAGGGTTTTCCAACTGCCTTCTTTAATCATGTCTGTATCTCTGTTCGTCGTTGCAAGAATCCTGATCATGAGCAATGGGTACGTTTACAATTCATCGACCATCAAGTATGCATGAATGTCAATCCAAATTCTGTAAAACAAAAAAAAAAACTTACACAGTACACCTTCTGCTCAGTGCCCCAGTGTGATTTAACTCATGGCATAACCCCACTAATACAGATCTCAATGCTAACCCTGTCAGAAAATCAAGGTCTCTTTCCTTTAACTCAAGTTTTTGTCTCCCTCTCTGTTTTTATGTTATGATTGAGAGTGTGAAAATGTTCCTGTGGCCCAAAGAAGATGAATGAACTTGTCAAACCCAGAACATAGTGGCCCTCAATTATGCAAATCCCAAAATAAAAATCTACTGGCTAAGCATGTTCTGCAGAGGGCCATTTGAATGCTTTATTCGTCTTCCCTTCAGCACAAAATGGCATGCCCAGTGTTTTATTTCATGTTTATTTTTTTTTGCCACAGAATTTTTAAAATAAGATTGCCACAGTGTATATTTTATTATCTCTGTGCTGTGTTTCTGTTGTGCAAACATTAATGTGTAGGTGAGAATGTTTATTTGGAGAACCAGTTGTAATACAGATTTAGGTCATTTATTTACAGTAATCAAGTCAGTGTTTTATACATAACCATGCATATGTTACATATCAATTTTGGGTTGATAATTTGATGTTTTGTGTTAATGAACAACTTAAGTGTTTTTTCTTGCGTTTGAGCTCTAACACTGTCAAATTTCAGGAGTACCAGTGACGAGGAAATGATCTGGAATGTCAATTCCGGAATGAATGATTCTTGGTTTATAAATGTGCCATTTTTTTGGTCTCTTTCCAATTTTTTGTTTCTTCTTTCAGTTCAGAAATAGTGTGCTATGCTACTTTAGAAATAATACTTTAGTAATATATACTATATAATAAAATTATAATATACTGCCGTTTAAAAGATAAACTTTTGTGAGATTGTTTTTAAAATAAACTAAAGTAATTCCATATAAAGATGCATTAAAATGATCAAAAGACTTTTACAATGTTTAAAAATGAAATAAATTAAATAACTCTGAGAAAAGACAGCTTCCAAAAAATTTGATTCTTAAAACATCAATCACAATGAGTATGTTTACATGGACACAAATAATCAGATTTTAGTACGATTAAGACAATACAATAGGCCATTGATTGAGAGTCTCCCATGTAAACAGCGATTTTTGATTAATCTAATTTGATTAAGGTCATAATCGAACTAAGCAGAAATCAGATTAAGGCATGCCGATTTTAGTCGCATTATTGAAGTTCAGTACAGACATGTTAACACCTTAATCAAACTATATCCATTGTGTATGATTTTCGCTGCATTTTGCGACAGGATAGTCTTTACACATGGCTGTATGACACTATTCTCTGCACCTATCGAGTCAGTAAAGGATAAAGGACCACAGACACATACACCGCGAAATGTTTTTCTCCCATACGGCATGCGGTATCAAATTTCATTAAAACAATTCCAGCATTACACACTTCCAGCAGTTCATACTCTCATCCAATTTCTTGTTTGTCACAGGGGACATGCATAAAATGTTCCTGAATGAAAGTGAAAGTGCCAAATTGCAGTTAAAACGGGATCATGAAAAGAACATTCAAAAAGCAACTCATGTATACACCTTAATCATATTATTGTCTTATTCAGATTAAGGCAAATAATTTGATTACTGATGTCCATGTAAATCAATGTTTTGTGAGCATCAGATTCTCATAATAATAATTCTATTTCTGAAGGATTAATTCCACTATTAATGAAATAAGGGCTGCTGAAAATTCATTCTTGCAGTGTTACAGTAATACATTTTACATTTCAAAATAGAATTATATATATAGAATTATATATATAGAAATATATATATATTATAGAACATACTCAGATATTTCTCACAAATGCAGTTATATATCTATCTCAACTATGCCTTCTCATAGCTGACATTTTATATCTTAAAACTTATATAAAACATATAAGCAGGATTTTAAGAAATAAAGACAGAACCACTTAACTTAAAATTGCAATAACATTGTTCAGAATAGTGAGAACAAATCCTTAATGCATGGTGGAAACTATGTAGCTTCTATAGAAAACAGTCATTTTAAATAGTAATAATATTTTACACAATATTACTGTTGTACAATATTACAATATTACTGCTGTATTTATGGACAAATAAATGCAGCCTTGGTGGACGTAAGACACTTCTTTTAAGAATATAAAAAAAATCTCAGCGTCCCTGATATTTTGAATAGTAACTTATATTTACAGTTGAAATCAGAATTAATTAACCACCTTTGACTTTTTTCCCAAAATGACTTATTTCCCAAATGATGTTTAACAGAGCAAGGAAATTTTCACAGTATGTCTGATAGTATTTTTTCTTCTAGAGAAAGTCTTATTTGTTTTATTTCAGCTGGAATAAAAGCAGTTTTTTTTTTTCTTTAAACCATTTTAAGGTCAATATTATTAGCCCCTTTAAGCTATATATTTTTTCGATAGTCTACAGAACAAACCATTGTTATACAATAACTTGCCTAATTACCCTATCCTGCCTAGTTAACCTAATTAACCCATTTAAGCCTTTAAATGTCACTTTAAGCTGTATAGAAGTTTCTTGAAAAATATCTAGTAAAAAATTATTTACTTTCATCATGGCAAACATCAAATAAATCAGTTATTAGAAATGAGTTATTAAAAATATTATGCTTAGAAATGTGTTGAAAAAATCTTCTCTCCGTTAAACAGAAATTGGGAAAAAAATAAACAGGGGCTAATAATTCAGGGGGGCTAATAATTCTGACTTCAACTGTAATTAACCATTAAATCATTTTGTTTTTGCATCAAGATGGCCTCTTAACCTTTTTATTGAAAGTCCAGCTATGTAGCCATTATTTGAAATTTTTTTTTTGATTTATCATGGAAAAAAACAAAACAAGCAAGCTGTCTAGAAGTTGTATTTTCTGCTTGAACATGAATCTAAACTGTGCAATACCACAGTGCCTTATAGCCAAGGACTGTGGTTTATCATCTGATGTTTCAGCAGACAGCAGGCATACTCTTACAGCAACAGCTGGGAGTACCAACAAGTTTCAGCTTTCCTCTTTGTCAAAGTCATTCATTTTTGGACTGCCAGTGAAGAGTTCAAATAGCATTCACGCAAACTCAGACTAATGAACAATATCACCTTCTTTCAACGACAAACATATTGAACTAAGAGAATTATATTTTTCTCCCAATGCACTCAGAGGCTTATAAGACGGGTAAGTATACAGTATTTACTCCTTTCCTCTCTTTCTTGTGGGCATTTTTGCTTTTTCAGGCTGTTTTTTTGTTCCACATCTTCTTCACATTTCCTCATCTATGGTACAACAACGAAATTTTGGTCTCGTTCAAACAACTGAACGAGAAGTTTCCTTTTAACATCCATCCAGCATGTTTTTCCCAGTTTCAGTGTCTTTTTAGTTTAGCAGTGAGCGACTCTAAACCCTTGCGTTGAGTTTGCTAACTGCGTTTTGCTCTCTCTTCTTCAGGCAGCGCAGGGAGGTGGACATCGGACACTGCTCTACGGTCACGCTATCCTCCTCAGGCATTCCTTCAGTGGAATGGTGAGAATGCGCCACACAAATTGAAGCCAGTGGGGAGAAGGATTAGGCAGCCTGTCACAGCTTACAGCTCACACAAGTCAACTTCATGATCAATGACTCCCTACAGTGTATTGAGGGGAGATGGGGATATGTGAATATGCCTGAACATCACAAATGACATGAGTGGCTTATACTTCAATAGGATATATAGATGTTTGTATGATCAATAAACATTAAAGGGATAATTCACCCAAAAATGAAGATTCTGAGGCTGCATGTTTACAGGATAAGGATGTAGGCAAAAAGGAAATATTTTTTCCATTGCGCTTTGAAAGAGTTTCACCTTAACACAAGAGTATTTGCAAAACAATATACCTTTACACTAGTGCTGTCAAACGATTAATCACGATTAATTTCATCCGAGATATAAGTTTGTATTTACTTTTTATTAAGTTTAAATAAGTTTATATTTACTATATATATGTATATATGCATGCATGTGTGTGTGTGCACTGTGTATATTTATGTATATATGTATAAATACACAGACATACTGTACATACAATACAAAAATATGCTAAATAAATATATTTGCATGTATATTTATACACTGTAATAACCAACAGTCAACTTTATCAAATGAAGTGAGTGTAGTTAACTCAAAATTGACTGAAAGTTAATTCTTCTCATTTGAAAAGAGTTGTGAGCTCAGTGTTGAAGGTAATAAGTTAATTAAATACCTCATTACTTCAACTTAAATGGAGTAAGTCCACAGTACTCATATAGATTAGTTTTTTTTTTTTTTTTACTCAAATGGTTTGTAGCAATCGGTTTCCTCAAATGGTTTGAGTTACCTTACCTTATTGGGTTTTACAGTACTCAGTTGGTTTGAATTCTCTTCATTTATTGGGTTTTGCTGTACTCAAATCGCTTCATTTACTCATATGGATTAAGTTCACAGTACTCATTTGGATTAATTTTTGAACTTAAATGGTGTGTTGCAATTGGTTTCCTCAAACTGTTTGAGTTACCTTAACTTTTTGTGTTTTACAGTGTATTTATATATAATTTGTATTAATTATACATAATTATATATTATATAAATAATATTAGGGGGCATCACGGTGGCGCAGTGCGTGGCACGTTCACCTCACAGCAAGAAGGTCGCTGGTTCGAGCCTCGGCTGGGTCAGTTGGCGTTTCTGTGTGGAGTTTGCATGTTCTCCCCGTGTTCGCGTGGGTTTCCTTCGGGTGCTCCGGTTTCCCCCACAAGTCCAAAGACATGCGCTATAGATGAATTGGGTAGGCTAAATTGTCCGTTTGTCTGTTAATGAGTGTATATGGATGTTTCCCAGTGATGGGTTGCAGCTGGAAGGGCATCCGCTGCGTAAAACATATGCTGGATAAGTTGGCGGTTCTAGAATTTGCATTTTTCTCCAACTCCTGTGTGTGTAATTTTACTTTTATAGTGACAAATAAGTTCTTTTCATTGCCTTTAAAGTGAAATAACGGAACATAAATATAGCAGGCTGAGAAAAATGCTTATTTTAGGAGGACTTTTAGATGACATTTAGAGGTTTTTGCATCTGAACTCTTCATATATACACTGTAAAACCCAAAAAAGTTAAGGTAACTCAAACCATTTGAGGAAACCGATTGCAACAAACCATTTAAGTTCAAAAACTAATCCTAATGAGTACTGTGAACTTAATCCATTTAAGTAAACGAAGCAATTTAAACACAGTAAAACCTGCTAAATGAAGAGAACTCAAACCAACTGAGTATTGTAAAACCCAATAAGATAAGGCTACTCAAACCGTTTGAGGAACCCGATTGCTACAAACCATTTGAGTTAAAAACTAATCTATATGAGTACTGTGAACTTACTCCATTTAAGTGGAAGTAATGAGGTATTTAATTAACTTATTACCTTCAACACTGAGTTTAAAACTCTTTTCAAATTAGTAGAATTAACTTTCAGTCAATTTTGAGTTAACTACAACTACACTTGATAAAGTTGACTGTTGGGTTTTACAGTTTATTCTCATTATTTTTTTAACACATCTATAGTTATGCATCTATAGTTTCTAAAAGCACATTACTGGCTTTGCAAACACTGTGGCACTTTATTTTTGTTTTGTTTACATGCCTGCTGGGTATTTTAAGTCATGGTGTTATTTGTTTTTATATTAGATTTTTTTTAAATATTTACTGTTGCACTAAAGTCCAAAAGTGAAGAATTTATGTTATCTATTACTTGATTGTTCAATCTACCTCACAGAAGTGCTCTGTTTGTTAGCAGAGTTGTGAAATGTTGAAATAAGATGAATTAAATAAAAAATA
This sequence comes from Danio kyathit, assembly GCA_903798195.1. NCBI lineage: Eukaryota > Metazoa > Chordata > Actinopteri > Cypriniformes > Danionidae > Danio > Danio kyathit. Next base: position 33,001,768 of record LR812538.1, on the reverse strand, counting down.
AGGAACATCCTGGATCTATTTTTTCGCTCTTCTTTATTATTTTTGTATGTATTATAGAGGTATCGGATCGGGTTTTGGCATCTGCAGAAATCAAATGACCCAGACTCGGACTTAAGTGCAAAAAACCTGATCAGAAAATCCCTAAATAATATATAATATTATATAAATAAAAAAATATATTATACAGTATAGTCATGCATACATTTATATACACCAAAATATGCACAGTATGCACAAATATATTTTTATATGAACTTTTTATTTTGGATGCGATTTAACAGCACTACTTTACACATATCTGCTAAACGGCCAAAAGCACTGCATTACGTATGCCAGTACTTGGAGCTTTCACCTTAGGAAACAGTACCTGTAGAGAAGTGCCGACGTGCCATTTATGTAGAATTTGCATACACTTTTGTTTGTAATGTGTGTAAATCCACACTTTAGGAAACAGTTGAGCAACATCAACACTACCACATCTCTGCCATTGTTTGTGTATGATGACATATATTTTTTTTTAACTTGCTTTTGCTTGTTGTTTTGTATTATTTATTTGTATTGCTTGCTTAGTGTCTTTTAATGGCCCTTTCTAAAATAACATTTGTTATTATATGTGTGTGCCTTTAATCAACACTTCTGTTTAATCAAGACTTTTGTTTTTGGGTATTTACACAGACACAACAATTGCAGCTTTTTCAAAGTTATGTTTTCAGTCCACCAAAATGGCGTTGCCATGTAAACAAACAGGCTGAACATATAAATTGTTTCCCATTTTTGGCTGAAAATGTTGTTGTGTAAACAGCCCCTGAGATTCTCTATTCTGTTGTACACAAAAGAAGATATTTTGACAAATCTTGTAAACCGGTAGTCACTGACTTCCATAGTGTTTGTGTTTCCTACTTTTCTGTGTTTAACAGAAATAATAATCTCATAAAGATTAGAGGTAAAGTAAAAGATGTCCGTTTTGATTTTTGAGTGAATTATGCCTATACAGCCTGAGGTATAGTGAACTTCAAATTCAGAGGGTATTTTTCCATAATGTATTGCTGGGATCGTATTTTTTCTTGATTTATTCATAGAATTAATTTACACCTGTTTCTTTGATTTCCCCACAGTATCTGACATGTCTGAAGACCTCCAGGTCTCTTACAGATAAACTGTCTTTTGATGTCGGTCTTCAAGAGGATTCAACTGGTAACCACATCAGAGCTATTTTTCTATTGTATACTAATGTAGTATTTATTAATCATTTAAATGTTTACATTTGCATGTTGCTTTTTTATTTTAGTTTTTTTCTGGAATTTAATATGCCAATATTTAAAATGCCAAGACAACTGTTCTTTTTTTGTGTTAAATGTAATTATTTAATTTTGTTTGTTATATTGATTAGTTCATTTTATTCTACTTTGTCAATTAACCGTAACACTGAGCTTCAAAGTATTTAATATAATTAATTTTATTTTATTTAATCTTTTTAAAATTTAATAATATATGATTTTAATAGAATTAACCATAAAAATACTGAACAACAGTTCACTTAATGTGTGCAGTGCGCTAAATCGACGTGCTTCAAAAATAAAAATTGATGACCCAATTTTCATTTTTGGATTAATTATCCTCCACAGGCCTCCTTCTTGCTGTGATTGACATTTAAACCACAGCTAACAGATGCAGTGCTAGGACTACTTCCCAAGCTTTGAAAAGAGAGCCAAAATTAAACATAGATATCGTACTATTTTTGTGTATTGTGTCACCCAGAAAAGAGGATATCCATATCGACATCTAAGTTTCCGAAAGTTCTTATTGGTGATCTCAGTTCATCGAGGTCAAAGGTTGATTGGGTCATTGACAGCTGTAGTACACTGATGAACTGTTTCTTTATTTACATCTGCTCTGCATCCTGTATTTGTACTACAAAAGGGGAAGCTTGTTGGTGGACAATTCATCCGGCATCCAAGCAGAGGTCAGAGGGTGAGAAGGTGCGCATTGGAGATGACCTCATCTTGGTCAGCGTGTCCTCTGAGAGGTACCTGGTGAGTACCTGCTGGGAATTGATTTTAAGAGAGAAATTCTGTTCTTTTCATACTACACCAAGGGCCAGGCTTACTAAATAGGGCAAACCAGGATGAGATTGCATACTCGTAAAGGATTAGGAGTTTAAAGTTTTGCAGGTGATCGACTGAGAGTCTGCATAATAAAGAATAGAAAAGAAACTGAACATTTTGGAAACGGATACACACACGAAATGACCTTAAATGCTGTATAATGTGTAAGGCCAGTAGATGGCAATCAGGGCTTAACATTAACTTTTTTGATCACCAGCCACTGTGGCTAGTAGATTTCCAACATTACTAGCCACTCGCCATTTTCACTAGCCACAATTTCACTAGCCATATTTTCTTGTTGGGAAAATATATTTTATATGCATAAATTTGACTTTGACATGCTAAAATGACTTGATTTAGATGTTATGTTATGTCCACATGCCTTCTCATTCATTTAACTTCTTGTGTGTATTGTGTATTAGCTTGCTCAGTGTGCATGAGCAAATGGGTTGTGTCGCAATACATTTAATTTTTATTTCACATGACTTTTCAGGGCTCAAAATTAAGGATTTACCAGATTTATCTCTGACCACACCAAATAAGTATTTCTTAGCCACAATTTTTTTGTGTCAAAACAAGGAAAATATAGCTGTATAGGTGCACTTTTTAATTCAACAAAACCTTTCTTTTAAAAAAAACATTGCATTTAAAAAAAGGAATTATTGTCATGTATCTAAAATATACACAGTAATCTGTCCTGGCTAAAAGTCCCAGATCACCAGTTAACATAAACGGGGAGTAATCTCCCATTAAAGCAATGTTATTATAAAGAAATATAATTAAACCATATTAACAAAAATAAGCAAAAGAAAGCAGGTGAAACATACCGTGTTTGATAATGAAAGGATAATCACGCGCTCGGTTAATATAATCCTGTAAATGAAAGCAGTGACCGCTGCTGCTTACAAAAGAATATGTGTATTTTTGTTTTAATCTTGAGCTCTTGAAAGCAGCAGGACTGTGGGTGCACGATCATCGCTCTTTGTCCAGTCTATTTCAAAGGGAACCGATCGCACCAGTTGCGCTTCCTGTAGGCACGGTGATGGTTGCTTCGCGCAAGTAAACGGGAGCGTACACGCTTTTTAACAGTCGCGCGCATCACATCACCTGTGCGTGCGAGTGATCATCCTCTCGTTCGGTATTTACCTGCTTTCTGCTCGCGCGAACACAGTTATTTTTGTCAGTCGTGCTGCTTCTCGATTCTAAGATCACATTTGCAGGAATATTGGGCCATGGATTTTCCAACCCTGCTTTTAAGAAAACTACAATTTAAAAATTATTTCCAACCAGCCAACGTGGCTAGTGGAGGTGTCTGTCTAACCTGCCAGAGCTGAAATCTACCCACATTTGGCGGGTTGGCGGGTGTTAATGTAAAGCCCTGATGGCAATATATCACTTGTAAAGAAATTACTATGCTCCTATTTGTGTTCAGTGCTTTAGTCTGCGATTGTTGTTTTGGTCGTCAAATACTCACATTCCTTTAGACTAAACATGTAATATGCATGCGCATAACATCACCATTTGTATTGTATATATAGCGAGCAGCTAGCTCTATGCAACTGTCACATGGTCGCCCACTGAAGCTAAGCAGTGTTGCGCCCGGTCAGTACCTAGATAGGAGACCACACGGGAAAGCTAGGTTGCTGCTGGAAGTGGTGTTAGTGAGGCCAGCGGGGGCGCTCATCCTGTGGTCTGTGTGGGTCCTAACGCCCCAGTATAGTGAAGGGGACTCTACTGTATACTGCTCAGTGAGTGCCGTCTTTTGGATGAGACGTTAATCCAAGGTCCTGACTGCCTGTGGTCGTTGAAAAGCCCAGGATGTCTTTCGAAAAGAGTAGGGGTTTAACCCCGGTATCCTGGCCAAATTTGCCCACTGCCCTCTGTCCATCATGTCCATCCCCACATCATAATTGGCTTCATCACTCTGTCTCCTCTCCACCAATCAGCTGCCACTGTGTCATCCAGTTGGATGCTGCTCACTGGTGGTGTATGAGTAGATTCCTCCCAATCTGTAAATCGCTTTGAGCGTCCAGAAAAGCGCTACATAAATGTAATTCTATTACATATAATTATGTATCTCTATTACATAATGTTGGTATTTTTTGTTTAATTTGTACATATACATTTTTTACTAAGATCTGCATAACTATGTCTATTTTAGTGCTTCTTAATTATGCTTGATTGATTGTATAATTTTTGTATTGTTTTGTAGGTTGCAAATTTTAACATCTGTCCAGGGACAACAGATGAAAAATAGTCTTCTGGCTAATTCTGGTGCATTTGCAGAAATGCTAATTAATGTACACTGTCCCTGCCAAATAAATAAATTAATTAATTAAAAATAAACAAGGAATTATTATTATTATTATAAAATCCGCACTTTGATACTCATTTTCAAAAGTTTGCATTTTCAATCACAAAATGCTATTGTTGTGTAAGTGACCAATCAAAATATATAAAAAATTGTGCTGGGCAAAGATTAATCGCATCCAAATGAAAAGTTTGTTTTGACATAAGATTTGTGTGTGTTTTATATAAATGTATTATGTATATGTAATCAGAGATGGGAAGTAACGAAGTACAAATACTTCGTTACTGTACTTAAGTAGTTTTTTCGGGTATCAGTACTTTACTCCACTACTAATTTTTTTGACTACTTTTTACTTTTACTTCTTACATTTTTACACAAATATCTGTACTTTCTACTTCTTACATTTTTTAAACCACAGTCGTTACTTTCGTTTTTATGTGTTTGGTGGCGCGATCTATATTATTTCTTATCATTGCGCATTAATATGAGTGCATTTTTGATGCAGTCAGTCTCTTTTTCCTCATTGCGCGCCTGCGTGCTGCAGCGCGCGGCTTCTTCAAGCCTATCGCGCACCGTACATGGCCTAGCCCTAAATCATGAAGATTACTATGAGAAAGGCTAGGATTACTGCGCAGTGACAGAGGGAGTCGGCGAATTTAACATGATTGATGCTACCCTGTTTACACGGTAATAAGACAACTTTTGCTCGTTCGGATCACAGGTAAACGAGACACATTCCAGTCAAAAACATGCTGTTTAAATGCTTAAGCCTTTTGTCCACTTCCGATCATACTGCACGGGCTTTCTCTGGTCTTTCATTCTAATACCGCGAAAATAGATAGAGGTAAAGTTGGTTTTATATTCGCACATTCGTTCATTTAGCAGTCTCTGTATTGTTTACCATGTTACTTTGAATATTCGATCGGAATTAGCATGCAAGTATGACTTCAAAACAACAGTAATACTATTTAATTGACTGTGAACAATGTTGTACTTGTATTTAGAATTTGAAAAGAATACTTTTCTGAAATTATATTATTAAGGAGAAAGTCTGAATATCCGAATATAAAACCAACTTTACCTCTATCGAAAATAGTGCTTTTTGTAAAGATTTGTACATTTAGGACTAAAACAATCAAATACTTTATAAAAAATGTATGCATTGCGGTTTATTTCCTTTATTTCTGATGAGTTTATATTTTCTAATACAGAATTTGTAATGGCTGTGTTCTATTCCCACTTATCCCCCCTATGCCCTATTCATTTAGAACATTCTAACATTCAAAGTTTGAATTATTAAAAATAAAAAAGCATTAAGGTCATCTCTCTTAGGTGTAATTTGCTTTCAGAGTATTTTTACAGTTCAGTTTTAGCGATCTTCATGTTTACAATTGCGCTCCCTTTGCAGTGCACTTTGAAAACTTTGATGTCATTTTGAACACAGCCTCATGACAAAAGCTATAGGTGACTATTTTTTAAAAGCGGAATTTATGTTACATCTCCAAAGCTTGTGAAAACAAAAAAAAAAACATAGCACACGTTAATTCTTTTAATTTATAGTAGGTTATTTATTAAGTATCTGTACTGTATATGACATGGGCCTGCTGGTTAGAGCAAATCTGCAGTGGTTTGCACGTGCTCAAATTAAAACTTTTCAAGACTTTTCAAAAAATAAATAAACAATATCCTACTTAATAATCATCATTAATATTATTATTAAAATAGGATTTTTTTTCATTTTCTAATAAATATTACATTTCATTTCTTAATAAATAGCCTCATTATTTGTTTATTTATATGATTTATATGATATTATATATGACAAAACTAATATTGGATTTTATTTTAAATGTGTGTTTGTGTAAAACAATATAATTTGCACAAAGAAATGATGGGGTTGTTCTCTAAAGAAGTTACTCCACCCCGTTTAGAGCATCATTATGGACGTTTTACGTTATAACTAACGTGGTTCAAACCATGGATCTGCGAGAGAGAAACTAAGGGTTTTGGAAAACACTCGTCACCACATCGTTCTTTTCCCAAACGATGCATGGTACTATGATAGTTCAGCAGCAAGTTACGTCGTTGTTTGGGAAACGCACCCCTGGGCAATTTATGTGTATGTTACCTGTCTTACCTGTGTATGTTGCTTTTAGCATAGAATAAATGTATTACAGTTTTTCTCAGTCACTTTGGCACATTTCTCAGATCAGAACTGAAATTTGTAAAACAGTAGGCCTAAGTGCATTTCTCAAAAAAAAAAACACGTATAAATAGCAAAACACCATTGATTACCTGCAAAAGCCAGTCTCCTGCTCAAAATCCTTCAGTTTATCCCTCAAAACTAAATTTCTTTGACAGTCAACATGTCAGTGGCGTCAGAATGACATGTCTTTGTGTCATTGTATAAGAATAAGACTCAAATTACTTAGTAGTCATGTTGTCAATAATGGTGCACTCTGGAGGGCTGTTCTGGTGTAAACTATGGCAATATTTTTGCTGTTTGTACTGTAATTTGTTGCCAGATCATGTCATTCTGATACAGAAAGGAAAAGAGAGCACCACATAGCACAAAGAAAAAACAAAAGTAAAAATATGAACAGGACAACCTCCTTTTAGACCTTCATTAGAAAAAGTCCAGATTCACCTGGGAGAAATGTAAAAAATGCATTATGACTAAATATTAAGACAACTTGTTCGGGCATTTGAACGATTAAATGTTGTGGGGGTGAGTCTATTCAACAGAGATAAAATAATACATGTTGATCAACATGACATGAGCAACTGATAACATAGGGAACATCAGAGAATTGCACATAATCATTTGCATGGATGAACAAAAGCATTTGCAACTTGTTCATAAAGAGAAACTGCTTTCTGATGTGCACAAGTGACACAATAATGATCTGAAGATTGAACAGGGAGTTTAGAGAATTTCAATTCTGATCTGAGAAATGGACCAAAGTGACTGAGAAAAACTGTAACAGAATTAATGTTTATCCATTAAATAAAATAACCACAATACCTGAAAAAAAAACACTGAAATAGCAGGTTATATAAGAGAGCTACTCTCTGAAGAGAATAAGAAGCTTTAGCCTAATGCAAAAAAATAGTTTACAGTCATGTCTGATTCTGTATTTATTTTAGCAAAAGAAAAAATCAACATGAATGGCAGCTGTTATTTTTGATCTAACAGCGGCAAAACTACATGCTGAACACTGTGAGTTTGTGTCAGGATTATTACCTACCTACAGTATCTCACTTGTTATCCTTCAGCTTCGTCCCTGAATTATCAGGGGTCGCCACAGCAGAATGAACCGCCAATTATTCCAGCATTTGTTTTACGCAGCGGATACCCTTCCAGCTGCACCCCAGTACTGGGAAACACCCATACACACTCACATTCACACACACACACACACACACACACAAACACACACTTATAAACTACTGCAAATGTAGTTGAATTATTATTCGCCTATACCGTATGTCTTTGGGACTGTGGTTGAAATGAGTACTTTTACTTTTTTACTTTTGTACATTTTCAGGCGGGTACTTCTGTACTTTTACTTAAGTACAAAAGTGTAGTCAGTACTTCTACTTTTACCAGAGTCGTTTTAAACATGAGTATCTGTACTTCTACTTAAGTAAAGGATGTGTGTACTTTTGCCATCTCTGTATGTAATACATACACATACATAAAAACTAAAATAATACAAACATTTTTTTTGCATAGATATTTATATATATATATATATATATATAATTTGTATAATAAACATATATATATATATATATATATATATATATATATATATATATATAGTTTTAATCTAAAAATAAATAAACATTTTCTCAAATTTATGTATGTATGTGTGTATTTATATAAACATAATACATCTATATAATGCACATATATTATGTAAAAAAAAAACTTTTATTTTGGATGCAATTAATCGCAATTAATCTTTGCCCAGCACTAATTAAAAAAAAAATCCATATAATTTTGTCATATTGTCAGTATATATATTATTGTACTTTTTAAAGTTTGTCTGGTGTGGTTCTAATAAATTGGCTTTTAAAATACTAATAATCCCTTTTTTTAATGGACCATCAGGCACCCACAGGCCCTTTCACTCATACAGACATTTCTAGGAAATACAAGATATAAGAAATGTTAACATTGCCAGTAAAATACCGGTTCAGAAGGCACTAATGTAAGACGTCAACTGTAGACCAATTATACCAGTCATACGCTGATGGCGTATTTACTTTGTGCCGTTTGACGCACCCTTGTCTCACACACAGACCTCTATGTAGTCATATAGGTAAAAATTACTGTTTTGCTTAGCTGCATGCAGCACCTCAGGTTTCAGATGCTTGCATAGTTTTTTTCTTCATGTACAGTTGAAGTCAGAATTATTAGCCCCCTTTGATTTTTTTTTTCTTTTTTAAACATTTCCCAAATTATGTTTAACAGAGCAAGGAAATTTTCACAGTATGTCCGATAATATTTTTTTCTTCTGGAGAAAGTCTTATTTGTTTTATTTCGGCTAAAATAAAAGCAGTTTTAAATTTTTTTTAAACCATTTTAAGGTCCAAGTTATTAGCCCCTTTAAGCTATATATTTTTCTGATAGTCTATAGAACAAACCATCGTTATACAATAACTTGCCTAGTTACCCTAACCTGCCTACCTAATTAACCTAGTTAAGCCTTTAAATGTCACTTTAAGTTTGTATAGAAAATATCTTTAAAATGTCTTTAAAAAATAACTAATAGAATATTATTTACTGTCATCATGGCAAAGATAAAATAAATCAGTTATTAGAAATGAGTTGAAAAACTATTATCTTTAGAAATGTGTTGAAAAAAATCTTCTCTCCATTAAACAGAAATTGGAAAAAAAATAAACAGGGGGGCTAATAATTCTGACTTCAACTGTATACAAAACAACACTGCGGAGCCGCTAAAATAATTTGTGGTAAACGTTGACATAAATTTGATCTGTATTCTGAAAGTCTTAAGCCAGGTTTCCTTTCTGACATGAAGCAAATCTTTTCAAAGTTCGCAAGAAAAGAACAAATCCCAAATGCAAATTAGGTGCATTTTCATAAATTGTTAAAGGGGCTGACTATTGGTAACCAGCAATAAGAATGTATATTATAGACAGCTGATTATTCATGGGGGTGTAATGTCCGCTATGTCAGAGTTTGTGCAGCAAATATTTTTTCCATATCCCATTACTCACATTAACACTTATTTGTGAATTTTATTTGAAATTTGGCATTTGGCATCACTCGTTTCTCATGAGATATTCCGAAATGCTCAAAGTCTATGTGAACAGCACGTTTTTGTATTTACCAGTGAAGTCGTTACAGTAATTTCATGCCAATTTACTGGTTTTACTGTTTGAAAGGGGCTAATGGTTAGAATTTCCCATATAAACTTTTAAGCGAAAAAGTTCTTCCATTATTTTTCATTATAAATTCATTTGTGTCTGGCAAGATGGTTTCGGCAGATGTGCTGACAGTTAATATACCTCTTTCATACAGAGGGAGACCATCAGGTTTAATCAAGTAAGTCCTTGTGGTGACGTGCTGAGCCTGCCAACTGAGCACTGAGCATAGTGGACACACTGACAGAGAGAGAGAAAGAGAAAGATGTTTTATCTCACACTCATGGACCCACTTCCCACTTCTGTCTTGTTTAAGGATTATATGTGACCAGCAGGGTGGTTTGGGTATTGGGGTCTAAAACCTTTATTAAAGCACAACCTTGAAACTCTGATTAGCCGTGCATATACAGTATATACTGTTGAAGTCAGAATTATTAGCCCTCCTGTTTTAGTAGCCAACCTGTATATTTTGTCCCCAATTTCTGTTTAACAGAAAGAAGATTTTTTTCAACACATTTCTAAAGATCATCATTTTAATAACTCATTTCTAATAACATAATTAAGACACTGGTATTCAGCTTAAAGTGCAATTTAAACTTTGGTTCCCAAAGTGGGGGTCGTGGGACAATGAGCGGGTCGTTTGGTGATTTCCAAAAATATTAGAATTACCATATTTTATCCATAACCTTAAGAAGATTAAAAATAGTGTTTAATACACTGTGATACCCCAAACGTTAAGGTTACTCAAACCGTTTGAGGAAACCGATTGCAACAAACCATTTAAGTTCAAAAACTAATGCTAATGAGTACTGTGAACTTAATCCATTTAAGTAAATGAAGCAATTTGAGCACAGTAAAACCCAACAAATGAAGACAATTCAAACCAACTGAGTACTGTAAAACCCAATAAGTTAAGGCAACTCAAACCGTTTGAGGAAAGCGATTGCTACGAGCCATTTAAGTTCAAAAACTAATCCTAATTAGTACTGTCAACTTACTCCATTAAAGTTGAAGTAATGAGGTATTTAATTAACTCATTACCTTCAACATTGAGTTCAAAACTCTTTTCAAATGAGTAGAATTAACTTTCAGTAATTTTTAAGTTAACCACACAGTTAACTTATTTCATTTGATAAACTTGGCTGTTGGGTTTTACAGTGTAGTTATATTTAAGAAACAAGGTGCAAATAAAAACCCATCAGCCTTTTAATTAGTTTGTTTTTTCCATTGAATTCTCTTCCATGATTATGTTATACAGTATTAACATAGCAATAGTCATATGCAATAGTCAGTTGTTTTTACGGCACAATGTTAAACTTAGACACCTTTACGGCACTCACATAGGCTACATTAAAAATAAAGACCATGAATGAAAATGGAAGATGATCTCCAAGTGGCGGTCTCCAAAATTAAAGCAAGAACAGATTTTTGCTGTAAACATTGTGCCCACCAGTCTCATTTGGTGAGGTTAATTTTAAATGAAACAAATCAATAAATGACTATTAAAAAGTCTAGTTTTTAGATTGTTTCACAGAGTGTTGTCAATATGCTAATGTTTATATAGGCTTTTTTTTATGTGTGTGCATCATTTTGTGCAATATTTATATGTTTATAACCACTTCCGAGGATAGTGGGGGTCACGAGTAACTGGAATTGTTATTTTGGGTGTCTCAGACTGAAAAGTTTGGGAACCCCTGCTGTAGATAATCGAAAGAAAAAAAAAGTTGCATAAAGGAGTTAATAATATTGACCTTAAAAATTTTTCTTTTTTTTTTTAAATCGAAATAAAGTCGAAATAGAGCCTCGGCTGGGTCAGTTGGCGTTTCTGTGTGGAGTTGGCATGTTCTCCCTGCATTCGCGTTGGTTTCCTCCGGGTGCTCCGGTTTCCCCCACAGTCCAAAAAACATGGGGTACAGGTAAATTGGGTAGGCTAAATTGTCCGTAGTGTATGAGTGTGAATGAGAATGTATGGATGTTTCCCAGAGATGGGTTGCAGCTGGAAGGGCATCCGCAGCGTAAAACATATGCTGGATAAGTTGGCGGTTCATTCCGCTGTGGCGACCCCAGATTAATAAAGGGACTAAGCCAAAAAGAAAATGAACGAATGATAAAGTCGAAATAAAACAAATAAGACTTTCTCTAGAAGAAAAAATATTATAGGAAATAATGTGAAAATTTTTGAGATAAAAAAAAACAATTCTCAGGAGGGCTAGTAATTTTGACTTCAGTAGTATATATAAATTGACCCGTTACATAATGCTTTAGAAATAGTGGAAGTCATAATATAATTCACACACTGCTCTTATAAACTCATTTCGATCAGGTCAGTTACTATGTTTTTGTTCCCCCTACGAATTCACTACAAGTCCTGGGAAAGGCAGTTACTGTTTGTGTTTTCTAGACAGTAATCTTTTAGAAACAGATTTGTAACTCAGCTGCTGACAACACAGTCAGGCTGGCAGCATCAAGGCTACATGCCAATGTGTCTTTTCCTGTTCACTTTCAATATATCTGTCTTTCGGTCTCCCGTGCTCTTACTTCATTTTTCTTCTCGATTCTACAAGCTCGTTCAAGCACAAACACCTATACATTCTTAGTTTAGTCAAACACTTGTTTCTCTTTCTTGCAGCACCTCTCCATCTCCAATGGCAGTATTCAAGTGGATGCCTCTTTCATGCAAACCCTGTGGAACGTTCAGCCGACCTGCTCCAGAAGCAGCGTGGCAGTGGGTAAGTCAGTAAAAGATGATGCTGGCGTTCATAAACCTAAATCTATAACAATTATTAAACTTGTTCCTTGGCCCATGATGGGAATTACTGGAGTAAGTTCTGTTGAACTGCAAACAATCAGTGAAGTGTTTTTAAAACTGGGTACAATGAGGTGGCTCAATGAGATAGGTACTATGAGATGTATATTAAATATTATAGTACTGCATAGGCAATCCAAAATAATCTGGAGAAACAAAACCCAGAGATCGCAAAAGAGTTTTGGCCACAGAAATGCTTGTGATACTAGTGTCACTTCAAAAAACAAGTGTAATGTTATTTTTTTGTTGGATAAAAATAAAGCACAGTCAATGTTTTCACTATGTACATCTGTAACAATTTATATTTGAAATTAATAAATAACATTTTGAATGGCAGTTGACTACACTAGAATTGCAACCTATAACTTAAAACACACTAGTTACATATGGAAAAAGTTTTATTTACAAGGATAACTGATGTTAGGAATCATCTCACCATTCTCTTGTCTCTGCAGGATATCTTCTGGGTGGACAAGTGATGCGCCTGTTTCACGGGCACGACGAGAGTCTCACTATACCAGGATATGAGCAAAGCCAAGAGCAGCAGAGGTGAGCTGTCTACTTGTCTATATATTAGGGGTGCTCCGATATGGAAATTTTGGCCAGTATCAGTAACTAATAATCAAATAATTTGGAAGCTGATTGCCTATATATAGGACGATAAATATTAGTTATTCTGAGAATGATGGAATGACTGAAGAAAGGTTTTTACACTCTCAAACATCAAAAATAATAAGAAAAAAACATTGAGATTAAGTGACAAGGAGTTTACTGAAAAAAAGGCAAAAGTTTCAGTCAACTGGTGACCATTGTCAATGCCTAACAAACAATGTAATGGGAGCCATCTTAATATGAGGAGTCACACGATAATTTAGGTCACACGAAAAACAAAGGGCAGACACATACAGTCCGTCCATCCATCCATCCATCCATCCATCCATCCATCCATCCATCCATCCATCCATCCATCCATCCATCCATCCATCCATCCATCCATCCATCCATCCATCCATCCATCCATCTATCCATCTATCTATCTATCTATCTATCTATCTATCTATCTATCTATCTATCTATCTATCTATCTATCTATCTATCTATCTATCTATCTATCTATCTATCTATCTATCTATCTATCTATCTATCTATCTATCTATCTATCTATCTATCTATCTATCTATCTATCTATCTGTCTGTCTATCTGTCTGTCTGTCTGTCTGTCTGTCCATCTATCCATCTATCCATCTGTCTGTCTGTCTGTGTATTCGTCTATCCGTCCGTCCGTCTATCTGTCTTGTCTGTCTGTGGTTCTATTGGTCTGTCAGTAGGAAATAAATACATTTAATATAAAATATGAATCAGTGTGAGAAAACATGTCTGCTAATTTCATTATTTCCACAGAGTGGTGAACTATGAGGCTGGTAAAGGAGGGTCCAAGGCCAGATCTTTATGGAGACTAGAGCCTCTTCGGATAAGGTGAAATTAAACACACACTTACTTAACTGCTTTTGCACACACATACACACTCACACACAACTCCTGTGGGCTAAAACTGCAGTAAATTTTTGATGACCAAGACTTGTTGTTCCTCATCTGTCTATTCCAATTATGCCCAAAAGAGTAGTTCATAGTCAGGTCAGTGAGCAGTGAATCTAATCCATGACTGGTAGAAAAATCGAAAGGTTTCCTACTCTTCTGCAAAGCTTCATTGACCGATTTAGCATTAAAACGGTTCACATCTCATATTTGATGGAATGTGTGGACAATGAAAAAGATTCAGACTCACAGGGGAGCCTTTTCACTTGAATTGTAGTTGGAGCGGGAGCCACATGAGATGGGGTCAGCCGTTCCGTCTGCGTCATCTCTCTACCGGTCACTACCTGGGCCAGACTGAGGACCAAGGCCTGATACTTTTGGACAGAGAGAAGTCTGACACCGCTGCAACTGCCTTCTGTTTCCGGCCAAGCAAGGTTTGATCTGAGTATTACATAGATTAAAGGAATACAAGTTACAGTTTTTCTCAGTCGCTTTGGTGCATTTCTCACAACACTATTTACATTTGCACAACAGTTAATGCATTTCTCAAAACAATTAGTGCAAATTGCAAAACCTAGTGGATAACCTGCAAAAGTGTGTAACTTGCTCAAAATGGAGAGCTCATTCCTCAAAAGCAAGTATTGATGTCAATGAAAGTGTCAGTGTCATCAAGATGAAAAGTCCTGACACCATTGTTATGAACAAGATAGTCAAATGGCTTTGTCATGTTTTCATTAGGACAGTTTACTCTGTATATTTTTTCCAATGCAAAAAAGTCAGATTTTGGTGACACTTCCTGAAAATGCTCAGGACGACACTATATACTATTTACACAGCCATTTGAAAACTACAGTAAAGTTAGACATGACTGCATTTAGTGAGGTATCTGAGTACAAGACACTGAATATGTATGTTTCACATTTTTACTGCATTTGCTCTTTACAATTCTAATGTATTCACAGCATTGTGCAAAAGAATAAATACACCCTTATTTACAACAAACATAAACTTCCTTTGGGTAGAGCTGTGCACAACTGTAAACAATATTGCAGTACATATTGGAACTGAATCTACAACATACACAGGTCTGTAAATCATTCATGAAATTGTTAAATTTAGAAGGAATTTTTAGGACATTTTTTGCTTGTCAGATTTTGACAACTAGTTCAACATTTTTGTATGTAATGACTCAAGTAATGAAATGAGGACTGTTTTATATGGAATGACTATTCAGCATCCACAAGTTCAGTTAATTTTGACTGACATGACATAAGCAAATGATAATGTTATAAAACAGCAGAGAGTTGTGTGTAAGCAATTGATGCATGTTCAAAAGCATTTTCAATTTGTTGGAAGGAATGAGAAACTGCTACTATGATGTGCACAAATGACTAATTGTTTTGAGAAATGCATTAACTGTTGTGCAAATGTAAATACTGTTGTGAGAAATGCACCAACGCCACTGAGAAAAACTGTAATTACTGTATTTATACAAAATTTATACAATTTATTTACTTTTGTTTATTTATCTTCATTTCAAAGTGAAAACAAGATTATTTTACTTACCCCACTGGCAGATCATTTTAAGAAAGTACTTTTAATTTGGCCATATTTCTTCTGAAGGTGATACAAAACAATAATTTTACTTGCTTTTTGATATTTGGACTGGAAATGAGACAAAGCAAAGTAAGAAAAGCAGTTTTTGCATTGTGATTATTTCATTTCTGTTGCTGAATAATATGAGACTAATCAGAAAACTGTCAAATATTGCTATTCAAACCATCATGTGAAACGGTATTCAAATCGTAATATGTATCGCAAACAAATAAAATATCGCAGTATTAGATTTTTTCAATATCGTGCAGCTCTAATAACTGTGATAAAACTACAGCTCTAATTTTAAGAATTAAATGTTTTTAGAAAATTGTAATATTCATATTTTTGTTTTTAAATTCTCAATATAATGGTCTCATTCACCTGCATTCTAAATGGCTTACCGTTACTTTGATGAAATAAAAATTGTGAGGGATTTAAAAGTGAAACTGATTCTGGTACTAAAGATTCAACTCTAAATTTTTCACAAGCATAATATTTGAATTTAATTGAAATATTATTGAATATAATAATTGAATATAATTGAATATAATAAAAGCTAAATTGTCCGTAGTGTATGAGTGTGAATGGGTGTGTTTCCCAGTGCTGGGTTGCAGCTGGAAGGGCATCCGCTGCGTAAAACATATGCTGGATAAGTTGGCGGTTCATTCCGCTGTGGCGACCATAGATTTAAAGGGACTAAGCCGAAAAGAAAATGAATGAATGAATGAATATAATAATTGAATTTAATTTTTTGTAAATAACATATAATATTTAGTTGGAAACATAATTCATCCCTAAAGTGACTATAAGAGTGTAGGGAACCACAAATACTTTAATAAAAGTGCTTCACATGTCTGTTTTTACATTGTCAATAAAATGGTCCTCTTTATTTCCATTGCAAGTGCAAATGGTCCCTTTGTCCTTATCAACTTTGAGCTGCAAATTTAGCCAAGTGAGGCAGTAACACAGATTAAAATGCAAAATGAAATAAATGAGATGAATCCTTGACTTTCACACTGCTATTGGACAAAGTGACTCTTTCAAGCCGGCAGCTAGCTCTTTGCAACTCTCACATGGTCGCCCGCTGAAGCTAAGCAGGGCTGCACCTGGTCAGTACCTGGAAGGGAAACCACATGGGAAAGCTAGATTGCTGCCGGAAGTGGTGTTAGTGAGACCAGCAGGGGGTGCTCAACCTGTGGTCTGTGTGGGTCCTTATGCCCCAGCATAGATATACAGTATACATTAGATGTCGCCTACCCTGCTGTTGTCTATTAGAACGAATGCGTCAATAGAGCCGCCATTTTAGTACAGGGTAGCGCTCCTTTGAAATGAATGCGGGACCAAGGTGAAGTGGAGGACTGTGGCCATCCAAAGCCAGAGAAGTACACATATACACATATATCTCTGATCGGGAGTTTTCCCTGGTGGTCCATATGCAATTATTTTTTTAAATTACGAAATATTATAATTTTACATCACTTTTCTATATTGATGGATGTGACCGCACGGGCATTGACAGCAAAGAGTGTGTGTTTGTGTGCATGGAAATGCATTACCCTCCTTCCCTGTATAATTTGATCTAATCCATGTCCTAAAACACACCCCCTCTCCTGCTCTCACTTCTCATTCTGACGGAGGGAGCGATTCGTTTGTGAATGAATCTCCGTTATGAACGACGTTCATTTAGCCGACAATAATACAAGTTTCTGGCAGCACAGCATCTTGTTGTCATATTTCATAACATTGTTTGCTTATTTTATTCAACAAAACTAGCATAAGCTTAGAATTTAGTGCGAGTTGGTGCTACTTTGCCTTATGGTCAGTGCAGTAAGAGACTGTATTATCATCAGTAATGTTACTTGTTAAGCACAAAAGTTCATAACATACAAAAACATAAAAAAACGAAATCTTACCTATGAAATGTTCTGCCTTTGTGCTTTGTTTTCTTTGTTTGCTCGTTACTACACCCGTACACAGCGCTAAAGTCCAGCATCTTCACATTGGCGCACTGTCTTGTCTAGTGCGGTTGAATGACATTTGTCCTAGGAGCACTGTACCAATGTTGCGGCGCTATTGACGCATGCTCAGGGTCCCTATGTGATATCTAGTGTATATATCTATGATGCCCCAGTATATTGATGGGGACTCTATACTGCTCAGTGAGCACCATCTTTCGGATGAGACGTTAATCCGAGGTCCTGACTTTTTGTGGTCGTTAAAAACCCCAGGATGTCCTTCAGAAAAGAGTATGGTTTTAACCCCGGTGTCTTGGCCAAATTTGCCCACTGGCCTCTGACCATCATGGCCTCCTAACCATCCCCACATCATAATAGGCTTCATTACTCTGTCTCCTCTCCATCAACCACACCAAAAATGTGTAAAACGCTTTGAGTGTCCAGAAAAGCGCTATATAAATGTAAGGAATAATAATTATTATTATTATTTCAGATTGTAGCCCTGCAAGTCAGTGTTTAGATTCTCTAATTGCTACGTCTCGTTCCCAATTACCGATGCTCATTGTATTATTACTGTATTTTGGAGATTCATTAGCCATCCTCTGCTGCAACGAGCAGTTTTCCGAGAGGTCATGCTGACTACTTTATCTAAAAGCTTCAAATGATTCACTCTTGCTGTACAAAGTGACCTGTTGACAGGACTTAGCTCATTCAGTTTGTTAATTTCCCTTCACAGGAAAAGATTGAGTCCGGCCCAAAGCGCGATATTGATGGAATGGGGATTGCAGAGATCAAATATGGCGATTCGGTGTGCTTCATCATGCATGTGTCCACGGGCCTGTGGCTGTCCTACCAAGCGCCTGATGCCAAATCTTCTCGTCTGGGACCCCTGAAGAGAAGGGTAAGAGATGATCCGTGTGTTTTCTTTGTCTTAAAAGATTGAAGCTGTCACTATGTCCCTTCTCCAAGTCAGACTTGCGCTTTGAATGACACACACACATCTTTAATGACATCATTCAGCGTAAGTTATGATCCCATTAAAGATTATGGGGGCTCACAGGATGGTCTAATGTTGGCTCAAGCTTAACCGCAGGGACTTCTGTGTGGAGTGAAGGATATATGAGGCCATGGTTTAAATGTGATAATGAGGTAGGCATGGTGATAGTGTGTTTTTGGGGAGTGGTCAGGATTACACGTTCACATGGACTGCACATCTTTCCAGAGCCCTGCTATGCAGC
Organism: Danio kyathit; assembly: GCA_903798195.1. Taxonomy (NCBI): domain Eukaryota; kingdom Metazoa; phylum Chordata; class Actinopteri; order Cypriniformes; family Danionidae; genus Danio; species Danio kyathit. The sequence goes on along the minus strand of LR812538.1, from coordinate 32,982,824 downwards.
TTAAGTCTGGGCTAAACGCCAGAAAAAGCATGCCACCTTTATACACAGCTTATGAAGCCAAAGACATGTCTTTGGTGACACTCGATTTGATTTTCACTTCTGAAGTATTAAACCACTATTTCATTTTTGTAGCTCACGAAAACTGATGGACAAATGAAGGCTTTGCTGTAAGGACCATGTGCAAAGTGGAAGATAAAATCTATAGAATTTTATTTTACCCTGAATGTGGCTACCTAAAATAACAAAGTAAAAAGATGATGAATATGAAAACAGAAGGCAGCAATTAGGACACTTTGATCAGGACGAATGGGCACTAATGCTCTTTCAATCTTTTCAACGGTTTTAGTTACAAATAAATGATCTTCTTTTGAAAGGAGATTCCTGAATTCTTGAAGGACATACAGCTTTATAAAAAACAACTACATTTTTTATGCGCTGGGTTTATTAGTTACTGTATGTGTTTGAGTAAAATGTTAACATTTGTTTAATTCTATAAAGGTTTGTTAGTGTTTCTTCCAAATATCAGACAAAAAGGTTGTCTATTTTTCGTTTAATCAAAATAAACATTTAATTTGCTTTGACTGTAAATCAGGATTTTTTTCTCCAAATATATATTGTTATACAGTTTTAAATTTATAAAATGAAAAATGGATATAAATGTGTCTGAAAACTTGGTATAAAATGTCATTTTATACTCTAAATCAGGATACTCAAACTCCAATTGGCCGGGGGCCATTTTAGGCCCTGTTTACACTAGTACGTTTTAGTTTTAAAACGGCGTTTTAAAATGAAAACGATCCGCGTCCACACTAGCGTTTCACCCAGCGTTTCTAAACAGCTCTCCGTCTACATTAAAACGGTGAAAACGCACATCACGTGACCACACACACTCTCTGGCATGCACTGCAGCGTGCTTTGAGCACATACCCATATGAGAGCTGTGCACGTCAGACTGTTCATCAAGGATCTCCCGCTGGATCTAATCTCACTATATTTGTTACACGTGATATTTAATTCATCTTGTTGTCTATCTCTAACGACATATTCCCCGACTTTGGTCTTTTGAATCTATTACTTGTTCTCAGGTAACGTGCTTTGGCTGAGCGCAAAGATAAATTAGGTTAATATCTTAATGAATTAATAGTCATTATTATTTATTAAAACTGATATTCAATGAAAGAGAGGGTATGTTTCTTGTTTTCAATGAAAATGAAAGGAGGCAGTAATGTTATAGGCTCCGTTTTGTTATAAATATGCATGAAGATGACGCTCATATTAAGCAGCTACACTATGCCTCATTTTTGATGTCTGTTAAGTTGCTAATATCAAAATGAAAATAGGCAGTTCCTCACATCATGTTTTCACTTTATTGTTAACATAGTGAAACAGCATAGCCAGGGTGATGTGAATGACTGTATAAAGTACACACTCGGGAGTTTGTTTTCCATATCAAACTTGCGAAGTCTGAACTTACAAGGAGAGGATGTAAGACTGAATTGTGTGAAGGCTACGTAATATTGAGGAAAAGGCCTAATCAGACAGGCGAATGTCTGCAGCCCTGCCTCCGTTTTCAGATGTCTCCATTTTCCCCCATCCACACTGACACAGAGCAGCAGCGTTTTAGAATGAAAATAGCCTCTCCAGCGTTTCCAAAACTCAATTACGGGGCTCGAAAACTCTGGCGTAGTGTGGACGGATGGCTTAACCGTAGCAAAACTTATGCGATTTAAAACTAAAATGTATTAGTGTAAACAGGGCCTCAGTGACCAGAAATGGGAAGTAACAAAGTACAAATACTTTGTTACTCTACTTAAGTAGATTTTTCTGGTATCAGTACTTCACTCCACTATTTATTTTTTTGGCAACTTTTTACTTTTACTCCTTACATTTTTACACAAATATCTGTCATTTCTACTCCTTGCATTTTTAAACCACAGTCGTTACTTTTGTTTTAATGTGTTTTGTGGCGCTATCTTTATTATTTCTTGTCATTAAGCTATTTGAGTACCTTTTTGATGCAGTCAATCTATTTTCGTCATTGCAAGCCAAGGCTATCACGCACCTTATGTTGACTAGTTTATGAAGATTACCATGACAAAGGCAAGGATGGCTACGCAGATGAGACAGAGGTGGTCGGTGAATTTAACATGACTGATGCTGTCCTGTTTACGTGGTAATAAGAAACATTTTGCATGATTGGATCACAGGTAAACAAGAGAGAAACATTCCAGTTCAAAAACATGCCGTTTAAATGATTAGGGTTAGAGTCGTCCACTTCCCATCATACTGTATCGGTCTTTCTCTGGTCTTTCAATCTAATAACGCAGAAAAAATAGCTTTTTTGTAAAGATTTGTACATTTAGGACTAAAACAATCAAATACTTTATAAAACCTTTATGCAATGAGATTTATTTCCTTTATTTTCGATGAGTTCATATTTCTTAATACAGAATGTATGCTGTTTTACAGTTTAGAGCTGGAATAGAGCACTTACAGACATTAAATCAGCCACAGAATTAAAATGCATGTGTGTTACTCTGGGCTGTACACTGAGAGAAAATGAAAGTAAAACTAATCTGAATGCAGTACTTTAAATGTCGACTAGGTGGTGGGTCAAAATCACAAGTGGCTGGATGCGACAGCACAACAGATAGTGGTTCAAAAATGTATGTTTTGGCGGGCCGAATCTCGTTATATTTTTGACATCAATTGCGGGCCGGAGGGTGGCGGAGGACAGGCTGTAAATGGCCTACGGGCTGGCAGTTTGAGACACCTACTCTAAATGATTAAAAGATTTCATTTGGATGAAATGTCATTAGTAGTTGTAATGTACAAAATGTAAATGACATTTTACGCAAACACATAACTATAAATTACAAATCCAGAGAAAGGTGAGAATTTACATGTGGGCTCTTAATTATTTCCTTAGCTACATATAAGTCTATAAGTCTAAATATAAGATAAAAAAACAGGTAACACTTTATTTTGATGGTTTATTTGAGTATTAGTAGACTTTCTGCTTAACATCTGTTGATACTGCTTCTTTAACAGACATTTAACTGAATATAAGAAACTTTGCAAGTACATGTCAACTTACACTAACCTAACCCTAACCCTAACCCCAACCCTATACCCAGTCTACTTATAATCTAAGAAGAATTAGTTGGCATGATGCAGTGTAACTTAAATTCAACAAACAGACCATCAAAATAAAGTGTGACCACAATAATAAAATAAAATAAAAAATATTCCGCTTTTTAAACACACAAATTCATCATTTGTTTTATAGCTTTTTACTCAAGCTGTTTAACTGTTAAAGCTAAATAATCCGATTCTGCTTATACGCTGAAATTCATAATTTATTTCAAAGCTTTTTACTCAAACTAATGTATTTCATTCAGTATACATTATGATATTGTTGATGAATAGTATACGTCAGCTGTTTGCAGTCAGTGTTATTGTACATGTTGACAATGTGTGCAGGCCTTTCTCTCTCCTGAGGGCCATATGGATGACGGGCTGATTCTGCAGCTCTGCCAGCATGAGGAGTCCCGAGCGGCTCGCATCATTCGTAATACCACCCACCTCTTCACTCAGTTCATCAGGTACAGCAAGCACAATCTCACTGGCCTCTAATTAAACCTACAAAAGAAGCATATTTCCAATTCTAGTGCTTACTTACTCCCAGGGCCGTTTATATCGAAGTTGATATTTAGTCGCACCATATTGGTATTTCGTAACATCTACTTTTTTATGAGGTGAGTTGTTAGCCCAACGCTCAACCCCCAATCTGGAGCACTTACTTGACATACACACATACACTACGGCAATTTAGCTTACCCAGTTGACCTACACCACATGTCTTTGGACTGTGGGGGAAACCGGAGCACCCGGAGGAAACCCACACAAACAAGGGGAGAACATGCAAACTCCACACAGAAATGCCAACTGACCCAGTTAAACCAGTGACCTTCTTGCTGTGAGGCGAGAGTGCTACCTACTGCATCACTATGTTGCCTTTCCAATGCTAGTGCATGATCTAATTCCTCATTTTCTATGTCAGCCTTGAGATTCAGATATGATAATAGGCGTTTAGATTTTGACACATGCTGTAAGCGACAGACCAATCACAGTAGAATGGGCCATCTGACCAAACATCTGACAAAATCATATGCTACTTGTGTAAGTGCTACATTTAAATTTAAACTTAATGAGCGTTAGAAAATATGATATATATATATTGTATGACTGTGAGTAGTATGAATGGAATTCAGATGTACTACCTCCACCATCTTGGCATTACCACATGGCCACCTACGTCAGTTGCATTGCTTCACTCCCATTCATAAATTTTCCTGGCCTTATGGGATAGTAAAGTGTCCATTGGATGCACACTTTAGAATCTCATTGGAAGTAGTGGGTCATCTGGGTACTTTCTGTCTACAGTTTTTTTTTTATATAAATGAATTCAGTCATACTGTTCTACTCATATGCTGTTTTTCTCATACTATATAGTAAGGAAATACTGTATGTTTTTGATGCACAGCAGATCTTTAAACAAAACATTTCAGACACTGTGATGAAAGAGGTGATGCTGCAATGCATATTATAATAAAATCCAATAGTTTTTTGACCTTGGGTGAACATAAAAATGTTCTTGGAGGCCTCCAAAACTATATTAGGAATCTTTACACGAGATATTACTGTATATGTGACCTGGACCACAAAACCAATACGTTGCACAGGTATATCTGTTTTGAATATAACCAGTAGAATATTAAGTAAAGATCATGTCCATAAAGATATTTTGTAAAATACCTTCAATAAATATTTCAAAACCTTACTTTGATTAGAAATATGCATTGCTAAGAACTTAATTTGGAGAACTTTAAAGGGGATTTTCTCAGTATTTTGATTATTTTGCGCTCTTAGATTCCAAAATTGCAAATAGTTGTATCTCAGGCAAATAATATTATGCCCTAACATCAGTGGAATTTAGTTTTTCCAGCTTTCAGATTTCCAGAAAATCTAATGAGCTGTTTTTGCTGTGTTGTGGTCCAGAATCACATACTGTATGAGCACTATTGAAATAATTGAAGTGCTGATCATATTGATATTGTGTTCCTGTCCTCAGGGGTTTGGATAGTTTGAGTGGGGAAAAGGCTTCAGAGGTGACTTTGCCTGTGTCTGAAGTGCTGGAGACCCTGAACGACCTCATTGTGTACTTCCAGCAGCCGGACTCAGAGCTGGAGCATGAGGAGAAACAGAGGCAGCTCCGGTCTCTCATCAAGCGCCAAGATCTCTTCAAAGAGGAGGTTAATGTCCCGTTGATTGAAAATACATGCAAACGAAAAAGGCAAATACTTATTAATACTATTACTATTAATATTATTGTAGGGAATGCTAACCCTGGTGTCCCACTGCATCGATCGGCTTAACGTGTACAACAGTGCTGCTGAGTTTGAGGAACTTGCTGGCGAGGAGGCAGGAGAGGCCTGGAAGGACATCCTTAACCTTCTCTATGAGCTTCTGGGTAAGAATTCAATCACATGTTCACAGCCTTCAGCTGTTTGCAGAGGGTGATGATGGAGAGACATGACAGTTATTAGAGGCAGTCAAACCGCAATTCTATTCTCTTTTATCACCCTGTTGTTGACTCTTAGCCTGATTTATGGAGGACAAATGCACCGTTAGAAAAGGAGGGCCTTGTACTTGATATTAAAAGTTTAGATTCAAGCTCAATTTCATTTTGTGCTAAACTTTTAGTTTTTTCTGTATCTTGAAGATGTTTTACTTCTAGAAATGTGATCTTGGACCACAAAACCTGCATTACTGTAAGTTGCACAGGTATATATTTGGCAAATACATTCTATGGGTCAAAAATGATAGATATTTCTTTTAAAAAAAGTAAAGTAAAAGTAAGAACAGATTCCGTTCCATTAAGATATTTTGTACATTTCCTACTTGAACATATCAAAAATCTATGTTTAATTAGTAATGTGCATTTCTAAGCATTTCATTTGGATAACTTTATTGGCAATTTTCTCTGTATTTACATTTTTCGTGAACCTTAAGATTCAGTGTTCTATCAGCCAAATATTGTCCTATCTTAACAAACCATACATTAATAAAAAGCTTATCTGTTCAGCCTTCAAGTGTATGTAAGCTTTAATGTATAAATAAAAAAATGGTCCAGAATCACATGTTGTACAGTACAGAGTTCTGCAGTGTTGACATTTTTTGTTGGCCAGACCAAAAACTAGCTTCACCCGTCTTCATCTAATAAAATGCCAAGTGAATTTTTTGAATTGAGATATTAAGCTTCTGGGTAAGAATTCAATCACGTTCACAGCCTTCAGCTGTTTGCCGAGGGTGATGATGGACCAACAAAAATGTATGATTTCTTGGGCTAATTCATTTAAATGAATTATTGAATTATGTGAATGATGTGTTTCCATCAAATTCCTGAGAAAGTGAAAATCAGGGTTAAAATCATATAATCTGTAATCATGTGTGTTTGTAGCCCTATGCTAGCATCAGTCTTATGGATATGAGCTGCTACATCTGTGGTCTTTAATATGCAATGTTAATAGAGATCTTTCCCCACAGAACTTTTCACTCCCATCTTTGTTTTTATGGCACTGTTCTCACAAGCTCATTTGACCTGTAAATCTGGTTCTTAATGTCCCGTACAACCTCTGCAATCTCATTTAGTTGTTACAACTGCCTTTCACAAGACACATAAAAACTTGAAAAATATCACCAGCGGGGGTTTTCAAAAGTATTTTATTGCTGTTGAAAAAAAAGAAAAATGTTGTGTTAACTACAGACATTTTTAAAAGGATAGTTCACGCAAAAATGTAACCTTACTCACTATTTACTCACCCTCAAGTAGTTCCAAACCTTTATCAGATTCTTTGGTAACACTTTAGTTAGTTTGTTTTTATTTATTACATTCTGTAGTTTGTTTATTTATTTATTTGTTTGTTTGTTTGTTTGTTTGTTTGTTTGTGTCAGTTTAGTTTGATTTTAGTGTTTTAAAAAACACTTTAGTTTTAGTTAGGTCACAATTCACATTAACAAACCATGGTAACACTTTATTTTGATAGTCCATTTGAGTATTAGTAGACTGTCTGCTTAATATCTGTCGATACTGCTCCTTCAGCAGACATTTAGCTGACTATAAGAAACTTTGCAAGTACTTACAACTTACACTAACCCTAACCGTAACCCCAACCTAACAGTCTACTTATAATCTAATGAGAATTAGTTGGTATGTAGATGCAATGTAACTTAAGTTCAACAAATGGACCATCAGAATAAAGTGTGACCCAAACCGTTAATTAACTAACACTACTAGCTCAATAAAGGGTAGGATTAGGGATGCAGAATATGATAATACTTTATAACTATTAATGACCAATTAATATCTTAGTTAATAGCATGAATTGTGACCTAAACTAAAGTGTTACAGATTCTTCCTTCTGTTGAACACAAAAGAAGATACAATGCTCAGCATAATTGAGTCCACCCCGTTTTGAAAATGAATATTTTTATTCATTTCTCAGTGAATAGGCAATGTATTTTGGTGCATTTAAACAAAACAGATTTATTAAACAGATATATTTATTAAAATAGTATTTTAGTCACCAAAAATATTTAGAATTTGAAAGATAATACTATTAAGTTCAAGCAAAATATTGCAAAAAAATGTCAACTAAATATTTCAATTTTATTTTTCAATTTTCTTTTTTTTAAATTTGTATTGAATATTTTTCTACAACATATGAATTTGGATCTACTAGTTTTTGGACAGTTATCATAAGTTATTTAGTTAGATAAACTCCAGATTTGGCTTCAGAACTGACTTATTTAATGTATTTGCACAAATATAATATTGTAAAGCTTCCTATTAAAAATATGAATTTAAAAGATACATTTGTGAGGGGTGTACTTATATATGCTGAGCACTATATATTGAAACCTATAACCATTGACTTCCAAAGTAGGAAAAATAAATACTATAGAAGTCAATAGTTACAGGTTTCAAGCTGTCTTCAGAATATCCTCTTTTGTGTTCAACAGAAGAAACTCAAACAGGTTTGAAACAAGTGAAGAACAAGTGAGTAAATGATGACAGAATTTTCATTTCTGGATGAACAAAATCTCACTGACGATGCAACCAGAAGTACTTGTTTTTGCATTATTTTGACTTTATATATACCAGTATCTTTAGAGATCAAAATTTGTTTGAAATTTAAACATCTCGCCTCGGTTCACCTTGACTCGCTCGCCATTTATCAGATCCCCCATCGAGGCCTGCTCTGAATTCTGCTGGCTCTGAGGTGACCCTAGAGAGAGGCCGTGCTGGGTCTGTCTGGAGAACAGTAGTGTGATACATTAGTCTGGTCACAACAGCCAGTTTTTAACGGCTCCGTACGGATGCACTCGCTGCCTCAGGAAGCAGCTCTTTTCAGGCTGCCTGGGCTTTAAAATCTCTGCACACTCCCTTTAGCTCACGGCTGAGTTTGATTGATTGCTCTGTGGGAAAAATAATCTTAATCCGTTTTAGTATTTTACTCACACTAGAGGTGCATTCATTTCACAATATGAGTAGTTAATGTGGGAAGCCTTGTGTGAAGGCTAGCGAAAGGGATTTGTGGGTGTTAGCCTGAAGGATGTAGGAAAAACACTGTAACATTGAGCTTATTGCCATTGATTTTTGTCCATTAGCCGCTTTGATCAAAGGCAACAGGACCAACTGCACACAGTTCTCTCGCAAGCTGGACTGGCTAGTCAGCAAACTTGAGCGATTGGAGTCCTCATCAGGTAAATACCACCATATGTCAAACCGGACATATACATTAGCACTGATTATAGAGGTGTTGTACATTAAGCAGCCATAAACAAAGCAGTCCACCATCAGCATCTGCACACATCAGTGATTTTAGCAGTGACACCACGTCACGGTAGTATTACACAGCATTCATAGCAGCACACTGATCATTTTCATTATAAAATCAATAGTCATTTGTTTATACAACTCGCTGGTATCTGATTGTGTTCATTGTTCCTTGTGTTTACTGCGATGCATTATTAATAAAGCGCTTCTGTACAGGCATTTTAGAGGTGCTTCACTGTATCCTAAACGAGAGTGCAGAATCTCTGAACATCATCCAGAAGGCTCACATCAAATCCATTATTTCTCTGCTGTACAAGCACGGACGCAACTACAAGGTCAGCATTTGCTGCTTCTATAAACACACACACATGCATACTTATTTCACACATAGATTGAAAATAAGTAAAGAATATAAAGAGTGTTGCTGACCGTCCAAAGCGTTTAGATCTGAGCACTATAAATATTGTATGAAGAGCTGAAAATGCATTTTTCCCCCCAGTTCCATATTTAAACCCTCAAATGTAAAATAAGTCTGTATTTTTGGTATTATAAAGGTGAGAGACAGTGGCATCCAAATATTTGAGATAGGTTGAGGTTTTTTTTTTTTATACCAAGACAGCATTTATTTAATCAAAAATAGAGTACAAATGAACATACTTTAAAGAATTAACTTCTGTAGAAACAATATTGTTGTAAAATGTTATTTTGGTTTTATATAGTTTAAGTTGTTTATTCCTATTATGCTGAATTTGACTGTTGTTAGAGATCATTCTTCAGAAATTACACCTATATGTTTATTGGGTGCTCAAGAAATGTTTAGAATTAAGGAAACCATGGCATCCAATTATTTGGTTTTGGTTAGATTTAAAAAAAATATATATATTAATTCATACTCACTAAAGGCTGATTTATACTTCTGCGTCAAGCACAGGCGAATGCTCCAGCACAGCCTTCATGCGGTCACATAGCCCTCGCTGTGGCACCTCTCAAAAAATGTAACTACACATCGTAACGATACATAGCGCAAGCTCTATGATTGGTCAGCTTTGTAGCTGTGACCAGTGTGGGCGGGACCAAGAACCGCGCAAACTCGTTGGAGCAAGTGTTTAAGTGTCAAGTCCCGTGAAGGAGCTCCAGGTGAAAAGTTTTGTTTTGTGTTTACCTTATGATTATAGTTGTTGCGCGTCTGCTGGTTCCCGCCTCAGAATGAGCGAGTTTTAGCTACTTATACAGTAAGGTCCCCAAAAAATCAAAACTAACCATATGATTTTGTTTGCTCACATTGCTAGTTTTGTGGTGAACAATTCATCTGTGCATTTCATTAGGAAATTTTAATTTTATTTAATTTAACTTTAATTGAAATTTAAAAATGCAGATCCTGTTAGAACTTGATTCCTGGCTGTTGTCAGATTACTTGATTTTGAGATAATGGGCGTGGCTAACATACTTAACCACGCTGATTAAACTGTCAGATTTGACAACAAACAGAAAAGGTGAGGAGAGGGAGTCTCTTAGGTTTTATTAACTCTTCTAAAACCCCTTTCCCGATCTTTCTGAATGCCTACTTTACTACATCCATTCAGCCCGCTGTAGAAAAACAAGCAATGTCCAGTTTCCCCCACAGTCCAAAAACATGCGGTATAAGTAAATTAGATGAACTGAATTGGATGTAGTGTATGAGTGTGTGTGTGAATGTGAAAGTGTGTGGGTGTTTCCCAGTGCTGGGTTGCAGCTGGAAGGGCATCGGCTGTGTAAAACATTTGCTGGAATAGTTGGCGGTTCATTCCACAGTGGCGACCCCTGATAAATAAGAAACTAAGCCAAAGGAAAAAGAGTGAAAAGTAAAAAATAGTCAACTGAACAAAACTAAATGTCAAACCACAAAAATTCTGTAGAAAAAACTAAACTGCTAAATATTGCTACAAAAGTTTTAAAATTAAAAATGTATGCTGTATATTATTTATGCGGAGACGCAGTGTCCCAGTAGGTAGTGCTGTTGCCTCACAGCAAGAAGGTTGCTGGGTCGAGCCTGGGCTGGGTCAGTTGGCGTTTCTGTGTGGAGTTTGCATGTTCTCCCTGCGTTCGCGTGGGTTTCCTCCGGGTGCTCCAGTTTCCCCCACAGTCCAAAGACAAGAGTGTGAATGAGTGTGTATGGTTGTTTCCCAGGGATGGGTTGCGGCTGGAAGGGCATCCGCTGCGTAAAAGATGTGCTGAATAAGTTGGCTGTTCATTCCGCTGTGGCGACCCCAGATTAATAAAGGGACTAAGCCGAAAAGAAAATGAATGAATATTATTTATGCCTGTGATATCATGGTTGAATTTTTTTCACTGAAATGAAGTTTTCAGTGTCACAAGATTCTTCAAAAATCATTCTGATATGCTAATTTGGTGCATGGAGATTTTTTTTTAATTATTATCAATGTTGAAAACAGCTCTACTTCTAATTTTGGTTTTGATACATTATCAGAGTGCAAATTAGAGGGGGGGGGGGGGGGGGGGGGGGGGGGGTTGAGGGAGTCTGACCCCTTTAATTAACACTTGACCCCCCCGAAGGACATAATAAAAATAGTTTGCTCTTATCTGTATCTTAAAAAAATATTAATAATTAAAAATAATAGATAACTTAAATATACATTTGACCACGCCTATAATAGTTTATACCGTTGTGAATGCCAAAAATGTTTGTGCCAAGAATATTAATTCAGGGGTTTGAATCCAGGAAATCTAGAGCACCAACAGACAGCGTAAGTGTTCACAAAACATGTTTCTTGTTAAACAGCCGAAGTTAAACAGTAAAATAAATAATATGTGCAGACTTTCATGGTCATCCATTAAAAGGTGCAGGAATTCAAAGCATTTATTTAATATCGCAATTTTGAGAACCACTCAATATCCCTCAAAACAGTGAAAACAATTTAACAAGTTTGATTAATAAATTAGATGTAATTGAATTAAATGTATAAATTTGGTTTACTGAGGCATATTACCGAGCATACCAAAAAACTTGGCCCCCCCAATTGTCAATATATACTTCGACTTCGCACCCTGTACATCATCATTATCCATTATTGTGTATTACTGTAAATAGCTTTATCTGATTTTAAATATGTCATTACATAATTAAAATATGAATGCCAAAAAATATAATAATGACCAAAAAATAAATAAAAAAATCTCTCTGACATGGTACATTAGTGTAACTGCAAATGAAAGGTCAGATATTTTAACAAGGGGCAGGTGTCTCTGCGGGGGTACACTCTTGCTGCTTGACTTGAGAATTCCTCTGTCTTATAAAATGTGGGTCATGTAAACTCATAAAATACATTTTAGGGGCTGCACAGCTTGTTACACTAGCAAACACTCTTAAGTATGCACTTGAGAATATGCAGGCACAAGACTGTAAATTTGTGCGCTGGGAAATGTGCAGTATAAAAATGTGTTTAAAGCAGTAAAACAACTGCTTTGTTGAAATGTTTCTCATTCTCCCTTGCAGATTCTGGATGTTCTCTGTTCCCTGTGTGTCTGTAACGGTGTAGCTGTGAGAGCCAATCAGAATTTCATCTGTGACCACCTGCTTCCCAAGAGAGACCTGCTGCTCCAAACACGACTGGTCAATGATGTCCAAAGGTAGACTTGTTCTTACTAAACAGTACTCTTTGTTCTGTTTTCCTCTAAACACAGTGGCATTAAAATTGATTGAGGTTGGTAAGATTGCTTTTGAAAGAAGTCTGCATACTCACCAAGACTGCATTTATTTGTATTCAAAGATTGAAGTACAGTTAGTGCTCAAAGTATTTTTATGATTTTTTTTATAATAAAAGTCCCAAAAATAGCACATATCGAACAAAAAATATTTTGAGTGTATCCTTCATGAGTAAAACAAAGAAACAAAAGGATAATATTGTATTGTATTGTATTTATATAATAAATATAAATGTTGAATATAATATAAAAAAGACTTGTTTAATTTAATTTAATTTTATTTTATTTAATTTAATTAAATTTTATTTTATTTAAATATTATTTTATTTTATTTAAATTAATTTTATTTTATAAAATTTTAATTAAATTTTATTTTATTTTATTTAAATATTATTTTATTTAAATATTTTTTTTTATTTAATTTTAATTGTATTTTATTTAAATATTATTTTTATTTTATTTAAATGTATTTTATTTTATTCATTTATTTTTTCATGTTTTTAGCATTAATTCGTTAACAGAATTAAAAAATATATATGCAGCTGTTTTCATCTTACGACTCTTCTTTCATGTTTGCAGTAGATATTTTTACTAGGCCACTTGTCAGAAATATTAATTCAGAAACCAGTATTTTTCACTGAACCTGACAATCATGGTTAATACAAAAAAAAAAACACAATCAACTGGATAATATTTTCAAATTACTGATGCATTCTTATTATGTATTATTTTCTGTAATTGTTCACAGTATGAGACCCAACATCTTCCTGGGCATGAGTGAGGGCTCTGCGCAGTATAGGAAATGGTACTTCGAGCTGATCATCGATCAAGTAGACCACTTTGTGACCAGCGAGCCCACTCACCTTCGCGTTGGCTGGGCCACCACTAAAGGCTATGCCCCGTATCCCGGCGGTGGAGAGGGCTGGGGAGGAAACGGTGTTGGAGATGATCTTTACTCCTATGGTTTTGATGGCCTTCATCTGTGGGCAGGTACATTTAAGGGAATATTTCACCCAAATAGGATATTTCTGCCATCATTTACTCTCCCTCCACTTGTTCCAATCTTGTATATGTTTCTTTTCTCTGTTGAATACAAAAGATGTTTTGAAGAATTTTGATACCCAAACAGTTAAAGGAATGCTCCACTTTTTTGAAAATAGGCTAATTTTACCACTCCCTTAGAATTAAACAGTTGAGTTTTACGTTTTTTTAATCCATTCAGCCAATCTTCATGTCTGACTAGAGCACTTTTAGCATAGCTTAGCATAAATCATTGAATCGGATTAGACCACTAGCATCTTGCTCAAACATTTTTACTTATTGATATAATATGATTTTATGATATTGATTTTTTTTTATTTTTGAGTGAGACGCTAATGGTCTAATCTGATTAAATGGATTATGCTAAGCTAAGCTAAAAGTGCTCTCATCAGACCCGGAGATTGGCTGAATGGATTTAAAAATGATAAAACTCTACTGTTTAACTATAGGTGAGTTCTAAAATGAGCCTGTTTCGAAAATAAGTGAAGTTTTTCTTTAATGGTTGCCATTGACTTCCATAATATTTTTAGTTTCCCTACTATGGAAGTCATTGTTACCACTGGATACCCAGATTCTTTAAAAACATCTTTTTTTTTGTGTGTTCAACAGAAGAAAGAAACTGAACTTGAGGGTATGTAAATGGTGAGTAAATTTTAATTTTGAGTGAACTGTTCCTTTAAGGCTGCTTTACCAGTGTCTTTTCTTACGTACATACTCCTTTATCAAACTCATTTTCTTCAGAGATTGTCTGAGTAGTAGTATTCACACAAATCTGCGATTCTCTCCACATCTGACAGGGCGAATCCCGCGGGCCGTGGCCTCTATTAACCAGCACTTGCTGAATTCAGACGATGTTGTGAGCTGCTGTCTGGATCTCGGAGCTCCTAGCATGTCTTTCCGAATTAACGGTCAGCCCGTTCAAGGCATGTTTGAGGACTTCAATGTAGATGGCTTCTTCTTTCCCGTCGTCAGTTTCTCTGCTGGGGTCAAGTGAGTTTCTCCAATATAAAGTTCCCAAGACTTATGAGAGATATTGTGCTTTTTTTTTTTTTACTGTAGTGTTGTCAAATTAAGTCAGTAGCAAATCAGTACTTTAAAATTGATCGTTGAAGAGCATCAAATGTTTCACAAACATATTTCTTTAGTGTGTGAATGCAGTCAGAGGCATTTAAATGAGTCAGAATCAGCACAATAATGCAGAGTTTGATCATTGTGAGCTCTGCATGTTCATCAATTGTTTTGCTTTAACCAAAATGCTTTAAAAAGAAGGCTTTTTGCTTGAATATCTCTTAAAATATCCCAGTAATACTTCGAATAAAAGGTTTATTTTTAATGCTTCAAAGTACACACTGCAAAGTTAAAGAATGTTAAAGATTTTAGGTAATAAAGTAAGACTCTGCAAATGGTTTTGAGTGTGTGTGCATAATTGTTTTACGTATTTTAGTCATTATAACTTTCTGAAATCAGTTGTTGTGCTTTGACAAATGAGTCCTTTCTTCTTCTGCGTAGCTTTATGTTCAGTCAACAGAGACAGGCTGTAACTCACTTGACTTCTCAACCAACTGCATAGAAATTTCTGGATTTAGGATTATTCAGCTAATTGAACATGAGTTTGTTTAATTTTTCCCCCCTCAAGGGTCCGTTTCCTGTTGGGTGGTCGGCATGGAGACTTTAAGTTCCTGCCTCCAGCAGGTTATGCACCATGTTATGAAGCCCTGCTTCCCAAAGAAAAGATGCGCGTGGAGCCTGTGAAGGAGTATAAAAGAGACCTGGAGGGAGTGAGAGATCTACTGGGCACCACAGAGTTTCTGTCCCAGGCCTCCTTCATCCCCGTTCCTGTCGACACCAGCCAGGTTAGATATGATCAGAAACGTAATAATTCTCAATGCTTATAAACCCTTTTCTACTCATATTTTGAGATTTACTTGGCTGCATGAATTACAGCAGATTAATTTAACATGAACTCAGACTGCTTTAAACAAAATTTCTCTTTTAAATTTGAATTTGTTTTTAGAAAATGTATTTTAATTTGAAAATTAAAAAATTGGAATTATTATTTTTAAATAATAATTTTCATGCATGTCATATTGATGTGCAAATTACTGTATTCTGTGCAGCCCTACAAACAAACACATCAAACATGACAAAGATTTTTTAAAGGTCTCGTGAAGTGCTTTGAAATATGTATTTTTATTCGATGTTTGATGTAGTCAACCAAAACCAGAGTTGCCAGATATAAATATATATGGACTTTTTTTAGCCCAAAAGCTTTCCAAAACCTACCCAAAATATAAAATTTACATTTTAATAAATTTTTATTTATTCATTCATTAATTTTCTTTTCGGAAGGAACCGCCAACTTATCCAGCATATGTTTTACGCAGCAAATGCCCTTCCTCCTGCAACCCATCACTGGGAAAATTTACACACTCATTCACACACACACTCATACTACGGTCAGTTTTACCTTACTCAATTCACCTGTACCACATGTCTTTGGACTGTGGGGGAAACCCACGCGAACACGGGGAGAACATGCAGAGAACATGCCCAACCGAGGCTCGAATCAGCGACCTTCTTGCTGTGAGGCGAACGTGCTACCCACTGCGCCGCCCTAATTTTTATTTATTTAAATCAAAATTATCCTGATTACTTTAACTGCCCTAATTTTTTCAAACTATACAGCAACCAACACTAGAAGTCACAGAACCACAACCTAACCGGATAACATCGGAACACTACCCCCCTCTCACCCACACACTGCACTTGTTGTGTAGATTATGCTACGTATTAGAGAAATGGGGTATAAATTTGTCCCATTTGGCGTTTAAATTCTTTTAAACATATTTAGGTGCTGCTTGTCAATCAGATAACGCTTCTATGTTTGTTCTTGCTGTCAGTTGCGGAAAAAAATGATTGATAAAGGTGTTATGATAAACCTTAAGAGGTTAACTACAGGTGCTGTGTGATGCGCATGCACGCGAAGGGGAGTCAGATTTGTCAGTGGAGTCAGATTTTGATACAACTTTCCTTCCCCTCCTCTTGCGGCTGGGCCCACGCCGTTTGCGCTATGCACTAGTCACTACTAACTGAATGGAGTAGGAGCACACAGTTATGTTTTGTTAAATAAGTTGCGTATAAAATGTACGTTTCAAAACTGGCCAAATTTTGTCAACCCGCCTATGCCATTTTTTACCCGCACAGTCAAATTCAAAACCGCTCAATCTGGCAACACTGACCGAAACACAAAGAGAGGGTAGGACATAGTGGAGCTCCTCTCCCTATTTAAAAACAGCCAATAGCATATTGTTTTGCCACCGCTCTGCCAGTGAGAGTGGTTGAGCTTAAGTGCATATCTTATATCTAGTTTATATCATAGACTGTAAAAGATATGGACATAGTATCCGTGACGTCACCCATAGGTTTCTGAAGAACCCAAAAGAAGCTACAAGTAGGCGTGGCCCATCGTCGCCATTTTGTTTGCGCATCATCGCACTGACTGGGGGATACCAAACAAGGGCAAAGAGAGCGGAGCATGAGCACAGCTACAGATGCCTGCTAGCATTTTGCCTTGACGGACTTTTCTTTGGGAGAAATGCTTAATACTTCATTACCTGCGACTCGTTTGTGTTCTGACCACATGTGCTTGATTATGTACTAGAGAGTGCAATAGAGAGTTTAGTCCTTTAAAAACACTGTTGTAACACATTGAGCCACTAAATGTTGTTTTATGACATTTTTCTAAAGGAGGAAAATGCGAATTACATCCAAATACTTCAAATATAGTCTGTGTTAGTAAATAAAAGGCTATTTATGAAATCCAGGCATAACACTGTATGACAATGCTTCAGATGACTGTTTTAAAGCCTACAGCTAATCAGTCTGTCAGATTCTGGAGTGCTTTACAGGTCTAAAGAAAAAAATAAATTATAAATGAGCTTAAATAAAACAAATACATTTATAAAGATGGTACATAAGTATATAATTTCACTCACCTGGGAAATGGAGGCCACATGAAGGGTTTGTGAGCACAATTAAGTGCACACAGCATGCCATATCATCTGATAATTGTAGGAAATAATCCCAAAAAGCAACTGACTGTGTAAAGCCGCATAAAACAACACAAAAATACGACGAATATGCAGAGATCAGCGGCTAATTAGCCAGAATCAGCTGAGGTGAAGTGACGGCGACCAGAAAGACATAGCTGACACTCAAGTGACCACGCCCTTAATTATGCAGACTTAATATAACTTAATATAAACGAAATGGATGAGTTATAAAAAAAATTCACCCCCTCACAGTTCTCATGAAGGGTAGTATTAGCTATATAAACTAAAATTGTTCTTTGTACCAGGCTGTAAACACCTTTTTTTCTGCTGTAAAGTTGCCCATTTTAACAGTGGGCTCAATAGAAATCTGCTCTATTATGGACTAGCGGAATTTCGATGAATTGCAGTTTAGTTCCGTATTTGCTTCATGAGGGAGAGCGGGAGGTTGCCGCTTGGTTTATATCTTCTAAACGCGAATTTTATCACTGTTTTGGATACTGATACTAACATCTAAAAAAATTCCATGGGACCTAGCATTTTTATAAAAAATGTAACTATACAACAGCTTCAAAGATTTTTGCTGAAACGGTGGTCCTTGGAGATTTTTATAATGCAAGTCGACTACTGAACTTTGAGACCCCCCAAAAAACATATAGAGACAAAACTGTATTGTGGCCCAATTGTGCAACTCTACAAAAAGACATCAATTGTTGAATTTTTTTAAATAGCATTTTTATTAAAAAAAATCATTATACAATTGCATTTCTCCCCACGTCGTGGAGCTCTAATCTCTGCTGTGCGCTTTTTTCAATATTATTTTATTGACTCTGCTCAAATGTAAATTTGTTGTTCTTTTTTATGTCTTGTCATCCAGATTGTCCTGCCTCCACATCTTGAAAACGTGCGGGACAAGTTAGCTGAAAACATCCATGAGCTCTGGGGCATGAACAAAATCGAGCTTGGCTGGATGTACGGCAAGGTAGGAGATGCTAAACAGCATCGTTAGTATTTCATCAGAAACAAGATCATCTCTGTATGACATAGGCGCAGATATCCAGATAATTTCTGCAGTGTGCCTTTAACTACCCAGAGGAGGATAATTGAAAATGTCAACCTGAATTGAACGTGCTTGGCTTCAGCATTAAATGAATATTTAAGCATCCCAAGAAGCGACACAGCAGATGGGCATGCAGATCTCATTTTCAGATAGTAATGGCAAAAGAAAAGTACTTAGATCCGGTTTTATGCCTTCCGCTGTTCGCTGCAGGAGAGTAACTCCAGAAATTGCAGAGCACAGTGGAAAAAGCTTTGCAGTATCACTGTAGTTAAGACAATCTTAATGAGCAGCATGCTGTCCAGCGCCGTGGCAGAAAAAATGAATTATGGTTGAGCACTGCCGTTACTCCTGAGGCCAGATCTTAGCATTCATTAAGAACAAATATTTCAGAGGCCCTGCTGCTCTCAGAATAATCAGATTTTAATCAGACTCTGCTGGCTCAAGGTAGCATTGTTGTGAGCGTGTGGGGTTACAGGACAAGAGCAGCTTGGCAAGCACAGTGCCACTTTCATCTCACCACCGTTATTCAATCCTAAATACTTTAGCATCTTCTCTCACATAACATCAGTCTAAAGAGATTTACGGGTCAGAGATTGGTATTAGTTTTGCAGTGTCTGGCTTAAATCATATCACCTTTCTTGCTGATTCATTTTTTCTCCGCCTAATTTAAAGTTGGTATGAAATCAAAATTTGCTCTTCTTATTTTTATACACAGTCAAGCACGAAATTATTCATACCCTGGCAAATTCTGACTTAAAGATACTCTTATTCAACCAGCAGGCTTTTTGATCGAAAATGACACAGACTCCTGTCAGAAGATAATAAGACGATGTACAAGAGGTGAAAAATATTTGTGGAAAAAATATTTCTTTAAGTAACTTGAAGTCAGAATTTGCCTGGGGTATGAATAATTTTGGGCTTGACTGTATATACAGTAGTAGTGCTTGTTATAAACAATGTATACAGTATGTGCATGTATCCTTATTTTGTAAAAATTCATTTTGCCCTCAATCTTTAATCAAACAACATAACCTTCCCTCCCCCTCAAAATGACTTTTCTTCACTTCTGGTCACATGGAATGCCTTTAGGGCGGGGCTATCAGGGCGTGTCTCGTTTTTGCCCTGCCTTCACAGGAGGCAATGGTTCAGACAAGTATGATATGTAAAATTTAGATTCTCATTCTCATCCTTATTGGGCATCTGAAAACATTCTGCGATGACTGTAATTCCCTTGGACAGTGGATCCGGAGTGTAAACTGGCGTTCAGATCTTCATTTTTGATAGCAAAACCCATCTTCCAACAATTCAGTTCTCAAAGGAGGAAATCATGCCTATGTTTATTTCTCATTTTAAAAACCATTTCAGTTCAATGTAATGTACAGTACATCACAATAGACCATTTCAATATGGAAGTATCATTGGCTCTTGAACAGTTCTTGTTTGCCATTAAATTTTATTCGGTATTTTACAACAAGAGACGATTCATTCATAACTAATGTCATAGCACATAGCTGTCATAACATTTATTTTTATCAATACGTGGTCCTTTTTAGATACACAAAAGCCATGGAAATGTAAAATTTAAAACAGGAAATACGTTAGGACTATTGTTATTGTTTACATCCCTCAAAATGGTTGGTCACACTTTATTTTGCTGTGCCGTTTGTTGAATTTTCGTTACATTGCATCTACATGCTAACTAATTCTCATTAAATTATAAGTAGACTGTTAGGTTGGGAATAGGGTTGGGGTTAGGGTAAGTGTAAGTTGACATGCACTTGCAAAGTTTCTTATAGTCAGTTAAATGTCTGTTGAAGGAGCAGTATCAGCAGATATTAAGCAGACAGTCTACTAATAGTCAAATAAACCATCAAAATAAAGTGTTACCAAATGGTCTGCAAGGGGAAAAAAGGACAATCTTAATTTGTCCAACTTTAAGGGGGCTTTATGTAGGAACACTTCTTATTAGTGACACTTGTGCTTGTTAAATGAACTGCAGCCTGCTATTTATTGCTAATGCTGCCACTCGTGCATGAAACGAACACGAGGCTGAACACAATTTAGGAGCCATGATTTAATTTAGAAATTACCTTTATATTGATGTAGTGATCTACAGACATCTAGACCAGATGCCATCCACTTTGCTCAGAGTGACATTTAAATGAATATGTAAAGATGTGCTGCAGTCTTTCTTTAAAGTCGGCATGAAATCAAAATGCTCTCAAAATCAAAACACATGGAATGCCTTTAGGGTGGGGCTATCAGGGTTTCATTACAGGCTTAAAAATCATATTCTTTTATATAGCCAATATAATATGATATGATTAATCAGTATAAATAAATTGATATTTTTTCAGGTCCGAGATGACAACAAGAGGCAGCACCCTTGTCTTGTTGACTTCTCTAAACTGCCAGAAACAGAAAAAAATTATAACCTGCAAATGTCAACTGAAACTTTAAAGTGAGTATTACCAGTAGGGCTGTGCGATTTGGGCAAAATATCTAATGGCAATTTTCTTTGACAGATTTTGCGATATCGATTTGATTTACGATTTCATTTTGTGGTCAAGCTTCAGCTCAATAATCTGTATCGTAGCTTCTTACTGCTAAAATGCAGTGATTGTTAGTTAAAAGAACTGAAAAGGTATTAACTTACTAAAAAATTAAAATTTTCTCTATAACAAAGAGTAAACAAAAAAATGACCTTACCTTTCTGTAAACAAGTTAACTCAAATTAGGGAGATAATGCTTATTATAAAAACAAAAAATAAAAATAATTATAAAAATACAGAACATTCCGCAAACTAACATGGCTGAAACAACATTGAAATTGTACTTTGCAGTTGCTTGCTACTAGATTGAGTGTCCCTGGCAATACTTTTAGTTGACTTTTTAGCAAGACACTCATCACTCAATTGTGCACACTCATTTGCTAGTAAGACAATCACACATAGACGGCAGTCACGCATTTGCTCTGGGCAGGGGAAAGTAATTAATAATAAACATATTTCCTATTGCGATTAGTTAATCGCAACATTTTAAATTGCGATTAGATTTTGATTAATCGCACAGCCCTACCTTCTGTAGCCAAAACAAATTCCTTGTATGTGTGAAGCACACTTGGCAATAAAACTGATTTTGATTCTGATTCTAATTACCAGTATCCTGCTTTATATAGAATTGCATATGCAAAAGTCGTTTGGGACAGAATTATTAAAATGTTTATAGTAATTCAATTATATTTTAGATAGGCTTTGGCTACAAATTCATGTTAGTCTTTTGACTTGATTAAAATATTTTGATAAAAACGCAATAACCAGCTTAATGAGGCTTTGAACAGTATAATTTAATTTGATAAAACTGGTGATGCACCGCTTGTCTTTGACATAAAGTATTGCAATATTGTTTTGCTGATCATTTCTTCAGTTTTCTGAAACTCTCTCTGTTCCAGGACCCTGCTTGCTTTGGGCTGCCATGTTGCACAGGTCAATATAAATGCTGAGGACGATCTGAAAAAGATGAAACTGCCAAAAAAGTAAAACCAACACACATATTAAACATAAAAACATACAGATTCTATGACAACTAGATGTGTTAAGGAAATTTGTTTTATATTTTTTTGTCGCTTAGCTATATGATGGCAAATGGTTATAAACCAACTCCACTGGACCTTTCTGACATGAAACTGAATCCTGGTCAAGAGGTTCTAGTAGATAAACTGGCTGAAAATGCTCATAATGTTTGGGCTAAAGATCGCATTAAGCAAGGATGGACCTATGGTATTCAGCAGGTAACCATGTGCTGTTCATTTTTCATTAAATATGGATTTTTTTATCAATAAAATTGTATAAAGTTATATTTTTTTTCATTTTATTCAAAGGATTTGAAAAACCGACGTAATCCGCGCTTAGTGCCATATGCTTTATTAGATGAACGAACAAAGAAATCGAATAGAGACAGTCTTCGGGAGGCCATCCGTACTTTGGTTGGATATGGATATTTCATAGACCCACCTGATCAAGAGAGTGAGTTTTATCTTGTGTGTGCATATACAGTTAAAGTCAAAATTATTAGCCCTCCTGAATTATTAGCCTCACTGTATATTTTTCCCCAATTTCTGTTTAACCGTTTAAACTGTTTAAACTGTATATAATATATTTCAGTATGTTGTTTGCATTGAATTATTTAAATCCGTTTAGGAATGTGATTCATTTTAATTGGTCAAAGATTGACAATAATCTTTCATCTTCAGCTGCTCACCAGATAGAAAAGGAGGGCATTGAATCCATCCGTGTCTTCCGTGTGGAGAAGACGTATGCTGTGAAGACAGGAAAGTGGTATTTTGAGTTTGAGGCAATCACTGGAGGGGATATGCGGGTGGGCTGGGCACGGCCCGGATGCAGACCTGATATCGAACTAGGAATGGATGATCAGTCATTCGTCTTTGATGGCCATAGGGTGATTATCTGATGCTTCCTCACTGATCTGCTAATAGTTTCATTTTGTTGCATCATGGTACAGTACAAGATATTGCAGTTGGACCTCATTGTAAATGTATTCAATGCATTAAAACAAAAAAGAAGTATTTTTAATGTCACTGCATTGCATCTTCTGTTTACATCCAATGCATGTTTGTTAATAATGCAAAGAAAAATCAATTATTTTGACCCATACTATGTGTTTTTGACTATTGCCAAAAATATACCCATGTTTTGTGGTCCAGGGTTACATGTTAGTTAATAAAGGTTAATACAAAAGTTTTTTTTATTGTTCTAATCCAAAAACTTCTCCCAGGGCCGTCGGGTGCATATGGGAAGTCATTTCTTTGCGAGGTCATGGAATAAAGGAGATGTGGTGGGCTGCTTGATCAACATGGAGGACAAATCCATGATATTCACCCTGAATGGAGAGATCCTGATCACTAACAAGGGCTCTGAGCTCTGCTTTGCTGACTTTGAGACTGAAGATGGTAAATAGGCAATAATCTTTGTAATAGCACAAAGTATAATATATTTTATATTACTTATTACTAGGCCTACACGGAATCTGCATGCGCAGAAATCCGTAGATTTCTGCAGATTTTTAGCCCATCATTGAGTCTTTTTATTTACTTGTGTAAATGTGTGTAAATTTAAATTTATTCAGTTTTTAAATAAATTTTAGTAACATTATTGATTAATATGTAAAATGTTCATATGATTTATTGACAGTACAGTTTGTAAAGTAATATTTTCTGTCTTTTAGTAGATATATTATATGAGACACTTGCTTTGTTTACCAAATATGTGAATCTAATTGGATTTGCAATGTAGACATTAAATAAAAGTTAAAACAGTATTAATCTTTATTTTATATATTAAGTTTTTAGTTAAGATACTCCCCAAAACATTCCGCATTTATCCGCAGATTTTTTACAGAATTCTGTGCAGAAATAGCAAAACATATCCGCAGATTCTGGCCCTACTTATTACTTACAATATCAACTCAGTAGTCTCTTGAGTTTGTTTATTGTTGTCTCCCCTTAGGGTTCATTCCAGTGTGCAGCCTGGGTCTTTCCCAAATTGGTCGTATGAACCTGGGAAAAGACGCAAGTACTTTTAAGTACTATACAATGTGTGGCCTTCAAGAGGGATTTGAACCTTTTGCTGTCAACATGAATCGCGAGGTCACTATGTGGTTCAGCAAACGCCTGCCAACATTTGTGAATGTGCCAGGAGATCATCCCCATATTGAGGTACACTTGATTACATTTTCGGACATTTTAGATCATCTTTTAGATCATCTGAGTTGTATTCTTTAATTGGCGTCACTTTGCATTTAGGTTACTAGAATAGATGGGACCGTGGACACGCCTCCTTGTCTAAAGGTGACACACAAGACATTTGGCACACAGACAAGCAATGACGACATGATCTGTTGTCGTCTAAGCATGCCTGTTGAGTTTCACGCTGGCCCTCGGAAGATCACTGATATCAACGAGGTGATTGCTGAAGACCAAAGAGCTAAAAAAGACGACGGATGCAAGGTTGATTATGGCAGCATTACAAAGGTAAAAACAAGAGAAATTATACTTGTCAGACTCAAAATATGTAATCCTGGGTCATTCTAAGACCCTTGAAATCATTTTGAAGGGATAATTCACCCCAAAACTTCTAATTTCTTTCTTCTGTTGAACACAAAACAAGATGGTCGAAACTAGCAGCCATTGACATCCATAGTAGGAACAAAAATTCTATGGAAGTCAATGGCTGCTGCTTTCCAACATTCTTCAGAATATTTTCCTTTGTGTTAAAAAGAAGAAAGAAACTCAAACAGGTTTTGGTCAAGTGAAGAATGACAAAATGATGACAGAATATTCTATAACTATACATTTACTACTGCTCATAATTTATCCAGGGTTAACAATTAATCCATATTATTCCTAAAATTATGTTTTACACCACACATTCCTAAAAGACGGGTTTATGTTCTTATTTTTCTGTTTGCTGATTGACCGAATGAAGCATGCATTGTGCAACCTCATATTATGTATTCCTGACTCAAAATGTGTCAGACTATAAAGCTAGGAATATAATAGTCTCTTCTACACTCCAGTTGACACATTGTCAGTTACAATTTCCTCAATTTCCTAGTTACTATTTTCTCCTCAACCCTGAAATGACTGTATATACACAGTGTTTTCTGGAATGCGTGAGTTTGCTGATTGGACGATGGTTGCTCGTCATCCAGCCATAACTTTCTAAAGGGCAATTTAAACTGCACTGCATAGATGCCACTTAATCAGGATTTGTCAGATCAGTGTGTGTTTTGACACTTTGTTTTCAACATCAGCAGTGTTGGGTTGTAGAATATCTGAAAAGTGGCATCCTGTAACCGATTGTCCAAAGTTGACGACATGTGTCTGTATGGTGTGAATTGGCCTTTGTAAATTTCTTCACACTTCTCAAACTGTAATTAAGAGTTTATCACAGTCACGTGCTTTGCCTTAAAAAATGCATCACCTACTTTAACTGTATACTGTATATTTATAACAGTATAAGCAGCTTACTGATGATTGTGGTATTTCCGTCAAACCCAATGATTGTTTTGCTGTGTATAAAGCATTAAATATACATCAAATGGTTATTTACATATGTTAATATGCAAAACTTAGAGAAAAAGACAAAGTAAAGTAGCCTTTGTGTTAAAAAGATACCAGTAACTATAGCAGCCAGTTTCCCCTTAGCAATGCTTATAGTTTATGGCCTATCCAATCAAATCTATTCCTTTTTTTTTTTTCAATAATTAGTTTTTCTGTTCATGTCATCTTTCTGACTAGGTAACTATGGTGGGTGAGACACAGTTCATTTAGTAATATTAGTAATTAGCAATAATTCTGACGAATTGCACATGAAGCCAGCACTGTTTTACACTTGACACATTTGGGGTAACAATGGAAAAGTGGTGCTTACTCTGTTCCACAGTAGACCTTCATAACCTGGGGTAAAAATAAAACAGTAGTAAATCTGCTTGGAGATTACAAGTGTGAAATGTTCCTTTACATGGGGTTAATGGCATGTATTGGAATCACAATAACCTTTTAACTGCAGTGTGGAAAGCCTTGTATTTGAAGACTGAGTATCTAACTCTGAACAATGCCAGCCAATGTCTATTTTATTATTGTGCTCATTTAATGTTTGATGTACCGTTGCTTTAGTACTTCTACTCTGTGAAAGTATTTGCCGGACAAGATCCATCATCGGTCTGGTTGGGCTGGGTAACACCAGACTACCATTACTACAGCAAACACTTCAGCCTCGACACAGTTCGCACTGTCACTGTAACTCTGGGAGATGAGCGGGGACGTGTTCATGAGAGGTCAGTAAAAAAAATCTGTTGTTGTGTTTTCACACAGTCACTTCGCAGTCACAGACACTTTAATTTTTCCACTGTCCTTTTTTATGTCATCTCTCTTAATTCAGTGTGAGGAGGAGTAACTGCTATATGGTCTGTGCTGGTGACGTTGCCAGCAGCTCCACAAGCCGTAGTAATGCTGATCTGGAGATTGGCTGCTCCATAGATCTATCCTCAGGCCTGGTCTCATTCACTGCCAATGGCAGAGAGCTACCTACTGCATACCAGGTAATCTCAACTCACTTCCTTTAACAAAATAGGACACATGCACAATGCTTAAAAAGTAATAAATGATCCACAAAAATTGCAATCTAAATTGCAAACTATAACTGCTATAGTGCTTTCAAAAGTCAGAGATAGATTAAATTTATCGACTAGAATGTATTTAAATGTCTGTAAAGTATTTCAATTTCTGGTAAAGTTGCAAACAACTGTGTATTTCAGTAGCATGGCATACAAAAATGTTATTTAATATCCAATTATCATAGAACAATGACTACCCTAGAACAGTAACGTTGTATTAACCAAAATGTTGTCAAAATGTCTGAAATCACAACTGTGATAAGTGCATTTTCTGTTGTAATAGCATTTGGACAAATTGTTTGTGGGTGTCACGGTGGCGCAGTGGGTAGCACGATCACCTCACAGCAAGAAGGTCTCTGGTTCGAGCCTAGGCTGGATCAGTTGGCATTTCTGTGTGGGGTTTGCATGTGGCCGTAGTGCAATTGCAATTGGCTGTAGTGTATGTGTGTGGAAAAAGTATGTATGGGTGTTTCCCAGTGTTGGGTCGTGGCTGGAAGGGCATCCGCTGCATAAAACATATGCTGGATAAGTTGGCGGTTCATTCCGCTGATTAATAAAGGGACTAAGCTGAAAAGAAAATGAATGAATAAATGAAATTGTTTGTGTATTTTTTTAATTGTCTTGTTATTATTTTCTGGTAATATCAGTTTTGCCAGTAGACTACCATTTATAACTAGTCTCCTATGGCATTATGGGATAGTAAAATGTCCATTGGATGTGCAGAATCCAGATGACCAGTAGGATTATGAATGCTTTTGGTGGCTTTTTAAAATACTGTGATTTTAAACACAGCTACTGCTTTTTTACACACATTTTTGGCCTAGTACTGTACAGTAGTTTGCATACAGTATGTGATGCAATGCGGTCCAGTGTGCAATTACTTGTTCCCATTTTAGTAAATCCACATCTAAATTTCAAAATAGATAGAGAGAGAGAGAGAGAGAGAGAGAGAGAGAGCCAGTAACAGCTAGTGCAATTCAACATTAATGAATCTCTGCACTAAATATTCTTAGTTTGCTTCAGACTCTGATTTTTAAATCAGACTCGCAATAGCAAATATTTAAAGACAGTGTCATGTTTAAGAAGACTAGATTTACATTAATCTTAAATAGTGTGCAACACTGTAAAGAATGGTTTTTAACTACAGCGGTTCGAACTGTAGTTTTGCCGAATGACTAAAAAGTTATCAGTATGATGGTGAAAAACTGTACATTTCTAGTCAAACCCTCCTTCTGCAATCTTATACCAAAAATGGAATTAAGGGCAGTTACAATAGCTAAAAATGTGGGAGAGAGTTGCTATTATGTGATTGTATTGTATTGCAAGATGGAGCAGCTAAGGCCCAATCCCAATTCTATTTTTGTACCCCTTCCCCTTGGCCCTTAAAACAGAGTATGAAGGGTAAGGGATTCAAAATTTACCCCTAAGAAATGGGACACCACTACAGCACCTGCACACGTCATCATATTTTATTGTGATCCCTTGCTTCATATGAGATCAGACGATGATTATGCTGTAGTTATACCAGTTGTGTTATTTTTTGGTATTTATCTTCAGGAAATCACTGAAGGCATATATCATGTTATCATAATGATATAATGTGGCAATAAGAACGTAAATATACTCCGCATTTAAACAGTGGCCATATACATCTATTTAAACACACCAAAAACAACATTAACATTATAGCAGACACTCTAAAAAGTTCATTCCCAGCCACTAGACTTTTCTGACAGAATTTTGTGGGACTGCTATACAGGAGTTATGATTATGGATTATAGATCGCCAAATTTAGCGGTTTTTATTTTAGCTTTTTAATTTTAAAAGCATGATGGTAAAACATGAACGCGGTTATGAATATATTAAAACATGTGCTTGTTTGTTGTAAAAATTTGTAATAATGATAATAATGACAAAAAATACAAATTTGTGGATCTCCTTACTTCCAGGTGCAGCTATGCAGCTGTTGTCGCTGGTGTATTCTGGGAAATTTTCTTACCCCTTGGTTTCGAGTGTGGTCTTGAAAAATCTCAGTTCGAAGGGGTATCTACCCCTTCCCCTTAGCCCTGTCCCTTCAAGCTAAAGAGAATTGGGACACCCCTACCCATTCACGTGAACGCGCAAAATGAGGGATAGGGGTAAGGGGAAGGGCTAAGGGCTAGAATTGGGATTGGGCCTAAGTGTTGACATTAAATCAAAAGTAATTCACAAATACTTGAAAAAGAAATGATTTAATGACAATAATTGTCTGTGGTTACAACTGAATTAGTTATAAAATAGCTACATAAAATGATAAAACATGAAATGATAAAAACATATATTAAAAAATAAAGTTACCCCTGAGAGAGGGAGAGACAGGGGGAGAGAGAGAGAGAGAGAGGGGGGGGGGGGGGGGGGGGGGGGGGGGTGGGGGGGGGGGGGAAGAGACAGAGCAGGAAAAGCGCAGAGCAGGAAAAGAGACAGAGCAAAGTTTACCACATATTATGTATCTTTCTTGACCATGTGACTAAATCCCAAATATTGAGACATACACATTGACCAATCAACATGTGTACACATCGTAAAAAAAAACAAAACAAAGTCCACATAATAACTAGACCCTAATCTTATCAGTGTCTGCCGTTGGAATCTGTATGGACCTTCTTGGTGAAAAAGACATGTTTTGCCATATAAACAAATGCATACATGTATGATCATTGGCCTTCCTACAACACCATCTTCTCCAATAGAGAAACTGCTAATCAGAAGGTGCCTCATAAGCTTTCATCTCCCTTCTTTTAGGTTGAGCCTAACACTAAGCTCTTCCCTGCTGTGTTTGTTCAACCCACGAGCCCAAACCTCTTCCAAATTGACTTTCCGAAAATCCCAGTAAGTCTACACTATTATTAATCCACTCACGTGCCTCTGTTTCCCACATTACAATTTACTGACTTGATCTGCATGGATTCCCACACAGGATGCAATGCCCCTGTCCTCAGCCATCTTTAAGAGTTTGCAGAAAAACCCAGAGCCGCAGTGTCCTCCTCGACTGGACGTGCAGACCATCGTGTCGGTGCTGTGGAGCCGAATGCCCAACACGTTTCTGACCGTGGAGACGGCCCGTGTGAGTGAGAGGCACGGCTGGGTGGTGCAGTGCCTGGAGCCCCTGCAGATGATGGCTGTGCACATCCCCGAGGAGAACAGGTGACACATTGCTCATGCGCTCGCTTTTACACATGCGATGACTGGCAACTCTATGGTCATGGGAATGTGACCTTTCGTTGAAATAAAACCCCTTAAGTGCTCATTTGGCTCCTTCCTCAAATGCCAATTGGCTAGAATCAAGATCTTAAGGTTGGCATTAAAAAAACGGAAGTTGTCACAGTCTTTTCCTCCCTATTAGGATGTATATTATCTTGAATAAGAAAAAATCATAACAAGAGTTTATTTTGTCAATAGAGATTAATTAATTGAATTGCTGAGGTTTGTTTGTACCACCCTGTTGTTTCAAGTGGAAGTGAAGAATTTTAGGGCTTATTTATTTTTAATAAAATCAACATGTATGGGTAGATCATTTATGTTATATTATAATGTCAGTTTTGATTTCAAGTTGACTTTTTTGCCTTCAAAACCGAATAGATCTGCCTCTGTAGGGCACTTCAAAATGGGAGCAATCTTGGCCGTCATATTGAAGGGTTGTTTCAAATTGTAGTGCTCAAAACTGGCCACTTCAAATGGGGCTTTGTGTTAAAGGATTTCAAAGGGATGGACGCTTTTCACTCCCATGGGTTTGTTTTGTGATGTAGATTATTGTAAGAAATCAATCTATGTTAAAAGATCAATTTAGGAATTATTAGCTCAGATCAATGACTCGGATCCTGAAGATTCGAATCATTGATTCGACTCAATTGAGTCAGATTGAATCAGATCAAAGATTCAAACTTGTCCCGCAAATGGAGACATCACATTTATTAATTCTCGTCTATATTATTTTCGTGGCCAAGCGATAATAACATAACACGGAATAGGGTTAACTTAGCAAGGTAACACGATCTGTAGTTTGAGGCAGAGACTTATAAAGCACAGAAACAATAACACGGTTCTTTCAAATGAGAAACGAAGATTTATTGAACTACACTATTCGACACACGAGGCTAACTACGTAGTAATCAAAACAACAAATAACAAACAAACAAACAAATGCACACACACGTTCACACACACACACACAAACACACAGGCAGTTCAGAGGATGCAAAATGAATTGAACAAACAGTCCAGCCGATCTGTTTCGTACTAGATCTTGGAATCACCTGAGAAACCACAGAAGCAGAGAATTGACTTATCTTTAACTGCTTAAAAGCATATGCACCCGATCAGATAGACAAGACAGTTATTTGTGTTACTTGCGAGTCTGTTGAAGTCTTCGGGTTGGTTTGAAGAAACACGTGGCATAAGCGTGGCTTCCCTGTGACGTCGCTCGCTGGAATTCACTCGGTGGAGTGAAACTCTTTGTCCTGGGTTACCGGGGTACGGACCCGTAGAGAGAGTCAGTTCAGCAGAAGTTCCAGCGGAGTGAAACTTAAGTTTGGATGAATTTGTGGTGACCCGGCCACGTGGTAGGCGGCCAGGGGCGGAGAAGCATCAGCGGGGTGATGCTGAAGGGCTGCGCACATGGTTGACGTAGCACGGAGGTTTTATAGGCTGGCTCTGAGCCATCCCTCTTGATACTGTCGTCCAATGAACGGCAAGATGAAGGGCGGGGCCACGCCCCGTCCCAGCGTAGGCAAGTTTAATAATTAATCCACTACAAGAGACTTAACGTGATAAAATCTCTGGTAAGATTGTAACTATCTGACATCAAACGTTACAATATGGATATAGTTCGTATCACAAAATTCTCATTTACAGCAAAGTATTGCAAATAAAGAGGGGTTCAGTTTAACACTAAGCATGAGGCATATCAAACAAATACAGATAATTTCACCCTGTTATGATGGTGAAATCACACATTATGAACCTGGTTGGTTGAAATAAACAGCACATCAATACTTATAAATGTCATTCAAAATATAAAATTTTGCCTTGGTTATAACATCTATACGAATCGTTTTCCTCAAGTCTGCTTCATTTCTTTTGTCTCTGAATTCTGTCCATCTCGTGATCTCCGACCGCATGGCCGGAGATCACATGAGGGTCATACACCAGTCTTGTGATGGAGATCCTGAATGCTCTACTGTCTAGTTGGTTACTGATTAACCAAAATTAGCTGCAGCATCTGTCCAAGTTAGGGCCAGAGTCTTGGGGAAAACAGTCGAATAACTGTTATGCAGATCGTACAAGCCCTGGAGCAAATAAAGCAATTTGCGCTCAAAATTCCAAGCCTGTTTCGAACTGGTTTTGATCCGGTGAGTCTCTACATATTGCAAGTGTGTTTTGTTGGTCTCCTAACAGCCCTTTTTAGTGGTGAGACAAAAAATGATTATCAATTGAGTGAACTTTGTTTAAGTAATATAAACTTCAGTGAAACTCATAAGTTATTAAAATGCATAAGTTTTACTATGGTTATGCCTTCTGTCCACACTACCCCAGAGTTTTCGTGTCCAGAAAATGCCCTTTTTGTTTAAAACACTGGTGCTCCATGTCAGTGTGGATGGGGGAGATGAAGACATCTGAAAACGGAGGCGTGGCTGCAGACATTCGCATTGGGGCTTTTTCTCAATATTAAGTATACAAAGTTCAGTCTTGCATCCTCTCCTTGTAAGTTCAGACTTCGCAGTTTAATATGGAAAACAAACTCCCAAGGACATGTCAGGTAAAAGGGAACAGTGTACTTTATAACGTCACCCTGGTTATGTTGTTTCACTATCATACAATAAAATGAAATTATGATATAAGGAATTGCTATTTTCATTTTGATATTAACAACTTAACAGACACAAAAAATGTTAAGGTGTCGTGAAGCTACATATTTATATGACTGTCATCTTTATTGTATGCATATTTAAAACAAATTGGAGCCTACTGTATAACATAACTGCCTTTCATTTTCAAGTAAAAATATGAAACATACCCTCTCTTTTGCTGAATATCAGTTTTAATAATCAATAATGGCAATCAATAATACAATACGTTTGTACAATATAGGAAATAAATCAGTCAATATGCAGAATCAGTGTGTGTGGTTATGTAAATTAGTAAATTAACTTATCTATGTGCTCAGCAAAGATAAGACACGCCACCTGAGAACAAGTAATAGATTCAAAAAACCAAAGAGTCGTTAGATAGAGACCAGATGAATTAAATATCACGTTTAGCAACAATAGTGAGATGAGATCCAGCGGTAGGTCCTTGATGAACTGTTCGACGTGCGCTGCTCTCAACTGGGGAGGTGTGCTCAAAGCACCCGCTGACTGCCTGGGGTTCAGATGTCCGCATACGCTGCAGCACATGCCAAAGCGTGTGTGTGTGGTCACGTGATATGCGTTTTTATCGGTCTAGTCTGGACAGAGATCTTTTCAGAAACGCTAGGTGAAACGCCAGTGTGGACGTGAATCGTTTTTGTTCTAAAACTAAAACATTTTAGTGTAAACTGGGCCTCAAACATTTTAAACTATTTAAAAAAAATAGAGAGACAAGTTGAAAACTATAATGACATTACAAAATGGCTGAAAGAGAGATTTTGTAAGCATCATACATAGCAGATTATTAATGACTTTAGACAATTTGTTACTTTTTGATTTAGTGGCTAATTTGTAAGAATTTGTACAATCTCATTCGCACATTTTTAGTATGATTTGCTCATCTTCCAGTAACGATTTGGTTTAGGCCACCGATTAAAAATCATTTGAATTAGTCACTAAACTGACAAAACATCAAATAAACATGTTCCTCATGAGATCGGGCTGGAACTGTTGGATAATTGTGACGACTGCAGCATGGGTGATGGTCCCAAGACATATTCCCCTCACATGGGACAATAAAGCTTACCTTACCTCAGTGTTTCACAATCCTGTTCCTTGAGAGACACACCAACAGTACATATTTTGTATGTCTCCCTTATCTGACCCATTAACTTCAGGTTTTGGAGTCTCTTCTTATGGTCTGATGAGTTGATTCAGGTGTGTTTAATTAGGAATAGGTTGAAAATATGTATTGTTGGTGTGCCTTCAGGAACAAGGTTGGGAAACACTGCCTTACCTTACCTTACTTTGTGTCTTATATTGTTCAAAGGTCTCAACTAGAAGAGCATAGCAGAAGAATTTATTTCGGACAAATAATTGTTATAATTGCATAATTGTTTCAGACAAAATCTTATGTAGCCTCAACACTGCCCTTCATCCCTTTTGAAGTTTTTGAGGGCATTAGGGCACTGGGATCAACATTAAAGAATGGAAACCCAACCTGTAACTTTCTGTTTGCCCCACTCTAGGTGTATCGATATCATGGAGCTGTCAGAAAATGAAGGTCTCCGGCAGTTCCACCATCATACTTTAAAGCTCTTCTGCTCTCTTTGTGCCCTGGGCAACACCCGCGTCGCTCACAGCCTGTGTAGCCATCTTGGCCAGTCGCAGTTCCTGTACATTATTGATAACCAGTACTTGACCGGTCAGCTTCGTGAAGGATTTTACAACGTGCTCATAAGCATTCACTTGGAGACGGCCAAAGAAGCCCGTCTCATGATGAACAACGAGTTTATAATCCCAGTGACGGACGAGACCAGGAGCATCCGCCTTTTCCCCGACGACTCCAAGCGTCACTCTCTTCCCGGGGTGGGCCTGAGCACCTCGCTCACCCCTCGCCTTAACTTCACCCCTCCGTGTTTCATCACCACAAAACGTGAAACGCCGCTCTACAGCCCTCAGATCCCTCTGGCGATCATGAAGGAGAAAGCCATCAGCATGCTAACCGAAGCCGTGCAGGGCGGAGGAGCCCATATTCGGGATCCGGTGGGTGGAAGCGTGGAGTATCAGTTCGTGCCCATTCTCAAGCTGATCGGGACCCTGCTGATCATGGGGGCGATGACCAGCGAGGAGGTGAAGACCATCCTGCTCCTCATTGAGCCAATTGTGTTTGGGGACAGTAAGGAGGAGGAGGAGCAGACAGCGGTGGTGGAGCAGGGGGCTGACAAAGAGGAAGCCACCAGTAATGAAGAGAAGGCTGTGGAGGCTGGAGAGGAGGAGGGCAAAGAGGCCAAGCAGCTTTCCAAAGGGCTTCTGGAGACAAGTTTGCCAGAATCAGTGAAACGGCAGGTGATTGTCTTCTCTTATTCCTGCCTTTATGACCTGTCGTTTGCATGCTGATTAAGATCTAATTAAGATTTAAGGTTATTGCACACTGAATTCGAAATTTTCATCCGTAATTTTCACATGTTAAAAAATAAATTTAACCTCACGTTGTGTCAGTTGTATTAACACACTGCCTCCGAACATTTGTCTGTCATAAAAAAATTCGAACTGGGTTGATGCTTTTCCACTTTTCGCATCCGAAAAAGCACTTCTTTTTATTTTTTATTATTTTTATTATTTTATTTATGATTTTGTGGCAAATTACAGTAAAAAATATTCATACAAATTACAATTATATTTCAAAAAGTATAGATAGTATCAACCTTAGCACATACAGTACAATTGCAAAAAACAAACAAACAAAAAAACATACCAACAAATAAAAAGGTAAATAATAACGTGGCTTAACAAAAACTACAATTGTACAATCAGTATCACACAATACACTACACTGTACAAGCGAAAAGCTAAATGCCGTCATTTGAGCTAAAGATAACTTGATGACAAGCACAGTGCATAAAATAAAGATAGAATGTGGAGGACAATTGAGAACCCCAATATGCTGGATTCAGTGATTGGCGCACCTCTCCCCTGCTGCTGCTTGGTGTGTGTATTTGTGTGTGTCCATACATTTGACATACTGCCCATAGACATTATAATAGACAGCATGACCCGCTTTCAGTCCATTGCTTCGACACGTCAACGCAGCCACCATCTATTATAATGTCTAAAGGTACTGCCAGTCTCTGTTCAGGATTTGTTTTTGTTCATGAATGTGTGAAGTATCACAATGTATCAAAATTCCACTGATTTCCTGAAATAATCTTTGTATTTGTGGATAATCCAGCGCAGCTCTTTGAAAAGGAGGAGAACTCTCCTTCCTCTCTGTGTAGGATAGTATTAAATGAACGCAATATGTAGCCTATTCCTCTTTCTTTTTCTACTTTGGAGAAGAGAGGTGAACAAAGTATCACTGCTTAAACTGACTCCGAAATGTTTTGCGTTTTTTCGTGATGGATTAATTTATACGCATCGGACTACAAAGTTTGTTTAGATGAATTTTTCGCACATGAATATGAAAAAAAAAAAAACACAAATAAAAATTTCAGACTTCAGTGTGCAAAGATATTAATACTTTAAAGAAATGCTGGGTTGGGTAAAATATTAAATTTTAACCCAGCAGTTGGATTTATTCATATTTTCCCTTATAATTTAGCTTATTCGTTTTTTTAAATGTTCACACTCAAAAAAAATACTTTTGCTGTTTGCTCAAACTACTTATTTGAAATGAGCTGAAACAACGCAACTGTTGATTTTTTTAGGGCAGTGGTTTTTTGCCTGAGACCAACAGCACTGTGGCTGGGTCAGGGACTCCGCTTTAAAAAAATGAAATAAAACCATAGTTTAGGTAACTCTCTTGGTATTTCCTGCATTTCGTGTTTTCAGTATTGCTAGTGCTGTGACCCGAAATGTTTGGAGCTTCCTCATCTGGGTCTAGTATGCTTGGGTCATTACTATTAGCTGCTGTCGTTTTTGGCGAGGACTAATTTCAAATTTGTCCCTTTTTTGGTCAGCCAGAGAATAAAATGAACAAAGGCACCATGATCTGTCTCCTAATTGTCCACTGCTAATTTTTTTTTAAATATGACGCGACCCCCCAGGGAGCTCGCTGAGGCCCCCTTGTGGGCCGGGACCCCCCTGTTGGGAACTGCTGTTTTAGGGGACAACTTAATTGTTTTATGTCAAATCCACTAAAATTTGTAAAAACTAATAAGTTAACTTAATTTTATTCATGTTGTCCCAACACAAATCAATTGCGTGTATTTTTTGCAGTGAACCCAATATTTTGAGTGTATGGTTTCTATTGTGGTAAGATATTTATTGCTGATTTTTGTGTGATCGATCAGAAATGTATTCAATTTTAAAAAATCAAATTTATTCAAGGTTTCTTCAATGTTACTAAAACAAAACTCCTTAAACCTCTTAAAAGTTTACGCACAAGTAAAGGCAAAAATAATAACTTAATAATAAATAAAGTAAATGAAATCTTCTCTAGAACAGGATTGTTATTTATAACTAAAAATAAAGTCATTTTTGCCCAGCAGACATTAAAAAATGTATGGAACTTTTATGGAAATATATAAAAAAAATTAAATATGGCAAAAAGCTCATAACTATTAAAATTTAAACTAAAAAGAAAATGTGACATATTAATAAATACTTTATAAGCAATACAAAAATAACACTGCAATAAAATTTTTTTTTCAACAGGGTGGCATTTGTCTGTAAACATTATTATCAGGTTAAAGCTTTACATGATTAGATGTTTCATGTTCATTTATCCAAGGCTAGTAAGTATGAATGAATATTTGTAACTGTAAAAAATAGCTGTTGTCAAATGTTCTCTTAAAAGGACTTGACTGAGATGTGCAGTGCTATAGACATTCAAATTAATTCTTGTTTTACTGTTTGTTTGTTGGTTTGTTTGTTGTACAGATGTGTGAGCTGCTGCACTATTTCTGTGACTGTGAGCTAAAGCAGCGCATTGAGGCCATCGTGGCCTTCTCAGATGATTTTGTGTCCAAGCTGCAGTTCAATCAGAAGTTCCGCTACAATGAGCTGATGCTGGCCCTCAACATGTCTGCTGCTGTCACTGCCAAGAAGACCAGAGAGTTTCGCTCTCCTCCACAAGAGCAGGTTGGCCATTTGCATAGACCCACAGCATAACCTTTAGCACTGTAGTTACTGATCATCATCCTTAGCATGTTTCACTCATAATGTGACTCCCTTCACTTTGGAATATACTTTTTGTTTTATTATACAAAACTAATCGAAGAATTAGGATGTTGTTGGAAACGCTCCGGCTACTAAAGTAACCCTCGTTCCCTGAGGGGGGGAAAGGAAATGCTATGTGAAAAACTTCCACTATGGGGATTTCGTTCAGAAAGCCAATCATCTGAAAGAGTTTGTAAAGGGGCCAATGAAATGCCAATGAGTTGCCAGCTTCAGCTTGTGCAGCTGATGCTCGTTGCAATCAATTTGGCTATAAGAGCACAGTGCGAGGAAAGCCAAAGCGTCATTTTTTTAGCTGAAGAGACTTTCACCTCAACAGGTAAGGGGCAATCATTATGGCGAAGGAACATAGCATTTCCGTTCCCCCCTCGGGGAACAAGGGTTACTTTAGTAAACGGAGCGTTCCCCTTCGGGAGGGGAACTTTAATGCTATGTGGAAAACTTCCACTATGAGGAAATGTATGGAGAACGCCATCCACTGATGATGCAATTGCTTTCACCTTGCACACTGCTCTGTCTCACCTGGAAAACAAAAACACATATGTGAGAATGCTGTTTGTGGACTACAGCTCAGCATTCAACACCATAGTGCCTGCCAAGCTGGTGGTGAAGCTCCAGGCTCTGGGCCTACACAGCTCTTTGTGCAACTGGATCCTGGACTTCCTGTCAAGCAGATGCCAGGTGATCAGAATGAACAACATCACCTCATCCACACTGATCCTCAACACTGGTGCTCCACAGGGCTGTGTTCTCAGCACACTCCTGTACCCCCTGTACACACATGACTGTACATCTAAACACAGCTCCAACGTCATCATTAAATTTGCTGATGACACAACTGTGGTGGGCCTAATCACCGACAATGATGAGACGGCCTACAGAGAAGAGGTGCACACTCTGACGCAGTGGTGTCAGGAAAACCACCTCTCACTCAACATCAGCAAAACCAAGGAGCTGGTGGTGGATTTCAGGAGAGAGAAGAAAGAACACACTCCCATCACCATCAACGGGACACCAGTGGAGAGAGTCAGCACTTTCAAGTTTCTTGGAGTACACATCGCTGAGGATCTGACATGGACTGCTCACACAGACGGAGTGCTGAGGAAGCCACAACAACGCCTCTTCTTCCTCAGGCGTCTTAGGAGGTTGGGAATGAGCCCCCACATCCTCCGCTCATTCTACACCTGCACTGTGGAGAGCATCCTGACTGGCTGCATCACCACCTGGTATGGAAACAGCACCAGCAGCAATCGCAAAGGTCTACATAGGATTGTGCGAACTGCTGGACGCGTAGTAGGAGGTGAGTTTCCCTCCCTCCAGGACATCTACACAAGGAGGTGCATGAGAAAAGCCAAGAGAATCATCAGCGACTCAAGCCACCCAAGCCATAGACTTTTCTCTCTGCTACCCTCAGGCAGACGGTTCTGCAGCATCCGGTCACGCACCAGTCGACTGAAGGAAAGTTTCTTCCCTCAGACTATCAGGCTTATGAACACTTAACACACCCCACACAAACTCCTCCATACCCCACACTGCACACCATCAGGATGTAGCATGCACTGCACTTTAACCAATTCATACTTAAAACAATACTGCCTGCAACTGTGTACACCTATTCATCGTACATATCGCTGTCAACATTGCCAATTTTACATTGTCTTGTTTTTTTGTGAGTATGTTGTTGTATTTTGCATTGTCTGTATTTTGCACTGTCTGGAGCCAGCACCTAAGCTTTTCACTCATCATAGCACACATGCTGCTGATGATGTGACAATAAAAGTGATTTGATTTGATTTAATGATTGAACCTTACCTTCGCCTCCGATGAGAGGTTTGCCAGGCAAAAGAGAGCGTGAGCACACCTGCATCACCAGAGGCACGGTCTTCCAACATGTTCCCTGGCCCTTACTTATCCTACTTCAACAGAAGATTTACAGATTTAGATATATTTTTTGGGAGCCACAAATGCGTCTAGAATAATTTCTAGGTATTAAATACGACAGTACGTTGGGAAAGCGTGCAGTCCCGATAGGGAGGACGCTGCGGAGGCCACCTGCTACCCAAGTGGGGAGACTGGTGACAAGAGAGCATATGGGTTAGCCCTGAGAAGGGGGAGTACGCATATGAATATAAGATGGTTAGTGGTGAGGGAAGACACGGGTCCGCTTGTGAGTGGGGACTGCACAGTGGCAGTATAAGCTTATGTGATCGCCTAGTGGGGATCGCACATAGCGGGCACCTATACCCAGAACGCGGGCTGACCGGTGGGCAGACCTACAACATAACGGGCCAGCGTCTGACTCCTCCGCTGAGTCAGATGCTGGGGGCCTCGGAGGAATCTCTGCAGGGTTCGCCAAGCGGGGAACTTTACTGACAGAGTGAATAAACTCACGTATCTCTGTGTTAGGGAGAATGGCGCAGCAAACGTATTTCAACACCTTCACCGAGTTGTTTCCCCAATCACCAAGGGTTACCTAATACCCTTGAGGAAACCGGCTCCACTCGCAGATTGTAAAATTTTGCAAATGTGTTAGGTGTCGCTTAGCCCGCAGCTCTGCAGATGTCTGTTAGAGAGGCGTCGCGTGCACGCACCCAAGAGGATGCAATGCTCCGAGTGGAGTGTGCTTGAACCCCTGGGGGACACGACTCGCCCTGACTCTGGTAAGCGAGGGAGATGGCATCCACTATCCAGTGGGCCAACCTCTGTTTAGATACGGCACTTTCCTTCTGCCGACCACCATAACAGACGAAGAGCTGCTCAGAGGATCTGTAGCTCTGAGTGCGTTCCAGATAGATTCGCAAAGCGCGAACTGGACAAAGTAATGAAAGGGCTGGGTCTACCTCCTCCGGGGGCAGTGCTTGCAGGCTATAAGATAATTGTATCTTATACAATTAGGCTATAAGGCTATAATTAGGCTATAATTAGGCAGGCTATAATTCCAGGCACGAGTCACTGACCGAAAATGCCTCCAAGTTCCCGACCCACTTGATAGAAGCCAACGTGACCAGCAGAGCTGTCTTCAGGGACAGAATCTTAAAGATACTGAGTCGAGTGGTTCGAATGGATCTGTACGCATGCTCGTGAGAAAGAAGGCGAGATCCCCCAGCTGACCAGCTGGCTCCCATTTTCTCACAGATCTTCAACAGATCACTGGAACAGCGCAAAGTTCCATCCTGCTTCAAATGCTCCACCAACATCCCAATCCCGAAGTAGCCAAAGATCACAGGACTCAATGACTACAGACCTGTTGCCTTAACATCTGTGGCCATGAAGTCATTAGAAAGACTGATGCTAGCATATCTGAAGGACATCGCTGGACCTTTGCTGGACCCCCTGCAGTTTGCAGAGCAAACCGGTCTGTGGATGATGCAGTTAACATGGGACTGCATTATACCCTACATCATCTGGACAAACTAGGGAACTACGCAAGGATACTGTTTGTGGACTTCAGTTCTGCCTTTAACACCATCGTCCCATCACTGCTCGAGTACAAACCGACCCAGCTCTCTGTTCCTAGCTCTATCTGTCAATGGATCACCAGCTTTCTGACAGATAGACAACAGCTAGTCAGAATGGCCAAAATCACATCCGACAGCCGCACCATCAGCACTGGTGCCCCCCAGGGATGTGTTCTATCCCCACTGCTCTTCTCCCTGTACACCAACGACAACGGCAAAAGACCCCTCTGTCAAGCTCTTGAAGTTTGCTGATGACACCACTGTTATCGGCCTCATCCGGAACCGTGACGAGTCTGCATACAGACAGGAGGTGGAGCGGCTGGCTTTATGGTGCAGATACAACAACCTGGAGCTGAACACGCTCAAAACAGTGGAGATGATAGTGGACTTTAGGAGAAACCCCCCTGCACTCCCCCCACTCACCATCATGAACAGCACTGTAGCTGCAGTAGAGTCATTCAGGTTCCTGGGCATCACCATCTCTCAGGATCTGAAGTGGGACATTCACATGGCCTCTATTGTGAAGAAAGCCCAGCCGAGACTGTACTTCCTTCGTCAGCTGAGGAAGTTCAACCTGCCACAGGAGCTGCTCGTACAGTTCTACTCAGCTGTCATCCAATCCACCCTCTGCACTTCAATCACCGTCTGGTTCAGCTCAGCTGCCAAAACTGACCTCCGTAGACTACAGCGTGTAGTTATAATAGTTCGGACTGCTGAACGAATCACTGGCACTACCCTTCCCACACTTCAAGAACTGTACTCTTCCAGAGTGAGTAAAAGGGCTCGTAAAATCACTCTGGACGCCTCACACCCAGCACACTACCTGTTCGAACTGTTACTGTCTGGTCGGCGCTACAGAGCACCAAGCACCTCAGGCCATCTACCTCATGAACAGTTAAATATTCCCCTACTGTGCAATAAACGAGCAATACTTTCTCATACACACTTGTACACAGCACCTTATAACAATATACAATGCAATACTTTCTCACACGCATTTGTACACAGCACCTTATAACCTCTATATTTATAACAAGTCTGTACATACAACTCAACATTCAGATCTTTTGACTAACTGCAACTCTGTTTAATGTATATCGTCTTTTTTCATATTCATTTTGTGTTGTCACTTGTCACTTTATGTACACTGGAAGCTTCTGTAGCCAAAACAAATTCCTTGTGTGTGTAAAGCACACTTGGCAATAAAACTGATTCTGATTCTGATATGGAGTAATCCGAGCGGCGTGACAGCGGCTGCGGATGCCATATGCCCTACGAGCCTCTGAAAAGATTTCAGTGGAACAACTATTTTGCTGTCAAACTCTCTCAGACAGTTCAGCATTAGCTGAGCGCGCTCTCTGTCGAGGCGCGCTGTCATGGTGACCGAGTCCAGCTCCAACCCGAGAAAAGAGATCCTCTGCACGGGGGCGAGTTTGCTCTTTTCTCGGTTGACCTGAAACCCCAATAGGTGGAGGTGCTGGAGCACCTTGTCCCTGTGCATAATCAATTTCTCCTGAGAGTGGGCTAAAATCAGCTAAAAGCGCTTATAGTTTATTGCTGATGAGTGTATTTACAGTATGATACAACCAATCAGTAGAGGTCAATAGGAATCAGGCTCCCGTGTCCTAAACACCCAGAATTCATTGCGCTGTAATGACACACTCCCATTTCTTTTTTATGAGTGCAGCTATAACTTGTGTACAGTGCGTTTATACTGATATCTTTTATTCGCTTCTCTTAAAACTGTTCAATTAAAAAGATTTAATTACAAAGTGTAGGAAAACGCAAACTAAAATTCATGTTTATAATGATTGTAAACATTTGGTTTTATTTAGGGCTCCTAGAAGCTTCTATGACGTCATTTCTGAATAAAACTCTAAAATATAATTGTAAATACTTTATATGTGACTAAATATGATTCCAATTACCAGCATTTTTTCTCTCAAAATCAAAAAAGATATCAAAATATTAATATTGAGTGACTGATGTAGTTTTTATGTGATGGGCTTTTTTGGTCCCACACAGTAGAGTTCATTTAAATCATTAATTTGCAAGATCTGATGCAACGGCGCAATTAACACCCTGGCATCAGAACAGATATGTAGCTTTTATTTAAGTATGTACAGCATTAGAGTACTATAAAATGCCACTTCCAAGGTCTTTGACTTTATTTGTGTTTAGCACAGCTCTAAAGCTGATTTTTCTGGAATTATTCATGTTTGCTTGGTTTTAATTGAACTTTTGTTTCAGTCCCTGAGACAATGCATCTTCTGCACCCACTCCATTATTCTCAGAGCCACTGATTAGGACTGTTTGGCAGAATCGCTCACCCTGCTTTAAATGCACACCACATCTGCTAACTGAGAAAAAGCCCTTGTGTGTCTGTCTGTATGAGGCGTATGAGGCCATTATAAGCTCATGTTGTCTCTGTCACCATGGTAACAGAAATGTTTCTTGCAGATACAGATGATTACTTTTACAGTCTTACATAACTTTTGTTAAAGGTGGAGCTTGGGAAGTGAATATTTTATTATGGGATTACTTTCCAGTTGTGATAAAATGATGCTTTTATCTGA
Organism: Danio kyathit; assembly: GCA_903798195.1. Classification (NCBI taxonomy): domain Eukaryota; kingdom Metazoa; phylum Chordata; class Actinopteri; order Cypriniformes; family Danionidae; genus Danio; species Danio kyathit. The sequence continues at coordinate 32,938,780 of LR812538.1, read as the reverse complement.
AGCGACATTTGATTTGTCATTGCAGATAAACATGCTGTTGAATTTCAGCGCTGGCGATGATTGCACCTGCCCCGAGGAGCTGCAGGAGGAACTTCAGACCTTCCATAATGACCTTCGACTACACTGTGGTACATATTCATTATTCGTTTATTTCATTCTCCACCTCTATGTTCCTGATTATTTACATTTTTTAGTTTATTTAGTTATTTCTTTGATTAATCATATAATTTTTCAATTACACTTAGTTATCGAAATGTTTTAAATGTTTAAGATTTTAAATGTTTAATAAAATTGTATATATTTTAATGCATTATTAACTAATTTTGTCACGACAAATATACGATAATTATTTTAATAGTCAATTCATCTTTCAATTATTTCATGTACTGTATATGAAAATGCTTCACCTTTAATCAGTTTATTCCAAAAATATTATTCCTCATAATGCTTGATGTTGCTGCAACTAATGATTATTTTGATTCTAGATTAATCTGTTGATTATTTCTTCAAATTATTGGTTCATCAGATAAAATCCAAAAATGATTCATTATTATTTACTAATTACTACTTTGCTACAACTAATTCACTGCTGAGCATAAATGAATACACCCCATTTTGAAAAAATAAATAAATATTTTTTTTATAAATGTCTCAGTGAATATGGGTAATATATTTAGGTGCATTTGAACAAAACAGATTTATTAACAGATATATTTATTAAAATATAATTTTAGTCACCAAACATATTTAGAAATAGTAAGATAATACAAATAAATTCGAGCAAAATATTGAAAAAAAATTACAAACTACAAAATTTCAACAACACTTAAAAATATTTACACTATATATTTTTGTTTCTTTTGATTTCTGCTCTTTTTTTTTATTTATATTTTTCCCTAACATATAAATTTGAGCTAATACATTTTTGGACTTTTATTGTAAACTATTTTGTTAGATTAGCTCCAGATTTGGGTTCGTTACTGACTAATCTAATATATATGCACAAATATAATATTGTAAAGCTTCCTATAGAAAACATTAATTTAAATGAGAGATTTGTGAGTGGTGTACTCATATGTTTAAATATGTTTTAGTATTTTTTATTTTATTTTATTTGGTAACACTTTACATAAGGCTTCATTAGTCAAATATTAATATTAGTCAATGTGTTTACTAACATGAACAAACTTTATTGGACTAAATCTATTACAATATTTATTGTATTATATTTGGTAATGTTTGTTAATAAAAATAAAGTTGTTTGTTGTTAGTTCTTGTTAACTTACAGTGCATTACCAAATGTTAAGAAACACAATTGTGGATTTTAATATTGCATTAGCAGGTGTTGAAGTATTGTTCCTAGTTCATGTTATTAAATGCATTAAAACGGACCTATTATTCAAAAATCACTTTTATGAGTGGTTTAAACATAGTTGTGTGGCAACAGTCTGTGAATATAACCAGCATCTAATGGTAAAAATTTATTTATTTTATTTTTTATAATCACAGTTTATAAAAACACTCTGCAGAAACACTTGATTGACAATCTGTCATCAGAGAGGAAAAGCTCAGACTATTAGTAGATTAGAGATCTATCTGTCATTAGGATTGGAATTTAGTCGTGTTTTTGAATTTGCCACTATGCTGACACATAAGCGTTTGAACCTCCACCCTCTTTTGAAAAGAGCACAATCTCATTTGAATGTAAAGTGACAGTCACCACAATGGCTCAATTAAGATCAAAACCTAAAAGAGTTTCAATTTCAAAGAGTTATAAAACATTATTTGTGGGGTATTTTGAGCTAAAACTTCAAATAAACACTCTAGGGACATCTAAGGCTTATTTTACATCTTGTAAAAAGGGGCATAATAGGTCCCCTTATACAGTAGGTCCCCTTTAACTAACAATAACTAATGGAATTTTATTATAAAGAGTGTCCGATTAATCTTTTCATTATTTACTTGATAATATTGTGCTGTTTCCAATAAAATGTCAAGTACATTTGAATGCTACTTCAAAAGTTGTTGTCTTTTTAATTCTATTTTTTAAAATCTAACTCAATAGCACATCTGCAATCTCTTTTAACAACTGAGGAAATAGCATTTTAAACACACTATTAATTTAATAAAAATGTGCACTAATGTTGTTAAATATCAGTTGCAGCAGAAGTAAAGAGATGCAGATAAAGTTGTCATGTTTGTGTCTATATGCAGGCATCCCTATGGAAGAGGAGGAGGAGGAGCAGGACACTTCTTTGAAAGGACGTCTGATGGCCATCATATACAAGATTAAAGGTCGTCCTCAAAAAACTGAGGAAGAACCAACGAAACAAGAACAAGCTACTCCTAGTAAGGCACTTCTTTTCTTTAAATTGCATTTTTTTCATAATTGACTCAAAGGGTGCATTTTGTAAGATACATTAAGATTTGTTTTGCTGTTTGTTTACACCAGGGTCTGAGCATTCTAATCTCGAGCTATGCAAATATTAAAAAGGCAACATATTAGACAAAATAATGAAATTCAGCATTAGTTATTTAAAGGGGTGGTTTCACTACGATATCATATTTTTAACTTTAGTTGATGTGTAATGTAGCTGCGTGAACATAAACAATATCTCTGAATGTAAATGCTCAAAGTTCAATGCTAAGGGAGACGTTGGCTTTTACAGAGTTAGCTTAGCAAAGCCTACAGGGAACGAATTTGGGGACTACAAAAAAAATAATACATCCAGGCGTGGCCAGAGGCGCAGTAATGTATAAGCAGTGAAAGCTAAAATGCCATCCAAATGCTGCTATTTCCACAGAGCTTGTTCTGTTTCTGTATTTGGGCTTCCAAAGGACACGACACAAAGAGAGAAGTGCTTACAGTTTAATTTTAATTATGTTCCAGAGAATTATAAAAAAAAAAGATCTAGCGCTAGCATTTGACAAAGGAGAACTTCCAGAATCTCTCCCAGTTCAGTGCTGGATTCGACTAAAAACTCCTCTAACTGACGAAGCTGTTGATTGTGAGCCACAACCTGTAAGTATTTTTATTTGTTAAAAATTGATCAACTACAGGCACAGTTTTTAGGATTTAAAGTATGTTGTAGCAAGAACATAAACAAGGATGTCAACAATGGGAAATACTGTTTAGCACCGCTAACAATTTAGCTACAAATTCATATTTATCAGTCAAGCCCCTGTAAAAAGCCACAACCTTCAGCAGCGTGTGCGGTGTCTCTCCATGCATGTCTCTTTATGCGGCTGCTTTCCCTGTGTTCTACATCTCAAATAACAAACTCGCAAAAGATATGTGAATGTTTTATATTACTTACATATGCTTATTCGAATATATGTGAAAGACACTTGTCAGATTTTATTTTAGAGAGCAGGCGTGAGCTGCATGCTATTTATTTCTGCCTGGTTCAGGCAGCTAACGCTGCTAACAGCTGCTCTGACTGGACGGTTTACACAGCGCAAAAGCGCGTGCTTGTAGGGGAGTGACGTGGAGCCAATCTGCAAATCATAGCACATTATGTTAGTGGACCAATCAGTGCCTCTTGAGGGCGGGCCTTTCAGTTGTTTTCATGTTAGCTGAGTATTAAATTAAAGTAAGTTATATGAAACAAGTGAAGCATGAGCACACATTGCTTTGCATCTTATGTAACCAAGCCTTAAAAATACACTGTGGACTACCCCTTTAACCAATGCTGAATGTGTTAAATCTGTCAGTAAAGTAGATTGAAAGAGAGATAATAATAATGTTAATAATCACTTGAAATGGTGTTGACATCAAATGAAATATATGGCACTGCATGAAAGTATGTGAAGCTCTTGCAGAATCTGTAAAAATGCAAATAATTCAAATAAAATAGGAGAGATCGTTTTTTTTTTTTTATTTAGTACCATGCTGAGGTAAGATATTTTAATTAAACAAGGTTGACATATAGTTCACAAAACAAAAACAAAAATCTAAAATTAAAACAACCCTCTGCAAAAGGTTGTGTTTTTTTTTTTTTTTTTTTGCATTGTGGTGGTTATTTATGAGTCCCTTGCATGCTCTGAATAGTTAAACTGCCTGCTGTTCTTCAGAAAAAAATCTCCATCTTCCACACAAGCCTTTCCAGCAGTGACTGTATGATTTTGATATCCATCGTTACATACTGACGACTAATGAGGGACTCAAACAAAACTAAAGAGTAAAAAAAAAGGTCCAAATCATCACTGATGCTACAAAAGGAAGCACGGTGCATCAAGAGCTGGGGGCAGGCGGTGTATATTTTTAAACAGAAGGATGATGTCAAAATGTTTCTAATTTTGTTGAAATAATAATTCATTTGTTGACATTTAGTAAGAAACTACTTGCATATTTCCTGAAAGACAAATTAAGTACAATTTACCTTGATCATCTTCAAAAAGGGGGTGTCACGGAGGCACAGTGGGTAGCATGATCACCTCACAGCAAGAAGGTTGCTGATTTGAGCCCCGGCTGGGTCAGTTGGCATTTCTGTGTGGCGTTTGCGTGTTCTCCCTTGTTCGCGTGGGTTTCCTCTGGGTGCTCCGGTTTCCCCCACAGTCCCCCTGATTAATAAAGGGACTAAGCTGAAAAGAAAATGAATGAATGAATGAATCTTCAAAAAGTTTTCACTGCTGCTCTTCAAATTCAAAGAGCTTTATTGGCATGACTGTAAACCAAATCACAATGTTGCCAAAGCAATAACAAAACACAGAACATACATATAGTTAAAAGAAATATAAGTAATAATAAACAAACACATATATATTGTTATATTATACATAACTGTTGTCACAATAATCAAGTTAATTTAAAAAGATTAATAAAAGTATATATTAATAAATGATAAGGACAGAGAGCTTCAATAAGGGATAAGGGAATTCAGCCTTTTTCTCTCATATGGTGGCATGAGGACACGTACTGTGCTGCTAGGTGGAGACATTTTTCATTTTCTCCCAAAATATAATGGAGTTTCTCCGTATTTGTGGCTTCCTGGAATTGTGGTAGAATTAGAGATATGTGTGTGAAGTAAGCTTCTCTGATGGTCTGATATTTGCTGCAGTGAGTGAGGAAATGCAGCTCATCCTCCACAACTCCAGCAGAGCAGTGTGCTCTTAATGCATAATTTTTCTCTCGGGAGCATCAGGGAGAGTTTGGACATTTTCTAATAGTTGTGTTTGGGTTATTTTTTTCTTTATATCTTTGAACTATAAACATATATTATATAAAATATCTTACTCAGGACAGTACAAAATAACATGTATTTTGTAGGATATCTCTTTTTTTTTGTTAAAATTATTCACATTTTTCACCAATTCTGCAAGGGGTTCACAAACCTCAAGCACCACTCTACCTTTAAAATTAGACTGTCAAAAAATAAAATAAAAAATGTATTTTACTCATACAACGCTTGTATTATTTTATAGTTTTGTGTCTAAATGATCAAAAAACATGAATAGACAAAAAAAAAAATCCTATATATTAGCCTCTAAAATGAAATGAAGTAAGTACTAGGCTGCAAATCAGCATTAAACGGTATTAAGCTGGCAGAAATATTAAATCATCTTCCCAGCAATGGGTGGACAGGTACATATTAAAATGGATGTAATTTGCAGATGTTGGATAAAAAGCGCCAGTGCTGCACTCTCTCTTGATGAGACGAGTATGTGATTAGAGCAGCTATTCTGAGAACAGCATACGGGGGCAAAATGTGAATAGAAAATATTAATAGATGTATCAACATGCACTAATGGACCTAACATATTAGGCATGACTGGAGCAGAGGCCTGAAATCTCGTTTACATGAAGTAACATTTATATGTAATATTAATCAGAGCTTCGTATCAGCCCATTCTGATTTATTAGTACAATATACCACAATATACCAGTGTTTTATAAAGCAAATAAGGGGAAAAGCAAACCAAAAGGGTTTTCTGCCCATGGCTGTTGTTTTTAAAATTATTTACTGCAAATCTGGTTTAGCGGACATCCATTCAAAAGATCTAAAAAAAATCATTTCAAATATTATTGGGTAAGTTATTATTAGGTTACTCAATAAGTAATTTTTTTACTTAACTCAATACCACTTTAAAATCCATATAAACCTCAACACAGAGTGTCAAGAAATTTGTAGCTGTATTTATTAACTGCTCACTGGTGTCATTGACAGTTAATGTAGATTTAATGCTTAACAAATGATGAATTAACTATTTTCTAATGCTTAATAATTGATTCATAGTGTGCAGTAAATTTTACCCACTTATAGGGATGCACTATATATAATTCATATCCATATTAAAACGTAGAGGTATTTTTGGCTTTGTGCTTTATTTACATTAATATTACATTATTTTTCCTGTACTGAACAAAAATCACAATGCTAAAAAAATTACATTGATACCACAAGAATATCTATAGCTCTTTTGAGTTCACTGCATTTTGTTACTTCAGATTATTTTCTCTTCATATTCCCTACAGCACTGTAAAATTTATTTTACAGTGGGTGACACTATAAATGACCATTACCGCCGTGCCTTGTACCGCCGCCGCTCTATTATACATTATGGTTATAATACTGTTGTGAAAAAACTTTTTTTTTTAGATTTTGTGGTTATTCGTGGTTTACTGAAAGTAATTTGTTAAATCTAATAAGTTGCCTCTCAGTATTCAACAGCTTAACTGCAAGAAAAATAATGCCACCTCATTGTTACCCTGTTTTTAAAAACATTTCACTGACTGTTTACAGTTTAAAGGAACACCCCATGTTATTGGAAATATGCAGATTTTTAAAACTCCCTTATAGACTATTTTGAGGAATGTAAACAATAACAGTGATCCTAATGTATTTCCTGTTTTACAATTTAAATTTCCATAGCTTTTGAGAATCCAAAAAGTTTCACATATTGATAAATAACATTATGATAGCTGTTTTAACATCAATGTATGATTGAATTGCCTTTTGTTACAGATATGAAATAGTTTGACAACAAGCAGGAAATGTTTATGGGCCAATAACATGAAATAGTCTATAGTTAAACAGTTGAGTTTGAACATTCTTGAATCCATTCAACCCATCTCTGAGTCTGGCGGGAGCACTTTTAGCTTAGCTTAGTATAAATCATTGAATCGGATTACACCATCAGCATCTCGCTCAAAAAATGAACAAATAATTTAGATAATTTTTCTATTTAAAACTTGACTCTTCTGTTGTTACATCGTGTACTAAGACCGACAGAAAATAGAAAGTTGCAATTTTCTAGGTCGATATGAACTATATTCTCATAATATAGGAAAATATTCAGGCGTACTTATGAAGGACCTTTGCTGTCATGCCATGGCTGCAGCAGATGCAATGATATTATGCAGAGCCTGAAAGTAGTCCCGAGCTAGGTAACTAGGTAACAGTGCTGCATGTATTCATGGCAAAATTGTAATAGTAAAACTCAAGTATGTAAAGGTGAAAATTAGCCGATATCCTAAGAAAGTGGAGTGTTCCTTTAACAGAAGTTACACTAATAATTCATGCAAAGCATCGGCATACAATAAGGTGAATATTTAGCCTGTTTTTGTCTCTTCCAGCCAACCTGAAGGAGCTGATATCTCAGACTATGGTCAGCTGGGCTCAGGAGTACAAGATCCAAGACCCGGAGCTGGTGCGCAGCATGTTCAGCCTGTTGAGGAGGCAGTATGATGGCATCGGGGAGCTGCTCAGAGCCTTGAGGAAGAGCTACACCATCAGTGACAAGTCTGTAGGAGATGCCATCAACCTGCTGGCCTCACTGGGTCAAATCCGCTCCCTGCTCAGCGTCCGCATGGGAGAAGAGGAGGGACAGCTCATGATCGATGGCTTGGGGTAAATCCTACAGGCTTTAAACGGATAGTTCTCCCAAAAATACACAATTTCTCACCATTTACTAATGTAAACAGAAATGAAGATATTTTGAAGAATGTTGGATACTGGTAGCCATTGACATTCATTGTCGAAAAAAAAAAACACAGTTGAAGTCTGCCTGTTTCCAACATTCTACAGAATATTATCGTTTATGTTCAAAAGAAGGTTAATAAGGGCTTGAAAAAAGTGGAGAATGAGAAAATAATGACAGAATTTTCATTCTATCTCTTTAAAAGGTTTACATTCTGGAAGAATTTTTTTTACATCAGGAAATGTCGTGATTTTCGACTTTTCTCTTAATGAATCAAATTCAGCCTGGAGGTTATGAATATCAGAAGAATATACTTTATTGGAATATTTTCCAAAAAAGCAGAGATGTCCATAAGCAGACCCATCTCTAGTCTCTCCCCAGAACAATGTGATCTCCCTAAAATTTGCTATACCCTTTATCCTTGCTTCCTCCCACCTTTGTGTTTTCACAGCTAGTTCCTGGTTCAACAGGCCTCTCCCAGCTACTACTCCTTTACGACCCCGATTTAAAGCCCCCTCTTTTTGTTGGCCCTTATAATGTACAGTTCTAATGTGTTTTACATCTCTGTCTTACCACATATAGTTGAAATCTGGAAATCATGATTAATGTTCATGTTTTCAAACATCTTAACTGGACCCTTCTATTCCATAAAGTATGTGTCTTTTCGAACATGCTTTTCTGGCTGTATTTACACAGATGGTCCAGCATTGTATGCCCAAGTTCACTCTTGTGCTCTCGTATGACCCCTTTGCCTTAACTTATCACCTGTTTTCAAAGACATATAACGACAGACTCAAATGGCCCTCCACTCACCCAATTAAATATGTCTTTACATAGATTTAGAAAATAATTATCTTCTTCAGAAATTATTGAAAATTATTACATTTTTGTTTAGATCAACTGTGCCATCATTTCTCACTTAGAATGCATTTTTAGAATCACCAATGATTTAATGACGATGTAAAATGTGATTTGCGAATCTCAAAATGAATATTTTAATACTTTTTAAAAATGATTAACAATCACTTGCTGTAAAATATGTATTAGTCTCTATTTTTTTTGGATGCTATTTCCTTGTTCTTGTATGCAGGGACATCATGAACAACAAAGTGTTTTACCAGCATCCAAATCTGATGCGTGTGCTTGGCATGCATGAGACCGTAATGGAGGTCATGGTCAATGTGCTGGGAGGAGACAAAAATAAGGTACATTTTTGAGCCCTATTGACTCAAAGGATGTTTTTTCTGAAATAAATTGCTCTGCCCACAGTTTATTCAGTGTTATTTGTTATATCCTAATTAAAGCTTTGATTAGCGTTTTGGTTTTAATAATAAAAAATATATAATGATTAATTATTAAAATATTATTCTACATTCTGGACAATGCTTAGCCGCTTTATTCATCAGGGGTCGCCACAGCGGAATGAACCGCCAACTTATCCAGCATATGTTTTACACAGCAGATACCTTTCCAGCTTCAACCCAGTACTGGGATACCTTGTTCACAGGGTTCGTACGGGTGCTGGAAATCCTGGAAAATGCTTGATTTTTAATATAGTGTTTTCAAGGTTAGAAAAGTGCTTGGATTTTGGACAAAGTGCTTGAACCTGCTTGAATTTGAAATTGCAGGACTCGAAATTACGACCGTTTTGGTCGCATATGCGGCCGAAATTTTATCTATGCAAGCTTCACACAGAATGCACTTAACGCCAAACGCAACACTCAGGTATAGTTTAAAACAGTGGTTCTCAACTGGTTTGGCCATGGGACCCACATTTTTACATGGTCATCAAGCCGCGACCCAAACTTTTAGGAACTATAATATAATTTTAGGAATTATAATTAATTTGTATTTATTTGTTAACATACACAAATAGTGACAGATAAATCACAAGTCACCAATATTTACAAATAAACAATATTTTATTGCTGTCATTTAACAAAATGTATCAAATTATAGAAATATTACAAAGTAAGGGTAAGAAAAGGTTCAGTTACCATGAACTAAACTGAACTGTTAATAAAACATTAACACTGATCCTGTTGAACAGAACAAATCAGCAAATTACAGTAAAATTATTAAAACAATCATAAACATTTTTACATCTAATATGACAGCAATTATAAACATCTGTTTCACTTAACAGTAATTTGGGAAGCTAATGAGATAACTGAGGATGTGCTTTACTTATGATAAGAGTTTCAAAGTCTGGGGTGATGGTAGACCCGAAGATCGTGCTCTATGTCCAACCTGTTCCTTTGCTTTGACTTAAGCTGCACCAAGGAAGAGAAGCCACTTTCACACAAATACGTAGTGCTGAATGGTAGGATGGATTTGATCGCACGAATGGCAAGGGACGAATACTCAGAAAGCACTTTGCGGCACCAAAACGGCTCCCCAAGCTGATTCTCTTTGTTGCTCGGCAACGTGACGCTTTCCACGTCGATTCCAAAGGGATTGCTCATCCACGGATCATCCAAGTGTGCCGCACGCCTGCTTTTGAGTGAAGGTCTCGGCCGTTAGATCGCCCCCTGGGGGCTGGCTGCAGTACAAGTCATAAAGCCCGCCTCCTCCGTGTTAATGAAGGAGACGTGAGACCAAATAAAAAAAATAATTACTCTTGCAATAAAATGTCCCGAAAGCTGGTTCTGGTCAATTATGGCACTGGTTATCGTGCTGATATAGGTGCAGATCTTCATTTTTGTAAACAGTATGTTTTGAGCAGTAGTTTAATGCTGGGCGTGTCATCGTGATTGACAGCTGTGATTGACAGTTTCTCAAAGCAGACGTCGGAGTTTCGGCAGGAGACTGAAGTGTTATTATTCCATTTCTGTGTTATTTTACCATGATAAAATGAGTTGCTCAGCAGTAAACTACAGTTTCTGACATACAGGATCTGGTGGACCACTGTTTATTCGGTAAGGTCATGGCTTTATCAGTTTGCTGATACACGCTTAACTACCCAGATAGCAAAATACACTCGGGCCAGTTCCGGCTAGACTCTCGCCTGCCGGAGCCCTCGGCCCGACTCCATCTGCTGTACCTACTCGCGCACAATACTCGCGGGCCGATCCGGCTCGGATGCCGCAGCGTTGACTCGCTAACGGCCGCCGCATCTGGCCCGATTGACTCGGGCAGTACGTCCATAGGCACCGGCCCGACGCTAGCGAGCCGACGCTGCCGCATCTGAGCCGGATCGGCCCGCAAGTAATGTGCGCTGCGGCCCGGAGCTGGCGCGATTAAATCTTCATTATATAAAACCTCATCTTTGTTAACGTTATTACAACCATTTGTGTTGATAAAACAGCAAACGCAGGCTACTATGTAAACACAAAGCGTATTAGCATTAGCGAGCCTTTGTTATTGTGCAGACATCAGCGGTCAAGTGAGCAGTTTGGGGGGCGTGGTTGATTTGATGTACAAGCGTTTGGTTGGAAGTTCGATTCCACAGCTCCTCCTCTGGCTCCATCAAGCAGTCCTTCTGCGCATGTCCTGGCTCCAATTTCAGCAGTCTTTTGCGACAGTTTGTGCCCGTCACGAGACGATTTTTCCTTCAAAGCGTTTAATGGGAAATGGCGCTGTCGCGTCGTCCATATTATATACAGTCATTGGGATCATCATAATGTTTATCGGGAAGTAGTCGGTACGGTTGTCGCGCGCGCATTTCAAAATAAAAGTCCGGTATAAGCAAAATAAGTTAAAAAATGAAACTTTTGTTGTTTTTTTGACCACACACTCCGCGACCCACTGAAAATGTTCCCGCGACCCACTTTTGGGTCGCGACCCACCAGTTGAGAAACACTGGTTTAAAACAGTCGTCATGTCAACCTGCTGCAGTAAACAAGCCCGCAATGCCCCACCTTAAAGCTCTTCTGATTGGCCCACTGCTCTTGAACTAAACGCGAATGGATTGGTTAATATTAGCTGTCAATCACTCAGTTCAGATGACAGAGGGCTACAGCCGCGAATGTAAAGGTCTGAATACGAGAGAATGAAAATAACCTGTCAGATAACACTGTCAGATTTTGTTTTAGAGTTACAAATAATGGCACATCTGATCAGTGATCATGTGGTGAATGTTAATCCAGCATTTACACTTTTCGAAGAGTGGATAAAAGACTTCCGGTCGGTTAAAGTCCGCTATGAAAGTGTCTAAAGCAATTCACTGTAAAGCATGAGGGACGGAGTTTGCAGGTAACTTAACAGCGTTTCCCCACACATTTTAAGCACGAGATGTTTTGTTTAATCCTTCATTTATTCGTCACGATGTTGTCAGTCATGAAACTGCAGCGCGTACACCATCACAAAAGGACCTGCTTTCACTAAGATTAAACTAATATTGCAACTCATGAAAAGACCGTTATTGCTGTTAAGATGACATATGCAAATAATAAGTTATATGTCAATATCTACCTACCTACCCTGTTTGGCCTACTCTGGATTTGTACTATATTGTGTTCAGTGCAGTTTCATTTTTGCACTATTTTCATTGCAGATTTTTTCCTAAACTCAACAGTCTCAACAGACTTCCTTGCCAATTTTAATTATTGATCGTGTTATTCACGCCATGCTATGTAAGGGCTGCTCAAGATAAGCAGAAGGCTAAAATATTCAAATTTTACACAATTAACGTTAAAGTGTTTATTAAAATTGTATTTATCTCTCTGGTGATTATTTGTTAATTATATATATATATATATATATATATATATATATATATATATATATATATATATATATATATATATATATATAGGTTATATAAGATTCCCAAACTACTTCCAGAGAGGTGATACATTTTGAACCATTAAACATGTTTTCCTTTAACCCCTCAACTGTCACCATTTGACAGGTGGGACATTTGCATACAGGTACAACAGTACCTTAGTCCTAACCTAAAGTAATATTGAGTATAATAAAAAGTAAAATTGATGAAAGCTCGACGTCACGGTGGGGCAGTGGGTAGCACGATCGCCTCACAGCAAAAAGGTCGCTGGTTCGAGTCCCGGCTGGGGCAGTTGGCATTTCTGTGTGGAGTTTGCATGTTCTCCCCATGTTTGCGTCGGTTTCCTCCGGGTGCTCCGGTTTCCCCCACAGTCCAAAAACATGCGCTATAGGGGAATTGAATAAGCTAAATTGGCCGTAGTGTATGTGTGTGAGTGCAAGAGTGTATAGGTGTTTCCCCGTGTTGAGTTGCAGCTGGAAGGGCATCTGCTGCGTAAAACATATGCTGGATAAGTTGGCGGTTCAATCCGCTGTGGCAACTCCTGATTAACAAAGGGACTAAGCCGAAAATAAAATAAATGATGATTCATTAAAAAGCTTACAAACTATGGTTTCCATATTTGGTGACTGACTTTCTTTCAACACAGTTGAAGACATAGGAAGAGTTTATTAATTTGCAGTAAGATTATTCTCAGACTCATAAGGATTTAATTTGTTACATGAATATTGAATAGCAATGCACATGAAATATTATGAGCGACTGGTCTTGAAAGTTTGGTACTACACCCAAACAAAATCTGACTGTAAGCTCAGTTTTGAGATATCAACTTTAGGTAGAAAGAGACCAAACTTAAAAAAAATGCTTCATCCTATAACTGAACTTTTTTTTTTTTTTTTTTTAACCATTTTTGGGTGAACTATCCTAATAATAAATCTATGCTCCAAAGTATTAAACAGTTTAAGTTGAAATGCCATGTTGTGTTTTATTAAAATAGCACAATGGATTTAAATGTGAAAAAGTACATACAGCATATATAAATGCAATTTACCGCGGTTGTTAGGTGCTGGAAAAGCATTAAAATGCACCTTGAAAGTGCTTGAAAAGTGCTGGAATTTGAAGTTGAAAAAGGTGTAAGAACCCTGTGTTCACCATATCAAAGTGAAATCTTAAATGACTAAATTAAAAATTATTAAAAATATACAGACTACCCCCTTTTGACAGTTCCGTAACAAGGTGGACCATGCTACATTTATGGATACTTGAGCTGTCAAACCTTTTTTTAATGTCTGGTATAATGTTCCAGCTTGAATAATGAACTTAATTAACCGTCAAATGATTTAAAAAGCAAGCTGTGAAATGCAAGGTATGAAAAAAACATGCATTCATTTTTATTTTAGTTTTTATTTTAGTTTATTTAGTTTGATTCTTGATGTTTCAATGTTTCAGAATAAGTTTGTAAATTTCCCTGTAAATTTTCTCTCTGAAGTTCAAAGAAAAAGCTAAAACATATTTATTTGGAGGGAAAAAAGAAAAAAAGTAATACATGTTTGGACTATGTTAGGATTAAATGTTAGCACACACTCGTCTGAATATAATCATTTTACATTTACATCTCCCTACAGTTCCTTGACTGTTTAAATCATGACGATAAGTTGCAATTCACTATTTACAGTACCAAATTTCTTCTGTCTATTTTATGAAATGATAAATAAGGCCTTCAACTTTACATATCATTTTTTACGATCATAATAAGATCCCATGACTCAGCTGGAGACACATGCATCCAAGCCAAACCCTCAGCCAGACCTTCATAAACTAAACACGATATCTAGAGGAATAACACATGTGCGGGCACAGTACCTACAGTGCCCCATGTCTAACAGCTTAATACCTCCTTATACCCCAGGGGTGGCAATAGGGCGAAAGCTCAGACAAGAAGAGGAGAAATGGGTCGCTTCTCATGCCAGTCCTTTTTGGGGTTTGTCAGGAGTCTGGAATGTGAATTAATACCTCTGACTATGCCACATATGACGTTGTCACTGTGGCTCTCATTTCTGCTTGGCAGCTTAATTAAAGAGGCCTCACGCAAAGCGAGGCGCTTCTAGACATTTAGAGTGACTATATTCACTGCTCACATGAAGCACAAAACATATTTGCTTGTATTCACACTGGAGTGTCTCAAATTTCCGTCTGGTTGAAGCGACCGTCTGGAGGGTTCTGTCGATATCTCGAGTATGTTTCATTACACGCATTTAGCCAGCGCGTGAGAACACACATGTAGAAAAGATGAAAGATTAATTTAAAGTGTGAAGGAAACGATCTCCGTCTGCACAGAAGTGAAACGAATGCTGTTTTTAACCCTCAGGAGATTGCCTTCCCCAAAGTGGTGGCCAGCTGCTGTCGCTTCCTCTGCTACTTCTGTCGCATCAGCCGTCAGAACCAGAAGTCTATGTTTGACCACCTGAGCTACCTCCTGGAGAACAGCAGCGTGGGGCTCGGTAAACACACACACACACACGCACGCACGCACGCACGCACGCACGCACGCACGCACGCACGCACGCACGCACGCACGCACGCACGCACACACACACACACACACACACACACACACACACACACACACGTGCACACAGGCAAACACACTTCTTCAGGTTTGCAGGTCAGGGAGGGATGAATCACAGTGTCTGTGTTGCCATGCCATGTCAGTAAAATTAAATGATATAAAATTATATTGCAAATAAAATTCATTCCTTCATTCATTTTCCTTCGGCTTAGTCTCTTTATTCATCAGGGATTGCCACAGCGGAATGAATCGCTAACTTATCCAACATATGTTTTACACAGTGGATTCCCTTCCAGCTGCAACCCAGTACTTGGAAGCATCCATACACACTCATTCACACACATACACTACGGCCAATTTAGTTTATTCAATTCACCTATAGCGCATGTCTTTGGACTGTAGGGGAAACCGGAGGAAACCCACGCCAACACGAGAAGAACATGCGAACTACACACAAAAATGCCAACTGACCCAGCAGGGACTCGAACCAGTGACCTTCTTGCTTTGAGGGACCAGTGCTAACCACTGAGCCACCATGTTGCCCCACAAATAAAATTATTATTTTTAATTTAACATTTTAGATTACTACGAATATGTTAGCCTTAAAGAAACTTGATAACAATGATATCACACAGCGCTTGAAAATAGTCCCCAGTTAACTATTATAGTCCCCAGGTAACTAAGTAACTCTGTAACAGTGCTGTGTATCATTATGCTTCATTAATGCCTTGATTAGGCAATTTGGCCAGGACACCGGTGCTGCACCCCTACTCTTTACGAGAAGTGCCATGGGATTTTTAATGACCACAGAGAGTCAGGACCTTGGTTTATTGTCTCATCTGAAAGACGGCACTTAACTAACAGTATGCAGTATAGCGTCCCCTTCACTATTCTGGGGCATTAGGACCCACACAGACCGCAGGTTGAGCGCCCCCTGCTGGCCTCTCTAACACCACTTCCAACAGCAACCTAGTTTTCCCATGTGGTCTGTACTGACCAGGATCAGCCCATGCTTAGCTTCAGTGAGTAACCGATCTTGGACTGCAGGGTGATATGGCTGTGGCGTCAATATTATTTAATGATTTTTTATGACATCATTGTGCATTTCTGCCTCTCATCACATATTCTAAACAATCAAATTCACTCTAGTATCGGAAGTTTCTCACCCCTTTCAAGATGGGCATGAAACCGGTCACTCACGGTACACTTATTAATTATAATTAATTCCTTACATTTATATTGCACTTTTCTAGACACCCAAAGGGGGGGAATCTCCTCATCCACCTGGATGACGCGATAGCAGCCATATTGCACCAGACCAGACACCATACACCAGCTGATTGGTGGAGAGGAGACAGAGTGATAAAGCCAATTATGATATAGGGATGGTTAGGAGGGCATGATGGACAGAGGCCAGTGGACAAATTTGGTCCGGATGTCGGGGTTAACCCCCTACTCTTTTAGAAGGACATCATGGGATTTTTCACAACCACACAGAGAGTCAGGACCTCGGTTTAACGTCTTATCCAAAAGACGGCGCTCACTGAGCAGTATAGAGTCCCCTTCACTATACTGGGGCATTAGGACCCACACAGACTGCATGTTGAGTGCCCCCTGCTGGCCTCACTAACACCACTTACAATTACACCACTAACACTCACTAACACCACTACTTACATGTAAATTTAGAGGGTTTGCCTAAACACATGAATATGATTCGAAAATAATAACCGTTAGCAGACACAGTTTTCTACTTTTTCATTATTATTTGTAACAGTGCAGGAAGGACCCCCAAAAAACTAAAACCCACTGTGCGTATCTATACTCACCTGGAAACACTGGCATTTAACAGTGGTTTGAAAAAAATCTTAATCAAATAGCATTGCAATCGAATAGTTTGTGGTTTTAATCAGATTCTTTACTATTTTTACTTGCTCATCTTTGTTGTGTGCTTTGTGTCTTTTGTAATTTCAGCTATAAATAACTTTCAATTATAACTGTAAGTTACTGTAATGCGGTCCTGGAAACGCCTGAGCTGTGCATTTCCTCAAAAATAATTGCACACCACAGAATCTTCATCGACTAATCACAATAAAGCATTAAACATCCTCATATAGTATGAGCTACAATAAATCATATAAAAGTGCCAATTCTCCTTGATCCATAAACACCTTTCTTTTAAACAAAACTGTTTCTTATGTTGGTGCCGCAAGTCATTTATTTGTGGCTTGTTGTGCGAGATCAGGTTGATTGCTTTTTGAGCAGGATCTGGCAACATCGCACGGTGCACCGTTTTGACTGTGAATAATAGCTTGTGCAGCTGAGAGCACCTGACTCTGCAGGAGTCGTTTCCTATAACAGCACATTAATGAGCAGCTGAGAGCCCACTCGCCCCTTTATAGTACATATCACCTCCAGATCAATGACACAACGGATCAGATCAGATGAAGATCGGGCTGCAGGCTGCAAACTAGGGTGTGGAACAGTCACAGATGTGCAGTTTTATGCTGGCATATCTTCATGTTGTATTTATAGTGTTGTGTAGTAGCTGCAGTTTTAGTCATCACATTTATTTTCAGTATTGCAAGCTTGCTGATTGACTAGCACTAGTTTGTTATCAGATATACAAAAAAAAGGAAGAAATGTACTTTGTAAACTGAAACTATGAGTGTTTGATTAACATATTATAACAGACAAAAGGAAATCAACCCTAGCCAAAACAAAATAAGTAAAGACTGCCATCTGCTGGTTGCTGCTTGCTCATTACAATGTGGTGTTCTTCCTGACCAAAAGAAAATAATCTTGATTTTCGTTTTCTAGCATGTCCAGAAATGAGAGGCTCTACACCATTAGATGTGGCTGCGTCCTCTGTGATGGACAACAACAGTTTGGCTCTGGCACTAGAGGAACCTGATCTTGAGAAGGTAACACTGTAGTTACAACCCTTGTTGTTGTGTGATACTGGCTAATATAATACATTCCTAAAAATGACACAGAGATTAATACAATATAGAAGAGTTTCTTGCAGGAAAAGTGAATAATTGAACATTTTGATCCTCTGTATTTTGATTTTGGTGGTTCAGTGTGTTGCCATTAGGCATGAGCCGGTATAAGATTCTGACGGTATAACCTTAGATAAAAAATTTCACGGTATCACTGTATTGTGATTACTGCTCTAAAATATATTCTTTTAAATGTCTGGGTAAAAAACTAAAACTTTTTTCCTCTTTGAGAACAATATATTTAATTTTTTGAAAGATTTATAATATTTTGAAACAGTAAACATGTCAGGCTAAATAATTCATATGAATCATTGACTTCTGCTGTCTTCATTAGTTTCAAAAACACTGATTTGTTTACAATTTAAAACGGCATCTTTGGATATCTTTTCTGCTGAAGTTACTGTTGTCCTTAAAAAAAATGTAAATAAAAAATCGTACACATACCTTAGGAACGGTATAGCAGATAATGTTGGCGGTTTTAAAACCTTCACTATTCCAAACCGCGGTATACCTTTAAAATGGTTATCGTCCCATGCCTAGTTGCGATAGAAGGTTGGGATGAAAGAAAACAACATTTTAGGCACCTTTAATAAACATTTGATGGCATATTTACCAGTGTAGTAGAAGATTCTTATTTTGACATTCATTCAATGCATAGACTGGAAATATAAGGAAATCTTCCACTAATGTGGATACCAAAGCAACTATGGCCATACAAAATATCTAGCGATGCTGCATTTGTTGTTATATGACATCACATTGTGTGGTGTCTATTTAAAAACAGAATTCAGCCACTGATATATTCAAATGGTAAAAAAAGCAGACTGCTCGTCTTAATTGTAGTACTGCGATCTTACAGTTTGCGCTCTTTTAATTTATTTAAGAGGTCTGACTTTGACCCCTCATTCTTCTAACATCTTCACAAATTGAACTTGCCTGGAAATTTTTGCTCTTTACATTTGCATGTGTATAATTGACATGAAAAAGAGAGGTTTGTCTGCAGCTTGACAGTTATCTTCTGATGTGAACAGGCCTTTACACTACAGTTCTTGTGATTTTATTGATTTATTGGATTTGGACTGCATTTTTAGTGTCATTTGAATTTCACTTTGGATCCTGTCCATGTGTGTTTTCAGGTGGTTACATATCTGGCAGCCTGTGGATTACAGAACTGCCCAATGCTCATTGCCAGGGGATACCCAGACATTGGCTGGAACCCAATAGAAGGAGAACGCTATTTGTCTTTCCTTCGCTTCGCTGTCTTTGTCAATGGTAAGTATACATTTTGACATTATTGCACAATTATACAACTTTTGTATTGATTTAATATAAAGAAAAAAATGAACAGGAGGAAAACATTACATTTTTATTGCGTGTTTGCTCTGCTCATTTCAGGGGAAAGTGTTGAAGAGAATGCTAATGTAGTGGTGAAGCTTCTGATCAGGCGTCCAGAGTGTTTTGGACCTGCTCTTAGAGGAGAGGGAGGACAAGGTTTACTCGCTGCCATGAAGGAAGCCATCAAGATCTCAGAAGATCCTGCTTTAGATCTGCCCACCTTACCTGAAGGCGTAGCACCCACGTAAGATCCCTTAATTCTTTTTTCCATCTGCATTATTTGCTATTGAAAGCCAGGTTTATCTACAGTGCAAACTGAACAAGTGTAGACCCTTTTTGGCATTAAAAGAACTACTGTCGCGATTTACTTGAAACATACAGGAAAAGATCATGTAAAAGGTCATGAACATACAGTTGGAATTTATTAAACCCCCTAAATTATTAGCCCCCCTGTTTATTTTTTCCCCCAATTTCTGTTTAACAGAGAGAAGATTTTTTGAACACATTTCTAAACATAATGGTTTTAATAACTCATTTCAAATAACTGATTTATTTTATCTTTGCTAGATATTTTTCAAGACACTTCTATACAGATTAAAGTGACATTTAAAGGCTTAAATAGGTTAATTAGGTTACCTAGGCAGGTTAGGGTAATTAGGCAAGTTATTGTATAATGATTGTTTGTTTTCTAGACTATCAAAAAAATATATAGCTTAAAGGGGCTAATAATTTTGACCTTAAAATATTTTTAAAAAATTAAAAACTGCTTTTATTCTAGCCGAAATAAAACAAATAAGACTTTCTCCAGAAAAAAAAATATTACCATACATATTATTAGAAAATTTCCTTGCTCTGTTAAACATCATTTGGGAAATATTTAAAAAAGAAAAAAAATTCAAAGGGGGTTTAATAATTCTGATTTTAACTGTACATCTGTAGTTACTTTTGCACCTTATCCAATTTCATATGCTTGAGTTAGAGTTGAGTTTCCCTTTCACAAAATTAATTGGAGGATATAATAATACAATTTGATTTATTAAGGTTTGAGGTAGTCATATTAGTGGTATTTTTGCCTAAATTTAAGGGTCAAAAAAGCGAGTTTGAGCCCCTTTTAGGCTTGATGTGGCTGCAGTAGTTGAGGTAGGAGGAGAAAAACACAGAACAGAGAGTGAGCGGCTGAAGGACGAGAATTTTCTTCACTCCTGTTTTCATTTGGAATTCCAGAAGACATTATCTATACATACAGTAGTGATTATCTGGCTCTTAATGTAGGTTTGAAATATAAGGTTGAGATGTATGTTATGTTCACACTTGTAGTAACAGTTTTACTGTCTTGTTTGGAACATAGAAAAAAATAGGGGAAAAAAAAGACTTTTTAAAGACATTTTAAAGAAACTTAAGAAACCTAACAAAATGAATGGCTAATATACCATCATTTGAAAACTCCTGAAGAGCTTAAAAAATATGAGTCAAAAAGGTGTTAGAAATTCCTCCATGACACACAATTGAAGATTTGCTGCAGGGAGACGCAGCACTGCCTGTACTGAATTGTAATGGAAGGCAAGATAAAACAAGTATGCTTGAACATTCTGTCCTTTTTATGGTTACATTTGGTGACATAATGTCTTTTTTGGTTTATTTGGATGTCTTTGATCAGTGTAGTGTACATATTGCAGTTAAACTGCACCAGTATTTAATTGGAAAAGGACTGAGAATATATTCTGTGGTCTTTGCCTCTAGTTTGGAGACAGAGTTAACACACATATAAACCACACTAAAGGGCAATTGCACCACATATTATTTTAACAAAACCATACCTGCCAAGTGTGAACACAGCGCACTTTGACCTCAAGTATGATTTGGAATAAGCAAGATCTTTCTTTGTTTTGACAGGGTTGGGGAGGACGAAGAGGAGGTCGCACACATGGGCAACTCTATTATGTCCTTCTACTCAGCCCTTATTGATCTCCTGGGCCGCTGTGCTCCTGAGATGCATGTGAGTGCTCCTTTCTGCCACATTTTATTGATTTACAAAGCTGGGGACAAAACTTGCAGTTTCCTGCTGCTGTAGCACAGTATACCACCTCACATTAATTTTATCTATCAATGCTGTTTACAGCTTATAAACAAAGGCAAAGGTGAAGCACTCCGTATTCGTGCCATTCTCCGTTCCTTAGTGCCCATTAAGGATTTGGTCGGAATTATCAGTATTCCACTCAAAATGCCGGTCGTCAATAAAGGTTTGTACATGCCACTGGATGCCTTTGAAAAAGTCTGAAGACATAATCTCTGAAACTCATTATGTGCCCAAGATTGATTGACGCTATTACTCCTTCAATGTCATCTTCAACCCTAAGTGTCTCATTATCTGCACCTCTTGTTCCGCAGTCATTATTACCCTAATGTCTTTTTGTTTAACTCTCTCGTCTGCTTAGATGGTACTGTGACCGAGCCTGATATGAATGCCAGCTTCTGTCCGGAGCACAAGGCACCCATGGTGCTTTTC
Organism: Danio kyathit; assembly: GCA_903798195.1. Taxonomy (NCBI): domain Eukaryota; kingdom Metazoa; phylum Chordata; class Actinopteri; order Cypriniformes; family Danionidae; genus Danio; species Danio kyathit. Next base: position 32,916,725 of record LR812538.1, on the reverse strand, counting down.
CTGGACCGTGTCTATGGCGTCGATGACCAAAGCTTCTTGCTGCACCTGCTGGAGGTGGGCTTTCTGCCAGACCTGCGAGCATCAGCCTCCCTGGACTCGGTAAGGATGCTCTGTGGAGTGGGAATAAAAATGAGCAAAGTTGCAGATATAAATTTATCATGCTATGTGTAAAAAAGCCTAAGAGGTTCATGTGATATCAAGCATGTAATATACTGATTCAGCACAAGTACAAAAGGATTTTTTTTCTCAATAATTATGTTTATAAGTGCTGAAAAATCATGCGTAGTTAAAAATACCATTACTTGACAAAATAAATTGTTCAAGAAGGCTAAAATGATCTGTTTTAAATAGTACTCAAAGTATAAGTAAAAAGTAGCCCATCTAAAAGTAGTCAAGAGTGTGTACGTTAAATTATTCGCCATTTCTGGAATATGTGAGAATTGTTGGGAGTACACATTGCATTATAGGGGACCTGTTATGCAAAAATCACTTTTATTATCACAGTTATGGGTCAGCAATCTGTAAATATAATTAGCTTCTAGTGGTAAAAATGTATTCATTTTATTTTTTATAATCCTACTTCATAAAAACAGTCTGCTGAAACACTTTGATTGACATTGTCTTTATATGTGTCATCAGAGGGGGAAAGTCCTCTGAAGCATATGTCCTTAGTCTTGTTTTTGAATCTGCCACTATGCTGACACACAGGCATTTGTAGCACAGCCCTCTTTTGAAAAGTGCACAATCATTTGGATTTAAAGTGACAGTCACCAAAATGGCACAATTAGAATCAAAGCCTTAATAGGGCATGAATAAATAATTCATTGTTTGGTATTTTAAGCTGAAACTTTACATACACACTCTAGGGAAATCAGAGACATATTTTACATTTTGTAAAAAAATAAGTGGTATATATAGGTATAATAGGTCCCCTTTAATAGATGCACCTATAATAAGCTGACAGAGAGCAGGTTGATGAGTTTACATGTAAAGTGAAATCTGTGTAACCCAAGGTGGAAAAATCTAGCTGTGCCAATATACAAAATGCATAGGTTATGTACTTTAAACCCTGACTAACAAGCGATGAGTGTCTAGCAATTGGTGCCTAAATCAAGCTCATGCCGCACTTATAGAATACATGCAATTTGTGCATGTGTTAGAAACGGAAAATTCTGTAGTAGATTTCAGTCATCATATAGTAGGCATCTCTCATCTTTTCATCAGTGACATGCGTTCTAAACAGTTTCTCAGTCATTGCATGTAATGATTTTGTGTTGCTCTTATTGATGCTATTATTCTACAGGATTTGATTGGATGGAATTTGCGGGACGGATTGTTCTGCTTAGCCAATCCAAAAATAAACATATAAAGTAGTGACTGCAGGTAAAAAAAGAAAATGGCACAGTAAAAGTACAGATAAACACTAAAAAAAGTACTCAGGTATATGTACACATTTTTAAAACTACTTGTGAAGTACAATTCCTTTTATGAATAAGCAGATTAGTTCTAATCTCCGCATAAATTCTATCATCTTGAACTACTACTTGACTTTCACTCAGTTAGCTTAAATTAATTGAAAAGCTAAACATCTACAAGTTGCACTAATGAATTAATTCAGCCTTAAGTGTTTGAACCAGGCACTGACTCTGAAAAAGCTGAGCAAATAATGCAGTTTAGTCTACAAGTAGATTTTGCAGAATGTTAATGCATTTTATGTATCACTCTCTACAGCGGTGGACACCTAATGATAATTGATATCTTTAGCTTTTGCATTAAGCAGTTTAAAAAAAAACTGCTCATCAATTGTGTGAGGAATTTGCACATATTATGTCCTTATGCTTATAAAATATGCCAAATGTAGTTTCATGTTATGTTTGCATCCATCAGGAGGTGCTTAGGTCCACAGAAACAGCCCTGGCCATGAACCGCTACATTGGTTCGGCGGTGCTTCCTCTGCTGACCCGCTGTGCTCATCTGTTCGCTCACACTGAGCACTATGCGATGCTCGTTGATTCCACGCTGCACACCATCTATCGCCTCTCAAAGGGTCGATCACTCACCAAGGCCCAGAGAGATGCGATTGATGAATGTCTGCTGGCCATCTGCATGTAAGAATCTCCTGAAAACCTTTAGCTGAGCTGAATTAATTGAAAGCACAAGATGCCTTTTTATATGTTGCATAAAACGTTTATGCTGGTGTTCTCTGATGATATTCATACTTTTTCTAGGCATCTGCGGCCGTCAATGTTACAGCAGCTTTTGCGTCGTCTTGTGTTTGACGTCCCACAGCTTACAGAGTACTGCAAGATGCCCATTAAGGTGAGCTTAGCGAACAGTAAATGAACATATGATGCTGTTTAAATATATGAGGATTGAAAGATTTATGTTTTTATTATTTAAATAAAATACAGTAATAATATAAAACATTGTTGCGATATTAACTTTGTCTATTTTAAGTAATTTATTCATGTCATGGCAACACAAAATTTTCAGCAGCTACTGTATTACTCCAGTCTTCGGTGTCACCTGGGGACTCGCACACAAAACGGGGGTGGAAATGTCCGTATGCCACTTTCTACACAAACATATTTACCTTAAATATTGGCTTAATTGAACCATCAAATAAGAAACAGATTAACTAATCATATGTGCCATAATCAGTAATAAATAAATAAAAATGCAGTATTCTACCGTACGTTCAATTTTAGGAAGGTTTCTATGCAAGGTTTTATAAGGGGACCCCTGATCTTTGAGAAATCATGCTGATATGCTGAGTTGATGCTCAAAAAACATTGTGATTCAAATGTGATACAGTTTTTCAGGATTATCTGATGAATGGAAAGGTCAATAAAAAGGAATTTATTTAAAATATTTGACAAATAGTGTCATTTATAATATTACATGTTTACTGGACCATCAAATTAATTATATATTTCATTTCTTTTTTCGGCTTAGTCCCTTTGTTAATCAAGGGTCACCACAGCGGAATGAACCACCAACTTATCTAGCATATGTTTTACGCAGCGGATTAATTATATATTTGTAAATATTTTAAAAATGTACTTTTGAATGGTAGCATAAATAAAAAAAATCATAATTTTTAATTGACTTTATTCAAATTACACTCAACCAAAATTATTGGCAAACCTTTGCATTTCTTTATTAAAATGTTATTATTACAACAGTGTATTTTTCTACATTTTCTATTGATCATGGCATCAAATATTTAACAAATAATGATTGTATGACAGAGAAATGCATTATAACCAGACATTTCCTGACACAGATTTCCATTGGGTTCAGTTTTGTCATTATACAGCGACATTTCAATTATGCTTCTCAGTATGTGCTAGTACCGTTATCTGATTTGCAGAATTTGTTTACTGTTTATTTGTTTACTATAGGCACTATTCAAACATAGACAGGTATAATAACAAACTTAATCCTTACTGAAATTTTTTTATTAAAATTAGGTCACTCAATTCATTCCGTTGGTTGCTGGCACACATTGACTTCCATAGTAGGAAAAAAATTTACTATGGAAGTGAGTGGGTCACAGTAACCTGCATTTTTCATATTAACTTAACAAAGAAACCCAAATTTCATTTTTGAACCATTTGTGAGCGACCCCTTTAAAGTACCTTGAACGTTGACAGATTCAATCACTGTTCTGCTAATTCACTTTTACTTTGCAGCTTTTGACCAATCACTATGAGCAAAATTGGAAGTACTACTGTCTGCCAACGGGCTTGGGCAGCTATGGAATGGCATCAGAGGAGGAGCTCCACCTCACCAAGAAGCTTTTCTGGGGACTTTTTGATGCTCTTTCTCAAAAGGTTCCAGCATACTTCATACTTGTGCCAAAATATTCAAATGAGTTCTTTACTGTGTCAAAAAAATTAAACAAATAGTATACACAATTACATTTCTGTCATTGTTTACTCACTCTCATGACGGCCTAAATCTGTATGACTTTTTTCTTCTGTGGATCATAAAAGAAGCTATTTTTAGCAATGTTTCAGTGTTTGTTTTGTTTTCATACAATAGTCACTAACCGAATATTGTCTTTTGTGCTCCGCAGAAGAAAAAAGTCTTACAGGTTTGGAACAACAATGAGGGAAAATGTCATTTTAGACATCATTTTAACATTTAACATTAAAGCCTGTAGTATTTAAGACAGTTAACTACATTTATTTAATAATGTAATAATCACAAATCAAGCTCTGTCTTATCCCGGATCACTTTTAAACATGCTTTTGTTACAGCGGCCAGCTATTGAAGTGCTGTGCAGGTAAACCTCACTCCTCTGACCTCTAAAAAGTGCTCTAGCGACGCCAGAGGCCATGGTCTTTAGCCTCTTTCGGTCATGGAAAACCTGGAAAAGTCATGGAATTTTGACATGGCATTTTCCAGGTCTGGAAAAGTTTTGGAAAAACAGAAAAACCCGCAAAGTTTTGGAAAAGTCATGGAAAACAGATATCTGTATACTTGAATATAGGTTATTTACATCTTTTTTGTCCTTGGTCAATCACATACTCTCAAATTATTAGTGCGGTGTAAGCATTATCTAAATCAATTTTACATGGATATAAACTAAATAGATTGTTGCATGTTTTTCGATATGCTGTAATAAATTTAAACATGCATTGTTTTTCTTTTACCATGTAGACATTGCATGAAACATTAGGTCATACAGATTTACTTGAAAGTCTTTTCATCATTTTCTCCTCAGAAAGAATTTTAGTAGTAAAAATGTGTATGAACCCTGCTCTTTGTTAGAGCAACTGACTCCCGTACAGAGAGCCACCGGTTTCGATCCCTGCTCAGGAGGGGTTGCACTTTGTTCATTTTAAACTGTTTTAGCTTTTAAAAATATGCCTGTATTTTGTGACATTTAGTTAATTTGATTAATTATGTTATTTTTTGACCACATATTTTATTATTAATTGTATATATTAAACCAGTAAATTGACAGTCCCACAATAAATTTTGTTACATTTAATTCATTTTAAGAGACCACAACGGTGATAACAAACCTTGCTCCTTATTCTGTTTTGCAGAAATATGATTCAGAGCTTTTCAAAATGGCAATGCCATGTCTGAGCGCCATAGCAGGTGCTATCCCACCTGATTACGTGGACTCCAGCCCAGGCTCTGCATTAGTTAAGCAGGCCTCTGTGGATGCACAAGGCAACTTCGACCCCCAGCCTATTAACACTGCTAAGTAAGTGCCATTCAAACCCTGTCTACTGGAAATAAATGTAGGCAAATGAAGCTTTCGCACTACCACAAGTCATAGGGTCTAGGCATGGGACAATAACTGTTTTCAAGGTACATGTATACTGCGGTTTGGAAAAGTCAAGGTTTTAAAACCATCAACATTTTCTGTTATACCATTCCTACAGTATATGTAAGATTTTTTCTTTACGTTTTTTTTTTTTCTTTAGTTTTTTAGGACAACAGTATCTCCAGCAGAAAAGATTTAAAATTGTAAAGAAATCAGTGTTTTTAAACTAATGAAGACAGCAGAAGTCAATGACTCATTTAAATGATTTAGCCGGACGTGTTTACTGCTCCAAAATATTTGAAATGTTTCTTAAAATAAAATATTTTGTGTTCAAAAGGGAAAAAGTTTTTGTTTTGTACCCAGACATTTATTAAGAATATATTTTAGAGCAGTGATCACAATACCATGATATTTTTATCCAAGGTTATCATACCGTCAGAATCTTATACCGGCCCATGCCTAATAGGAACTAGCCACCAGACTGATCCCACGAAAACAAAATTTTCCTTAAGGTTTTTGTTGCTGGTTGCCTTCGCGCTGCCAGATGTAAGCTCAATAGTTTATTTATTTATTTCACAACAAGGGACAGTGTATATTAATCAACATTCCTCAAGAACGTAAATGTACCCAAATTATCCCAAAGGCTAGCTTTCATTGGTAGTCCCTTTGCCAGGTTTTTAAAGACCTATACAATAAAAATGCAAATTTAAAGTATAAAGAAAACTCAAATAAACAAGAAAACCACCAAAACAACATCAATAGGAAAAAACAGGTCTTTGCAATGTTAAAATCCATTTCTTAAAATTATACTTAAATGAAAAATGATGCAAACAGACTGTGGTATCAAATTCCACTGATATGATGCTGTAAAAAAAGCCTAACCAAAAGAATTATTTTTCTAAGTGGAATAATGGTGACGTCAAAAGCACCATTCAACAAAATCAACAACTAGAGGACGCTATGATTGAAGCTTTGTTTTCATTGTGTGTCATGCGGTTTCTGATAATGGAGATGGGATGCAAACAAAAAGGTTATGCAATTAATACACTGTAAAATCCAAAAAGTTATGGTAACTCAAACCATTTGAGGAAACCGATTGCAACAAATCATTTAAGTTCAAAAACTAATTTATATGAGTACTGTGACCTTACTCCATTTAAGTTGAAGTAATGAGGTATTTAATTAACTCATTACCTTCAACACTGAGCTCAAAACTCTTTTCAAATGAGTAGAAATAACTTTCAGTAAATTTTGAGTTACAGTTCCAGAATTATTGAACCCCCTTTGAATTTTTTTGTCTTTTTTAAATATTTCCCAAATGATGTTTAACAGAACAAGGAAATTTTCACAGTATGTCTGATAATATTTTTTCTTCTGGAGAATGTCTTATTTGTTTTATTTTGGCTAGAATAAAAGCCGTTTTTAATTTTTTTAAAACCCATTTTAAGGTCAATATTATTAGCCCCTTTAAGCTATATATTTTTTCAATAGTCTACAGAACAAACCATCATTATACAATAACTTGCCTAATTACCCTAACCTGCCTAGTTAACTTAATTAACCTAGTTAAGCCTTTATATGTCACTTTAAGCTGAATAGAAGTGTCTTGAAAAATATCTAGTAAAATATTATTTACTGTCATCATGGCAAAGAGAAAATAAATCAGTTATTAGAGATGAGTTATTAAAACTATTATGTTTAGAAATGTGTTGAAAAAAATTTCTCTCCGTTAAACAGAAATTGGGGAAAAAAATAAACAGGGGGGCTAATAATTCAGGGGGTTGAATAATTCTGATTGTAACTGTAACTACACTCATTTCATTTGATAAATTCGGCTGTTGGGTTTTACAGTGTACAGTGTACAGATAAAAGGGACACTTTATCACCTATAACAGATTATTGTACTGCATATAAACTACTATATCAGTGAGGCTGAAAATAAAACACTACAGCACAGACAAAGAAAAGCAACAGGTAAATGCAAATCACTTTAACATTCTGTGTCTTGTAGCGCTTTAAAATAATCATATATGCCAAAGTTTTGTACAGCTGTGATTCACCTAATTACCTTTCACTGATGTAAGTACAGTTCTTACTGTGCTGGATTAGGTCTTTCTAGGAAATTTAGTTCCCCAAACTGGTATTTCTTAACTGCAATTACTAAATTTGTGAAAGTCCAGTACTTCCGACAATAGCTCTAGGAATTTTTAAAAAGTTTCTCCCTTCCAGTGTGAAAGCCCTTGCTCCAGTGTGAAGACAATTATTTCGTTTGACCTTTGTGCAAATGACATGATATACTGTTTTGTCTTTCAGCATCTCACTGCCTGAAAAGCTCGATTACATTGCAAGCAAGTTTGCTGAACATTCTCATGAGAAATGGTCCTCTGAGAAGGTTAGACAATGCTAAAACTCATCTCATTAATCTAGCACATTTTGTTATGTCACTAGCACTCTTCCACTGTCGAATTAGACAAAGGATGACTGCATGTTTTATCTTATATGGTGATAGATCGCTCTTGGCTGGACCGTAGGAGATAAAGTAGATGACAAAGCTAAAACTCATCCACTTCTAAAGCCGTACAAAGCACTGAGTGAAAAGGTACACAAGTCACATTCTTCTGTATTGACTCTAACACAAATGCAAGATTCAGCTGTTGAGTTTTAAGCTTATTTGAGTGCTTCACTTTGAATAGGAAAGGGAAACTTATCGCTACCCTGTGAAAGAGACTCTAAAGAGCATGTTGGCAATGGGATGGAACATTGAGAGGACCAAAGAAGGAGAGGCCATGTTTCAGCAAAGAGAAACAGAAAAACAGCGCAAGATTTCAGAGTCCTCGCAGGTAATGTTTGACAGAGGGAAGGTTTTGGTTTCTTTGTGGTGTCTGTCAACAAATCAAAGCATTTATAGCACATTGTGTTTCTGCTTCTACACTTCTTCATAGGGTGATTTTATTCCAGCCCCACAAGATTTGGAAAATGTTGTTCTTTCAAGAGAACTACAGGCAAGTGTGACTTGATAATTGTAAATGATTGATATCTTATAAATGGGTTGTTGACATGATGTTGCTATTTCACATTGACACACAACGAAAATGAATTTAATTGGTATTGTATTCATTTAAAATGCAGTAAATTTTTAAAATTAAAACATAAATCATAAAATCAATAATAAATATCTCGGGCCTACAAGTAGATATTTTAAGTTTAACAGCTTTATTAATCTCACCAGGGGCAATTAGATTAGAGCATTTCATGATACAACACATAAGGAGACAAATCATTTACAAACAGTATCAAAAACACAATCCAGCATGCTTCATAATAACTTCATAAATAGTACTAAAAAACATAGGAAAGACCTATATATTAAAGATTTAAAACTTGCTAAAATGTAAGGTTGTAAAGCCTTATTGCCTCAGGAACAAAGGGGATATCTGTTAGAAAAGCATTTGATGCTTCTAAACCTTCTTCCAGAGGGCAACAGAACAAAAAAAGGCTTCAGAGGATGGGAATCATCTCCTATCAAACTTTGAATATTCCTTAGCATTTGCTGTTTGTGTAACTCTGCTAGACTTCGCAGAGGTAAACCAATAATCTTGGAGCAAGTCTTGACTAAGTTTTGAAGGCGATTTTTGTCGCTAACAAAAAGTGAGGAGAACCAGCATAAAAAGGAAAAGCTTAATATACTCTCAACATAGGTGGTATAAAAGTTCTCAGTGTATTTTTTTCTACTAAATTTTTTTTAGTAAATGGCAATCATTTTTTTCATCCATGTATTTCTAAAACATAGGAACATCATACATATTTTTTACAAAAACCATGCCCTCTGGTGTGACACTACTGTATATGCTCATTTTAAATCTGACATTCCACTGAAAACTTTAATTAGTTGAAGCACCTCATTCAAGAATATGGGACTGAAGCCCCTTGAGAAGCCCATGATGTGCACCTGTTAAGTTATGCCTCAGAAACCACTGTAAAAAAGTTTTGCTATCCTTTGGTGTGACACTGGCTTGCTTGGTTTGGGACTTGTTGAGCTGCGGATTTGATAGATTTGCTCTTCGGTGTTTGGACTTTCAGCAGTGTAAATTCAACCACACTGAACTGAACTAACTGAACTTCAACTGGACTGAAGCAGTTTTAATTTACTATAATCTTCTATGTTAAGCTGCTTTGACACAATCTACATTGTAAAAACGTAAATAAAAAAATAAAGATGATTTGAATTGAAACCACTATTTATTAAAAATGTCCAATAAGTCCGACAAGTCATAGAAAAAAATATATTATTCATAATTTCATATATAGTAAATATCAGTGTATGAAGATAAGCGTCTAACAATAAAGATAATCATGCTATTTGTATATTAATAAGGTTTGTTTTTCTTAGTTTTTGCTGTCACACCATAGGACATTTTTATGGTACATTTCAGTAAAAAAGATTTGATAAAGTTAGTGACCCCTTATATTTTCTCAAACTACATAAATATAACATTTTTTTCTTCAAAAAAAAAAGTGTTTCACAAAAAAAGTGTCAACTACCTATATATTGTGTTTTAAATCTTGATTTTCATTTCAACAGGCAATGGTTGAAACAGTTGCAGAAAATTACCACAACATTTGGGCCAAGAAGAAGAAAAAGGAGCTTGACAGTAAAGGTGATCCCGCAAGAGTCTGTCTGACATTACAAGTCCTGTGTGAACAGTCCCAGGTGCATTGACTCATTGTGTGTTGTCATCAAAAGGAGGAGGAAGTCATCCATTGTTGGTGCCGTATGACACTCTGACAGCAAAGGAGAAGTACAGAGACAGGGACAAGGCCCAGGAGCTCTTTAAATTCCTGCAGGTCAATGGATATGCCATCAGCAGGTCAATCTGTTCCCAAATTCAGTAACACGTACTCATAAAATCTATACAAAAATGTCATTAAATGCATCTAGACGGGCGATGGCAAAATTATTATTATTTACCCACTTTATATTAAGTGTTTTTGATAACTGTGTACTATTGTATTTAAATGAATCATTTGATCCAATGCATTTTCTTACTGTGTGTGCAAAGTTGGGGTGTGCAAGACTAGTTAAGTAATTGACTAAATGATAATGCTACTGCTAATATTACTAAACTATTAGACGTATATTAATGAAAACATGTTTACATTGTTGTAATGTGTAAGTGTTTTTTTTTTTATTTCTTGTGTTGGTGTATTACCTGGTACATATTACAATTACAATAATTACGATAATATTTGTTTTAGTCTTTTTGTTAGTTTTGTACTGTGAAGTTTTTTTTTGGTGAGGCTTGGTCTTGAAACAAAATTGCAGCAATTTCAATGTCTTTATTGATGTTTTCTGTACCTCTGCAGAGGTCTGAAGGACATGGAGCAAGATTCCTCCTCAATGGAAAAGAGATTCGCATATAAGTTCCTCAAGAGGCTCTTGAGTTATGTAGATTCTGCACAGGAGTTTATTGCCCATCTTGGTGAGCAAAGACGATGAATATAAGCAATTGAAGACTGATATGTTTATAAGACATATCAAGGTGATCAATGGATTTCTTTGTATATATTTTACAGAGGCCATGGCATCCAGTGGTAAAACAGACAAATCTCCCCATGATCAAGAGATCAAGTTTTTTGCTAAGGTAGCGTTTAGGCAGATACATTCTTACTACACACAGACTTGAAGCCTGATTTTTGTAAATGGAAAAAAAGTGTTTGTTTTTTCTTCTTCTTACAAACAGATTCTGCTGCCACTCATAAACCAATACTTTGAGAACCACTGCTTATACTTCTTGTCATCACCCAACATCAACCTAAGCAGCAGCGGCTACGCATCCAACAAAGAGAAGGAGATGATCACAAGGTGCTTAGGGATACTGTTTTTAATAATAGATTATTAGTTCATTTTTAATTCAATTTTCCTTTAATTTCTTTATACTAGTCGAAAACATTTTTAATCTTCAAAAAAAAGTTTTGTTTTTTCTTTCTAGACCATTTTGAGGAATGTAAACAAAACAATGTTCCTAATGTAGTTCCTGTTTCCATAGCTTCTGAAAATCCGAAAAGGTCCACATATTGATAAACAATGATATAATAGCTGGTTTAACATGAAGATATGATTGAATTGCCTCTTGTTACAGATATGAAATAGTATGATAACAAGCAGGAAATGTTCATGGGCCACATGACATAAGCACATTGAAATAGTCTATAGAATGTGTGTGTCTTGTTTTATCACGATTTACTGAAGACAGTCTAAAATATCATTCAATGTAATAATAATTTATATACTGAAAAATTTTCTCAGATATACTGTATTTAGAACAAGAATGATGTTATAACATTATATTTAAAAATAAATACAAATTAATCAGGATTTTTAACCTTTAGAATTTTCCACTTTCCTTAAAAACAGTAGGTTTTACTCATTTGTCAGCTATAATTTAAAATATAATAAAATGTAGAATGGCCACATTCTTTTATATACTTTAATAAGCACTTAGTTCCAACCATATCTTGTTATCACTATCCATTTAAATTTTATAGTGGATCATTACCTTGAATTTAATATGCTTTTTATATTTATAAAATCATCTTTGTGAATTTAATTTGATGTCCCAGCATTTTTGAACCATTTGTTTCTTAGATATTTTCATAGTGGCACACACACTTTAGAGCAACATCTCTGATATTTTATATACAGTTTTTTAAGTTTTGCAATCTAAAGGCTACTCCGCTCATGTGGCATTATGGGATCAACTGTTTTACACATTATAAATTAATTTGATCTGTTGCATCACCTGATATTTTTAGCTAACTGATTCATCATTCTTGAGGAATCCCAAAATCTACAAATTTTTATGTATCAGTACTGTAATGAAGGGAAGTGTGCCTATTTAAATGAAGGGGTGGTCAATGCACAATCACTTAAACTTGAATCATTCTTCCTCAGTCTTTTCTGTAAGCTGGCAGCCCTTGTCAGACATAGGATTTCACTCTTTGGTAAGACATCACGTAAATTATTATTGATGAGCTTCATTTTGCACTTCATGTCACTGCTTTAAGACTGTATCTGCTCTTTTAGGAAGTGACTCTGCCACTATGGTGAGCTGCTTGCACATCCTGTCCCGCACGCTGGACTTCAGGTAGAAAGTTAAATCTCAGTACAACTCAAATCATTTAGCAGGTTGATGTTTCAGTTGTTTTGATCTGATTGTCATGTGACCCAAAGGACTGTGATGAAGTCCGGTTCAGAGCTGGTGAAGGCTGGCGTCAGGACGTTCTTCGAGAACGCAGCAGAAGACTTGGAGAAGACTCTGGAGAACCTGAAGCTAGGGAAGTTGGGTCAGTCACGAACCCAGATGAAGGGCGTAACCCAGATCATCAGCTACACCTCAGTGGCCCTGCTGCCCATTCTGACCGTGCTCTTCCAGCATGTCACACAACACCAGTTTGGAGCAGAGCTGCTATGTGAGTGAGCCGTTCTTTGACCTATGATAATTAGTACTGATGTGTCTGTTCTTTTTAGTGAATCAAAAACATATAGTGCAACCAGTGTAGAGGACTCTTTAGTTTCTAGAATCGTACACTAAAAAAAACAATAAGATTTTTGCTGCTTGTTCAAACTACTTAATTAAAATGAGCTGAAACACTCAGTTCTTGAGATTTTTTTGGGACAACGTAATTGTTTTATGTTCAATCTGCTGTTGGAATAATTAATCAATTTCATGCGTGTTTAATAAAAAAGGTCAGGAGAGTTTTTTTTCAATGTCAAAAATATTAGTAATTTATTGGATACAAGTGAATAATTCAATTCACAGAATTCTGGTATCCTCAATGCAATACAAGAATTACATTCAGGAGGTGCGCAACCACTTCAACTTTTATAGGCAGCTGATATTAACAGGTGGAGTTTAGTGAAATCCGTCACTTGTCAATCATTCTCCAGTCCTTCATTGGCCACACCCATACATACGTCCTCCTTTTCTACAAATTCTCTGCACAACATTAAAAGCATAAGACTTCTCAACTGCACATATTCTGTGTTCAGTTTCAACACATTTTTGCTGACAGGAAGTTTCGCCGCAGAGCTCAAGTTCATTTTAGACAATCAGGCCTTTGTATTTCTATCAGCTTCATGTACTTCTGCAAAAACGCTTCATGAAAAGAAAAAGAGAGAAAAATTATATAAAATATATTCCTTGCTCACAACACCGCTTAAATTTGTTACGTTAACCTAATCAATTTGTGTTGGAACAAAATGAATAAATTGTGTGGAACCCTGCATTTTTTTTTACTGTATACCTTTATTTGGGCAAAATAAATATGATCCTGTAATTCATAATAGTGAGAAAATGATAAAATCTCATGATGTGAAACTACATCATAATGACAATGACATTGACAATCCTAATTATATAGCACAGTTGTTAACAGCTTTCGTTGACCAATGTGCTTCCCAACAAGTAAACAGAAAGGTAACAAGCAACAACAAACCTGTTAAGAAACAGAAATTCCTCTCTTGCAAGTCTTTAGTCAAAACTTAAAGATATTGATAGAAGATGCTTGTCTTATTGATGACGGTAAGGTGTTCCAAAGCCTTGGTGCTCCGCTACATTTACTGTAAGTTTTGACTTGGATACATAACAGATCCTGACTGGAGGACTAAAGGGATCTGGTAAGCTGTAGCTTCCTTAGAAAAAAACAAGTCATACTGTTTAGAGATATACAAAAAGATTTAAAGTTTTAAACTCGATACTAAAACATTTAGGCAACCAGTGTAAACAGCATAGGTTTGGAGTAATTTTTTGGGGACTACCTCATTTTTTTATGTTCAATCCACTTAAATGTGTTACATTACTCATTTTGTGTTCGGAACAACATGAATGAATTGTGTGGAACCCTGCTTTTTTTTTTACAGCATACCTTTATTTGGGCAAAAAATATATGATTCTGTAATTCATAATAATGAGAAAATGTATTGTTATCAAATCTCATAATGTGAAACTGTCATAATGATGTAATGATTCAAGTGTATAATACAAATATAGTAAATTACTCCAAACCTACGCTGTTTACACTGATTGCCTGATTGTCATAATGACAATGACCAATTTAATTATATAGCACAGTTTTTAACAACTTTCGTTGACCAATGTGCTTCCCAACTAGTAAACAGAAATGTAACTGGCAACAGCAGACAAGTTACAAAACAGTCACTCCTATAAGCTGAATGCCTTTGAAAACACAAAAGTCTTTAGTTTGGACTTAAAGATACTGATAGAAGACGCTTGTCTTATTGACGACGATAAGGCGTTCCAAAGCCTGGGTGCTCCCCTACATTTAGGTTTTGACTTGGATACATAACAGATCATGACTGGAGAACCAAAGGGATTTGGTAAGCTGTAGCTTGCCAGAAAAAATGAGTCATACTGTTTAGTGATATAAAAAGAGATTTGAAGTTTTAAACTCAACTCTAAAACGAACAGGCAACCAGTGTAAAGAATGTAGGTTTGGAGTAATATGATATTGATTATAAATATTAAACTCTCAAATAATGAACTTTCTTATTATAATGATTAAACATCTCATAATAATATTGTTATTAAAAGATTATAAAAAAGACAACTAAATGATTCTTTAATATTGAGCTATATTTATTGATGTTTTGGTAATATTTTCAAAATCACATATACACTGGAGTCTTTGGGCTCTATTTTAACGATCTAGGCGCAAAGTCCAAAGCGCAGGGCCCAAAAGCATTAAGGGCGTATCAGAATCCACTTTTGCTATTTTAACGGCGGAAAAATCCACTTTGCGCCACGGCTAATGGTCTAACAGGGTTGAGCTTATTCTCTCAATGAGTTATAGATGTATTTTGAGAATAAACCAATCAGAGTCTCGTCTCCCATTCCCTTTAAGAGTCAGTTGCGTCGCACAATAGTGCATTTGCTATTTACATGGCAGACTTTGTAAGTGGAACAACTGAACGCTTAAACGGTTAAACAGACCATCTGCAATGAGAGAATAAGCCTCCTCATTCTTTACTTTCATTTTCACTTTCACTCTCTTTCGTGGATAAGGAAACGTATTGTATGCACAGACATCCATTAGCCTACATAATTAATTTCCTTTGTTAAGCACAAAGATTTGTTTCAAAACTATTTTTAAATTCAGATCTTATTTCCAGCAAACGAATAAATAAACAATAATAACAAAGTATGGTCAAAAAACTGAGTTATATCCAAATACACATGCTATGCCCCATATGGTCTAAAACCTGACAGGTGGACAAATCTGAGCTTGTTTTTAATAAAACAAATATAAATATGCATATAATAGATAATACTACTACTAATAATAAGATTATACAAAAGCAAATTGTCATGAATAAACTGAAAAAGGCCCCCGAGATGAAGAAGGCATGAAAGCAGTGGTTTTAATTCTTTTTCATTTGTAAAGATATTTGCGTATTGCTCTACATCCTGCGTGTTTTAAGCAATGTTTAAGCGAGGCGCACAACTGATGCGCTCTGCCATGGACTTTAGACCTTCGCTCAGCTGGTCTATTGAGCAGTCTATTTTAGTTCCTCAAAATAGCAACGCGCCAGCAATGCGCCTTAACACACCTCATTTTTAGACCAGAACTCCTATAGGCGCATATATGAGCACAAATGCATTTGCTATTTAAACAACGTGGTGCAAAACGTCAAAATGACACTTGCGTCAAGCTGAAACTAGCAAACAACAATTGCGTCGTGCCTTGCGCCGCATTATGCCGGATGTATGATAGGGCCCTTTGTCTTGAACTGAACCACTGGCTCTGGTGGGTATTTAAAGATGACTCTTAATAGAGGCGAAGTCCAGTACAAGTTCCTACAGTCCAGTTCAAACAAAGCTAAGTTAATAAATGTGTTTTTGTTATTGTTTTTTTTTTTTTACTTAAAGTAATTTTTTTCCTTTATTTGCTTGTTCTAATTACTAAAGTTTGGGAGGATGCCACTAAGGCCTCCTAAATAGATTTCATTAATAGACGTGTGACCTTTATCACTGCATGTGAGATCACAGTCTGCAAAACATATTTGCATTTCTGTTTCAGTGGATGACATTCAGCTGTCCTGCTACCGTATCTTGACCAGCCTGTACTCTCTGGGCACCGGCAAGAACATCTATGTGGAAAAGTAAAAAAAGAAAATTCTGACAAAACTTTTTTTTTTTTGCTCTCTATTAATTTCCTCTTGAAACTGAAGACCACTGTTTTGGGCTTTCACAGACAGCTTCCAGTCCTGGGTGAATGTTTATCTAGTCTGGTTGGAGCGATGCCTGTTGCCTTCCTGGAAGCCAACCTAAATATGCACAACCCCCAATCTGTCTTCAACACCAAAACACCAAGAGAACGAGCGAGTGAGTGTATCTGGCAAGATCTAAAACTATTCCAAGTCATTTGGGGCTAAGTGAGAAACCATAAAAAGAAAATATGTTTCATTTGCAGCCAGTTGTAATAGACATATTGGTATTTTTGGCTACAGTGGCACAGTTCTTATTCTAAAAAATGTTTAATTTGTTAAATTTGCTGCCTTAATATTGAATATTTTACAGTTTTGAGTATGCCAGACACTGTGGATGAGATGTGTCCTGAGATGCCCCATCTGGACGGCCTGATGAAGGACATTGGTGACATTTCTGAATCCGGTGCACGTTACACTGAGATGCCACAGATCATCGAGGTCGTCCTGCCCATGTTGTGTAACTACCTGTCTTACTGGTGGGCAAAAGGCCCAGAAAACTCCCCAGATGGTGCCAATTGCTGCACATCTGTCACATCTGAGCATCTAAGCCTCATATTAGGCAATATCCTCAAGATTCTCAACAACAACCTTGGAATTGATAATGCCCCGTGGATGAAAAGACTTGCAGGTGAGGGTGATGGGTATTGATGATTAGATTGCTTTCATACAGGGTGATTCTTAAATATCTGTAATCTCTCTCCTATGTAGTATACACCCAGCCTATTATTAGTAGGGCTAGTGCAGATCTGCTAAGAGCGCATTTCCTGCCAACGCTGGAGAAGCTGAAGAAGAAGACTGTGAAGGTAGTGTCTGAGGAAGAAATGCTGAGGGCTGAGAGCAGAGCAGACACTCAGGAAGCTGAACTGCAGATTCTGGATGAGTTTGCTGTTCTGTGCAGGGATCTGTATGCCTTCTATCCAATGCTCATTCGTTATGTGGACAACAACAGGTATTCATGCCTTCACAATGGTGGAAACTGTTCAGCAATTCCTATTCCCACTGCTATAGGTGTCAATTGTAGAGAATGGCCAATCACTCACAGAAAAAAAAAAACACGAGATATTCTTCAATTTTAGTAATGAGATTTGGAAACAGGTTTTCATGGCTGGATAATCGAATTATTTTCTCCTGCAGGGGGAGAGGTTCCCTACCGGCAGAAACAGAAATCATGACATATGCAAAAATATATTGCAAACACACTATACACATATAAAATAAGTGGTAAAGTTGCTACATACAGAGTTTTTACTTTTTGCACTTTAAATTTATTTTGAATTTGTTATTGCCAAAATCATGTTGGATTATAGATTTAAAACCCTATTTATTAAAGATAAAAAAATATGTACTTTTTCAGTTTTGTCATTTTGTAATGTTTTTGTTCATTGTGGTTTTATTAATTTATTTATGTATAAACTGGGACAAAAAGTCGGCCCTGGAATTTTGGGCCAGAGCAGCCCACTTTTGACACAATCAAAATGCTACCCATCTGTGCACGGCCTTGAATATGTTTACCAACTGCTATTCTATAAATGCACAAAATCCATATATAGGAAATAATGACAGTTGACAAATTAAAAACTTAAAAAAAATGATTTTATTGGTATAATAAAATTATAATCCACACTAAAGGTCCATATTGTGTGTGCCTGTGTGTTTTGAGAGAGCCTATATTAAATAATGAACATAACAAAAACTGCCTGCTGATGCACACAGTTAATGTTGATTAACAAAATAAATTTAAATAATAAAAGCAATGTATCACAGACCCTTTAAAAATTTAAATGTTTAACTCAACAGTAAAATATCAAAACATAATTTAAAGATTTTATATAGTCAATCAAACTTAAACGATTAAAAAATGCAACATATATTTAATTGGCCCTTAGTTTTGCTTAAGTTTCTCACTAGTTTGATCATGTATTAGTATCATTATAACTATATCGTATAAATATTAATATAATTATAGGCCTACATCATGCTGACAATCAAAAATGAAATTACATGATAACACAGACAATTGTCTTCTATTATAGTGCACCTGAAAAGACATAATACGCGCATGCGGTGTGAAACAGACGTGACTCTCAACTATTTTGACAAATACACACCAACGTTGCACACTCACACAGAGCCCAAAATGGGAGTTTGTGATTGGGTCAGCCCAATGTCAATAAAGAAAAGAACCAATGGGCTGCAGATTGTGTCACATGGGTCGGTCTGTCCAAAAAAAAAAATATTACTTTCAGAGCGTCACAGATCACAGCATCGTCAGTTAATTACAGAAAAAAAAATCAATAGACTGCTAAGCGTTTTATAGGCCGGTCAGATCATAAGAAAATGATCAGCCTGGCCCAAAAAGTACTTCGGCCCAGCAGAAAAGTGCCTGGTCTGCGAGATGGCCAGTCAGTATAAAGCTGCGGTCACACTAGACTTTTCCCTCCATAGACTTCCATACATATGCACGCGAATGCGTCAGACCGGAAACGCAGGGTCATGCTTCAGATTTCGCAGGTTGCTGCGGTGCAAAGTTCAAACTTGGTGAACTCTGACCTGCGAAATCGCAACACTTGACTGCGTGAGACCAATCCAGGATCAAAACATGACCTCTCTGGACAGAAATTTAAAACATGGAGCAATCACTCGCTTTTTTTAATGTCTAATCATCTTGTTTAATCCCGCCCCTTTTCGCAGCGCCGTGCGACAGAATTTCGCAAGCTCAAACTCTAGAGTGACTTCGGCTTAAGTAGATGGATGTATGGATTAATTAGTTGATTAGTTCATTGATTGGCAGGTTTATTGATTGATTTATTGATTGATTGATTGATTGATTGATTGATTGATTGATTGATTGATTGATTGATTGATTGATTGATTGATTGATTGATTGATTGATTGATTGATTGATTGATGGATGGATGGAAAGATGGATTGATTGATTGATTGATTGATTGATTGATTGATTGATTGATTGATTGATTGATTTATTGTTTGATTGATTGCCTTTTTTGTAGTTTAGAAAAAAATAATGACTGAAAGCTTTCCAAAACAATAACTATTTCTCTCTTTTAAAAACAAAATAGATCCACATGGCTGAAAGAACCAGATTCAGATTCAACTGAACTTTTCAAAATGGTGTCAGAGATTTTCATCCTTTGGTGTAAATCTCATGTAAGTTCTCTATGGCTCCAAAGAATAATGTCAAGACCTTGAAAATATTTCAAGATTTGAAAAGTTATTTTTGTTTCCTTTTTATAGAACTTTAAAAGGGAAGAGCAAAACTTTGTGGTGCAAAATGAAATTAACAACCTGGCATTCCTCGCTGGAGACAGCAAATCCAAGATGTCAAAGGCAAGTGTGCTTATAAAGTAATTTGTCAATAAATTGTTGAGTTATTTCCCAATGGAGCCAAAGAAGAATATGTTCTCTGGGTATATGTGTTTATGAAAATATGAAACCTGCAGAGCTGATCTTTAAGTTATATTTTTTTGTAAAACAGTCTGGAGGTCAGGACCAAGAGAGAAGAGGTAAAAAGAGACGAGGAGAGTTGTACTCCATTCAGACCTCCCTTATTGTTGCAGCACACAAGAAGATGCTGCCCATTGGCTTAAACATGTGCACTCCAGGAGACCAGGAGCTCATATCCCTGGCCAAGATCCGTTACAGTCTGGTGAGTGTAATTCTGGCTGTTTTACATATGCTCTAATAGAGATTTATAACAAGTCTGGAACATTTGTCTTTTTAACAGAAAGACACAGACGATGAGGTTAAGGATTACCTGAGGAAAAACCTCCATCTTCAAGAGAAGGTCTGGAAAACCAAAAGCTAAATGATCATTTATGATTAGAAGCTGAAAAGTTGACATGTGTTTCTTGTCAGTCGGAAGATCCAGCGGTGCAGTGGCAGATGAACCTCTACAGAAATGTTGTGATAAAGAGTGAGGGACCTCCAGACCCAGAGCAAAATGTGGAGAGAATTCAGGCCATCTCCTCTGCTGTCTACCACCTTGATCAGGTACAATAGGCATACAGATTAAATCAGTGCTCATGTTATATCATTCCACATCAGTCTACACTGGGTCAGCAATCTTATTATTGGGTAACTGTTATGAATTAAATAAAAAATCCTTAATCAAAAAGAAATTTAACCAAAACGTAACAAGATAACAGGGGTTAAAAATATAATGCGCTCTCTCTCCCCAAAATATATACCAAAACCACTGAGAATTAACAAGAAAATATTATTTATTGACAGAAAATAAGGAGCAAAATAACATTGGGAGGGGTTAAGCCAAAATAAATCACAATAAACTAAATGAACTAAATTAGAGCAAAATTCCCTGAAAAATAAATAAGAAAATAAAATACAGAAAACTTACCTCCCTACTAACAACCCTGGAGAAAACGAAAATAATAAACAGACGGCACCAAACCTCCCTACCATGCTCCAAGCCAGACAGGGAGACCGAAAACCGGGTTTCTACGATTGGAATGTACAACTTCACATCGGCAACTCACAAAACGCCATATTAGAGACATCAGCAACATTCACTCGTTTTCATCGTTCAATAACATCTCCACAAACAATGACGAGCGGGTAATTGAGAGAGAGAGCGGGGAGGTGCAGAATCCATGTTCTCTGGTGTTTTAAATACGGCCGCCGCCAATCCAAGCGCCAGTCCTAATCCGGTGCATCTGTGAAAATGCTATGTGGAGAAACTTCCACTATGGGGATTTCATCAGAAAGCCAGTCATCTATAAGAGTAATAAAACGGGCCAATGAAATGCCAATGAATTGGCGGCGTCAACATACGCAGCTGGCAGCCAGTATCGTTGGTATTCATTGTCAATTCATTGGCCCATTTTATTACTTTTTCAGATGATTGGCTTTCTGACGAAATCCCCATAGTGGAAGTTTTTCCACATAGCATTGAAGTTCCCCTCCCGCTGGGGAACAAAGTTTTCCTCAAGCAGAGAAACATGCTAATATAGAGAAGCCTCTCAGTGTCATTCACACAGCCACTAAACACAATCATGATAACACACAATAAATTAGTAAGTAATGCAATTAAACATATCTATATAAATTCGATTTAACATAAAATTACACAACTGATGAGAAAAAAAAATGCATTAGCAAACCATAGTAATGTCAACAAAAAAGCATACAAAACAGCATAAAAAGTCAAGTGTCATGAGAAAGTCAATTTCCGATTATTAAACTGTATATATTAAGAAAACATACTATTAACCAGGTTACAGATTTTTTATTGTAGCATTTTTACATTTTTTTACCATTGAAATTACAGCCATTTTTTTACAGTGTATCCAAAGTGTGCTGGGAGAAATAAATGATTTGATGTTTAACGTTAAAATAAAAAAACAAAACAAACCTACACTCATCAGCTTTAAGATCATTTAAGTTTATAGATATTTTTAATGTTGTGTAGTTAACTCCTGTCACATAATGTTTCAAATGCAGCCTTACACTGTTTCACTTTGGGTAATAACGCATTATTTACTTTTATTAATCATCCCGTTTCATCGTTCTCAGGTTGAGCTGCCACTTAGGAACAAGAAGATTTTGTTTCAGAAGCTGCTGTCAAAGCAGCGTAAGCGTGCCGTCGTGGCCTGTTTCCGCATGGCACCACTCTATAATCTACCAAGGTATGTCCTCGGAAGCCTTCACGACACCTACAGTATTCAGTTTTAAATGTAACGGCTTAGTGGACATTAGGTACTTCCTTCATAGCTATTCCTTCCTTCCAAATGCATCAGAATGCATCCTGTACTCCCTCTATTGTCATCCTGTTTAACTGTAACAATATTGCTATTTTTCCGTGCTCCTTTCTTCCTCCTCCTAAAACCTGTCCCTTTCTGTTGTCTCCATAACACACTTCAGATACAAAAATAATAATTACTTCCTGAATGGCTATCGGTACGTTTGGCTGGAAAAGGTGTACCATACCTCTAGCTTTGACCGTCTGTTCTCCATGCTAACGGTAATGTGAGACTAAGAGAACTCATGATCGCAGCCTTCTCCACCACCTCCTCCTCCACCTCTTCCTCCATTCTCCAAGCTAAGGGCTGAGCACAAGCACACAGTTAGCGCCGCCACTCTGAATGGTCACCTACTGTTTCCGCCGGGTCTTTATGGGCAGTTTGAGGGTGGGTGGATTTCAGGTTCTTTTAGGTGCTAGCCGTGCATTCATGGACGTCCTCGTTAAGGTGACCAGTCAGATGAGGCCATGGACTGTACATCTTCCTCTCACACCACAGAATGCACCTCCTTCCTTCATCTTCCTCTTAACCTCCCCTCTCCCCCCCACTCCTCAGGCATCGCTCAATTAACCTCTTCCTCAGTGGCTATCAGAGACTTTGGATAGAGACAGAAGAGTACTCCTTTGAGGAGAAGCTAGTACAGGACCTGGCAGTAAGTACCGGGCTGGCATCAGCGCTGCCCCGTGTGCTGTGTGTGCCCGCTGGTGCCCTCTCGGCGGCCGAATGCTCTGTGGCCAGCACTGTACCCGCTCAGGCGCGGGAGCACGTCTCTGCCCGCCTCATGTACTCATCCTGGCCTGTGTTCAGCTCTGCTGGTTGCGTCACACACTACCGACCGAGGCACAGCAGCCAAGGCATGCATGACTTTCGGCTGAGCCTCAGTCCCCGCCGTCTCACTAGAAAAGCAGTCCGTTTCAGCGCAGCCGTGGTAAGAGGGGCGGATGTTCCCCGCGACGATCTGCTTTGTTCTTTGGGTGTCGTCTTTCTTTCGTAAGTCTCGTTTGTTGTGAAAGTCGGTGGCATGCTCATATCACGTGTCAGCTGAACTTCAGTCTGCGGTGGAATTCCACCTGCCTTGAGTCGCGCGTCTTTAGCTGGGTGCACACTGTGTGATTTGCAGTTGTCCTTCATGATTGTTGCTTCTTGTTCGTAGACTGTACATATTCCCAACTATATTTATAAGTGGCATGCCTGGTGTCAATAATGCTAGACCGTACAACAGTCAAACACCATTAAAACCAGACGTGCGTATTACTGTATGTTCAGTTTAAAATTTTAGATCATCGGTCCATGACAGATTCAGTTACGGTGAGCCACATTTACAGAGAACTGCAAGGCTAATAAACAAATGCAATTTTAAGACCCATTCAATTAGAAAAAGAAATTGTGGTTATTTTTGTCGCACTAATTGCATTATCAGGTTCTGTACTGCTATTGGTTATTGATTTAACTAGATGAACCAACATAGGCTCATTCTAAAAATGTAGCCCTATATATGTTTCTGAAGATCGCAAACTATGTAGCCAGAGTTACATATGGCTGCATTTCATCTTTAAAATGAACGATATGGAGCGGCATGACGCCGTTTCTTTTCTCGCTAACCAGCTGACCGCTTACCTGCATGTGGACGGCTTTTCTGCAGTTACCAATTTGTCCGGTAGCTTGACACATACGTCAGCGGACTTGAGATGCAGAGTGGCGTTGATGCGACGATGGGGTTTGAGTCCGGTGAAGAATGGTTGCAGAAAGCAAGTGAGACAAAAACAGAAGCCAAAAAAATAAAATAAACAAGTAAATAACAGGGTGAGAATGGTAAAATCTGAAAACCTGGTAACAATCAGGGGGCTTTACTTTTTCTGGATTGCTTTTTAAAACACTGCGGGTTGGGTTAAGGGAAGTGGGTTGGCGGGTCAATCAATGCTTTTTCAGTTGGTTGGGTTTAGGGAAGGGAGAGGGTGGGGGTGGAGGTATCAGTTGGTCAGTCAGTCAGTGAGTTAGTCAACAGCGGCCTCTGGTGGATTTAAGTGAGAAGAGCAAGGGCGATTGGCATTCGCGAGAGATATTTGAAATCTCATTCGTGAAAACAAAAACTGCAAAAAACGTAGCTTCTTGGAAGTATTTTGCTGTCTCCAGAAATGTATAGGAAGAGTTCAGATGCAAAAGCCACTAAACGCCATTAACGCCGAAAATGAGCTAATGGTATAGGCGACATTGAGCGAATGGTATAGGCACGTAGTACATGTTTAGTACATGGCGACATTGAGCGAATGGTATAGGCACGTAGTACATGTTTAACAAATATTTTTGCTTCAAATCGTCTAAATTGCAGCGTCAGCCCATTCAGAAATAACAGTTTGCAGGCAAAAGCCTCTAAATGCCACTTGCCTTTGACAGCAAAAGCCGCTATGTCCAGAGAACCAATCAGAAGGAGCATTTCGAATCATATGTTTTCAATGTAGCAGCGCGCTGATACGCCAGCTTTTATGATTGGACTGTTTTATTCAGATTCAGAAGTAGATTTTAAAATATGGAGTTTGATGAACTGGATGAGCCTGTCCGACTGACACTGGATGGCAAATGAAAACGTTCCTTTCTTCAAAACTCTGTGCATTATAAGAAAAAGAAAACACAATGTACAGTCGGAAGTGTAGCATGCATTCATAACGTATTTTTGCGCAGTGACGCCACTTTGAATGAGTCCTATTTACTATACATTAAACTGCAACTCCAATTCACGAAAGACGAAATTAAGATGCCGTTCATTTATCCCACATGGATGCTATGCTAATAAACAAGTATGAGTATGGTGAGAACGAACGAATGACAGCTCCTTAAAGTGTCTGAGAGACATCCTATTTTGTCCAGTAGGCCTACCTTGTTTTATTTGCTAATGTAAGCTATTTAATAAAAGATAAATATAATGTATAAAACTATACAACTATATAAAACTAATTGCATCTTTAGTGATTTTTCATTTAATTACACTGTCTTTTCCCAATATGTGGATTTAGAGGTTTTTGCAAAAAAAAGCACAAGTGGATTTAGCTGGTTTTGATGAAAAAGAAAATCTACCTTGTTAAAAACCAAAGAATTGCCTAAAGTGACATTTTTGGAAAAAAAAGCTATTTTATTTACTAGCTAGTAACCTTTTCATTATCTATAAAATGAAACTTCTGAACCTAATCAGAGGAGCCTGATAGAAAATGCTCATTTACAAGAAAAGAGATCTGATAGATTTAGAGGGTTTTGCATCTGAATTCTTCATATAGAGGTATGTAATCAGAATGAGCCTGGGTTGAGATGAATTGTGCCTTCTCACACTGGCAGAGTTTAATTGAATGTGAAATTTTTTTTAGAATTAGCAAAATTTGTCCTAGCTAAATTGTGGTTATAATCACCCAGAGTGCACTCAGCTTTTAGAAAAATACATATAGTGGTAAAAGACAGGTAAAAATAAAAGCAGTAAACAATCATATACTGAACAAGTTTGTAAATAAAAAAAAACAGTATGGTGCGTTGAGCTCTAAACAAAAAATAATATAAGAGAAGTCCATCAAGATGATAAGCTTGCTCACATAATCATAACAAATTGACATTATCTGTAAACCTTTATTCAAAGGCCAATTAAATCCAATGTGCGCAAAGCAAAGCCAAAACTTTTCCATTTCCCATCATCATCATTATTAAAACAGAAATATCACTTTAGCACACTTGCTACATTTCAAATGGTATTTTGGAATGACAGCAATCATGCTGACCGTATTAAAGAGTCCTTCCAAAATGTAGGACTCACAATTGTCAACTTCTAGGTTGGATAAATTTTGAAGGGTACATGTGATTATCACTTTCCATTCAAGCAATACTTCACCCAAAAATAAAAAATTACTCACCCTCAAATGGTTCCAAAACATTTGTTACAAAATAAGATATTGTGAAGAATGTTGAAAACAGCATTTTGTATGAAATTTACTGTTATTATGTGGACAAGCTTTTCCTTTTTATCAGACATTTCTATATTATTAAAAATCTGCAAATATTTTGAGCATAATTACATATTTATTTGACTAATTATTACGATAAATTAGCATTATTATTATTATTATTAATGGTCAGCATTGATAATTGGGCATTTAATATTAATCTCTTTCAAAGACACCCTTTTATTTCTATGTAATACTTGTTTA
This sequence comes from Danio kyathit, assembly GCA_903798195.1. NCBI lineage: Eukaryota > Metazoa > Chordata > Actinopteri > Cypriniformes > Danionidae > Danio > Danio kyathit. The sequence goes on along the minus strand of LR812538.1, from coordinate 32,890,190 downwards.
ATAATATCGAACGAGTAATGTTTGGTAATTTGCAGGAGTATGTAACGCGTAACACACAGCGAATACATTTCCATTTCCGTGTCTTCATGTGAATTTGCATGATTATCCTGAGGTAATCATTGGTTCCTGTCTGATTCTGATTTATCCAGCCAGACAGACCCCAGTGATCACACTCAGACCACCATGTCATCTGAACAAGTGTTTCTCAGCTGAGGCCCAAAGAACCAACACATTTGATCCCATTTTGGGCAGCAAATCTGATCCAAGTAAAAGCACAAAGCAATAGCTTGTTAAAAGATTTAATGCTAATATTTAAAGTGTCTTCATGGGACTTGAACTGAGAAAGACGCTGATCTTGATTACATTAATGTTTGTCTTTGTGTAAAGTAACCGCATGACTAATTTAAGAGCCCTTTGTTATAAGTTCAGGAAGCAAAGTGTTGGGGTCAGAATGTTGAAAATGGCTGGAATTAAATTGTCAAATGTTTTTTCTTATAGTTTTTGTTGTATTTGATGTAGAGATTATTTGTTCAGGGCTGTGTATCATTTACAATTGAGAATTTAGCTTTTAAATTTATGTAGAGCATGAGATTTACTGAACCTGCACATAAACACTTACTATTTATGTTGGATTTCTCATAATTAAATTTTAAAATGTGTCAAGCTGAAAGACCTGATGAATTGAATTAAAATTCACACTCATTAATTGTCAATTCTGAATGTAGCTCAGCCCTGGTAAATGAGCATGTGTAAATCAGAAGGTGATTGAAGTGTAAAAGCATATCAGTGCATCAGCATTTGGTTTATTTTGATTTTGACTGCTGTCATGTGTCTGCGAGTGTGTGTGTGTGTGTGCGTTGATTAAAACAATTTGAAATAGTAGTTGTGTCATAGAAACTAAAGAACATGAAATAATCATAATAATAATAAAAAAAAACATTAAGAAATAATAAAATAAAAAATGATGATCAGCAGATTGTGTGGAAGGGCTGTTTTTATAAATTTGGTGGCTCTCCCTACAGAAAACCCCCATGACTGTGGTGGAGGAAGAAGAGGAAGAGGAAGCTGAAGTTCAGCCAGACCCTCTTCATCAGCTCATCCTTCACTTCAGTCACAATGCTCTGACAGAGAGAAGGTGATGTTTTCATAAATGGGGCAAGGACATTTTGGTGCTGCATCAAATTAAGCGAATGAGATTTTTTTGTACAGTTGATGGAAAATGAAATGTAAAATTGTGGATAAAATAAAGTTTTATTTTCATACAGAATAGCTGTTTTATTAAAAAGCAGCATACTTATACCGATCTGTGTTATGTACAGCTAAAGGCAATTATTAGCACTCCAAATTCAGTGAAATTTGAATTATTTTTAAAATGTCTCAAATGCTGTTAAACGGAAAGCAGTTGTTTCCACATTTTCTAAACATAATATTTATAATAGCTCATTTCTAATAGCTATGTACTGTGTTTTTAGTCTTTGCCATGATGATAGTAAATACTGTAATATTTTACTAGTTATTTGTGAAATACTAGTTTTCCGTTTTTCTAGATTTCTTAACTAAGATAATTAGGTTAACTAGGCAAGTTCAGATAAATAGGTAGGTCATCGAACAACAGTGGTTTCTAGCCAATGGAAAAATTATTTCTTAAGGCGGATGAAAATATTGACCTTAAAAATAATTAAATGTTTTTTTTTTTTTACTGTTATTTCAGCCAAACTACACTGTAAAATTTTTTGTTGTTGTTTCAACTTTAAAAAGTAAGTGTTCGTGCTGCCTTAAATGTTCAAGAAACCCCTTGAGTACTTTTGTAAAAATTTTAACAGATTTGTGTGTGTTGAGCATCAGTTAAGGTGACGTTAGCAGCTGTCAGCTTTAATTGTGGATAAAACTGCATAATTTTGAGCTTTTATCAGCTAATTTCATCTTTCGGGTATAAAATAATTTTTTGGCCGGGATCAAAATTGGTGACAGCGCAAATCTGCTAGTGGAGTGATGACGTGTCGGTTTCTCATTATTATTCAAAGCAGAGTTATCCTATGAGAAGACCCTGCTTCTTAATTATTCATGAGAGCACGAGCTTTTTGAAGGCAAGGCAGACCTGCCAAGCTGTGAGACCCCATGACTGGGTGAGACCACGCTTGGCACAATTGGAGAATGGTGGACTTTGTCTTTTATCAGTTGAGTTCGTTACCATTCAGACACATTGCCTTTTCCGTGCTGCTGTTTTCGCCTATGTTTAAAATCTTCCAGATTACTGGCAGGGTTAATGGTTGAAATAGATAGAACAAGAGACCTGCTGCACTGCCATTGACTGTGTCTGCATTCAGACCCGGAGATTGAGGAGGAGAGAAGTCCTCCTCATTTATAGTGTTTATATAAACACGATTATCTTTACAATGATATAGCAAATTGTGGTTATGGTTATATGAATTTACGAATAACAAATGTAGCAGGACATTAAATTACTTACTGTTTATTTCTTTGCAATTTAACTATAAAATCATGGGTCTCACGGTTTGTGTCTCATTTTGTGAGCCAACTGACAACAGTTTGCTATCCCTCTTTTCTTCCTGCTCTGCCGGCCACGCCCACTTCTCCCTCTGCTCACAGCGCTGCTCCACGCCCACCTCAGAGCATTTTTTGAAAAAATTCTGAGGTAGACTTGAACTGAACAATTAAGCTTACTTCACTTAAATAACACTTTATTTTGACAGGACTTGACAATACAAGTGTAATGGACATGGTCTAAGTTTAAATAACTTGGATAGTAATTAGGAATGATGTTGATAGGACTTTATAATTCAAGTGTAATGGACATGGTTTAAATTTAGTGAACTTAATATTGAAGTTGTCTTAACTCATGTTAAAGTTGAGAGGACTTGATAATACACGTGGGAAACACTTATACACTCTCTCACTCACACACAGACTCTCATACACTAATTTTGCATTCAGCTGTATATCACACCAATATTATTTTAATGGTGCTCTGTGATCCTCAATTAGAGTGTCACCAAATGATTCTTGTTTCTAAATATGTTTTAGTTATGTTTTTGATTCTTTTTGTTTTTGACCCATATTTAATACTTTACTATTTTCCCTATTTTTTTGTTTTTGTAGTTTCCTAGAGGAGGATCCTCTCTATATTGCATACGCTGACATGATGGCAAAGGTCAGTGTTGTATTCAGTCCGATCCTAGAGTACTTATTTTTTTTAAATAATGACTTCACAACCACAAATAAAGCACATTGTATATTTTATTATATAATGTGTGTAGTGTAATTGTGACCTCTACCTCAGCTCCAGCCTGGTACTTTTTGTCTATTTTACTATTATTATTTGTATTTAGACATACTACTTTTGTATACTGTTTTTCACCTACTACACAGTAAGGTAATTAAGTGATTTTTGTTTGTTTCTGTGGTTGTGTAGCTACCTTTTGCTAATTTCAGTAAAGTTTTAGTGATTGTGTTTGTTGATCTCTTGCTAGTTTTGTTCTTCACTACTTCATTATGTGCCTTTATACAGCAAACACCTTTACACTATTGTAAATGAGTTTTAATAGGGTCGATACATTCAATTGCAGAGCTGTGCCGAGAATGAGGAGGAAGAAGAAGAAGAAGAAGAGGGAAAGGAGAAAACTTTTGAGGTATTCAGTTACTGAAATTTCAAATAAGATGTACAAAGAAAAAAAGAAAAAGACGGACTATAAGTTTTATTTCAGGCTGATAAATCTCAATGATGTGTCTTCTCTGACAGGAAAAAGAAATGGAGAAGCAGAAGATTCTGTACCAGCAGGCCAGACTTCATGCCCGTGGGGCTGCTGAAATGGTTCTGCAGATGATCAGTGCCAGTAAAGGTACACAGCTCTATTTCCAACAACTTTGGTCCCTTTAAAGACTTTATACATTTGACTTCTTAAAGCAGCATTTGTTTGATCGCAGGCCGACTTGGTCCTATGGTGACTGGCACACTTAAACTGGGCATTTCTGTCCTGAATGGAGGCAACGTTCTTGTGCAGCAGGTAAGGAGCTTGAATTGACAGTTGCAATCAGAATTATTAACCCCCCTGAATTATTAGCCCCGTTAATTTTTCCCCCAATTTCTGTTTAACAGAGAGCAGATTTTCTCAACACATTTCTAAACATAATAGTTTTAAGAACTGATCTCTAATAATAACCTATCTCTAATATCTTTGCCATGATGACAGTAAATAATATATAACTAGATAATTTTTAAGACACTTCTATACAGCTTAAAGTGATAATTAAAGGCTTAACTAGGTTAATTAGGTTAACTAGACAGGTTAGGGTAATTAGGCAAGTTATTGTATAACGATGGTTTGTTCTGTAGACTATCAAAAAAATATATAGCTTAAAGGGGCTAATAATATTGACCATAAAATGATTTTTAAAAAATTAAAAACTGCTTTTTCTCTAGCTGAAATAAAACAAATAAGACTTTCTCCAGAAGAAAAAATATTATCAGACATACTGGGAAAATTTTCTTGCTCTGTTAAACATTTTGGAAATATTTAAAAAAGAAAAAAAATCAAAGAGGGTTTAATAATTCTGATTGCCACTGCATATTGCTATTTTCCCCCTACAGAGAACACTGATCTTAGTAATACTTTGTGTCATTACTTTGTAATCCTTTAGAAAATGCTGGATTATTTAAAGGAAAAGCGAGACGCCGGCTTCTTTAAGAGTTTATCTGCACTGATGATGTCTTGCAGGTAAATGTGAATAGATATGTGCACACTGATTGTCATTTTCGCCTGCTTCAACCGATTATTGATTTTGATTGTTTCTGTGGCAGTATCCTGGATTTGAATGCTTTTGAAAGACAAAATAAGGCAGAGAGTCTTGGAATGGTGACTGAAGAGGGTTCAAGTAAGATTTGTTCTATGTTGTTCTTACACTTTTTCATGAATTAGTGCAATCAGACAGTGTATTTGATAAGAACATCTGTATTAAATCTTTCATGCTCTCATTGTACTACAAAGCAGTATGAGCTTTATGTATATCCACAGTATATTTGCTTCTTTATGATACTGTACAGCATCAGGAGTGGCGTCACTGATAACTTTGTGAAGTGTGCTGTCAATGTGTTCACATGGATTCACTGCAACAGTGGAAGTTGCAGTATTCTCCCCTGTGTATTGTCAAATGTCTGTGGGATGCCATTAACATCAAAAGTTTTATTGTCTCGTAATTCATGGGCTTCATTATCAAAGGTGAAATGAAGGACCACAATGGACTGATGATGTTATGCACAAAAATTATAAATACTTCATTTAAAGTTTTATTTATGCACAAGGGTCGAAGATAAATAAGCGTATACATTACGTTAGAACATGTCATTATTAATCACAGTGTAACATTAGTTTACATAACAAAAATGCTCTTTAAACCACTTCCTTAAAATCAAATCATTTAAAATAGTAAAATTGTGTGTGCTGACTTATTCCTTTATTTATTGACCTTATTCTTCAATGCAGAACAATTGTTTTAGAACTTCCGATTCAGTTTCCTATGGGAGAAATGACTAGGAATAATAATTCGCAGAAAACAGTCAAACTACTTGCTCTTCAAAAAGTGTTTGCATGATTATACAGACAAAGTTGAATAATATAATGAGAAAATATCAGTTTGCAACGTCAAGCAGCATAACGAGCAGTTTTTAATGTCTAAATAAATGAATGAAGTAAATGAGACCAGAAGTCTCGAGTCAAAAAGATTCAAATGGCTGTGCCCGCTTGTATGCAAAGAATAAGGTCAATATTTGAGACCATGGACCACAAAACCAGTCATAAGTGTACATTTTCCGAAACCTACATTTATAAATCATCTGAAAGTTGAATAAATAATCTTGCAATTGATGTTTGGTCTGTTAGGATAGGACAATATTTGGCCTGGAAACAACTATTTGAAATTTGGAGACTGTAAATAAACCTTAATATTGAGAAAATCACCTTTAAAGCTGTCTAAATGTAGTGCTTGGCCATGCATATTACTAATCAAAAGTTTATGTTTTTATACATTTATGGTAGGAAATTTAGAAAAGTTCTTCATGGAACATGATCTTTATTTAACATGATATTTAGTAGATTCTAGATAAAGCAAATCAAAAAGCAAATTTTGACATACCTGATTTTAAAACTCTTTCATAACCACATACTTTTAGGTAGAAGGCCAAACATGTCTAATTTCACTGACACCATCCTATATTTTATCACATGAGTGCAATAATTAATATTTCATGTAGTATTTCTCATAATTTTATGATGATCCATACTCCAGTTCCAGGTCAAGATGACCAGAGAGATGGATTATGGTTAAGCTAATAGATTTTTTGATTAGCCAAATTGCTGCCTTTGACATTAAATATTAAAGGTGCAGTATGTAAGTTTGACACAAAGCAAACACAAGCTAAGGTTGCCAGATTGAGGACCAACAAGGCTGATTTAAACCATGCTCTAACTAAAAGCAATGGGAGGAAATAGAAGGAATATTTTCTATATTAAAAGGAGGTTTTTGTTCTAACCAACACCACAGATTGATAGAAATGGCTTCTATTTCTTGCAGCTGAACAACAGAAAACTTGATTATTCAGTGTTAAATGCTAACAATGTGAGAACGCCATTTTAAATGAATTTACGTGTATTGCCATACTACTGAAAGCAGCAACAGCAGATAGTTCACCTCAAATCTTGAAACTAAAATCAACAGTTTGAAATTGAACTGTGACTCAAAACCAACACATGATTTAGCATGTACATTTAATAATGTTAAAGAGGTTTAATATGTATTAATTTGATTATAAATCATTTCGTGAGTGAGTGCATATTCTGTGCTTCTGAATGGCTGTATTTCTGTCGTGTTTCGTCTAGTGCAAACAGCCAAATTGCTTTTCACTACAAATCTCGTCACAGAGTGTGTTGTTAGGACACGAGGTTACAATGTAACCTGCTCACCTAATGTTTACGCTCGTATTATTTATATTATTTGCTAATTAACAACCTCATATGGAACTCTGAATCTGCGTCTCATGTCGAAGTCAGCTACTGTCCACCGGAGGTCGCATTTCGGGCACGGATGCATTCTTTGAGAGCCTTTCTGAATGAATGAATGAATGAATGAATGAAAGATGAGATTTTCCATGAAGGCAACCCAGGGTGCTGAAATATAACTGGCAAAAGCGGCATTGGGCGGGTTTAAAGAACCAAAACAAAGACAGATGTTCTGGCACGGAAAACCTATTTTCAAAGCAGAATATCTGACTTCAGCATTGTTTTTTAGATAAACAAGAATGTTCACTTAGCATGTGTCTTAAATATCTGCAAACATATTATGGTATTTTTATGCTTTAGAAGAGTCAAAAACTTACATACAGCACCTTTAAGTTAAAGGAATAAAATATTAAGTATGATACAGAACATGATCGAAAACACTGAAGCACTGAAAATAACACTAACCCTTTCTTTAACAACTGATATTGCAGGATCTCTCTATACTCATAACTAAACAAACTGTCCAATCTTTGCCCAATCCCAATGAATAACATGTTGTTTATGTGTTATACAGTGATTCATGATTCATCTATAGCGTCAGTATAATGGATTGCATCTAATCAAAACCCAGAGTTCTTAATTTGAGTCAAACACATGCGAAGTCTGTCTGTCTACATGTACATCTGTAACTGCATATCCATCCTTCTGGCTAAAGTACAATAACGTTTCTTTTTTTCTTTCTGGAATTTAGTCTCTCTCCATTTGCTTATGTCTGCTCTCTTTGTTTGTTTCCCATCGTTTTGTACTGGATTGCAGTCAGCGTGAAAGGACGGGGTAAATATAGTTTAGCTACTCATTTCGCAGTGCTTTACCCTGGCATGTTGCCATTTGTCAAAACGTTACCTTCTCCCCTGCTACTGGTGAATGCACTTCTCTTCAGCGCTGGCTGCTAGAGACTAATGCATGCTCACACAGACTACGGACCGATTCATTTGCCTAACCCCCTTTACTAAACTTGTTCACTAAATGGGAACATTCTGTCTTCCATGTGAACATTACAGATCATCTGTACTCATACCGTGTTGGGAAAAAAAGAAATTAATACACGTTACAAGAGGTGTACACTCAGCTAAAGATTAGACCACAGCTACAAAATGAGCAAAGAGCTTTGCCATGCTGTGAATCTGGGGCTATTTCACAAAGCTGGTTCCTCACATGACTAACTTTCACAAGCAGACGGGATAACCTCTTGATCAAATCGCTGAAAGCCTCATTTTAATTATACTTTGATTGTATCTCCAGCACACGCTGTACACCGTCCTTGTGAAAGTTACTTGGCTAACCCAGCTTTCTGAAATTTTTGTCATTTCAGTGTATTAATCAACAAGCTTTTCTTTTTCCAGTCAGCTCTTGGGATGCAGTTGCGAGCCTGCAATCTAAAGCTCCTCATCCTAAGTGAAGCAAGCTCCCAAAATATGTGCTAGGCACCTGCTTGCTTGAGACTGATGTAAAACTGCTATTCTGTATAGCTTCAGAAATATGGCCCATGAATAATGCAATCTCATGTTTCAGGTTCTAAAGTACTACAAAATGACGACTTTACAAAGGATCTGTTCAGGTTTTTGCAACTTCTGTGTGAAGGCCACAATAATGGTAAGAGCTTTGTATTTCATTTAAAAAATGCTGTTAATTTGGAAATAAAATAACTCAGTGCCTTTTTTTTTTAAGTTAATAGTGTTAACTCACATTTATATCAATTCAACATTTAATATGCTTAAGAAAAAATATCCAGCAGGCACAGGACATTGGACGTGGATGTGGGACATTGCATTTTGTTTGTAAATGAAAATCGGGCTGACGTCGATGTCCAACCTAAAATCAACCAAATATCAACGTATAATGATGCTACAGCTTGATGCTGTGTGGATGTTACCACTATGATGTCTATCAGACGTTGGATTTTGGTTGTCATACCTGACGAATAAATGTTAGTATTTGACATTAATATGACTTTGGTTTCAAAGGTTTAAGCTGGCAGCTAGCTCTTTGCAACTCTCACATGGTCACCCACTGAAGCTGGTCAGTACCTGGATGGGAGACCACATGTGAAAGCTAGGTTGCTGCCGGAAGTGGTGTTAGTGAGGCCAGCAGGGGGCGCTCAACCTGCGGTCTGTGCAGGTCCTAATGCCCCAGTATAGTGAAAGGGACTCTGTACTGCTCAGTGAGTGCTGTCTTTCGGATGAGACGTTAAACCGAGCTCCTGACTCTCTGTGGTTGTTAAAAATCCCAGCATGTCCCTCGAAAAAGAGTAGGGGTTTAACCTTGGCATCCTGGCCAAATTTGCCCACTGACCTTTGTCCATCATGGACCATCCCATATCACAATTGGCTTCATCACTCTCTCTCCTCTCCACCAATTAGCTGGTGTGTGGTGTCCGGTCTGGCACAATGTGGCTGATATCGCGTCATCCAGATGGATGCTGCACACTGGTGGCGGATGAGGAGATTCCCCCCAATGTGTAAAGCAATTTGAGTGTCCAGAAAAGCGCTGTATAAATGTAAGGAATTATTAATTATTATTATTATTATTAAGATGTTGGCTCAACAATGGATTTTGGTCACATTCCATTAAAACCTAAAATCAACCAAAATCAACGTCATTTGATGTCATTATTAGATGTCAAAATAACGTTGTCCTTAGACGCTGGCTAGACATTGAATTTTGATTACCTGATGTTACGACCTAAATCTAACCTAATATTAATATCTTATGATGTTTTGTGCCTGCTGGGATGGCTTCCAATGCAATTAAAAAAAACAATCAAAAATAGATTCATTTCACAAAATGCTCCCCTTTAACTGTGTTTCACTGACTGTTCTTTACTGTTTAATTTCCTCCCCAACAGATTTCCAAAACTTCTTGCGAACCCAAACTGGAAACACTACTACAGTCAACATCATCATTAGCACTGTGGACTACCTATTACGTCTACAAGTAAGACAAATTAAATGCATATGTAGAGTTAAAGACAAAATTATTATCCCTCCTCTGAAATTTTGATTCTTTTCTAATATTCCCCAATTGCCATTTAACAGAGTTAAAACACATTTTAAAGCATAGTAGTTTTGATAACTAATTTCTAATAACTAACTTATTTAATCTTTGTCATGATGATATTACAGAATATTTTACTAGTTATTTTAAGAGATACTAATGCTATTTAAAGGCTTTACTAATTTAATTAGACAAGTCATTAGATAACAGTGGTTTGTTCCGTAGCCAATTCAAAACAAATATTTTATAAGTGAGCTAATGATATTGACCATAGAGGGATAGTTCACCCAAAACTTTTCTGTAATTTACTCACCCATAGGTCATCCAAGATGTACTGTAGGTGACTTTTTTTCTTCAATAATACATTAAAAGAAGATTTTTAGCTGAATCTGTGGTCCTTGGTTATTCATTCAATGCCAGTCAATGGTTATAGGGTTTTTTAGATTAAAAATAAGCACATACTGTGGGTGACACTTTAAAAGGAGCATTACTGCCGTGAGTAGTACCGCCGCCGCACTAAAAGAGTAAGAACTTGGTTTTAGGTATAACCACAGTTTGCCGCCAAGGGGCACAAATACAGGATGTGAATGGACAGAAATATACAGTAGCTGTAAATACCCTGCTACTTGTAAATGAAGATGAAAAATTTAAACAAAGCATTGTAATTCCTTCATTAATCATTAAAAACATGTTAACACGCTTTATTATCATTGTAAACTTGTTAAGTGTAATGAGGATTCATTTTGGAAAGTAAAATTAAAGAAATAAAAGACAACTAAAATGAAAGTACAAACATACATTCAAATAAGTAGGCCTAAATAAATAAATAAAGCAGTGTTTCAGCCTAAATATAGAGAGATGTACAGTGTTTGTTATTTTAAAATGATAGGACTAAGACAGTCAATAAATAAGCTTTTTCATTCATGTTTTCATTTACAGTTTTCATTTACATTTTCTTTGTTGATTATATTTTACTATCTCATTTTATGTCTTAATTATTGTACATAAATAATAAATGAATAATTAAATAGGCCTAAATAATTATTTATTTAAAGACATTACCAGCGAAACATGGAGAAACAATCCGGTACATGCTCTAAGGGCTCTTAAGTTAAATGCTACATCAAAATTATAAAAATAAATTGACCTACTTCAAGCAGATCACTAAAATTATAATAAAAGTAATTTTGCCACAGGATGTAAATTAAGTCCCGCAAGTTTATTTTTAATAATATAGTTTCAGTTCAGTTCAGATTTCAAAACATCAATGTTCTCCTTCATTCATTCATTTTCTTTTCGGCTTAGTCTCTTTATTAGTCTGGGGTCGCCACAGCAGAATGAACCGGCAACTTATCCAGCATATGTTTTACACAACGGATGCCCTTCCAGCTGCAACCCATCACTGGGAAACACCCATACACACTCATTCATACACACACTCTACGGACAGTTTTTTAGCTTACCCAATTCACCTTCACCACATGTTTTTGGACTGTGGGGGAAACCGGAGCACCCGGAGGAAACCCACGCAAACACGGGGAGAACATGCAAACTCCACACAGAAAAGCCAGCTGATCCAGCCGAGGTTCGAACCAGCGACCTTCTTGCTGTGAGGCGACAGCACTATGTACTGCGCCACCGTGTCGCCCTGTTCTCCTTCAAATTATAATTGTACGAACAGGTCCAAATCAATAGGCATGACACACTAAGGTCTTGTGAAGCAAAACGATCTGTCCGTGGAAGAAACTGAACATTATTAAGAATATTATTACCTTTTATCCAATTCCTGGTCAAACAGTTCTCGGCGACTGTAGTTCGATTTTAGTCCGTTCACTTTTAATGTTGAAAGCATGAGAGTGCCCTTGGATGGGAGGTCAGTGTGGCAGTTTGTTGATAGTTGTTGGTGATTGCGCTTTTATTAAATGTGACCGGACTACAATTGGACTGCAGTCTCACATGTCTTTGTATGTGTTTATTTTTAATCTAAAAAACCTATATCCATTCACTGCCATTATATGAATCACCAAAGACCACAGATTCAGCTCAAAATCTTCTTTAATCTACTACTGAAGAAAAAGTCTGTTTTATGACATGTGGGTGTGTAAAATTTAATTTAATAAAATTTAATTAAGTACATTTTAATGTTTTCATTTTATCATTTATATATATATATATATATATATATATATATATTCGCTTTTTCTTTTAAATATCACTTGGGAAATGTTTGAAATATAATACAAATTTCACTAATTGATAATAATTCTGTCTTCATCTGTAGATATTATATATGATAAAGCCATACCCCTGGTTTTAAATTAAAGTGAATCATATTTCAGTATGCAGTAATGGCTGTATTTATTTTCCCCACCAGGAATCCATTAGTGATTTTTACTGGTATTACTCTGGGAAGGATGTCATGGATGAGGCTGGACAACATAATTTCTCCAAAGCTTTATCAGTAGCAAAACAAATCTTTAACTCTCTCACTGAGTACATTCAGGTAATGCTTATGCAGTTCACCTGTGTTAGAGTACAGTGCATGTTTTTGTATTTCATGAGGCTTTATTTCTTGTATTTAGGGCCCTTGCATTGGAAATCAGCAGAGTTTGGCACACAGCAGGTTGTGGGATGCGGTGGTCGGGTTCCTGCATGTTTTCGCCAACATGCAAATGAAATTGTCACAGGTACTGTAACACATCAGTGCATCTAAGATGTAGATGATTAAGGGCGTACTCGCACTATGCTATCCGAACCGTACCCAGGCCCGTTTCCCGGATCGTTTGAGACGTGTGAGTGCTCTGAATCGGGCTCAGGCACGGTTCACTTGGGCGGCCCTGGCCCAGTTGGAAGAGGTGGGCTTGAGCGCGGTTCACTTGGGCTGAGGCGCGGTACGCTTGTAGTGTCAGTGCAAAACGTGCCTGAGCCTGAAACTAAAAGCGAGACGTGACTTTTAAGGGACTGTTGGATATGGATTTATTAATCATTCTTACTGTTCAATTAACGTAAACTGTTGTAGATTATTAAAGACACAAACCCCTCACTGCACGACAGCTGCACCTTCAGCAAACCTCCTAATTCCTGCAGCACGAGGACTTTATGACTTTATGTTTATGAGCGTCAAAAGTGGCTCATCTGTTCGGCGAAATATTTGACTGCATGTCACCGCATATCAAACGACTTAAACAATATAACTAAAGAAATCTCCACTGTGCTGAGCGAGAGCGCTTACTGAACAGGGCATCATCGATGACGTAAGCGTGCCTACTAGGCTATTGCGCCGACAGAAAAAAATACTTTTATTATAATTTTTTTTATTCATTTACAGGAAGGTCAAATTTTGTATCTAAACTATCAAATATGAATTCTCTCTTGATTAAATGTCATTCATTTGTTTCAGGATTCTAGCCAAATCACTTTATTGAAGGAGCTGATGGATTTGCAGAAGGATATGGTGGTCATGATGTTATCTCTTCTAGAGGGTGAGAGTTTATCAGTCTTTCAGCTGGAACTTGTGAGAGACTTGTAATTGTTAACGCATCATCTGCATGTTACAGGTAATGTGGTGAATGGAACTATCGGTAAGCAGATGGTGGACACCTTAGTGGAGTCTTCCAGCAATGTGGAAATGATCCTCAAGTTCTTCGACATGTTCCTCAAACTAAAGGACCTCACTTCGTCAGACAACTTTAGGGAGTACGACCCAGACTGCAAGGGCATGATCTCCAAGAGGGACTTCCAGAAGTCTATGGAGAGCCAGAAGCAGTACACACAATCCGAGATTGAGTTTCTCCTCTCCTGCGTGGAAGCAGATGAAAACGACATGTTCAACTACAGCGATTTTGTGGAACGCTTCCATGAGCCAGCCAAAGACATCGGGTTCAATGTGGCCGTGCTTCTCACTAACCTATCAGAACACATGCCTCACGATTCACGCCTGTCCACCTTCTTAGACCTGGCTGAAAGCGTGCTCAGTTACTTTGAGCCGTACCTGGGCCGTATCGAGATCATGGGTGGTGCCAAAAGAATCGAGAGGGTTTACTTTGAGATCAGCGAGTCTAGCAGAACTCAGTGGGAGAAGCCACAAGTCAAAGAGTCCAAACGACAGTTCATCTTTGATGTGGTCAATGAAGGTGGTGAGAGCGAGAAGATGGAGATGTTCGTGAACTTCTGTGAGGACACCATCTTTGAGATGCAATTAGCCTCTCAGATCTCCGAGCCAGACCCCACAGAAAGACCTGAGGAGGACGAAGAGGAGGAGTTGCACAGTCTTCTCGAAGGCTTTTCTGAGGAGGAGGACGCATCTCTGGAGTCCGCCTCGGCCTTCACCGCAGCCTGCGCCTCTGTGAAGAAGAGCATGTCCAATTTCCGTCAAATGCTGACTTTTAAGAGTATGAAGAAGCAGATGAAGAAGTTCAGAAAGCTTACTATCAGGGAGATGATCACTGGGTTCTTCTCCTTTTTCTGGATGCTCTTCACTGGATTTTTCAAAGGCATTTTCGGCATCATCTTCGGATTCTTCCATATTATTTGGTCCTCTATGTTTGGAGGGGGTCTTGTAGAGGGGGCTAAAAACATGAAAGTGACTGATATCTTGGGTAATATGCCAGATCCGACTCAGTTTGGGATTCATGGTGATGTGCTAGAAGCAGAAAAAGCAGAGATCAGCGAGATGGTGGTTTCGGCAGACATGGTGCAGATGACAGGGGCTGGTGGTGTTGAGAAGCTGGAGACTGATGTGATCATGGATTTACTCAATCCGGCTGTGAAGAAAGAGGGGAAGCATGGAGCAGAGCCTGGTCTGGGTGATGTGTGTGAAATCCTGACTGAGACCAGCGCACCGGTTGAGAAGAAGAAGAGCCAGGTTTGTGTTCCTTATTTTGACTCAGACTACTATACAGTCGTGTGAAAAGGTTTGGACACCCTGTTGAATTTCATGGTTTTCTGTATCAGGACATAAAAAAGTGCTAAATGGTCCTTGGTAGGTCTTAACATTTGGAAGATGAAACCTCTGAAGAATAACATCACATTATTTATTTAACAAAACTAAAGCCAAGATAGAAAAGCCATTGTGACAAAAACCCTATGGATGCCTGCACATCCACTTTTAGCAATCCCGGGAACGCATTTGATTAGCAGTGATGTGTTGCTTAAGTGTTTTATTTCTAAATTTGAAGACCTGCCAAAGATAAGAACATTTTTTATGTCCTGATGTGGAAAGATTGGAATTTCAAAGGGCGTCTTAACTTTTTCACATGACTGTGTATCAGCTGATATCTGTATGATGTAGGGTGTTGCAGGGATTTGTCAATGATGATGGTGTCAAGACACAAAAGACAGTTGGTTTGTACTTATATTTCGTGTTATAGACACAACTGTTGTGTGTTATATATACAACTGTTGCCTTGCCAGAAAGATTAGCATGTTTATTTATTTGGCCAATAAGACCACAGAAGCTCTTCACAGAAGCTTTCAAAAATGGAAATTAAAGACAAATAATGGTATTGGTGCTGCTAGGTGATTTTTTTTGGGGGGGTAGCTTTTAGAACAGCAAAAAAGCCAGTACAAAATGCAAATGCTTTTTTTATGCAAGTCAGATGCTTGATCTGAAAAGTTTCTTGTGCAAAACATGGCAAAGAAGTCAAAATCACATAATCTGACACATCAGTGGCTTAAATATTGTGTAGTCTGAACCCCTCATTAGTCCTCAAAGTTATTTTGTTTTATGGAATTGGTAGGTTTGACAAGGTGTATTTGCTTCCACAGAAAGTAGCAGCAGAGAAGCCAGAATCTGAGCCAGAGAAAGCTGAGTAAGTTGAATTTTTTTATGAATTAATTAGATACAGATCATTTCTTTGTCAGAAGGTCCTGACATCCCAATGTTGTTTTTAGCACCGAGAACCAAGAGAAAGAAGACAAGACTAAAGAGGAAGCACCCGAGGAACCAGCAGCAGAAAAGCCAGCTCCGAAAGTTAAATGCGGCTCATCAAAGGATGCAGCTCCAGCATTCATGGCCAGCTTCTTTGCAGGACTTGAAGTCTACAAAACCAAAATGCTGGTAAGAAATGAATAAAATCACGCTTTTTAAAGAGGCAAACATTTAACGTTAACATTTATTTCTTTGCTCTAGAACTACCTGGCTCGTAATTTCTACAACCTCCGCTTTCTGGCTCTGTTCGTGGCCTTTGCCATCAACTTCATCCTGCTCTTCTACAAGGTGCTCTATATTCTTAGATCTTCAAAAGGGCTTTATGCAGAATTCATAACACATTTGAATATCGCTGCTCTCTAAAGGTGACCGGTGATTTCGACGATGAGGAGGAAGAGGAAGGTTCCTGGGGTGGTGAGGAGGAGGAGGCTGATGAAGATGAAGGAGGAATGGAGTATTTCATTCTTCAGGAGAGCACCGGCTACATGGCTCCCACATTGACTTTCCTGGCTGTTTTTCACACTGTCATCTCCTTGCTCTGCGTCTTTGGATATTACTGTCTTAAGGTTAATCCCAAATCCTCTGGTTTGGTTTTATTTGTCAGAGACAAAATAAAAGAATGTTAAAGTCAGATGTGTCACAACAGTGATCATGCTTTCTCCTTACTGACTGTAGGTTCCTTTAGTGGTGTTCAAGCGGGAAAAGGAGATTGCGAGGAAGCTGGAGTTTGATGGTTTGTATATTACTGAACAGCCGTCTGATGATGACATCAAAGGACAGTGGGATCGTTTGGTCATTGCAACTCCGTAAGAAACACTTTGGATCTTCTTTTTCATGATGTGTTTTATTACAGTTACTCACACTGTCAGGGTTTCAGATATTATTATACCTAGTTACTAAAACAATTATCAGTACTCTAGAAACACTGTTAGTGTGCTTTAGTAGTAGCAAAGTCCCTTTAAGGCAAGTCATTTCACTCGGCGGCCATCTTTGAAACGCCTCTCGGGGAGTATGCTTGGGCATTCTGTCTTAATGGGGAAACATCAAATTCTCCAAAACTGTTGATTACATTACATATTTGGAACCGCCAATAAAATTAAGCAACAACTGTCTCGTAAGTTTCGTTTCTAAACGTCCGAATCAAACAAAATAAGCATGTTTTCAGGTTGCCCGAGCTGCATGCGCACTCAAAGGAATGAGATCACGACACCAACCTCATTTATGGCCGTTCTACATATTATCATCCTCTGGATAATGATCGTCTGATCGCGCTAGTCTTCTGAAGTAATCCACAACTTGCTCTCGATGGCGAATCTTCTACAGAAATGACAGCGACTCTTTGTTTACAAGTCTGTGGGCATTTGAGTAGTTGCTGTCATGTGATGTGCGTTTGACAGGACGGACTGTACCTCGCGTTCATTTCATACAGATTACGAAACCAAAAAACTTTAGTTTTCAAGTGCACTTGCTTCATTTAAAAAGGAAAGATTTCAAGCTTTATGAGGATATATTTCTTATGTCTATGTCTCATAAAAGCAGACGTCTGATAGGAGCTTCTCTATCAGTTTATAGCGATCGATGATTGGCTCCTGTACTAGTAGGCGGGGCTTCATTCGCCATATTGAATCAAAACTAAAGGAGTGACATGTCTTGTGTATTCTATGGTCTTTGGTAGTAGCATGTGGTTTGCAATGTAATTGCAGTTATAAATTTTAAGTCATGTTTTTTAATATAGAATTCAGTTTAAATCATTATGATGGATAAACAATCTTACTTGTTGATATAATGTGCTAAAATGTACAATATATGCTTTCTTTTTTTAATACATTATTTTTATTGAGAACTTTTTTACATTGAAAAATAGACATTTTTACAATATTCCACATGAAATAATAAACAAATACAAAAATGATAATAATAATACACAAATCAAAGACTCAACACTGGGGATTTACATTGTTTCAGATTTAATGCGTTCAACAGTTGTTAACATTGCAGTAATCAACCCATTTCCTCCAGTGTTTTAGAAATGTCATTTTTCAGTCTCAAAATAAATGTCAGTTCTTCCATATTGCTTATTTCCTTCACAATTTATATCCAATCACCAATAGAGGTGGTGTCATGCTTATACCAGTACCTGGTTATGCTCTTCACAATATTTGTTTCAATAAACATTTAAACTGAATAAAAAATACCATAAACTATCAACACAATGAAATATTTTAAGGTTCAATGCAAACATATTTTGAACTTTCTGAAAGCATTATATATGTCCATTTTGTTTTTCATTAGAACAAATTAAGTGAGAATTTGTAAGTATTAACTAGTACTAAAAGTAAGTATTAACTTAACCCATACTGTCACTTAATACATATTTCATTCATATCAAAATTTCAATTTAAGTAGCTCACATACTGCTCCTCAGAACAACACAGTAACTAATGAATCAGTCAATACTTTGAGGTATCCATTATTTGATGCCATGTATGGATTATCACTGTATCCATTACCATTACCATCTTTTTTCAGGTCCTTCCCTAACAATTACTGGGACAAATTTGTGAAGAGGAAGGTAATCATATGAAACTTGTCATGTGAATCCCTGATGGTACATGTGACTTCCTGGTAACTTTCACTGTTCTCTTCAGGTCATCAATAAATACGGTGACCTGTACGGAGCGGAGCGTATCGCTGAGCTGCTGGGTCTGGACAAGAGTGCGCTGGACTTTGATCCCACTGAAGAGGCTGTGGTGAAGGAAGCCTCCCTGCTCTCCTGGTGAGCTCACGGATTCTAATTATGTTCATGGTTCGTTTTTATTCTAAACCGTTGTTTCCAGTCTGTTGACTTCCTGGTTCTGTGAAGCCCTCCCTCAGAAATACACACAGGGATTTGTTAGCTGGCACAGTGTATTCTGATATGAACATCATAAATGCCATGCACAGAGGTGGAGTTTATGTAAATTTCAGGGTTTGTGATGTCACTAACCCAGGAAAAAGCCCTTAAAGGGATAGTTTGATAGCACTCAAAAATGAAAAGTCTGTCATCATTTACTCATCCTTCGATTGGTACCAACCTGCTTGAGTTTTTTCTTCTTTTGTTGAACCCAAAGATATAGTAGAGAATGTGGGGGATAAAACAGACATTGACTTCCATAGTATTTATTGTTCCTGCTATGGATGTCAATGGTTGCTTTTTTCCAACATTCTTCAGAATATCTTGTTTGGTGTTCAACAGAAGCAAAAAAAATCATGTTTGGAACCACTTGAGTGTGAGTAAATGATGTAGAAATGTTTTATTCCTTTAAAAAGCTAATTCAGTAAAAAAAAAAAAAAAAAAAAAAAAAAAAAAAGCTTTAAACTGCAACACACACATTACACACAGAACTCAGTCAGGCTTTGCATATTTTAAAGGGGTGGTCCACAGTGTATTTTTAAGGCTTGGTTGTGTTTATAAGATGCAACGCAATGTGTGCTCATGCTTCACTTAAAGAAAATCAGGTCATTTTTTCATACAGTAAATCTTACTTTGATTATATACTGCTACTCAGCTAACATGAAAACGAATGTCATATTTCCGAGTTCCTATGAAAGGCCCGCCCTCAAGAGGCTCTGATTGGTCAGCTAACATAATGTGCTGTGATTCCTGGATTGGCTCCACGTCACACCCCTTCAAGCGTGCGCTTTTGCGCTGTGTAAACACTGTCAGTCAGAGTAGCTGTTAGCAGCATTTGCTGCCTGAATTAGACAGAAATGAAGAGCACACAGCTGAACCTCACGCCTGCTCTCTAAAATAAAATCTGACAAGTGTCTTTCACATATATTCAGAAAAAGCATGTGTAAGTAATATGAAACAGTCTCATATCTTTTACGAGTTTGTTATTTAAGATGTAGAACGCAGGGAAAGCGTCTGCATAAAGAGACACTGCAGCGCTGCTGAAGATTGCGGCTATTTATAGCGGTTTGACTGATAAATATGAATTTGTAGGTAAATTGTTAACGGTGCTAAACAGCATTTCCTGTTGTTTACATCCTCTGTACAACATACCGTTAACACTAGAAACTGTGCCTGTAGTTGGTCAATTTTAACAAACAAAAATACTTACAGGTTGTGACTCATAATCCACAGCTTCGTCGGTTGGAGGAGTTCAAGCACTGAACTGGGAGAGATTCTGGAAGTTCTCTTTTGTCAAATGCTAGCTATATTTTTTTTAATTCTCTGGAACATAATTAAAATAAAATTGTAAGCACTTCTCTCTTTGTGTCGTGTCCTTTGGAAGCCCAAATACAGAAACAGAAGCTCTGTGGAAATAGCAGCATTTGGATGGCATTTTAGCTTTCTCTGCTAAAACATTACAGCGCCTCTGGCCACGCCCGCTCGCTGCGCAGGGTGTGTGTGCGAGGTGAATGTGCGTAACCTGAAGGGTTATTTTTTCATTAACTCAGATTTATTTTTTTGTAGTGCCCAAATTCCCTCATTGTAGGCTTTGCTAAGCTAACTCTGTAAAAGCCAGTGTCTCCCTTTGCATTGAACTTTGAGCATTCACATTCAGAGATGCTGTTTATGTTCACGCAGCTACATTACACATTAACTAAAGTTTAAAATATGATATCGTAGTGGACCCAAATTTATTTTTCAAAATTATTGAGGTGAAATAATTTATTAAAAGTTATAATAATGAAATATACAATAAACAAATAATGACCGACACATTTATTGCAGTGTATATTCATTTATTTAGTTAGTTAATGAAAATAAAGTTGTTCATTATTTCTTCATGTCAACTCAGCGTGCATTAACTAATGTTAGCATACATTTAGATTTTAATATTTTATTAGTAAATGTTGAACTATGATTAATAGTATTGTTCATGTTAGTAAATACATCAAATAACATTCTCCTAAAACAAATAACAACAAATAACAACTCCTGTACTTCAGTGACTTCCTGTTCAGTCACGTATTGATTTTAAGACTCTGATTTTAACATATAAAGCAGTGCATGGGCTAGCACCTGACTATATCTGTGACCTAATCACTCTGGCCACTCCCACCCGCAGTCTTCATTCTTCATCTGGACTTTTGCTGTTTCAGCCACGCTGCAATCTAAAGACTATGGGTGGTCGTGCTTTTTCGTGCAGTGCACCTAAGCTATGGAATGGCCTACCCATCAGCATCAGGAATGCCACTTCTTTGGACTGTTTTAAGAAACTTTTTAAGACTCACCTTTTTACCATTGCTTTTAACTTGGATTGATTATTTTTGTTAATTTAATCATCCAGTTGTATTGAATCGTTCATATTTTATTGTTTTATTGTGGTCTTTTTACTGTTTTTATTGTTCTGCTTTGTTTGCCTTGTAGCGCTTTGGGTCTGAGAAAAGCGCACTATAAGCAAAAATGTATTATTATTATTATTATTAACTAATAAAAGCCTTATTGTTCATCAAATCAGTAAGTAGGTGTGAAATTACACAATTACATTTTGAAAACAATACATTTAAATTGTATTTTACTAATATTTTTACAGTGCTTTTGTTCAAATGAATGCGCTTTTTGGTGAAAATCAGTGGCGGCTGGTGTTAAAAAATGTGGGGAGGGTGCAAACACCAGAAAAAAAAAACTGTTGGTGAAGTAAGAGTGTAAAAGCCATTTTTCAGGTGATGCATCAAAAAACTAAAATATGACTAAAGCATACAATAAATGCATCACAAATCAGTTCATTTTAGTTAAATTTGGGTTTATTATCAGTAATGAAGTAATCAAGATAATCAGTAAACACACACACACACACACACATACACAAACAAACAAATGTTGCCTAATCACTGGCCAGTAGCACTACTTGAAAATAAATTTTGCTCTCCTTTTTTTCTGGCTTGAAAATTTCTCAACTTTTTAGTTAACGTCAGTCATCTCAGTCACCAGTCTCGTCTCTTCTCTGTTGACAGCATGGCCAATGCATTCAGCCTCTCTTGCGTCATGCTGTTTGAAACAGCACACGGAAATAGTAAAAGGGATGACTTACTGTACATCACAACCTGGCAAACTCCGTTTGTCATAACAAGTGC
Source organism: Danio kyathit (assembly GCA_903798195.1). NCBI lineage: Eukaryota > Metazoa > Chordata > Actinopteri > Cypriniformes > Danionidae > Danio > Danio kyathit. The sequence goes on along the minus strand of LR812538.1, from coordinate 32,868,128 downwards.
TGGAAAAGCCCTGAATATTTGCGCGCTCGCGATCACTTGACTACTGGTGAATTTGCAAGGAAGGTCGATCTGGTCCAAGCTCCTTGATTCTTTTTTTTCTTCATCCAAATGCCTTGTGAACGGATATCGTTGCAAAGATACAACGGAATTTTCCTTCATCTCGAGAAATTGCATTCTAAGCTCTTTGGTGAGAATGGTCCAATCACACAAGGCCAATCATATAAAAACAAATATAATTCGTTCTAACAACAAAAATGGGAGGGTTCGGGGCGCAGAGCGCTGCCCCCAAAGACAATTTAAAACTGGCCAATTAGAGCTTATTGTCATATCACGTGCATTGCAAAAGTTCGTGTACCTACATAGACACCCATTAGTCCGGCGCCCCGCACACATATGAAAAAATATTGTTCATACATTTTTTTTCAATAAATGTTAGTATGACTACAATAAATGTAAGAATGTTATAATTAAATCAATTTATTTTGTTAATATTTGTGATAATAAACATTAACATATTAAAGGGGTCTAACTTGAAAGGGCCCCAGCGCCCCAGCGCCCTCTATTGACTAGCCGCCACTGGTGAAAATATGTTACCAATCTCAAACTCTCCAACAGTATTGAATGTATTTGAACACTTTATTATAAGATCTCATTTGTTAACATTAGCAAATGCATTAATCTAACATTACATAAGAACATAAAATTGTGAAATCATTATCAAGGACTCCTTAAAAATACAAGATTTGGTTTCATTTGCAGGTTGAGCTCCATTGACACCAAGTACCATGTATGGAAAATGGGGGTGGTGATGACGGATAACGTGAGTCTGATCTGAAAACATTAGGAAAATCATCATATATCAATGACAATGACACACTCTTTTTCTTTGCTCTCCAGTCTTACCTCTACCTGATCTGGTACACCACCATGTCTATTCTGGGACATTACAATAACTTCTTCTTTGCTGCTCATTTGTTGGACATCGCCATGGGCTTCAAGACCTTGAGGACCATCCTGTCTTCTGTGACACACAACGGCAAACAGGCAAGTGTCCTCCAGCAGGGGGCGTCGTAGAGCAGTTTTAAAGACCTCTTATAACAAGAAGCTGATGTGCTTTTTGTGCAGCTGGTGTTGACTGTGGGTCTGCTGGCCGTGGTGGTTTACCTCTACACCGTGGTGGCTTTTAACTTCTTCCGTAAGTTCTACAACAAGAGCGAGGATGAGGACGCACCTGACATGAAATGTGACGATATGATGACCGTGAGTTCAGCTTTGTGTTTTCAAAGCATCCCTCAAGTTGAAGAAGCATTTTTTGCTTTTGTTACTTGTTGATCTGGAAATGATCAGAGATACTTTAATTATACTGGCTGTGTTGGCATGGGTGGATTATTGCACAAATGCTGAAACTTTGTGAAAGAAATGCCCTTTTTATTAGAAATTAATGTATTCTGTTAGATGGTGCATCAAACAATGTCCAGCAGTCGTGTGGCCTGAAACCTGATTTGGTTTTTCCTTGAATATTGTTTGAATGTTGTTGTATTTTGAATATTATTTCTTTTTTTTTTTTACTATTATTATCTTAAAATAAAACAAGGGGGAAATGATATTGAAAATAAATGGTAAAGTAAAATTTACAAACAATAAAAAAACCTGTCAATATCAGGATTCAAGTCACTGGCCACTAGACATTACTTAACAATAAGAAGTCATATTTTAAACAGACCATTTTGAGTTATGTAAACAAAAACAATGGTCCTAACGTATTTCCTGTTTTACATTTTTAATTTGCATAGCTTCCAAGAATCCTAAAAGGTCCACATATTGATGAATAATGTTACGACAGCTGTTTTAACGCTGAGATATGATTGAATCGCCTCTTGTTACAGTTATTAAAATAGTTTGACAACAAGCAGGAAATGTTCATGGGCCAATGACATAACCACATTGAAATGGTCTATAATCAGTAAGATTTATTTTAGTTTTTGACTTGAGCTATAAATTGATGAAAAGTTACAAAAAAAGAAAAATAAATTAAAACATTTAAAAAAAAATATAAATAAAATAAAACGGCCTAGTTTTTCAAAAGTAATCCAGTGGGATTTTGGATCAAATCTTGGAAATGGGTCTTTTAAAAGTAACAAAGGGATTTTGAATTAAGGTCAGACCATGTAATCCAATCTTACATTTGATTTGGATCAAACCTGTCCTTTTAGTTATTAAAAACTTTGAACTCAGATTGTGATATATTTGATCCCAAAAACAAAACAAAAACAGGATTATTCTGATCCCATCAGAAGGGTGGATTCATATTGAATTCAGTCTAATTTCAATATGTTTGGATGACCATGAAGCTCCACCACCCTGGCTCCAACTGATGTGTGATCAGTGCCATCCATATAACCTAGGGGCAGTAATTCTCTCACCTGTAACTTTAGAAGGTTTTAACAGCAATTTTAACAGCAATATCTTAATTCGGAATATGCATCGCATCTGGAAACAGATGAAACAACAGTTTAACATAAAGTCACTTTCTATTCTAACTCTCATCACTAAGAATCCATCATTTATTCCATCAACATTAGATGGGACTTTTACGCAATGGAAGAAAATGGGTGCACATACTGTAGGGGATCTTTTCACTGATGCAAATCTAGCTTCATTTAACCAATTACAGCAGAATTTTAAATTCCCTCAGAATCATTTTTTTCAGATTTTTACAGATTAGGAACTACATAAATGCCCATACGTCTTTATTGAATAGTACATGCCCTTCAATCATTGACAAATGCCTTGATTGGTGTAAAGGTAGTAAAAAGCATTATCAATAATTTATGTTATTGATACTTTAAATTATTTATAAACTATCCGTTACTTTCCCCACCACAAAATGTTTTAAGGAAGAGTGGGAGAAAGAATTGGGAGTGGAAATTTTGGAAGAAATGTGGCAATCAGGTTCGGAGGATATAGACATTGTCTTATTCAGTTTAAAATAATTCATATTTCACATTATTCAAAGAAAAAAATTAATAAAATCTTCCAAAATATTTCGCCTCTTTGTGACAAATGTATTTCATAAGATGCGGATCTATCTCACAGTTTTATTTTTTGTTCTAAGACACAGAATTATTGGAATGGAATTTTTGAAGTGCTTTCTGAGGTGTTAAAGTTGCAATTACAACCGGATCCAATGCTTTTAATTCGGGGATTCTCTGAACAAACGCATTTGTTGTCAAATACACAACATAAATTGCTCTTGTACTGTTTAACTGCTGCCAAGAAGCTACTTCTACTGTTTTGGAAAAAAAAAGGAATCCCCTACAAGTGAATAAAAAATATGGTTAATGGTTACTGATGATTTATTAATTCTTTCCTATTTGAAGCCTATATGAAGCATGTCACATCTAATGAGATATGGTAAACAACAACAACAAAACACTATCAAAGCAGTATTGTATTAGAACAAACTAAAACATGTCAAATGTTTTTCGATTGCAGTGTTTCTGATTTTTACCTTTAAACAAACAATAACTGTTTGTAGCCACTGGTATTTTCCCTACCTGTTGTTCTTTGCTAAGGCCTAAAATGCCCTGATGCAAAAACAAAGAGCTGCACTGAATGTCATGAATATTCATTTGGATATGGAACAAATCTTTGCACTTATAACCCTCTTAAGATGAAAAAACTTGTATCTGTGCTTCTACGTCCATCAAAATTCTCATCAAAAGAGTCCGCAATGCTCAGTAAGCTCTCTGAAACAGACAAACTCTGGAACATAACCTGCTCTAGAGCAGGTTATCTTCAGAGGCTAAGATGCTATGGCTACTTAACATAACCCAAAAGTTACCTTTGTTTTTGATACCGAAAGCTAAGGTTATCCACTGACTTGCTCTTAAACTTACCCGGGTATGTCACATAACCTGCTTTCAGGAATACCCCCCTGGTAAACACTATTTGGTAATGCTGAAATTTGGTATTGGATCACAGTGATCCAACCCAATGTTCCTTTAAAAACGGTCATAAAAGTAAGATGGATCAGTTAATCCTGGATAGCAAAACATGGGATTTCCTAATCTGGACCAATTTGATCCAGATAAAATTTTTTGAAAACCTGAGATCAAATCAACATGTAATGTGAAATACAAGAACAAAACTTTACAAAGTTTTAATTTGTTTCTTCAAAATAATGCATCTTTGGTGAAAAGAAAGCCTTACCAGTCTCAAACTTTCCAACAGTATTGAATTTATTTTAACATTAACACAACTGGATGAACTAACATTACATAAGAACATACTTACCTTTTATGTCAATATGTTTCATATTAGTTCACACCACATTAATAAGATACCATTGAGTTAAAATGAGCTAAAAATGTATTAGTAAATTATGATTGATACATATGGTAGAAGTATGCTTCATTGTAAATTCATATTGACAAACGTAACAAGTAATAACTCTATTGTAAAGTGGTAGCATAGTTACCTTATGTATGAATGTACATAAATAGCTTTTCCAGGTCATTAATAACTAAACCCTATCCCATGATTCCTCAGTGCTACCTGTTCCACATGTACGTGGGTGTGAGAGCCGGCGGTGGCATCGGTGATGAAATCGAGGACCCTGCTGGAGACCCTTATGAGCTCTACCGTATACTGTTTGACATCACCTTCTTCTTCTTCGTCATCGTCATCCTGCTGGCCATCATTCAGGGTAATGCAATACTGCAGCCAACACACTCAATGCTTTGCACATTCGGAACAGCGGTGTGATGTCGAATGCTTTCATTGTCATCCAGGTTTGATTATTGATGCCTTCGGTGAGTTGAGAGATCAGCAGGAGCAGGTGAAGGAGGACATGGAGGTCAGTGGTTACAGTCAATTCATTGTCAGTTCATCTTCAGTGCTGAATCCCGTACTGCACACACAGTGCAGGCATTTACCTTACACAATCTCACAGCAATTAAATTTAAAGCCAATTCATTTTCATTTTTATGATCTCATTCATACATTTTAGTGCGGTTTGCTCATCCCCCAATGAGGGATGGGGTTTGGTGAGCACGTCTCATTTTAAAAACCGTACATTTACATACTAAAGGAATGTTTTGTTTCCTCGTGAGATCAGGCTTTTTCAGTTCACCTTTAGTGCTGCTGCTTTTTCTTTGTTTTATGGCGATTGGCAAACCTACGTAAAGGTGCATTTCTGCCACCTACTGGACTGGAGTGTGGAACTTACAGAATGCTATGGCCCGTTTCCACTGTGTGGTACAGTACGTAAGGTTCGGTACGCTTTTATGGCCGTTTCCACTGTAGAAAGGGTACCAAAAGGTGGAGCTGAACGCTTATTATTACAGAGATACGTCACGATCTCGTGGAACCAGCCAGAATGAAAACAAAGGAACCGCCATATAATAACAAGCCATGGATGACCCGAGCATCAAACAAACCTTGTTGTTGTCTTGATGTACAGCCACAAAGCCAAGAAGAACAAAATCTGCCGTATCCTGTTGTTGCTTTACGAGGCCGTCTAAAAGTGCGAGCGGTTTTCGCTTTCTCCAGGGAGCTCGTGATCGCGTCTATATTTGACATAACGAACTTCTTGAGCTAATGATAATAATAATGTGTGTGTAATTATTGAAACGTCTTCGACATCTGATTCATTCAGAAAGAAAAAGACAAACGCGAGTGTGAATAGTGGAAAAAAGGAGAAGCCCAACAAAACACAGGAGCAAATTGTTTTAGCAACCTGAATCATGAACAAACTGCCATGTTTATCATCGCCTTTTGGACTATTATGAACTCGGAATGACGGAATGACTCTCTAACAGAGGCTACATGTGCCAGTGAAGATTACAGACACAGATGATAGCCTTGCTCTGACCGGGCTATGTTGCGTGTTGTTTTTGAACTCAAATAAGGACTACATGTATGCTGTGTGTAGTGTATCTGTAACTGGTAACATATCAGAGACTGTAAGGGTCTGTATGTGTTCATATATGTTGCATTTATTTATTTATTTATTTAATATAATTGCAGACGTTACAGTTGGCTATTTCACACTGTCATTGATCTGCAGTTATAATCAAATCATGTTGATAGAAATGTTAGTAATAAACATTTATAAACAAGTATTTATATGTTTAAAGCATCTGTTTTGTGAGAAGTGCTTCTCATATGATGTGAACGACCTGTACAGCTTTACTGTAGACATTTCCTCGAGCGAAAATTACGTCGACTTAAACTTTCTGTCATACACCACACCCACCAAAAGGGTACCTTTGGTAGTGGAAACGCAAGCCTGATAAAGGTGACCTGTACCAACCCGAACCGTACCGTACCACTCAGTGGAAATGAGCCACTAGTGACACCTTAAGGCTGATTTATTCTTCTGCGTCGAGTGATCAGCGTGACCCACAGCGCCTGCCTTGCACGTAGCCCTGCATTTATTCTTCTGCGTGCTGTTTGTGTTGCTCTGCAGTAACACTTCTGAAATGCTAGATGGGAGTAGGTTATGTTTCTCTGTGTCGAGTTTGTTTTTTTCTGAACGCTACCTTAATGTACAAGTAGCTAAAACTCGCTCATTTTGAGGCGGGAACCAGCAGACATGCAACAGCATTAATCATAAGGTAAACACAAAACAACAGTTTCCATCTAGAGCTACTTCACGGCACTCGACACGTGTAAACACTCACTCCAATGGGTTCGCGCGGCTCTTGGTCCCGCCCACACTCATCACAGCTACCAAGCCGACCAATCACAGAGCTTACGCTACGCATCGCTGTGACGTGTAATTATATTTTTTGAGAGGTGCGTGTCAGCGTTGACATCAGTCATAGCGAGGGTTATGCGACCATGCTAAAGTTGCGTCAGAGCATACGCATATATGTGCGCTTGACGCAGAAGTATAAATCAGCCTTTATCGTTATACCCTGCTCTGTTTTTACACACACACACAGTTCAGTAAGTTACATCAATGACAACTGCACTACATTAACTTCCAAAAACAAGTTGGTACTAAACTGAAAAATCAGTTGTTAAACACACATTTAAATGGTGAGACAGTCAAACTGGGTGTCGATAATTAAATTGAACATGTTTCAAGACTTTTGGCCCTGTTGACCTCCCATATTCAGCTGTTAATCCACTTTTAGTGCTCAATGCTGTTCTGTACACATTATTTTAAGGTGATATAATTTTCTATATGTTCATTCCAGTACACCATTAGGATATTCAGCAATAAGCATGACGTCTGACCTTTTTTATACACATATATAGGCAAAAATGAAAATTGTCATCATTTACTCCCCCTTTACTTGTTCCATACCTATTCGAGTTTCTTTCTTTTGTTGAAAACAAAAATCTGAAATCTGGTTGCTGACATCCATTAACCTCTATAGTATTTTTTCCTACTATGGAAGTCAATGGGTCCCAAAAACAAGCATTTTTCAAAATATCTTCTTTTATGCTCAACAGAAGAAAGAAACTCATAAAGCTTTAAAATCATGTAAGGGTGAGTAAATGATGATGTATTTTCATTTTTGGGTGAACTATGCCTTTAATGACTTATATCCACAGGGAAAGTGACCCTGTTGTGTTGTCAGATCTTTCTAGAAGGAAGAAAGGGTTCACAAGAACAAGTGAATGATTTTATCTCAATAAATCCAAAAGCTATTGAAAATATGATTAAAATATGCCAGTTTTCACAGGCTTGCTTTAAAAACTCAAGCCCAAAGGTGTATAAAGGTGTTAAAGTGGCAACTCTACAAGAGTATATTCTGAACAAAATACATATAAATGTATTTAAATGCAGTTGCCGCTTCTGAAACGTTACAGTATGTATGTGGCCTAAAAAAGAGCACATTCTGTTTTTCTAGACAAAATGCTTCATCTGTGGAATCGGGAATGACTACTTTGACAGAACTCCGCATGGCTTCGAGACGCATACTTTACAAGAGCACAATCTGGCCAACTACTTGTGAGTAAAATCACCAGATGACCTTTATAAAGCAAACAGCACACCTGCATATACTGATATAATATTTCTCTTGAACAGATTCTTCCTGATGTATCTTATCAACAAAGATGAGACTGAGCATACTGGTCAGGTAATCTACAAATCTAATGAAATCTATTGGATTCCTTTCAATATCGTGCTACTATTTTAAAGTTTGAGAGTGGAAACTATTTTGATCCTTGTAAACGTTGATTTATTTATTTTTTAATACAATGTGGTGGTGCGGAAAATGTGTTTTTCCCCCCAGTTATAAGTACATTGTTGTAGAGATGCACCGATATGGATAACCGATATCTTTTCAGATTTGGAGGCTGATAGCAGATATATATAGGAAGATAAATATAAATATTTCAAAATGTTATATTTTTATACAGTGAACAACTGATTTTATTTTAAAAGCTTCATAAAAGTTTGATCTAATCTTATAAACTGAAAAGCCTACTCAAAGCAAAAATTGCAAGGTGATTATCTAGACTTAGATTCACGATTACACATAAATCTGCATGCCAAGAATAAATTATTTCCTTTTCTTCGCATAGCAAATTAACATGTAACTTGACTGTTGCATAAAAATAATAGGTTAAATAACAAAATGGGATTTAATTAAGTTAAATAAATATATTTAAATAAAATGAAAATGAAGGAACTAAGAACTGAAACCAGCTCAAATGTTCTTGAATAAAATGTTACAGTAAAGAACATATGAAAAGTTCAGATGCAAAAGCCGCTAAATGCCACTTCCACCAAAAATGAGATAATGACATTGAGTGAATGCTTTAGGCACGTAATAGCCACTTGACTTTAACAGTAAAAGCCGCTATATCCCGAGAACCAATCAGAAGGCGCGAATCAAATCATATGTTTTCAATGTAACGGCGCACTGATATGACGGCTTTCATGAGGAGACTTTTTTTTATTCTGCTTCCGCTTTCGATTTTAAAAGACGGAGTTTGATGAACTGGATGAGCCTGTCCGACTGTCAGTGAATGGTAAATGAAAACGTCCCTCACCTTAAAACTCTGTGCATTAGAAGAAAAAGAAAACACAATGTACATTCGGAAGTGTAGCAAGCATGAGTGAGTCCAATTACTTACTTGACAGATGGATTTTTAATTTTAGGTGGTTCGTGTAATGCGTTTTATGTTAAGTAAAATAATTTCTAATTGCATCTTTAGTAATTTTTTAACCAATTACACGGTCTTGTCCCAACTGGTGGATTTAGAGGGTTTTGCAAAAAAAAGCAGAGGTAGATTTAGCTGGTTTTGACACAAAAGAAAATCTAATTTGTTAAAAACCTAAGAATTTTCTAAAGTGACATTTATGGAAAAAAAAGTTATTTTATTTACTAGATAATAACATTTTCATTATATGTCAAATTAAACTTCTGAGTCTAATTATAGGAGCCTGATAGAAAATGCTCATTTACAAGAAAAGAGGTCGGATGAATTTAGAGAGTTTTGCATCTGAACTCTTCATAACCCCCTAGGGCCCAAGTGTCCACATACATGGACAGCACATTTTTAGCTCTTAAGTGGCTATTTAAAATACTTTGAATGTTTTATATTTTGTCACAGACATACAGTGTCATCCTGCAACTGTTTTGGAGCATATGAAATGTCCCAAACCCTATTTTTAACTGTCCAAAAAGGGGGAAAAAAATTTGTTTTTACTCTCTAATAGTCAAAGCAAGTTAAAAAAAAAAAATTCTGTTATATATGCATTAAAAAACATTCAGGAAAAAGTGTTTTATGTAAATTGGGACCACGAGTCCACATATATGGACATCATTTTCCTGATATTTTCTGAGATGATACTTAGATTTTATTCTAATTAGGTTCCAATAAGCCCAAATAGCAAAGAGAAATAAAAAATGCATGTAAGAAAACACCTTGGGCCTTAAGAGGATATGTACAAATAATGAAAAGCTAAATACAGATAGTGTGATTTACTTTAGAAAATTACGTAATCAATCGGCTTAAAGATATCTGCATAATTTTGACATCGGGCTGATAACGATAACATTAAAAATAGCACTTATCGCCCGATAACAATATGGCCGTCGATATATCGTGCATCCCTACATTGTTGCTTTGTAAACCTGCCTTTAAGATCAAAATATAATTAAAACAAGTGCTTTTAAACCCTATACATTTCCTATCTGCTTAAGTTGTGATGTATCGGTGACGTATGAAATACTGTTTCCAGGTGCAAGCTGCTACTCATTTGAATTGAGAAAATATTTGTTTATGAGCACTTTTAAGTCAAATCACACATTAATGTGAATTTTATATAAATCATGGTGTACACGACAGTCTCTGGGCTTGCTGCATCACAGACACCAATATTTGAACAATTTATAAAAAATCACTTTCTGGCCAGCGGATATTAGGTATGGTTTTTTTTATATATATATATATATATATATATATATATATATATATATATATATATATATAAACAAACAAACAAACAAACAAACAAATAAATAAATAAATAAACAAATAAATAAATAAATATATATAGCGCGATCATGATTTTTGAAAGTATTACATCACTTTGTAAACGTGTATTATTACCATTTGTCGAGTCTCCCCATACAGTTTGATAGAGCGCTTGGACCTAGTAGCTGCTTCGCGTGACGTCACACTTAACAAGCGGATAGATTATTATTTTCTTGATTGCTTATTCCGATCAATTTAAAACATCCTTGCAGAATTTATTCAATTCTTATAAACGTTTTCTCCTGCAGGAGTCGTATGTGTGGAAGATGTATCAGGAGAGATGCTGGGATTTCTTCCCTGCTGGAGACTGTTTCCGGAAGCAATATGAGGACCAGCTGGGCTAGAGGACCTGTTACTGTCCTCAGTCCAAATACGAGAGAAATCACTTCAATCAAGCTTCATTTACACAAGCTCCTAATAACCACACCGATTTCTAGGATATTGTGTAGATTTAATACAACATCCAAAGCTGCTCTCTAATTCATCCAATCAGAAGAAAAAAAAAACCTCAGCCTTTCTACACCAGAATTAATGACCGCGACAAACTCATTGTGATCAAAGCCAAATATGTAAACGAAAGTGCAACATTAAGGGGGAAAAAAAACTTAAAAAAAAAAAAAAAAAAAACAACAACGCAGCACACATTGCCAAACTAATACACAAGCCATGTTTGATTAAAAACAAACAAAAATTACAACAAAAAAAAAACAACACCACATGGTCGATAGCCTCATTTGCTTTACTCACAAATGCACATGAACTTGTGAGATGTTAACTTATGTATGTTTTTGATGTGTTGAATGAACACAAATATGCACAAGAATACCTTGTAAGTATTCCGTGAGTGCCAAACACGACTTATGCCTGTTTGATTTAAAAAAACAAGACGATAAAGAATGTGCAGTGGAACGAAAAACTCGAAAGATCACCTGCTTCAGTTCACTAGATCAGTGTTTCTCAACCATGTTCCTGGAGGACCACCAACACTGCATGTTTTGGATGTCTCCCTTGTCTTTCACACCCATTACTGGTCTTTCAGTCTTTGCTAATGAGCTGATGCTCTGAATCTGGTGCGTTTGGTTAAGGAGACATGGAAAATGTGCAGAGCTTGTGGTCCTCCAGGAATGTGGTTGAGAAACACTGCACTAGATGTTTCACACACACAGAAAAGTGCCTTAAGACAAGAGACTATGCAAACATTTTGTTCCCGCTCGTACGTTTCGCTAGTTTGCATTTTAGTTTCAGCTCTTCTCACCTGTTAGCGGTTCTGTAGCTTTAGTTCACGATCACTGCTTTTTTTAATGTTTGGTTAAGGTTGAACAACTGAAATGGCGTCTGCCTGATTGTTTATGAAGTACGATCGCCAAAAAACAAAAATGGAAATACATTTGACGATGAAAACGAACAAATTTATTGAGGAAAAAGTCAATACTGTAAACTGCTACTGTATGGCCATTGTATGTATGTAGTAGCTTTGGTGATTTGCAGTTGTTTTGAGCAGGTGGAACGAAAATAAAGTAGCTCATGCAATAAATCCCTGCTGTGTTTCATCTGAATGCAGAGATGATAGATTGATGAAGAGGTTTCTCATGAGTGAAATTCACAAACCTGATTGAGATTCTTTATTCTGTTGAACACAAAAGAAGATATTTTTAAAAATCTGTAACTATTGACTTTCATAGTATTTGTTTTTCTTACTATGGAAGTGGTTACAGGTTTCCAGCATTCTTCAAAATATCTTCTTGGGTGTTCATCAGAATAAAGGTTTGAAACTTGAGATTGAGTAAATGTTCATGTTTGGATGAACTATCCCTTTAACGAAAAGTTGTGAAGTGTCACTTGGTGTGCTCGGTCAGGAGATCATGCTGTCCAACCAGTCCTCCAGATCCTCCTCTGTCACTTCCTGTTTCTGTGATTTAGGTTCTATCTCCACTTCTGACTTCATGTCTTTCATGTCTCCTGCTGCTTTTTTCACTTCCTCTTCGGACAAAGCTGCTGAGGTGAAAAACAAAATCAGAGTCTTACACCAGTATTCTGGAAAGTAGCTCGATTCTGAGAAACTGCAACATTATTGAACAAACAAAATATTAGGTAAAATATAAAAATTTATACTACAGAATACCATATTCAAGGGCGACACGGTGGCTCAGTGGTTAGCACTGTCGCCTCACAGCAAGAAGGTCGCTGGTTCGAGTCCCAGCTGGGTCAGTTGGCATTTCTGCATGAAGTTTGCAGGTTCTCCCCGTGTTCGCATTGGTTTCCTACAAGTGCTCCGGTTTCCCCCACAGTCAAAGACATGCGCTATAGGTGAATTGAATAAATTAAATTGTCCGTAGTGTGTGAGTGTGAATGAGTGTGTATGGATGTTTCCCAGTACTGGGTTGTGGCTGAAAGGGCATCCGCTGTGTAAAACATATGCTGGATAAGTTCATTATCGACCACTAATGAATAAAGGGACTAAACCGAAGGAGAATGAATGAGTGAGTGCTATATTCAAATACTTAAGGATTATATTCACTGAGTATTTCTGCTTTTTTCTAGAATGTTAACAAACACCAATAAGGAAAACTAATAAAGTTTGCTGGTTTGGGTATGTATGCTTAATTTCAAATCAACCATGAATTTAAAAAAAGACCCAGCACCAAATCTTGGACACATTTTAAAAGAATTTATTCCTGTTATTCAAAGCTGAGTTTTCAAAAGTCCTTACTTTAGGCTTCAGAAAGGCTGATTCGATTTATCATCAATGCCATTGTTGAAAGCAGTCAAGACGCTAATTATATTTTTGTAGAAACTATAGTTTCAGGCTTTAATTGAAAGCACAAAATCATTTTTTAATACTTTTTTTTGGCAATATTATGACTATTTATAAATTATATAGACGCATAAATACATATATAGTTGAAGTCAGAATTATTAGCTCCCCTGAATTATTAGCCCCCCTGTTTATTTTTTCCCCAATTTCTGTTTAACAAAGAGGTTTTTTTCAACACATTTCTAAACATAATAGTTTTAATAACTAATTTCTAATAACTGATTTATTTTATCCTTGTCATGATGACAGTAAATAATATTTTACTAGATATTTTTCAAGACACTTCTATACAGCTTAAAGTGACATTTAAAGGCTTAACTAAAGGCAAGTTAGTGTATAATGATGGTTTGTTCTGTAGACTATCGAAAAAAATATAGCTTAAAGTGGCTAATAATTTTGACCTTAAAATGGTTTTTAAAAAATTAAAAACTGCTTTTATTCTAGCTGAAATAAAACAAATAAGACTTTCTCCAGAAGAAAAAATATTATCAGACATACTGTAAAAATTTCCTTGCTCTGTTAAACATCATTTGGGGAATATTTAAAAAAAGAAAAAACAATTCAAAGGGGGGCTAATAATTCTGACTTCAACTGTATATGTCTTTACTAACACATTAGGACAGGGTAATTTGTTGTAGCAGAATAAAACTATACTTTAAAAAAACCCTATTGACCGTTTTAACTGTGTAGTGTAGATATGTATAAACAGTGAAACAATGCAGTAAATATTTAGCAAAAAAAAAAAAACTAATGGGATTAAAATATATGAGCAAATCTTCTATTTAATCCATGCTTTTTCGTCACAAACTGGCTGACTAAAAGTAATACTTTTTTTAACAGTACTATTGTAGCTTGTTATTAGAGGTTTATATTTAAGAGCATGAATCACCTAAACCTCACCAGCCAAGACTTTTTTATTTTTTATTACAGGTAAAAGAGTCTTGCACCGCATACACAATAGAGCGCGCTGATTGGTTTGAACCAAGTCTTTCTCATGAATTAATGCTGCACACTCAGAGACGTCACAATGCACTCGCAGGTACAGACATCCACTCTCCACGCTGGATTACATACAAGTATGTAAACGCCGTGACGCAGCTTCAAAAATTCGTTTCAAACCGGAAGAACGAATTTGCTCAAAATAACACAAAAACAACCAATTTTGACTTTTCAGTGCAATATATGTGTCCTAATAGTGTTTATAGCAGCGTGGGACACATATATGACTGTCAACAGCTCAAAAAATGTGTTTTGGTGTTTCATGACCCTTTAAAGTATACTCCATTTGACAGCATAACACCTAGAAATCTTGAAACCTTGTGGACTAACTAACGAGCACAAAAACACTAGGTCTAGGTTGAGCACATGCAGTTGAAAAAAAAGAACAAGCTGCAGGCTTACTGTGTGCATTAATGTAATACGTTCACTGTTCATACCTTGCACTGTGTTGTTGAGCACATCATCTGCTGTAGTGTGGGATCGACCTGAGGGAAGTTCAGTGACAGGTTTCTGCAGGTTGAGGAGAAGGTGGAGCTCCTGGTCTTCGGCTTCATCTTCATCATGAGGAATGGTTGTGGAGATGCTGACAGACACTGTGCTGTCTGAAATGGGCTTTACACTACAGGGAACACCCAGACAGGACTCTCGGCCTGCTGGAGGAGCTTTCAGTCCTGCTGTCCCAGTCAGGTCTGTTCTGTGAGACACGGTCACCGGCGGCAGATCAACAGGAGTCGACACCTGAAACATCATAAAGCACAGTGACCTTCACAGATATTGACAGCCACTGTAAACATGAGCAATGAGGCTGTGAATTTTTTATTTTTATTTAAAAAACTGTGGGCTCATTGATTATAAACTATTGCAAACACAGTAGCTCAAAAAAAATAATAACTTTGTTAAATGTATGTGACCCTGGACCACAAAAACCATCATAAGGGTACATTTTTTGAAATTTAGATTTAGATATATATAATCTAAAAGCTGAATACAATAAAAGCTTTCCACACGTGTAGGACAATATTAGGGACAATACATATAAAACATACAATTATTTACAAATCTGGAATAAGGAAGTTGTCCTAATTACTGTAAGTTCTTACCAATGCATTTTGCTAATCAAAAATTAAGTTGATATAGTTGCAGTAGGAAGCTTACTAAATGTCCTCATGGATCATGACCTTTACCTAATGTTCTATTAAGTTTCGACATAAAAGGAAAATTAATTATTTTAACCCATACAGTGTATTGAGTATTCCTACAAATAAACTTACAAAAATGAAGACTGGTTCTGTGGTCCAGGGTCACACGTGTGCCACAATTTCCAACTTTTCTCAATGAGCAATTCTTATGAGCGAAATGTTTTTGAAGTATATTCCCAGTGATATTTTACCATAAACAGAGGTGTGAAGGTAAAAAGTTGTTCAGAAAAAATAAGAAGTCAGTCTTTACGTCTTGGGGTCAGAAAGTCTTCCAAACAACAATATGACATAATATCACCACAAACAGTTTGAAAGGGTTTCAAGAGAAAAGAAACTTTATTTTGATGGTCCGTTTGTTGAATTTAAGTTACATTGCATCTACATGCCAACTAATTCCCATTAGATTATAAGTAGACTGTTAGGGTTGGTGTAAGTTGACATGTACTTGCAAAGTTTCTTACAGTCAGTTAAATGTCTGTTGAAGGGGCAGTATCAACAGATATTAGGCAGGCAGTCTAATAATACTCAAATGGGCCATCAAAATTAAGTGTTACCAAATCCTCTACTCTCATCCAAAACACAAACTCAAGCATCTTCAGTTTTTGGTTAATATTTCAGGCAAGAATCCACAGCTTTCTTCGCTCATATTAATGAAAAAGGCTACTGTAAATCATCAGTTTGAACAGAAGAGAGTGATGAACCTGAATCAGTTCAGCCTCCAGGTTGAGTCTTGTGTGCAGAGGAAGCGCTTGAAGAGACTCACTTAAAGCCGGCAGGTCTATAAACAGAGCAGGAATCTGAAGAGAAATTTTTTTTTTATAAAAATCACAAATCAAACATGAGAACAGATTTAACAAACGGACCGTTTACAATCAAAGTTTATACGTATAATGGTGTATGGCATTGTGGACCTGATTTTTTGCCAGTGAGTCCAACTCCCAGTCCTTCTCATCAGAGAACCTGAACTGTGCGAAAGAGTCACCTGAAACACAAAGCCAAGGAATTCATTTTCCTCTTATGTTGAAACTTAATAGAACATTAGGTAAAGGTCATCATCCATGAGGACATTTAGTAAGTTTCCTTCTTCAACTCTATCAACTTAATTTTTGATTAGCAAAATGCATTGGTGAGAACTTAATTAGGACATCTTTATAAGGTTAAAAAGTCAAGTGCTATTTTGGGCCTGGTTTTTGCCTTCCCAAATCCACATGCAGAGGTGTAAATGCAAAAGTTTGGTATCATTTTAAAGAAAACCCTTTGAATTTTCATAAAACACTGTTGAAAGTGCTTACAATTATTGTAAATGTTGTCTCTGTGATAATAAACCATTGCAAAAAAGAGGCGCTTTTTGTTTTTTGTAAACTCAAATTTGAAAGTGCATTTTTTAGGTTCTGTGTGGTCTAGGTTGCTGTAATTAATTGTGGTGGTTCCTGCACATGTCAGTAATCGTAGGAAAAAAGAAAAATGTCTCTATCATAATCTATGCAAAAGTTATTGTATTCCAACTGATGAGAGAACGGAAACACTTATGGGGGTATTGGGCCAGTACAAACCTTTAAAATGTAAAGAATGCGGACCGGTACCGGGTACACAGAGTTTAAGTGCATTTTTTAGTGTAAAGCCCTATTTTTATATATCGCCTAAAGCTGGTCCAGAGTAAAACTGTGAATTACCAGGTATTGCACAAGTTTTACTTTAACACCTTTAGGAAGTTTACTGGTTTTGTTTATTTATTTTTTTGGAGTGACAAGGATCCTCTTAGAAAATGTTTAGCTATGTACTGCTCTGGCTTTGTCTATTACTGTTTTGATTGACGAAACAAAAAACTATTATATAATACAACATGGTGTCAAATTAATTTCACATTTGAAATCACAATAGCAGGCTGATATTCAGGAAAACAACACTCATGCTCTTTGACTCTGAAAATTGTTGGGGTTTTTTTGTCTTTAAATTTTTGTTTTTTTTGTCCATAATGTCAGCTCACACAACATAAACAAAACAATTATTAATCATCATGAATGATATCACAATATTTCAATTCATAAAAATGACTTTGAATAGTTTTCGTACTCAATGACCATAAGAACAGCTCACAACATGAACAAAAATAACAGCTTTTGACACATTGGTGCATCCCTCATTATTAATCAGCTGACATTGTATTTACTTAAAGTCTGTGTAAAATCAAAATTGACCATGTTTATTTTGCTAGCGCATGTTGTTATTCTTTATGTGAAAATTTAATCAGTGCAAGTTAAACCACTGGAAAAAAAAAAGTTTGTTTTGGTAATAATCTTCCAAGTCTGAACATTTACTTCAGTTGAAAGTACATCAACATAGTGAAATAAAGGTCTCATCAACTTCTGGCTCACCTGGACTTTATAGCTATCGACACATCGGCAATTAATTTGAAAAAGCCAGATAGCAATAGTTCATTAATTGCATGGAGGCAAAGAATTGCACACCTTTAAAAATGTCCAAAGTTTTTCTCAGATCAAAATGATTTAACACTTGCAATAATCTTGCAAATTTCAGACCTGAGTCTAATATATAGAGAATGTTATAAGTGCCTCAACTGGTGTAGATCATGCTCAAGAGTTTGGATTAAAACATCTTGGACAATAAAAGAAACTGACAGCACTTTAGTGAATCAATATTTTACCGGAACAGCAAAAAATTAATAATTTACATATAACAACAGCTCTGGCTTTACTTAAGCTTATTAAACAAACATGTTCTATTATATGTGAGATAAAAGAATGATGTTAATAGAAACACTGAAGAGCAAAAATCCCCTTTGAAGATCATCATATTGCAATTTCCTGGACTGAATGTTAGATGGATCAAATCCATGTTCAGTCAAATTTACTTAATGAAAAAAAAAAGTAGTGCTGGGCAAAGATTAATCGCATCCAAAATGAAGTTTGTTTTAACACAATATATGTGTGTGTATTGTATATATTAATTATGTACTGTATATGTTATACACACATACACAAACACATAGAAAGCAAATTATACACAATTTTATTACATAGATATTGAGATTTATATATAATTTGTATCACATATTTATACGTTTTATATCAAAATTAGGGCTGCACAATATATGGTTTCAGGATTGATATAGCAATGTGTGAATCTGCAATAGAGCTTTCAAGTTAATTTAAATCATTTGGACAAAAGAGATTATAACATTTTCTGCTTTAACAATTAGATTAGATTCAATTGATTGGGTTTATACGTTTATAAACAGAAGAAAAAGTATATACATTTTATAACATTGAAGAAAAATATATGAATTATATATTTATAAAAAAAAGACACTGTTATTTTACATTTGATCATTACATTACTATATCTCAATACTGTTAAACTCAATACCAAAAACCATAGTGTCATTTTATTTTTATCTTTGCTCAATTGATTTCATCTTTGCTTTATATTGTGTATTTTTGTATAATTATAATGTGCATGTGTGTACTTACAAATACATAATAAATATACACGTTACGCACGCTTAAATTGTCAAAACAAACTTTTAATTAGACCTGTCACAATAATCAATATCGACTTATCGTAGAACACATGCACATAACCTCAATAATTTTTCGTGATGCAATATATATCGCTCATCCCTAAAAACCAATGTCAGCAACATTTACTGATTGCACAGCCTCCGTCATCTCATCCAATCTCTATTGGTGGTGTCAGTGCCAATATGGTTAAAAATAAATAAATAAAAAATATATACATATACACTATAAACGATTGTAGTATATTTTCATGTGGGTGTAACAACTGAAAATAGATCTGGTAGATTATGTGACCTGTTCAGTGTCCTGTGCCTTATGCTGCGTTTAAAAGTCTAAACTGATTTTGTTAAACATGTTACGTTTTTCTAGTTCTTGTTACTTTGCACTTTTTGTTAACATTTTATAATTATTTGTTTAGGATATATATGATGTTGGGCAGCACGGTGGCACAGTGGGTAGCACAATCGCCTCACAGCAAGAAGGTCGCTGGTTCGAGCCCCGGCTGGGTCAGCTGGCATTTCTGTGTGGAGTTTGCATGTTCTTCCCGTGTTTACGTGGGTTTCCTCCGGGTGCTCCGGTTTCCCCCACAAGACCAAAGACATGCACTATAGGTGAATTGGGTAAACTAAATTGTTTGTAGTGTATGAGTGTGAATGGCTGTGTATGGATGTTTCCCATGGGTTGCAGTTGGAAGGGCATCCGCTACGTAAAACATATGCTGGATAAGTTGGCGGTTCATTCCACTGTGGCGACCCAGATTAATAAAGGGACTAAACTGAAAAGAAAATGAATGAATGAATGAATTAATTAATTAATTAATGAATGTTTCACATGACGCTATTATGTTCATACTTGCTTTATATAATAAGTGGCATCAATTGATTTTAATCATTGTTTATCGCAATAAATTGTTGTGCAGTATATCGTACAACAAAAATTTTATATCATGACAGGCCTACTTTTAATTTGGATGCGATTAATGACAATTCATTTTTGCTAAAAAAAAAATAAAAAACCTAGAACTGTTAGTGTATGCAATTGACCAATATTGGTATCACAATCAGCTGAAAGCATTTTTCTTAAATTCTTATCAACCCTAAAAGAAATCCTATCAGTGCATCTCTATCAATAATATTTACAGTCTCTGCTTTTGATTTCAAGCCCTTAATTATACAGTAACTGTGAGACAAGGACACAAGCAAGTAAAACACTTCTCAGATCTGCATGTTTGAAACACTCTGCCACAACTGGACGCCTCATCTTTGAAGTCATTTTCACCTTGACACAAGCAGCGTGAATAGTGAAGTGGCAGCGTGTTGGGACAGCTGAAGAAAGAAGCTCAGAGTCTGTCACACACAGCTGTCCCAGCCAGAACAGCAGGCCTCGCTAACGCTCTTTCATTTAAGACACACTTGCCAAGTGCAGTTGGCCAAACTGACAGCGAGGAAATAGCGCATGGTATCAAGGTCAAGTGGAGAGATGCTTCTTCAAAAGAGCATTCACAGCCAATCCGCCAGCAAAGACCTCATGTAAAGTGATAAAAAGATAAAGAAACGTCTGAAAGAAGTGTTGTCAAAAGTATCTGCACTTCAGTATGTCAATACTAAAATATCTGAAACTGGACTACAAATTGCTCTTCTACAGTATCAACACCTGCTGCACTATGACAGTAAGTTTAGATGCACAAATAAGGTCGAAATAGCTGTAATTAAAACAAAAACGTCTAAAGCCATGGTGTAAAGCAACAAATTACAACATATACTGAAATTACTGGAATTGAGCAGTTTTTCTCAGGAATTGTAATTTACCAAGTAGTTTTAAAAATGTGTACTTTTTATTTCCCTTGAGTACATTTTTAGTGCAGTATTGGTACTTTTACTCCCCTATTTTTCTTCAATCTGCAGTCTCTGCAGTTTTTTTATGTCGTGTAATGGATCACTAATCTCAGAACAGTTCAGATCACACTCTGATTTTTGAGTCATGGATCGGACCATTTTTCGGATCAGCAAAAAAGGGAGGAGACAAGTGTCATTTGCTTTTCATTTATACAAAAATGTTACTGCAAAAAACATTGGTTTTAACAAAAAGAACTTAGAACTTGTAATTTTAATACAAATAAAAATCAAGAAAGAGCCAGCTAAAAAAAAAAAAAAGGAAAATACTCTATAGCAAAAATTATCCTGGTTTTACAGTATTGTGATTATTGCAGTAAAATATATTCTTTTTTTAATTGTCTGTGTAAAAAACTAAATTTTTCCCCCTTTGAACATAATATATTTTATTTAAAGAAAGCTTTAAAATATTTTGGAAGAGTAAACACATCAGGCTAAATAATTTAAATAAATCATTGACTTCTGCTGTCTTTATTAGTTTCAAAAACACTGATTTCTTTACAACTTGAAAAGGCATATTTGGATAACTTTCTTTTCTTTGGATATAATTTAAGCTGTTGCACTGTTCAGGTCTATTAGATGTTGGTTTATAAGCTATTTGTTTTTCAGATGTTTGCAGAATCGTAGGCTGACCAGTAGCTTTTGATGTGTATTTCCTTTTCTACTTGAGATACACTGTTAACAATTTCTGTAAATTACACTGTAATTGACTGTAAAATGAACAGTATTTTACTGTAGAACAGTTATGCAGAACGTCACTGTATTTTAAACTTCCATTGTGGGAAATATCTTCTTGGTATTTATATACAGTAATATACAGTATTTTTAATTTGCTGTAAATCGAAATACAGTAAAACAAATGAGTGCAAAACTTGATTAACCACAGAAAGGGATTTTTCTCTGGAGAAAGAAAACAGATTCAAGAAGGCTACAGGGTGTGTGCAAATGCTCTTACATTTCAAAAAATACCTAATATTCTTGTTTTATTTAATAAAAAAAATCCAAATAATAAGTAAATAAAACTACATCTTATTGGTGTTATTTAAGTGCACCACTTAACAATGTGGGGTTAAAAGACAAAAAAAAACTAAATGAAGCAGTTGTTAAAAAAAAACTAAAACAAAACTTGCATATACCATAGGAATGGTATGACAGAAAATTTTTGTGGTATTAAAACCTTGACTTTTCCAAACCGTGGTAAACCTTGACACTGGTTATCATCCCATGTCTACTACTCACTACTCTTGAGTACTTTTACAAGGGCTACTTTTTACTCATACTTTGAGTAATATTTAAACCTTTTACTTTGCTTGCACTACATTTTTGGGCAAGTAATGGTACTTTTACTTGAGTATGATTTTTCCACCACTGGTCTAAAGAGAATATAAGATGGTGGAAGAAGTAAAGTACTGTTTCTTAAAGCAAAGCTGCATAATAAACATGCTATCATCATTAAAGGGATAGTTCACCCTAAATAATTATTCCTCGTGATTTTAAACGTAATGAGTTTCTTTATTATGTTGAACACAAAAGAAGATATTTAGAAGAATGCTGGTTACTCCCAGTGACCTCCATAATAAGAAAAACAAATGTAATTAAATTACGGCAGTCAATGAGTGAGGTTACCAGCATTTTTCAAAATATCTTCCTTTGTGTTCAACAGAAGAAAAAAATTAAAAAGATTATTTTGGGCCAGATTTTGGCAGAGCAAGTGAAAATCTAGCAAATGAAGCAATAACGACCTGCCGTTTTAATTTATGCTGTAATAATATTATCGAAAATTGAGATTTTCTTTTAAGATATATTATTTTGAGGTCATGACTGCACTCCAGTATTGTCAAAAGTATAAAACACTACATTAAAGTGCAACTATTATGCTTTTTTAATATATAAGAGCACTAATATGGACACAACATGCTGTATTTTTATCTACATATCATCCGACTGACACCGAGATGATGTCACAGGAAACAGAGTAGCAAGAACGCAGCGGCTGATGTCATCAGTGTGGGATGTGGAGCTGTGGACAGGAGATGCCATGCAGCAATTTCATCATGTTTCCTTCAGTTGCAGTGACAGCACCATGGAAACCGCTGCCATAACGATGAGCAAAGGTCTTGTCAGCATGTGTGGCGAGGGCCAGCGGTCCCTTATCAAGCAAGCACAGCGACTGGAGAATAGAACAAACCAGCTGCATGTGGCATATGCGCCTACGGTAAACACTTAAGAAATAAGCATATGGATACAGTTTACAAGGAACAATAAAATATATGTTGGCTTGATACCAAAAGCTTTTAAACATTTTTATGCTACAGGTGCTAAATCATGAAAGAATGTTGATATTTGGTACAGAATGGCTTCATTGTTGAAGATTCAATCAAATTAAATGAGTTCAATAAAATCAACAGTATTTTGTGTATACAGTTGAAGTCAGAATCATTAACCCCCCTCAATTATTAGACCCCTTGTTTATTTTTTCCTTAATTTCTGTTTAAAGTAGAGAAGATTTTTTTCAACACATTTCTAATCATAATAGTTTTGATAACTCATTTCTAATAACTGATTTATTTTATCTTTGCCATGATGACAGTAAATTATATTTTACTAGATATTTTTCAAGACACTTCTATATAGCTTAAAGTGAAAATTAAAGGCTTAACTGGGTTAATTAGGTTAACTAGGCAGGTTAGGGTAATTAGGCAAGTTATTGTATAATGATAGTTTGTTCTGTAGACTAATCAAAAAAAAATTTTTGCTTAAAGGGGCTAATAATTTTGTCCTTAAAATGGTTTTCAAAAAAAATTAAGAACTGCTTTTATTCTAGCCAAAATAAAAAAAATAAGACTTTCTCCAGAAGAAAAAATATTATCAGACATACTGTGAAATTTTCCTTGCCCTGTTAAAAATAATTTGGGAAATATTTAAAAAAAGAAAAAAAAATTCAAAGGGGGGCTAATAATTCTGACTTCAACTGTATGTAATGCACTTTCTCTTAATGTGTTATATGCAAACTAGAATTAAAAGCAGTTCAACCAATCATTTAATTTCTAGTCTACTTCAAAGAATAGAAGTGTCACAAAAAGTATACTTATACTGAATGAAATGTATTCATTCATTCAATATAAAAGTAAATAAAAGATATGAGGAAAATAAACCTTTTCAGATTCAACACAATATGAATGTGAACATATTATTTTTGAATGCACAGAATCATTTCATTATATTCATGTAAATAGTAAGCTGTCTTAGAAGAATGTAAACAGTTAAAAGGTAAAAAGTGTATAAAGCTGATGGGTAATATTATATTAGATCAGCTATCATTAATGTTTATCAAATAATAAAAAAGGGAATCACTCATTTCATCTGACTTCTCATTCTTAATTTTATTTTGTTTATAAATGGTTCTGTTCAATGGTTTAAACGATTTTAGTTGTTTTTTTCTTACATTACTCTTTAACAAGCATCCTAACCACCTGGTCGACCATTTATCCATAGGCTATCATTATTATTTTAATCGCTTATTACTATTTATCAGAGTTGTGTCAGTATTCAATGCAAGAGAGTGCAAAAAAAAAAAATTTAAGAGGTAAAAAAATCTAAAATAACAACAATAAATATGTTGTGGTTTTAAATATTATAATCATTAATAATAAAATAGCTGGAAGAAAAGATGCATTGTGATAGCTCAAGAATCATTTTATAATTAAATTGTGACCCTCTTAATATTAACTAAATGAAATCTTGAGGCAAGTGAGGATTTAAATTTCTAAAAAAAAAGGCAAACAAAGCAATGACTTCAATTTAATATACACACAACTTTGACTAAATTATTATGAATTTAAAATGCATTTGAGGTCATTATTTTAAAAAAGATTACATTTTGCATTCATCATTGGCCTTTTTTAATATTTCAGTTCATAACACAAATTATTTGTATCATGTTAGTACTTTTGAAAACTGGCTTATGCTGTCAACTGATTAATAAATATTGACATACACTACCTGACAAAAGTCTTGTCACCTATCCAAGTTTTAGGAACAACAAATAATAACTTGACTTCTAGTTGATCATTTTTAATTAGGACAGTAAGGTCTGACTTTGCTTAGACAAAAGTTTTGTCACTTAACAGAAATAATGTACAGTATAGAATATAAAGTTATGGTGCAGTGGAAAAAGAATTAATATTGTGTATGACTCCCATGAGCTTGGATGACTGCATCTATACATCTCTGCAATGACTCAAATAACTTATTAATAAAGTCATCTGGAAGCGTTCTTGGCTTCTTGCAGGACTCCCAGAGTTCATCAGGATTATTTGGATTCATCTTCAATGCCTCCTCCTTCATCTTACCCCATTCATTTTCTTTCTGCTTAGTCCCTTTATTAATCCAGGGTCGCCACAGCGGAATTAACCACCAACTTATACAGCATATGTTTTACGCAGCGGATGCCCTTCCATCCACAACCCATCACTGGGAAACATCCACACACACTCATTCACACAAGTGCACTACAGAAAATTTAGCCTATCCAATTCACCTATACCACATGTCTTTGGTCTTGTGGGGGAAAACCGGAGCACCCGGAGGAAACCCACGCCAACACGGGGAGAACATGCAAACTCCACACAGAAACACCAACTGACCCAGCCGAAGCTCGAACCAGCGACCTTCTTGCTGTGGGGCGAACGTGCTACCCACTGCATCACCACTCATCTTACCCCAGACATGCTCAATAATGTTCATCTATGGTGACTGGGCTGGCCAATCCTGGAGCACCTTGACCTTCTTTGCGTTCAGGAACTTTGATGTGGAGGCTGAAGTATGAGAAGGAGCGCTATCCTGCTGAAGAATTTGCCCTCTCCTTTGGTTTGTAATGTAATGGGTAACACAAATGTCTTGATACTTCTGGCTGTTGATGTTGCCATCCACTCTGCAGATCTCTCGCACGCCCCCATACTGAGGGTGCTTTCACACTAGCACTTTTGGTCCGCACCCGGGTTCGTTTGACGTCATAGTACGGTACGTTTAGCTAGTGTGAACGCGTCTTCTGAACTCGGGTGTGCACCCGTGAACCGTACCCGAGTCCGCCTGAAAGAGGTGGTCTGGGGTACGGTTCATGCGAACTCTGGTACGGTTCACTTCTGGTATGAATGAAATCGTACCAAATAGAGGAAGTGAACCGGCAACTGTACAATAAACTATCGTTTTCATAACGTTCATTCGTGTGTGTGTGTGTGTGTGTGTGTGTGTGTGTATGTGCAGCAAGCAAAAAACAGAAATGTGCGCACATCTAAAAAATCTTGAAGGCAGGTGCTCGATCAGAAATAAACACTGTTTGAGTGTTAGCCTATTAAAGACTTTTTGAGAGCTAAAGTGGCAGTGTTGCCGATTTTTTTGATCTTTTGCTACTGTGTGTGTATGTGCGCCACGTATTGTACCTTTAGCGGGACTGAGCCAAGCACAGTGATACACAGTGATGTCTGCTTGTCTCCTCCAGAAACAGCTTCTGCAGACACTGTGTGATGTTCTGAATGTTTATAATATTTTTGCAGCAGACAGACGCGAGTCGCTTTCTGTATGTCCAAAACTTATGATTCAGTAAGAGCAAATCGACCGCGATGTGCGGAAGTCTCCATTTTGGCGCTTTGCTTTCGTGACTGTCACCTAGCAACAGCCATAAACAAAACAGCAGCTCTATGACGCAAGCGTACCGGGGTTCAGAAGGAAAAAAGACAGTGTGAACACAAACCAACCGAGAAGGTGGCAAGGGGTACAATCGAACTTGGGTACGGTCCAGGCAATTGAACCAAGTGTGAAAGCACCCTGAATGTAACCCCAAACCATGAACTTGACTGATTTCTGTAAGAATCTTGAGTCCATGCGGGTTCCAATAGATCTTCTGCAGTATTTGTGATGATTGGGATGCAGTTCAACAGATCATTCAACAGAAAAATCCAGCTTCTGCCACTTTTCCAAATGATCTTCTAGAAGTCTAGTTATTATTTGTTGCTCTTACAACTGCGATCGACGACAAGACTTTTGTCAGGCAGTGTACTGTGCATCCCTAAACACAAACATGCAACAATTACGCACTAAATGCATTCTGATTAATGAGTAATGCGAAAGAGAACTTTGGTGCAGTGCTGGCACAATGTCAGAGTGGCAGATGTGTGTGCCTCGGCAGACTGACATTCTTTGACCCGTCTCTGAATGGCACAGGAAGAAGCTCTACGAGTACAGGTCATTTCCTCCCAGAGCGGGGCATCACGAACGAAGCCTGCCAACCAAAAACTGCCCAGTGTTCTTGGCTTTTTCAAGAGCCCTATAAAACACTGTTGACATGATGAGCAGGAGAAGCTGTGAACCTTCACCGCCAACACCATTAAACTGAGCACGGGCCATCATCCAGTGTTACTCATTAAATGCCACTTAATGCAGGGAGGCTCCTGGCCTTTGGAAGAGGCTGCTAATTTGCTTGGTCGTCACAGCTTTTGAGCAAATCATTGCTAAGCCAATTAACACAAAACAACTCCGTAACGAAATGAACCATCAAAATAAATCAGTCTGCGATGATTGCAATTAAAACATTTCAAGCCAAACATTTGAAACAATAAGACGGTAATTTATCGTACAGTTCACCACAGCTGCCATGAAGAACACCGAAAGGTTCCTATTAGTGTCTGGACTTGAAAGGAGAGACTTTGTGTGGTTCATACACACTTGGTTCATTTGAACACATCTTGTGTAAAATAAAGAAATAAATAAATGATAAAAAAAGTTTTTCTTCAGATCATTAAAAGTCTGAGCTGGGTTTTGATCAGTAAGTTTGAACAAACTGTTGCGTAAGCTTCAACTCATTATGTTTATAAAGAAGCAACCAGTAAACCAGACATAGAAAAGAAAACACTTCTGCATCTGTTCAGATAAATTATAAATGAACGAACTACAACTATAGATGTGAATTCAACCCGGCCACTTAATAATTTGTAATTATTTAACATTTTGGTGAATTGTAATTGTCTAACAAAACAAAAGTCGGCAACAGTAAGTCGCTATATTTTCTCTGTAACAATAATGTGAACTTTTATAGACACATTTGGCCATTAACTTCTAAATGCACAATTATGCAAACACTGGAGTAGATTTCTCTGCATGAAAGACCCACAAATGGCAGATTAACCAACTGCTGCACTTCCAATGTGGTAGGAAATTAAATATGAAAGAAATGTGGAAGATGTGTTGAGATGATTGACAGAGAATGTAACTAAGCAACATAACGATCCGTTAATGAGAAAGCAGTATGTCCCAAAGCTCACATGCTCTTCTGTTTGCACATTCAAAATTTTCAAGAAACAGCATAATAGGAGAATTGTGATGCAGCAATCGATTATTAGCTTAATCTCATTAGTTTGAATGGAGCAAAGTTTATTTGTAAAATTGTCTAAAACTCAGCATGGCAGAGAAGCTGATGTTCATGTTTAGTATGCTATACTAGTTTTATGGTAATCCTCCAGTAAGCTAAATGATGATAAGAAAATTATATGTACTTTGTCAAATATCAGGGTGACGCAGTGGCGCAGTAGGTAGTGCTGTCGCCTCACAACAAGAAGGTCCCTGGTTCGAGCCTCGGCTGGGTCAGTTGGCGTTTCTGTGTGAAGTTTGCATTTTCTCCCTGCGTTCGCGTGAGTTTCCTCCGGATGCTCCGGTTTCCCCCACAGTCCAAAGACATGCAGTACAGGTGAATTGAGTAGGTTAAATTGTCCGTAGTGTATGAGTGTGAATGAGTGTGTATGGATGTTTCCCAGAGATGGGTTGTGGCTGGAAGGGCATCCGCTGCGTAAAACATGTACTGGATAAGTTGGCGATTTATTCTGCTGTGGCGACCACGGATTAATAAAGAAACTAAGCCGAAATTTTTTTTTATGAATGAATGAATGTCAAATATCAATAAAACCATAAATAACAGGTTATTAGCATATACATGGGAATAATCTTAACTTCAATATACCTAAAAGTTAAATGTGCTGTAAGTTTTTGACTTTTCTAAAGCATAAAAATACCATAATATGTTTGCAGATATTTAAGAAACATGCTAAGTGAACATTCCTGTTTATCTGAAAAACAATGCTAAAGCTTCTGCTTTGAAAATGGCGTTCCGTGCCAGAACGCTGTCTTTGTTTGAGTTATTTTAACCCGCCCAATGCCAGTTTAGACAATACATTTCAGCACCCCGGATTGCCTTGATGGGAAAAAAAATAAATAAAAAAAAAAAATTTGCATATTTCATTCAATTATTCAGTCAGGAAGGCTCTCAAAGCATGCGTCCGCGACAGATATGCGACCTCCGGTGGACAGTAGCAGACTCTGAAATGAGACGCAGAATCAGAGTCCCACATGAGGTTATTAATTAGCAAATAATATAAATATTACAAGCGTAAACATTAGGTGAGCAGGTTACATTAGTCGCGTTTCCACTATCACGCCTAAAGCAAGCCAGCCAGGGCGAGCCAGGGCCAGTCACGTTTCCACTGTCACTTCCGGGGCCTGATCGTGTCAAAGCGGGGCTTTCTCTGGGCCAGCGGCTGGCCTTTTTTTTTTTACCTTGGGCCAAAGAGGGCCAGCTGGGGCTTCGGGGCACAGTGAAAGGAGAGGCAGACTTTGCCCAAGTCTGGTAAAGATGGCATGCCGCCATTACACTAGTTTTCCGATCGCACATGAGTACATGCGCCAAACAAATAAATAAATAAACAAATAAGGGAAAGAGAAACATATAGCTGGTCAGTTTAAGACAGGCTATTCCAGTCTTTTTACTTATGATCGCCCCTTATGATTCCCTTTTAAATGTAATGCTGTTGCATAAAATAATAAAGTTTTAATTTATAAGTGACATTTCTTTGCTGCATCCTCCTTGATGTTTCAATAACACATAAAAATCTTTACACCATATTAGTGGATATTCAGAAACTAGGCTACCTTCTTTTCTGTCATCCAATCCTGCGCAGTGCTGCTTTACAAATGGATTGGGAAAAACTGCAAGTAAAAAATGTGTTTTATGTCCTCAAACAAGTGTTTATGTTTTTATATGACGTGGTCAAATTTAAAAATATAATTTTAAACGTAGAGCTTTATTAGTGAATAGCTGCTGAGCGCAACAAAATATAGGCTATATTTTATTACATGTTATTATGTGACAGGCGATTGGTCCGGCCCAGCAAGATAAAAGCCCTGGCTCGCACTGGCCCGACAGTGGAAATACGGCTATTGTAACCCCGTGTCCAAAATGCTATGTGGCGAGATTTGCAGTGATAAGCAATTTGGCTGTTTGCACCAGACGAAACACGACAGAAATTTAAATACAGCCATTCACAGAACATGCACTCACTCACGAAATGGTAAGGTTAAAAATCGAATTAATACATATTAACCTCTTTAACATTATTAAATGTAGATGCTGAATCACTGATATGTGTTGGTTTGCATTATTTCACAGTTCGACAGTTCAATTTTAAATGGTTTATTTTATTTTCAAGAGCTGAGGTGAACTATCTGCTGCTGCTTTCAGTAGTATGGCAATAAATGTAATGTAAAATGGCATTCAAACTCACATTGTCAGCATTTAACACTGAATAAAGCACGAGCATGTGATCGTTGTCAGTTTTCTGATATAGGTTTGAGGTGTTGGTTAGAACAAAAACTCCTTTTAATATGGAAAATATTCTTTCTATTGTGTGCTGTTGCTTTTATTCAGAATACGATTTAAATCAGGCTTTAGGCTTGATCGTCAGACTCGCTCCTTTTTGATCCTCAATCTGGCAACCTGCGCTTGCGTTTGTTTTAACACAGGAATGCAATAACTAGTTCAACCACTGGGTGTAAAACTTACATGCTGCACCTTTAAAAAAGTACTTTAAATTGTGTCATTAAAGCAATTCACAATTAGATGACCTTGAGACTTGGTAGGATAAAGCCTGATTTTGCCACTCTGTTTGTGAGCAGATTATTTTAAGCCACTAAATTCTGGAAACTTTTTAAGTACGTCGAACCAGTGAGCAAATACTGCAAAATAATCAGTCCAAAATAACACTGATGTAGAAGAAGAAAAGAAATCTGACTGATTATTATATGAGATCTTTATATAATAATGATTTGTAATTGGATGTTCATTTAGAGTTTCGAAGTGTACTTTTGTGGAAAGACACACAGTTAAATATTATATATATTTAATTCTATTGAAATAGTAACAATAACATTTATGTTAAAAATTATATTTAAAAACCTTTGCCTTACTCTGATGGACTTTAAAAACAGCAGTCCTTGATGTTCCATTAATGATCATCAGGCAAAACTCCCACAGGATCCATTGTTTGCACACACTCAACACCTTCTTAGCAGCCAGGAGTGCCCACTGCTCCTTATTAATCTATTTATTTCCTATTCATCTGTGGATCCACCTCCCATATGAGACGCACTTCAAGTGAAGGACGCTTGTAATTCAGAAGCACACCGGCATCTGTCCTTGAGGTGTGAAACCGCATGTGAGCCACGATGACCAAATGAAGGAAAGGCTGTGAAAGGGCATCTGATCTGATCATGCAGCGATGAACCATCAGACCCTGCGCCACTGGACCAGGAAGAGCTGGGTCATACAGAGTCCTGTTTTAAATCCGTCCGCCTCTACACAACCCGACCTACATTACAAGGGCAACAGTTTCCCCCTTTCATGTTTACATTTTTATCTAAACATAAAAGCTACTCTAAGTTACAAGGTCTCTTATTTTTTGTTTGTTTGTTTGTGTGTGTGCGCGTGCATGTATGTGTGTGTGTGTGTGTGTGTGTGTGTGTGTACTGTTTGTCTACAGCTGGGTCTCTGGCCTGAACTGATCATCAGGTTAGCAGACAGCTGTGGCTTGTCTTAATAGGAGATTTACAAGAGTAATTTATTTCCATAGAGATGAATCAAACACTCGATGCACTAGTCTTGATCAAAGCAGATGCTTTTCCTACTGATCAACATAGAGAAAACACATCTCAAGGAGAACTATAGGGAACAGCATGTCAACATTTAATAGAATGAACACCAATTTTCTGTGTAGTAGCAAATGTATATGTATAATTATTTTCTGAGGTTTGACATCCTTTTGGCACAATTCTACAGCAGGCTTTGGTTGTCAAAATTTCAAAATTTGTAACAGCAAAATTTGTATTTTTTTTTTCTGAATAATTTTCTTATAGTTTCATCGCATTTTATATACATTTTATGTATTTCAGTTGTTTTAATAGCTTTAAAATGTAAAGCACTTGGAATTACTTAGTGTTATAAAATGTTTCATGAATAAATCTGCCATTAATATTTTAAAATGCCAAAATATGGACAAAATCTTACAATGTCAAGTAACATTACATACATGTTTAAATTAAATGTACTTATTAAAATATGTAATAGAATGAGTGATCATGTAAATTTTTATTATATTTTTAATAATTAAAAAAAGTTTTGCTGACAAATGGATAAGGTAAAGCATAAAAAAAATAAATTACAAGAAATTAGTAATAATTTGTTTGGAAAATTAAAGATGTAATATGCTTTTTTTGTTTCAAAAAGGCTATACCTTTTTCATCTTTGACTAACATTTTTGACCTATTAAGAATGGCTGTTCCCTTTTAAACACCAATTTAAATTCTCCAAAATTAAATGTAAAAATATTGATGAATATCGAATATCTTAAAAATCTGAAAAAACAAACATAATATACATTTTAGTTATCTTATAGGATATTACATACTAAATAAACACACATACATGCATTTGAAGTTGTATTGATAATCTCTGAAGTGTGGTTTAATCAGCCTGATCTCACCAAACCCCACCCCTAAACCCAACCGTCATTGGGCGATAAGCAAATCATACTAAGTTGTACGAACTAGATCGTACAAATTCATACGAATTAGCCACTAAATCAAAAATTTACGAATTGCCGTGAGATTGCGTTGGGTTTGATCCATCTAAATCTGCTCTTACAGCTGCAAGAATGTAATAAGTTGCATAAAAAAAGACATGAATAATCAATGAAGAAAAAATTCACTTAAAAGGACAGTTCAAACATCAAGTTGCAATAAGACTGTAGGATGGTCCTCGCAATCCAGAATCTGTGGACATTTTTTTGCTATTTCTGAGCAGAATTTTGTAAAAAATAAGAATAAAAAAAATCTGCGGATTTATGCGGACTGATTTTGGGAGTATCGCAACTAAAAACTTGACATATGAAAAAAACTGATTATTTATTTAATGTTTACAATGCAAATCCAAATATTTGGTAACAAAGCAAGTTTCTCATATAACATCTACTAAAGACAGAAAATATTACTTTACAAACTGTATTGTAATTAAATCAAATGATCATTTTTCCTATTAGTCAATAATATAACTGAAATTAATTTAAAAGCTAAATAAATATAAATTTCCACAAGTTAATAAATAGACTTAAAGATGGGTTAAAAATCTGCAGAAATCTGCAATTCCGTGTGGGCCTAGAGTAATGTACCAGCTGTAGATAATACCTGTCCACAACTTTGAAAGATTCCCTTTCATCTCTCATGATACATTTCCCAACCACACAGAATCCAGATAACAGAGAGATAAATTGAGTTATTTCAGTGACAGCGCCTATAAAAAAAACCCATCCACATCAAACCAAATACCAAAGGACTTCATGCCCCAAATATGAACACTGCCCCAAATAATGCATCTCTGGGCGTACATGAACTCAATGGGACAATCAGGGGACCACTTCCTGGCAGCATTATAAAACAGGTTCATTAGGGACAAAATCATCCAGACTATTAATAGTTAAAAGCTATCATTACACAACTGTTATTTATGAAAGAAAATCTCACTTAAACCTTTAACCTGTAAATAGGGTTTGGAAAAGTGCTACCATTTCAATGATATGACAACAAGGAACAATACAACAGAAGCAAATTCACTAGAAGTTTACAGATGAAAAGATATTGAAAGCCAATATGGAAATGATCAGAAACAAGTGGCCTCTGTCAGCCTTCCCAACATTCATAAAGGATATAAAATAGTTTTTAAATAATGAGCGGCCTTATGTAAATCATACAGGTGTTATGGTAACAACAGCAGAGAGAGAAAAGACACACACATACACACAGTCATTAACACAGTGGTTGTTACTGTTACATGTTATTACTGAGATGACATTGTGATACTGTGTGTGGGTGCAAACACACACCCCCGCACCATAATTACTGTCCACAGCTTGATGCAGAGACTCTGCAGTCACAGTGTGCGTGCGAGTGTGTGTGTGTGTGAGTGATCAAAAACACAGACTGTGCAGGTGCTGAACATGCAAGTGAACATTCTTACAGAAACACCTCTCTGCACTGGAAAAAACACGATTTTGTGTGATCACATTATCAACATACTTATACTGCATAAGAGAAAGACACTGTGATCATTTGTGTGACATGCAGGCTTGAATGAAATGAGATGAACTGAAAACAAAGTGGAAAAATTGATATCCAATTGATCAAAACTGTTTGGCAAATATATTACCATTCAAACATTTGGACCTGTAAGGTTTATAAAATGTATCTTATGATCATCAATGACATTTATTTGGACAAAGATATAGTAAACGTTTCAGAACTCATACTAACATGCTGACTTATTGCTCAAATTTCTTATTATCAATGTTAAAGTGATTCTATTATATTAATTTCAAATATGACCTTTCTTGCAATGAGTAATGGGAAGGGTTTAAACTAGGGATGCACCGATGCCGATACTTGGATCGGATATCGGTTCGATATCGCATATTTTTGCTGGATCGGGTATCGACCAGCTGGTACCGATCCAAATCCGATCTTGCGCGTGCCCTATATTCTGTGTTTATAAGCCAAATAATAGGCTACATGAAGCCTATTTAAAGGCACTAGAACGTTGTCATGTAGGCCCACTATATCCGAAATGTTCTGAAGCCATTCTACAGTTTAATGTGAAGTACAGATGAATATTAAAGTGTTTAAATTCATGTTCAGTTCAGCCCTTCCCGCCGCTGCGCGGCTGCGCCTGTCAATCATTCTCCATTCATTCACAATTCAGTCTGCTTGTCGCATTTGACAACAGAAAAAACTTTCTCTAAGACTATTTGTTCCTTTTAGTCTAAATAATTAGTGGAGATATGCATTTAGTTTTGCATTAAATGGTTTCATTTTGACCTGCAGCAGGAGTTTATTTCATCATGTTTGCGCTGCTGTGTGTGTTAGATTAGATCGCATTTGCAATACTGGAGTGGAGACGGTTATTACCTGCTCTTCGCACACAAAGTAGGCCTACCTGAAATGTTTAATCAGAAAAGCCTCAATAATGCATTGGACAGATCCTCAACGCACTTATTTCTTCCATTTGAGCTGCTGTTTTGCAAATGTCTGCAGATACCGGAGCGCTGCGCGCTGTCTCCGATGCATCAAGCGCTTTCATTCACGTGCCGGCTGCATGCGCAGAGGTGAGGTGCGGCGCTCCGTATAAGATTAATCTTACAATGAGTTTGTTCTCCCATCCTTCAGATTGAGTTTATTTTTCTAAGGTGAATACTTTAATTGCTGCGAATAGTTTTAAAGTCTGGCCCATTGTGGTCACAGTAGTTTATTATATAAATTAAAGGTGAAACTGACGGGCGCAATATGGATTGTTATTAACAGAAAATGATTTAGCCTAATATAGGCTACTCTGAAACTGTGAATATTTCACTGTAATTTTATATATTAATATTTTATTAAACAGACCAGTTTGTGTTTTGGCTTTTGAACTTTCTCCGTCTCACTCACGGCGAGATTTGGAGAGGAATTATTAAGTAAAAATGGCATCAGACGGTTTAGTTTAATCTGCATCAAACCTGCAGGAAAATATCAGGCTTTAATTTAATATAATTAATAAATGTAATAAAAGGCTGATTATTTTACCAACGATGTCAATAGCCTATTGCAGATTTCAAAGAAAAATCTTAATATTAAAAAGGAAAGGACAATATCAGAAGGAATGCTCAAATAATGTAGCCTAGTTTTACAGCAAGCATGTTTTTAGTTAGATTGTGCCGTCTGTCATGTATACCTATAGGTCTTTTATTTTTTACTAAAGAAGATGATTTTAGTTTAGCACCAGAGCTATAGAAACTGCTAATTTCGGTTAATTTTGGCTCGTTAACCGAATGTTAACCACTAACAGATTAATATTAAAATATTAATAAAAATATAATTGACGTGCCTATATTTTGTATGACACATTAAATATTGCATTTTAAAATAGTTATTTATTTTAAATGCAAACAGCATCAGAACATAATAGAGCATCTTCACCTGCTGTGTTTTTAGCAGCATATAAAAACAGAATAAAATAAAAAGAATAAAATAAATCCTGCTCTAGATCTTTTCCTTAAATGACAAATGTAAATTACAAAACGAAAACACTGAATACTTTTTAAGAACCGGCAGGCTGTTTGTCCAATCATGTTTTTAAATATGCATTTAATTAATGTTAATTAATTAATGTTAAATATTACAAATCCCCTGTCAACATGTTTCATAGAATTCATTAGTTTAAAGATTATGTATTTAATTACGATTATGACTTATTTCCTGTCTCATTTGCGGTTAATGTGCGCGCGCTGCGTGTAATGAAAGACAATGAACCTAAAGGCTCTATGTTGACTTTTTGTAAAGTATTGGCTACTACATAGCATATAACAATTTTGTTGTTTACATATGATATTGCATTATTTGCATACATGTTTTTTTAAGCTGTAAATTGAAAGCCTCAGTTTGGTGTGAGGTCCATTATGCAAAAAAAAAAAACTTTAGATTTGTTTGATTGGTAGATTAGGCTATTAAAAAAATTATATTATATAAGAACTATTAATAACTGTAATTTTCCAAATGGAAAAAAAGGTTGGTTTGTTAGTTGAACACTAAATTACCATTAGCCTATTTATTGAGTTTATGACACGGCTCTGGCAGCACAGAGGTGATCCACGTCATCGCTGGCTGGTTTGTCAACAATTGTGTCAAACTATGAGCAGAAATATCCTTCTTTCATTTTGCTTCTTTGACAAAATATGTAGGCAAGTGTGGTTGCACGTTACTGTGACTGCACACGCTTTTCCATTGCAAAAACGCGAGGCGCACTGCACTGCCTTTATTGATGACAAGATAAAAAGGAGCGCGGTGCTCTTTTTATGCCACTAGGAAACGACTGAATCAGCTGAGCCGTATTGTGCGCGAGTGTTCCTGTCAGTAATTGTAATTTTTAATTGCATTATGATATTCAAGATTTGTAAAGTCATACAGCTTTGAATGACTTGAAACAGCGACCACAAGTCTCTCCTCCATCATTAAAAGATCGCCGAAGTCGTCTTGACAACACAGACACTGCTGTCACCTCAAAGAAAACCCAACCCCGCCTCTGCTTTCATTTGATTGAAGAATGAAAAAGAGGAGACTGACATAACACGCTTTTTCCGCTCGAGAGCACATAGCGCGCAATGGCAAAACATTAGTAAACCATGCAAAAGATGCACCTATCAGTCTCAACGCG
Source organism: Danio kyathit (assembly GCA_903798195.1). Lineage (NCBI taxonomy): Eukaryota > Metazoa > Chordata > Actinopteri > Cypriniformes > Danionidae > Danio > Danio kyathit. The sequence goes on along the minus strand of LR812538.1, from coordinate 32,830,560 downwards.
TTGGGGACAACAAAAAAACGGCACAGTATCGGAATCGGATCGGTATCGATCGATATTCAGAATTTTGGTATCGAGATCGGATCGGTTGGGAAAAAATGGTATCGGTGCATCCCTAGTTTAAACATACAGATATTTACAGAAATATTTTGAGATGCTTTCAGAATTTAGGATTTATTGCGATATGAATATAAATTTCACCAGATGATTTAAATAGCACTATTTGGAAATATTTCATTCATTTAGAAGTATTTTTCACTGCATCTGATTAAAATATAATAAATTACAAGCATATATGGCTTTATGGTTTTCTGGGGAGTCTTAACAGTATTCAAATACAAAAATTGAACAATCAAACATAAAATAACATGGTTATTGTTGTATAAATAATTTTATTTGCGTGGGATTTGGATGCTCTAACAAGGAGGCTAAAGACCATGGCCTTCAGGGTCTGTTGCTAAAGCACCTTTTGAGGTCAGAGGAGTGAGGTTTACCTGCAAAGAACTTCGCTAGCTGGCCTCCATTACACTCACCCCCTAAACCTCACTTCCATCCCTGGACGAGCCCCCAGTGTAACCCACCGATCTAATACTGCACCCAACCCGGTCTGAGCTGGGATCGAACTGGCGATTCATTGCATGGGAGTTATAACAAGGAGGCAGCATCTGTTTCTATAGGTCAGAGGAGTGAGGTTTACCTGCATAGCACTTCGCTAGCTGGCCTCCGTTACATGCAGAATGAAAGTTTTAATTTATTGAGAAAATTGTATATTCCAAATCTTTGAATACAGTTTCAGTACGTAAACAAGCAACAGAATTAAATATGCAGCAAGACACCATCTTTCAAAGCAAAATATCAATTAGGAGTCCAGTTATAGTCAGATTAACATGCATACATGCTGAATGAGCATTAGATTATCTAAAGCTAATAGTCAAAAAACAAAGAAAGAAAGAAATTCACAAAAACTAGACTGGCTTTCATGACAAAATGAAGGCAAAAATATGAATTATTGCTTTAGTTCAACTGATGAATTCAGAAAGTGCAAATACACTAGATTAAATGCTATTTAAAAACTGAGCAAATGCACTAATAACTTGTATACAGGGAGTGCAGAATTATTAGGCAAATTAGTATTTTGACCACATCATCCTCTTTGGATGTTGTCTTACTCCAAGCTGTATAGGCTCGAAAGCCTACTACCAATTAAGCATATTAGGTGACGTGCATCTCTGTAATTAAAGGGGTGTGGTCTAATGACATCAACACCCTATATCAGGTGTGCATAATTATTAGGCAATTTCCTTTCCTTTGGCAAAATGGGTCAAAGAAGGACTTGACAGGCTCCGAAAAGTCAAAAATAGTAAGATATCTTGCAGAGGGATGCAGCACTCTTAAAATTGCCAAGCTTCTGAAGCGTGATCATCCAACAATCAAGCATTTCATTCAAAATAGTCAACAGGGTCGCAAGCGTGTAGAAAAACCAAACCAAAAACCAAGGCGCAAAATAACTGCCCATGAACTGAGAAAAGTCAAGCGTGCAGCTGCCAAGATGCCACTTGCCACCAGTTTTGCCATATTTCAGAGCTGCAACATCACTGGAGTGCCCAAAAGCACAAGGTGTGCAATACTCAGAGACATGGCCAAGCTAAGAAAGGCTGAAAAACGACCACCACTGAACAAGACACACAAGCTGAAACATCAAGACTGGGCCAAGAAATATCTCAAGACTGAATTTTCTAAGGTTTTATGGACTGATGAAATGAGAGTGAGTCTTGATGGGCCCGTGGCTGGATCGGTAAAGGGCAGAGAGCTCTAGTCCGACTCAGACGCCAGCAAGGTGGAGGTGGAGTACTGGTTTGGGCTGGTATCATCAAAGATGAGCTTGTGGGGCTATTTCGGGTTGAGGATGGAGTCAAGCTCAACTCCCAGTCCTACTGCCAGTTTCTGGAAGACACCTTCTTCAAGCAGTGGTACAGGAAGAAGTCTGCATCCTTCAAGAAAAACATGATTTTCATGCAGGACAATGCTCCATCACACGCGTCCAAGTACTCCACAGCGTGGCTGGCAAGAAAGGGTCTAAAAGAAGAAAAACTAATGACATGGCCTCCTTGTTCACCTGAGCTGAACCCTATAGAGAACCTGTGGTCCATCATCAAATGTGAGATTTACAAGGAGGGAAAACAGTACACCTCTCTGAACGGTGTCTGGGAGGCTGTGGTTGCTGCTGCACGCAATGTTGATGGTGAACAGATCAAAACACTGACAGAATCCATGGATGGCAGGCTTTTGAGTGTCCTTGCAAAGAAAGGTGGCTATATTGGTCACTGATTTGTTTTTGTTTTGTTTTTGAATGTTAGAAATGTATATTTGTGAATGTTGAGATGTTATATTGGTTTCACTGGTGAAAATAAATAATTGAAATGGGTATATATTTGTTTTTTTGTTAAGTTGCCTAATTAATAGTCACCTGCACACACAGATATCCTCCTAAAATAGCTAAAACTAAAAACTACTTCCAAAAATATTCAGCTTTGATAATAATGAGTTTTTTTGGGTTCATTGAGAACATGGTTCTTGTTCAATAATAAAATGAATCCTCAAAAATACAACTTGCCTAATAATTCTGCACTCCCTGTATTTGCCAACATTCAGCTCCAATTCAATAGACAAGACTGTTGCTTGCCAAAAATGGCTATAAAATTAAGAACGTCTATAGAGAGCTGTAACCCACCAGGGTGCAGTCATTTTAGGAAGGTCCAGCTATTGAAACTGACAGTACCAGGGCCACAGGTGGAGTTCCAAAATGCTGAAATAAAGGAGAGAACGTGGGAAGGGGGGATGGTTTCCTACAGGTGCAGTGTCACTGGTAATGAATCACCACATCTTTCCTCCTCTGCAGGGACACAGACACTCCAAAGGCCAGTCAACAGATAAACAAGGTCATTTTGTATTAACAATTTTGTATTAATTCACTGTCAAAGTGTAACCTGAGTGCGTAGCGTGTAGGGCTGAGTTGTGTCTGTTGGCCATCTGAGACCCAGAAGAGACGTACTATGTTAAGACAGACACACAGATGCAGAGCTGTCACTGTATATCTATGCCCTTCGTTATTAGGCCTCCTCCAGGGTACGTGATACGGCTCATATCCTCCATTATGATCTCATTATGATCAATAAACTTGGAGGCCTGGAAATCCTGCCCTACACGGCAATAACTTACATAAGCCATTTCCTGTCAACCTGACTGTACGACACGAAGATGTGAGACTGTGCCGCTGTAATATCTCACTCTGGTATTGTAGAAAGCCAGGTGACAAAAAGGGAAAACATCTAAAGATTAATGACCCTGAATCAGTCAGTCTCTTAGACAGTGGTCACATGGACATGTTGAAATGGTAAAGGATGGCGAGGTGCATCCGCATCCTACAGTACTATTGCAACTTGATGTTTGAACTGTCCTTTCAAGTTAATTTTTCCTTCATTGAATATTCATGTCTTCCTTTGATGCAACTTATTACAATCTTGCAGTTGAGAGCAGATTTAGACGGATCAAATCACACTTCAGAGATTATCAATACAGTACAACTTCAAATGCATGTATGCGTGTTTATTAATATATCCATAACAAATATACACGCATGCATTATGTCAATACTCATTTTTTGAATAACAATTAATCATTTTTGTATGCATATATACAGTATATTTACTTCAGTGCTATTAACAGAGTTCCCACTCCAAACCAAATGTCAAATTCTCTGCGTTTCACTGACTAAAAAGCTGAATTTCTATGTCCTATCCACCTTATTTTTCACAGAAGTGTGATGCGGCCATAGTAACATTGTTAAATGTCTTAAGACTTACGGTCTCATTCACTTCCATTTATTTTAGGCAAAACAAAACAACTTATGCTGCTTGATGTTGTAAAAAAGTCATATTGTCTTAATATATTTTTTACTGCCATTTAAAACGTGGAGAAATAAGAATAAAAATCTCATGGAAAAATATGACTAACCATAACAACAGGCAAAATTTGAAATAGGCCTGTCACAATAATCAATATATCTATTTGAGGTGTCAGAATAGCTAAAAAAAAAAAAAACACTATTCACCTTATTCTCCGCGTACGAGCGGGCTCAGCCATTTGAATCATTTTGGCTCGAGACTTCCGGTCTCATTCACTTCCATTCATTTTTAGACGTTAAAAACAGCCCGTTCTGCTGCTTGATGTTGCAAACTGAGGTTTTCCTATTATATTATTCTATTTTGTCTGTATAATCATGCAAACACTTGTTTGTAAAGCGAGTAGTTTGACCGTTTTCAGCCGTTTATTATTCCTAGTCATTTCTCCCATAGGCAACTGAATCGGAAGTTCTAAAACAATCGCAAAAACGAGCGCACTTCCGCATTGAAGAATAAAGTCAATAGTATTTACTATAAATTACTATAGTATACGTTCATGTGGGTGCCTGACAACTGAAACCTAGCACTTTTTTTGCTAAAACGTATTATTATTTATTTAGGATATGCATTTTCACATTCTGATTCCAATGTCAAATTATTAAATTGTTAAAATGACTATAATTAAATGAAATATTCTTAAGAATAAAATATTATGTGTTCTTTGGAAGTGTGTACTTGAATTGTGATGATGATGATGATAGATATATATATATATATATATATATATATATATATATATATATATATATATATATATATATATATATATATATATATATATATATATATATATATATATATATATAGTCATTCTAGCATTATATAATGAGTGGCATAAAATGGTCTTAAAATGACAATATTATCGTTTATTGTAATATATTTTGGTGCAATATGTCGTTCGACAAAAAAATTGATATCGTGACAGGCCTAACTTAAAACAAAGCATTTTTTTTTACATTTTTATAAAAATGTAGACTACATTTTGATAAAACTACACAAACTACACAAAAAAAATCACTAGAACCAAAAAAAATATGAAACTCCATAACTTTCAATGTCTCAATGGAATAGACCTTTTAAAATTCCATGATATTCCATAAATCCGATGACCTCTGAGAACCTTGCATTACTCCAGCCAATGCAACATCAATTATGTCAATTTGGGGTTGGGCTTTTAATTTCACTGACCAACTGAAGATGTATTTCAAAACAATGAGTACGTTTATATGGACACCAATAATATGACTTTAATGCAATTAAGACAATACTCTGATTAAGAGTCTACAATGTAAACAGTGATTTTTGATTCATTTAATCCGATTAAGGTCATAATCGAACTAAACAGAAATGGAATTAAGACATGTGGAGTGTGCCGATTTTAGTCGCATTATTGAAGTGCAGTACAGACATGTAAACACTGAAATGAAACTATTACTGTCGTGCAGGATTTTCGCCACATTTTGTGACAGGATAGTCCATACACACACAGCTGTCTGACACTATTCTCTGCATCTACAGAGTCAGTGAAGGACCACAGACACCCGCATCGCGAAATGCAGAGGTTTTTTCCCCCCTCCAGCATGTGGTATCAAATTCTATCAAAACAACACTCTTCCAGCAGTTCATACTCGTATCCAATATCTCGTTTGTCACGGGGGACATGCATGAAATGTTCCTGAATGAAAGTGAAAGTGCCAAACTGCAGTTAAAGTCGACAAATAAAAAATGAAACACCAGAAATTACATGAAACTCCAGAGGAAATGTATAAAGCGTGGTGACGCAGTGATATTAATCGAACTATGTGCTATAACATGTAAAACGGGATAATGAAAAGAACATTCAAAAAGCAACTCATGTAAACACCTTAATCATATTATTGTCTTATTCAGATTAAAGCAAATAATTCGATTACTGATGCCCACGTACACGTAGTCAGTGATTATTTATTGTTTGGTGAAGCTTATGGAACTAAAATAATATTAGCTTTAACATTTAATGAGATAGATCATCCAAAAATGAAATTTTCTCACCATTCACTTACCCTTAGGTGGTTGTAAACTTTTATAAATTTGTTTCTTCTGTTGAACACAAAACAATATATTCTGAAGAATGCTGGGGGGAGGGAAATGAATCCATTGACATCCATTGATGGAACAAAAATACTATGGAGGTGAATGGCCTTCTGGTAAAGAGTAAAGAGTCTTCCTTTGTGTTCCATAAAAGAAATAAACTCAAACGAGTTTGGAATGAGTGGATTATTAGTATATGATGACAAAAATAAAGTTTTTTGGTAATCTATCCCTTTGACTGTACAGGAAATTTTCATATGTGAATGATTTTGTGGAAGATTTTTGATCAATTTCAACACCAGAAAAACAGCTGTATTTCCTTGGAAATCTATTGGAACAACATTTATAATATAAATAACTAAAATCAATCAGATGGCACCCCAATAGCTTGTCATATTTCAAACCACCATTTCATTGAGCTACAGCAGCTCTTACAGACATAACAAAAAGTCACCAAATGACCCTCTTACTTCTGTATTTGTAGATAACCGATGCTCTACACCCACCTATTTGCTCACAGCCACACTATCTGTGTCAAAAGAGTGTAAATTAATGCCTCCATTATGTAGCAGTGAGAATCGTACCATCCTTCCACACTCCCCCACTGTCTACAATATGAGTGTGAGCGGTTTACCCTTCATCCCCTCATTTCTGCTCGGCTTCAGCCCTCTCCTCTTCCTCCTCCCATTCTCACCGTCTGCCTGTTGTTCGCTGCCCCAAATCATGACGATCATCCCAGCCCAGTGGGAATGACCTCCTCCCAGCCATTCACATCTGTGTCTGTCAGCACATCCACAGGCAGCAGCACATATTCATCCTGAGAAACGGCAACAGCAGCACATCCCCATCATCATCATCCTCCACCTTCGAGATTACAGGAGATGCTACACTAACACTGGCTTGGACTTTGGTGTTGAGGTCATAACTTGAGAGAAAGCTTTTTTCTTTGACTTTCTTGAGAACTGGAAAAAAACATCTAAAAAGGGAGAAGATATGCCTACTATTTCAGGATTATAATCAAGATTTTGGATATCCGAGAGTTGACAGAAGAAGAAAAGGTTTGGGATGGGTAAAAATCTGACCAACCCAGATCTGTCGATGGAGTTCAATGTTGAGAGATGAAAACAGTAAGTTTTTTTTTTATGAAAACCTATTTTATAGTAATCATTAAGCAATTAAACTATCTGAATTGAAGTTTTGAAGTTTGATTTTAAAAATTGCCAATTGATAGTTACTGATTAATAATCAATTTAAATTTTAATGATTAAAATTTAAAAGCACAACTAAAATACTAAATATCATTTTCTCTCATCAACGTCATTGTACACCTGTATGACTGTACGTCTCCATACAATGCAAGCAGTGTTTGGTAAGTTACTTAAAAAGTAATAGATTACAAATTACTGACTACTACTGGAAAATTGTAATGATTACATTACTAATTATTTCATGTATAAAGTAATCAGATTACTAATTACTTTACTTTGAAATTACTTTTAAAACATAAAATATACCTATAAAAATGCAAAATAAACTGCAGCGCTTTCAGTAATTTAATATTCACAAAAAAAAAACATTATAATGGGTTGATTACACAGCAGCTTGACATATTCATAGACTTGAGAGTTTGCCTAAAACTTAAAATTCTCTCATCATTTACTTGTTCCAAAGCCGTTTGTCTTTTTTAACACAAAAGAAGAAAACTGGATACCTGTAACCATTGACACCCATAGTATGAAAAAGCATTGCCATTTTTGAGTGTTCTGTGTTTGTCTGGGTAATTAGTCTACCTAAATCTGTATATTCCAAAGTATGAAGCTGATCAGTCAGTTCTTGTCACGGGACTCGCGGTTTTCAACTGAGTTCGCCTGGGAAATGCAAGCGTGCGCAATATGCACTCCAAATATGAGCTCCAAATGTGTGTGCAAAAGATGCAATATGCGAATTAGCCAATGAACAGCCCCATAAGCAGCTACGCTTCTCTTCACGTTCAGAAGATACTTTCACTCCCAATCCTGCACAAGAATTAAATTACTTTGATTTCCTTGAGCGCAAAAACAAAAATATTGTTGTGAAATGCAGTCTAAAGAACTTTCGACTGCATTTCACAACAATATTTGTTTTTATGCTCAAGGAAATCAATGTCTGTATTTCCACTTGAAGAAGCAACCACTCTTGCCAGCAACCATTTCAGCTTGTGTTTTCCACCAATTTAAAAGCGCATGCTTATTATTGACGTTGCAGCCGAAAACGTGATTTAAAAAGAAGCATTTTTTTTCTTCCAAAAACTATATTTGTAACGCAAGTAACGCAATTACATTGATTTTAGTAACTGTAATCAACTTACACAAATTTAAAATGTAATTCGTTACATTACTGCATTCCCCAAAAATACAATTAGACTACAGTAATGCATTACTTTGGAACGCGTTACACCCAACTCTGAAAGTAGGACAATTGTGTTTTATGCAGTTTAAAAACTCCTTAACAATATAGTTTTATGAAATTATGATAATATAATCATATAATTATAATCTCTCTAGACTTTTTTCACGATATCCTATATGTTTCACAGAAGAAAGGTTTGGAACCATAAAAAGACAGAATAAATGATTTTTAGATGACCTAACCTTTTAACAAAAAAAAAAAAATAAAAAAAATACAACAACAAAAAAAGTTCACCTACACTCTAAAAATGATGGGCTGTTGTAATCCAGGATTGGGTGAGATATGGACAAACCCAACAGTTGGAATAAAAAAAGAATTAACCCTATATTGGATTTTTCCATATCTGACCCAACGTTGGGTTGCCATTTTTTAGAGTGTAATGTGTGAAATGAACAAAGAAATAAACATGTGCTAGAATCTATAATCACTGAAGCAGATATATACATTTCAGGAAGTTTTTTTTAAACATTGTAGGTAATTTATTAGAGATTAAAGCAAAAATCATAACACTAATCAGAGCATTAATTAATGCAAGGTAATATCATTTTTACAGGATATATATATTGATGTTATTTTACTGTGACTAATAAAGGAGATTAATAAAAATTGTAATAAAATATTTATTAAAGACCATTTTACCCATTTTTGTAAAAAAAAAAAAAAAAAATTAAAGAACAAACTGTAGGGAACAGTATATGGCAGTATGTTCTCTACATGTGTATTCATAAGGAGTACAGTGTGAGTTGTATTAGAACTTCAAAGAAAATACACCTATTTATTGATTTAATTCATTTGACGAGAAAATATCCTAAAGTTTGAATAACTATTCTCCCAACCATAAAAATATGGAAATTACTTTTACTGTAATTTCTTATCACAATGAAAAAGACATGATTTTAATCAGCATTTGTTATATTCTCTAATACATATGTCTTAAAACATTCTTGTGCAAAATACATTAACTTGAAAAGTTAATTTACTTGAGAACTTTCTTTACAATCCAAATTTTTTATTATTTTCATTACTCAGCATTTAATGCAATGACTTCTTGAATTTAAGACTTTGACCTTTTTAAGGCCTTAATTTGCATAAAGGCAAAATAAAACTTGCAGAAACCCTGAAATACCACATAAACATTTTATTTGTTTGCTTTATTAATTTTTAAAGTTCCTGCAAACATACTATACTGAACTGTGCTTACAATTCCAACTCCTTACCGAAACCAAAAATCAATGCAAAGCTAAGATAGCTGCGTTTACAAACTGTTTAAATATTCAGCCATGTTAAGCGAGAAACTGTGCCCTCCTCAGGGATCTCTACATCAGTTTCATCTGAAAGAGATCATTATTACCTGATACTACAAGGTAGCAATGACCACATTCCTACTCATCGTGTGTCTTCAAAATAGTGTGAGTTTCAGGTTCATTCTGAGAGCAACAAAACAGCCAGAGTTCTTTAGCTTTATCCTGACTCTGGCAACAAGTTCACCGCTACACTGACAACAAACAGTGGATGAGGCTGTACACATTCAAAGATGTTGTTATGAGGTTTTGACAGATTAATCTCTGATCAGCTGTGAGATTAGACAAAATAAAATTACCCATCTGTGTGACAGTAATTTGCAACAAAAATGATTGCACAGAGATTTGCTAGCGTATGAAGCTGCTCGGTAAACAGATTTTAAGTGGTTATCTGACAGATGCAGTTTTCTTTACAGTAACGGTCTGAAAGATACGCTAGTAGAGACTATAATATGCCATTCACAATTATAGCAATTCTGTTGCTGAATGCAGATTCATTTCTTAGGGAATACTTTCTCATTTGGATAAAATATGGCTACACCTGTGTTCCTGCATATGACAAAAAATGGTTAACAAGCCAGAATGAGTTTTCTATGAAGTGCATAAGGATTACCTAAATGAAACTGATAGATTAAACTTCCCTGTGGGCAACAAACAGCTGCAAGCACCTGCTAGGATGAAGTTGACAACTCATACGTTTGATCTATCCATTTCTCTGGTTATTTGCCTAAAGCAATAAGAATGCTTGTGTAAATTAAATTTAGATTATATGGAATTATGAAAATGAATAAAATTAAAAGTGAGTTTACACATACAAAAAACTTTTTGAAGGTAATAATTCATCCAAAAATGAAAACCGTGCCATCATTTGAAGAATCCTGCAAGTATTTTCAGAATTGCTCATTTTCAAATATTTACATTTGGAAGACATTTTGTTAGACCTTTTTAGAATAAAACAAATCTTAACATTTTACTTAAACTCATACATAAGAAATCCTCAGAACATAATTTTCAAGTGGTTTCTAAATTTTTTCCAAAGATGCACATTTATAAATTAAGGTTTTAAAAATGTCCATGATTTTACCAGGTCTAGAAATCACACGTTTAAAAGACAGAACCCAAGTCATGTGAACCCAGGTTAAAGAGATAATTTACCCCAACAAAAATTTTATTTAAAACACAAAAGTAGTTATTCTAATGAAAACTGAAAAGCTGTAACCATTGTAGTGTTGTCGTGATACTGAAAATTTTAAAAACGTCAATTTCCCGCTAACATTTGAGCGCTTTAGAGCGCATTTGTGTTGTGCCATTGGCTGTTTCTCAATATGCGTTCTTCAGGGATCTTGCGTCCTTGTGTTCTCGTGTAACATCAACTGCCAAAATTCAGTTCCAAAACTCAAGACCGCAAAAATGGAGGACGCGTGAAAGTTCCCAGATGTGTTCTTGATATCAAGAACGCATCGATACAGACTTAAGTGCAAAACTAGCTCAAGAAGGAGGTGGGAAGCGCAGCATTTTGTATAGATTTATTATTAAAGTTCAGAGATATAATAAATTTTTCTCAGGAGTTTCCCTAAGTGAGACGGTGAAAGTAAACATTAACATGAAAATCTTAATACAGGCATAAACACATTAAGGGTGTTCATTTGCTGAAATTTGTATTAAAATTTGTTTTATTTGTATAGTGCAAAGTATATTTGTAAGGTTTTTATGCATAGTTTATATTGTGAAAAGGGGAAAAACAATAAATCGTTGTATGAATGCTGTAATGTTTAAATTATTTTCCGTTAAAATGCGTGAAGGTCACGTGACCATCAGGAAGAACGCAGCATCTCATTTTTCACATGACACGTTCTCTGTTCTCGCGATCTCCCGAGTTCGTTCTTCCGAGGTAACTTGGCAAGACCGGTCTCCACAAGAATGCAAGTCCGTTCTTTGCGTTCTTGGAATTGAGAAACAGCCACTGTGTTCACATGCTCAATAGAAATGACTGTGATTGGCCATGAAGGTCACCGAACTCACCCCTGTTTACTGAGAGTAACTACAGATACAGGGACATTGGAGGGTTTTAAAGATGTCAGCTTATAAACAGACCAGCTGAAATGAGCAATTTGCTGATGAATCACCTGATCTTCACAGCTTTAAAACGCTCCAGTGTCCCAGTATCTGTGGTTACACTCAGTAAACAGTGGTGAGTTTGGTGAACTGATTACCTTCACGGCCAATCACAGTCATTTCTGCTAAGCACATGAACACAACGGCAAATCAGTGGTGTTTAAGAATGCACTCAAATGTTAGCGGAAAATGGACGTTTTTAAAATGTTAGTACTGACTGATATTGAATTCTAGTATCGTTCCAACACTTAAACCATTGACATCCATAATAGGAAAAACAAATACTTTGACAGTTAATAGTTATAGGTTTTTGTGTTCAAGAAGTTTTGGGTGAACTATTCCTTTAAGAAGACTTTGCCAGGTCTAGAAATCACACTTTTAAAAGACAGAACCCAAGTCATGTGAATCCAGGTTAAAGTGATATTTCGTTCTAAAATAATTTTTATTTACACCACAAAAACACAAAAGTAGCTATTCTGATGAAAACTGAAAAGCTGTAACGATTGTAGTGTTGTCACAATACTGGAATTCGTAAAGATCAGCTGGTTTGTTTATAAGCTGACATACGAGTGATCTGCTGATGAATCAACTGATCTTCACAGCTTTAAAACGCTCCAGTGTCCCAGTATCTGTGGTTACACTCAGTAAACAGTGGTGAGTTTGGTGAACTGATTACCTTCACGGCCAATCACAGTCATTTCTGCTAAGCACATGAACACAACGGCAAATCAGTGGTGTTTAAGAATACACTCAAATGTTAGCGGAAAATGGACGTTTTTAAAATGTTAGTACTGACTGATATTGAATTCTAGTATCGTTCCAACACTTAACCATTGACATCCATAATAGGAAAAACAAATACTTTGACAGTTAATAGTTATAGGTTTTTGTGTTCAAGAAGTTTTGGGTGAACTATTCTTTTAAGAAGACTTTGCCAGGTCTAGAAATCACACTTTTAAAAGATAGAACCCAAGTCATGTGAATCCAGGTTAAAGTGATATTTCGTTCTAAAATAATTTTTATTTACACCACAAAAACACAAAAGTAGCTAATCTGATGAAAACTGAAAAGCTGTAACGATTGTAGTGTTGTCACAATACTGGAATTCGTAAAGATCAGCTGGTTTGTTTATAAGCTGACATACAAGTGATCTGCTGATGAATCAACTGATCTTCACAGGTTTAAAACACTCCAGTGTCCCTGTATCTGTGGTTACACTCAGTAAACGGCAGTGAGTTTGGTGAACAGATGACCTTCACGGCCAATCACAGTCATTTCTGTTGAGCACATGAACACAATGGCAAATTAGCTGTGTTTAAGAATGCGCTCAAATGTTAGCGGGAAATTAACGTTTTTAAAATTTCAGCACCGTTTGGTATTGAATTCTAGTATCGTGACAACACTAAACCTTTGTCATCCATAGGAAAAACAAATACTTTGACAGTCAATGGTTATAGGTTTTTGTGTTCAAGAATTTTTGGGTGAACTATCCCTTTAAGAAGACCCCCTGTGCAGAGACTTCAAGTGTGCCCAGGCTCTTGGTTGTGGACCACTGGACCAACTGAGAATAAAGTTTTAATTTTTAGGCAAATTACCCATTGGATGAACCCAGATTAATTTATGATTTTGGTCATAGTGAGAAAGCTCAAGGGTAATAGAAGGACGTTCCTCTACTTTGTTTCACTCCCTGGTGAAAGCTGAATTACACTCATTTTATACTTAATCAGTCCGTTACCTCCACTCTCACTAATCAGAGCCTGCTGGCAGAATCATAATGAGATAAAAGACAGAGTGTTGCGCATCGCAGGAGAGGCCAGGCAACTTTAAAAAACACACAGAGCCGAACAAACCGGAACAGCCGTCTTTCTATTTATAAAACTGAAGTTATTATACTGAAATATTTGACCAAGAGGTGTGACAATGTTTATACACCTCGCCAAGTCAAACAGTAGCCTGAAAAAGATATGTTTTCATGGTTTAAATTTAAAAGTCAGAAATAATTCTTCTTCAAAAGCAGTCTGGTTAATGCATTGAACTACTTTTAAGTCAAATAATAAGCAGGGACTTTCTTTTGTTGCGGTCAACCACACTATTTTGATGGACAAGCTGTACTACACAAATCCTAAAGTCGTGAATCCAGAGAACAGATACAAACTACACCCACATTGGCAGGGATCAGTGAGTTGAAGCTCTGATGACTAATCGTGAATGTGCAGCAAATGACACAGGAAAACATGTAGAGAGCAGCAAAACAAATTAAGTGCTTCAGTTTTGTTTGGAGTACAACTTTAACAGTTTGGCAACAATAAACAGATTGCTATTAACACATGATATTTTATGGTAAGTGTGTTTGCAGTGCAAAATATAAAACTGTACTGATATGCACAATTGATGTATGGTCTTTTTTTGCAGTACCACAAGAGGCAGTGCCATCCTGCAGTACTTCACTGTCATAAAATTAGATGACACAAATATATCTCATGAATATCAATGTGGCTTTCGAGGAAGCAGATTAGGGAAATGAGAGGCGAATCCCACGAGGTAACAGTGTAATGCAGTCTTATCCTGTACTTATCCACACTTTAGGCTCATTATATTTGAGGAACAAATGCCTTTATAATGGTTTAATTTTAATAATTAAACATGCGTTAATGACCTGCCCTTGAACAAAGTGTACACTGTCGATATTCACTTAGTTAACTTTACAGCACATGCATTTTGCTGGCTATGGGCATTTCCTGAATAGCTTTTACAGCTGATCTTTCAGTCCATAATATTGTAGTGACATTAACGTACTGTAAACTTAGTAACTAAATCATTTTGACTAAGGTATATCTTTAAAAACTGAAAGAGTACTGCTGACGGACGGTACTAACTAACTTTGCCCTCTGAATAAACATAAACAAAGAACATTGATCACACTTAAGACAGGACAATCAACACAAACTGAAACCGCGTGTTTTTTTTTAAAGAAAACAAGTGGTAAATGCGGATTTCACCATTTCCAGATGCGAAAAGCTCTCGAGTTAACAATGTTCCTTGCAAACGTATTTGCCAACTAACTGATCAAAACGATCGTGGGAAAATGGAAACAAAACCTTCATTGCGGCACATTTATAAATGCAACACTGATGACCCATGTCTCCGAACAATTCTTCTACTACTTGTTTGAATTACGGTTGGCAACACAACGTGGCATCTCTCTGTCGTCTGAACACTGTAACAGGCAAAAACAGGTTTTGCCATATCATTAATGAAGTTGCACCTCATTAAAAATAGAATACGCTGATTGGATCGAACCAAGTCTTTCTCATGAATTAATGATGAAAACACAAAGACGTGACGTTGTACCGGCCGGTACAGACATCCAGTGTCCACGCTGGAATTTACACAATGACCTCATTGCCGTGACGCAGCTTCAAAATTTATTTTTAAACCAGAAGAACGAATTTACTGGAAATAACGCAAAAACAACCAATGTTTTTGTGAAATATATGTGTCCTTATAGTGTTTTTAGCCACGTGGGACATATACATATATATATATGACTGTATGTGTTTTTGGGGTTTCGTGACCCTTTAAGTAAACTTTAAAAACTAAACCAATATTTGCTAACAGACTAGACTTGCTTTTAGAGTACCATAAAAGCTGGGTGTAAATTTCTTTTTTCATGTGTCTGAAAGTCTCATCTACTCCATTATGATGAAATTATATACAGTATTTCTGTTTGAATTTATCATAAAATGTCATTTATATGTGACGGCAAAGGTTAATTTTGAGCATTATTAATCCAGTTTTAATATGATCCTTAAAAAATCTATTTAAATATCATAAATTGCACAAAAATAATCCAGAATGCTGGCGAAGCCAAGAAGAAGCAGGTGCCCTATTTCATGTATTGTATGGCAATGGCCAGAAATCCAATATTTTTGGAGAAAGGTGCATGAATACCCTGTAAAGATATTGCAGACCCAGTATGACTTTTGCCCAAGCTAATACATACTTGGTGACCCCTGTCCCTTAAGTCACATGAAAAAAGCTAAATCACAGTGGATACAGAGCTGTGTCATGCTAGACAGATGGGTGATTGCCAAAAACTGGAAATCTTTTAGTAGACCTCCAATCTTTGAGTGGATCTTAGAGTTAGGATGAGCGGCAGCTTTTGAAAAACTTTCCCAGTTTACATGGAAGGATTGAAATTTATTTTGATAAATGGAGAAAATTTCTGAATTTCTGTGACCCACAATGCAAGCAAACATGTAATGAGACAAAATAATAATTAAAGCTATGATATTGGCAACCCCCACCCTCTTTTTATTTTTTGAACATGTTTTGAGTTGGTTTATTTCCTCAATTTATATGACATTATTTATTTATTGTATTTTTATGTTAACACTATGTATTTGATATTCATCTGCATTATTTGCAAATAAGAAAAATAAATAAAAAGTTCAAATCATAAAAAATTAATAATTTGCTGCTAAGAAATATTATTTAAAATATTTTGTAGCTTTTTGTTAAAGTCTTTAATGTCACTGTTGATCAATGTAATGCATTCTTAGGAGTAATAGTATAAAATTCTTTAAAAACATTATACACCCTCAGGTGCAAAAGCAGTCACTGAGACGCTACCCTATCAAAAGGTCAATTTTTGTACATTTTAGGTATAAAACATGTACCTTCAAGGTACAATATGGAGCCCTTAGGTACTAATATATAACTTTAAGAGACTATTATAGATCAATTAAGCACTAATATGTACTCTTTTGTAGATTTATTTCTGAGAGTGTAAATAAAAACAAGGTTACTGCAGGTCAAATTTAAGACTTTTTAAGACCATCAAGATTGAAAATTTAAGACTTAGGTAGGGGTTAACGCTAAAGATTTTGTTAATGGACCAGCAAAAAAAAATTATTTACTTGCCTCATCAAGAAACAAATTCAAATTAGTACATTTTAGTCACGTATTTTAAACATTGTGCCAAATCAAGCAGACCCTAGTTGTATACATGCAATTTTTTTCAACTTAAAAAAAAAACTCTTTAAAATTTTAATAAACTAAATGTATGCACAACATACTGTTATAATATTAATTAATATTAGCTAATATTAATTTTGCTAAAGGTTTTATTGAGATGTATTCTTGGTGATTAGATGTGTGTTGGATCGATTGGGTAGTTTTACATAAACAAAAGGAAAATTAAGACCTGTTTAAAATAATTTAAGACAATATTTAAGACTTTTTAAAGGCCTAAAATTTAGTTTTTGAAATGTAAGACTTTTTAATACCCCACACGGACACCCTGAAAAAGTCTTAGAGCTAATTTATTTTTCAGGCAGGAAAAAACTTAAGCCTGTAAATGGGAATGATCCTTGACTGCGTTATTTGTAAGCATGGTTAAATCTCCTTTATTAATAAGATCAAACCATACAACAGAAATTTAGTAGTAGTCCTAATTTAGTATCACAATACCACACAGAAGGCCAGCTGATTAATACAATCATTGTAATACCCAAGTCCTGTATCAGAGACACGAGATGGAAAATAACAGATTTAAGTGAGTATTCAGGTCTTACCGGCTGATGAGAGGAGGACGTGATAGTCTGTGCCTCTCTGTGCAGGAACATCTTCGTTCATTTCTTCTTTTTCTGATTCTTTGTAACGGTCCCAGTTGGACTCAAGCTTTCGTCTATTGAAGGAGTTGTCCTCCTCCATGTCCTCAACGTTTTCCTTGTCATCAGGCTCATCTTGATTCTGAATAGTAATCGAAAAAATTACGATAGGGAAGAATTTGCAAAATTAGGAATATAAATGCTCACATGCAGAAAATCCACTAAATTTTTTAATAGTTATTACTGCAGAAATACGCCAAAATTGCTAAGAAGCTTAATTGTAGTAAAAGTAACACGCTAAACTTTCCAAATAAAAACAAAAATCTAACAAAAACAAATAAATAGATAAAACTGTAATACCTGTTATGTCTTTAATTTCGTATTATTAAATATATATTGGGCAGCATGGTGGTGCAGTGGCTAGCACAATCGCCTCACAGCAAGAAGGTCGCTGGTTCGAGCCCCGGCTGGGTCAGTTGGCATTTCTGTGTGGAGTTTGCATGTTCTACCAGTGTTGGCGTGGGTTTCCTCCGGGAGCTCTGGTTTCCCCCACAAGTCCAAAAACATGTGGTATAGGTGAATTGGGTAAGCTAAATTGTCTGTAGTGTATGTGTGTGATTGCAAGTGTGTATGCATGTTTCATAGTGATGGGTTACAGCTGGAAGGGCATCCGCTGCGTAAAACACACTGGATAAGTTGGCGGTTCATTTTGCTGTGGCGACCCCTGATTAATAAAGGGACTAAGCTCAAAAGAAAATGAATGAATAAATATATATTAACACAATGTTTTGTTCTATTCTTGCTTTGATTACTCACTTACTCGTATTGTTCTCATTTAAGTCGCTTTGGATGAAGATGTCTGCTAATTGAAAAAATCCTTGGCTACTAACTTATCGCCAAGACGCAAATATATTACTGTACAGTACAGTACAGTATAGTAATGTTACCAGAACAACAACACTAAATATGCACAAATTTATTAATGAATTACAGTCCAACATTGTGAGTATCTCTAAATGAGTTTAGTTTATTGTAAAAAAAAAAAAACTAGATGGCTCATATATTTGATACCAATGGCGGACTATAATGGGTAAAACTATGGCTAACTTTGTCAATAAAAAAAATTGTCAGTGTGATTTTTATTGCTGATACTCACTCGTCGAAAGTCTCTGAAGTCTGCAGGAGGACCGTGTTCTCGTCCTCTTCCTCTACGATGATCCCGTTTTCCTCTTCCCCGATGCTGGTGTCCTGCTCTTCCGCGTCCCCTGTGCTCTCCAGCATCACCGCCACCTCCTCTTTTCCAGTGACCACCGCGTCCACGGCTGTTATGTGCGCTCTCCATGACGGAAAATGAAAGAATAAAACTAATGCCGAGACTGTAATGGTGTAACTCCAAAACATGGGTTACATTTAATAGATCCCTCTTGAATGGATAAACGTTCCGCACGTTTACTAGTTCCGCCTAATCATGAAGGCAGAAGCAGATATAAAATCCAAGCTGGTGGAACTGGGGAAAAATATGAGTATAAGAAGTAATAGGACCAGTTTTTGGTATATGTAAGATCTTAATGTGACTTTTTAAAGTTATTCGTTGGCTATAGAATTAGGCAGTAGTCTAATTATAATGTGTACAAATAAATAGCAAAAACTCCATTTACTGCATTCATTGATTCATTCATTTTCTTTTCAGCTTAGTCCCTTTATTAATCTAGGGTCGCCACAGCGGAATGAACCGCCAATTTATCCAGCATATTTTTTACGCAGCGGATGCCCTTCCAGCTGCAACCCATCTCTGGGAAACACCTTTTTATTGCAATAACAATAGGCAATTACAACAGATAGAAATACAAACAGATAGATATATACTGTAGTACAAACAATACAAATATTACTTTTTTGCAACAGGAGAAATGTGACCTTTTTAAAGAAATATAATAAAGGAAAAGCAAAAGAAAGACAATGAGAAAGAAAAAGAAGAAACAAAAAATAAATAAGAGAGGGCACAATGAAAAAATAATACAAATTAATGCAGAATATTAAATAAAGCACATGTTTTATACGTTTTAATTGCTTTCTTGTTATAAGACTGTGATCATTTTAGATACAGATCCAATTCTCATTTTAAAAGCACAAAATTTGACCTACATTTAGTATATTTACATTTATGTATAAAAAAGAACTTTCCAATAAATAAAATGAGGTTTATATAAAAAAAGTTGAATTAAGGAATTGTTTTTCTTTAATATACAACCCCAAAATAATATAGCTTAAAGAAAAATCACCACAAACCTTTTGGGCAATTAAAGAATTCACATCAGACCAGAAAGATTTAACAAAAGGACATTCCCAAAACAAGTGACCAACAGACTCAGAAGAAGTCTCACAGAAAGAGCAAGAGACGTCAATGCCATTTTTGAATTCCTGTAAAAATTGTTAAACTGGATAAAATCTGTGAATAATTTTAAAAGATGTTTCTTTAACTTTATTTGTTAAAACAAAATTCTGGGGGAGTGACCAAACATACGACCATTTATTATCATCAAAAAGGTTTTTCCAATAAGAAATAGAAAAGGGGTTTGAGATGACAACATCTAAAAATAAAGACCTAATTTTATTGGATTTTTTATTGGAGAAATAAATGTACTGTATATCCAGCAACAGTAGATTCAGGTCTAGGGGGACATACAAGAATCATTGAATTATTATTATTTCTAAAAAGCATACAAAGCTCAAAGGAGATGGCCTTACAAACAATATTAAATTCTTTTTTAGATATGGACAGAGTATCTTATCTTATTCCCATTCTGGGAAACATCCATACACTTCCATTCACACACATACACAACGGACAATTTAGCTTACCCAATTCACCTATGGGGCATGTCTTTGGGCTTGTGGGGGAAACCGAAGTATCCGGAGGAAACCCACGCCAACACGGGGAGAACATGCAAACTCCACACAGAAATGTCAACTGGCCCAGCCGAGGCTCGAACCAGTGACCTTCTTGCTGTGAGGCGACACACTACCCACTGCACCACCACGCTGCCTCGATTTACTACAAAATATCTTAATGGTCCTAAAAGTAAAAATATTTCCTTTAAATAATTAACAACATAAGGAAAAACATCGAAGTTGTAGAGAAGCTGGAAATGTAGGACCTCCTATATCACAATACTTAATCATTTACTTAAAAATCATCAATTTAGGCTACACAAAAGAGATTTTCTTTTCTTTTAACCAAAAACCAGACGTAGAAATTTGCATCGCTATTATTATTGTTTTGTATTGTAAAATTAAGTACTTTACTTTGAGAGTAGGCACCAAGGTCCACTCATATTACAATTTCGGGCCTTGCCACTGGTTTACAGGTGTCAAAGAAACACTCATTTTTATGTTTCTCTTTTTGAATCATACTTCTCTATTTTCAGGTTGTCCATTGCCAAGTGAGCATGAAGAATACTGCGAAACGGTGCTCCAGACTTTACTAACCAGTCAGCAGTATCAGCATGGACATGGATATAAAAAACATTACTGTGAGGGGAAATGCCTCTGCCATCCCGCCTGCCCCATACAGTCTGCTGGAAGTCATAGCCATTGCCACAGTATCAGCCATTGTGAGTTTCATCACAATAGTGGGCAACGTTCTAGTGATGCTCTCCTTCAAAGTCAACAGCCAACTGAAGACCGTTAACAACTACTACTTACTCAGTTTAGCTTTCGCAGACCTGATTATTGGCGTGTTCTCCATGAACCTCTACACGTGCTACATTCTCATGGGATACTGGTCTTTAGGGAATACAGCATGCGATCTGTGGTTGGCATTAGATTACGTTGCAAGCAATGCATCAGTGATGAACTTGCTGGTCATCAGCTTTGATAGATACTTCTCCATTACAAGGCCGCTTACCTACAGGGCTAAACGGACCCCGAAGCGGGCGGGGATCATGATTGGCTTGGCCTGGTTGATATCGTTTATATTGTGGGCTCCACCCATTCTGTGCTGGCAGTACTTTGTTGGAGAGAGGAAAGTTCCTCTTGACCAATGCCAGATCCAGTTTTTCTCAGAACCCATAATTACATTTGGGACAGCCATAGCGGCATTTTATGTCCCAGTATCCATCATGACGATATTATATTGCAAAATCTACAAAGAAACAGAAAAACGCACTAAGAATTTAGCAGAACTTCAAGGATATCCATCGCTGGACAGCCAGGACGGCCCTAAAGTACGAAAACCAATCCTTCGATGCTTTAGCTTTAAAAACAAGAGAGACGGGACTCAAGCCTCATGGTCTTCGTCCAACCAGAGTTACGTAACTCGGACAACATTGCAGTCTGATGACTTGTGGACAAAATCTGAGCAGGTCACCACCCTGAACAGTTACACCTCATCTGAGGATGATGATCGATCAGTCTCAGAGTCAACGCCGAGAGAATCCTTCAAGAACCAGGAACCAACAGTCAGTAAGAACGGACAGCTGGTCTGCTACGAAGACAGCAAATATCTTAGTGATCTAGCTAAATGCTCACAGACAAACAATAAAAAGTGTTTGTCGTACAAATTCAAGCCGATCATTAGCGACATCACTGTTTTGCAAGGTAATAACGAGAGTGAGAGAGCAAACCCGGATCACGCCTCAGACCAACAGGCTCTTTCCTCCACATCCTCTTCTACCAAACCAGAAGACCCAAACCTTAAGATCCAGATGACCAAGCGTAAAAGAATGGTCCTCATCAAGGAAAAGAAGGCAGCTCAGACTCTCAGTGCCATCCTTCTGGCCTTTCTTCTTACTTGGACACCGTACAACATCATGGTGCTCATCTCCACCTTCTGTTCTAAGTGCATCCCAACATCCCTCTGGCAGCTGGGCTACTGGCTCTGCTACGTCAACAGCACCGTCAACCCCATGTGCTATGCCTTATGCAACAAGACCTTCCAGAAGACCTTTTGGATGTTAATCCTCTGCAAGTGGAAGAAGAATAGGGGAGAGGAGAAACTATATTGGGGTGGTCAAAACCATTAAATTATGAACACAAACAAATATATGGGTAAAATTCTATTAGTTTTAGTGTATGTTGTGCATACAGTGTCACAAACCATATCGCTATATTGTTCCTTATCAAATATGTGACCATATTTTTTGTGTTTATTTATTGGATGTATCTGAATGCTCAGACAGCTGATTTGTATCCTTCGGGCCGTGTTTGAACATGAAGGATTTTAGACACACTTTTTAGGAGGCATAAGGGTTTACAACACAGGTGTCAAAGCCAGTTCCTGGAGGGCCGCAGCTCTGCACAGTTTAGTTTCAGCTCTAATTAAACACACCTGATCAAACTAATTGAGTCCTTCAGGCTTGTTTGAAACCTACAGGTGAAGCTGCGGTCACTAGTTTGAGCTTGCGAAATCCTGTCGTACGGTACTGCGAAAAAGGGATTAAACAAGATGAGTAGATATTTTAAAAAAAAAAAGCAAGCGATTGGTCCGCGTTTTAAATTCCTGTCCAGAGAGGTCATGTTTTGATCTTTGATTGGTCTCACGCAATCACATGATGCGATGTCGCAGGTCTAACTTTAGGCATTTAACTTTAAGTTATTACAGTTTTATAAATAATGTAATGAGCTTAGAATTGTAAATTACTCATTTTGAACAAAGAAACATGAAAAAATGCTTATTTTTAAAATACAAATTTATTATCATGCAAAATAAAAAAACAATAAAGAATCCGTTTAAAACTTGAACCACCCGAACTCCCCCTGGCTACGGGCCTGATATTAGAAGCAGTGAAGAATACGTTTACGCTGGCTTTAAAAACAGGATGACAATCATTGGATATAGACATGCTGTGTTGCCTTGCTACCTTCATATGCTGCCTGCAGACACTTTGTTCATAATGCCAAACTGTGTTGTGCTTTATTTTACAGCACGTTCCCTCACATGCACTTACCTGTACAATGGACTGGATAAAATAAAGCAACTGGCTTAAGATTAGGTTTAGGGAGGTTCAATACCTAGTTTTTACCCAGTAATGGGGTATATGCACACAGACTTTTAATTTCAGTCAGTCAGCCTCAGCGCTTCCGGTGAACTGTCTGTCCATTATAAAATTGCCCCAATTTAGGTTATTTTTGGAAAAATCAGTGATCTTCACTACCTGATAGATATATGATATAAAGTGGGCCTCAGCCCAGACAAGAAGCACTGCATTAAATTCTATTTCCCCCTCCATGTCTTTAAATCATGAGTTTATTTTATCCCAGTGGTCTTTCATCTCGTTTTTTACACTAGATAGAACAACTAAATGAATGCTTAAGTCTATTTAACTAAGGCCCAGTTTCACAAACAGGGTTTAGCTTAAGCCAGGACTAGACCTTAGTTAAATTAGGCTATTTAAGCCACATTTATAAAAACAGCCTTAGAAAAATACATTGCTGTTGTGCAACTGTAAACAAAAAATGACACTGACATATTTTAAGACATCTCACTGCAAGTTATTTTCAGTTGAGACAGCTCAAAATGCAATTTAATCCAAGACTAGCCTTAAACCTTGTTTGTGAAACCGGGGGTAAATGTATTGTAATTACATTACAACATCGATGCTGTAATGAAATTGAAATTAAGCTTAATTAAGCTTTCACCGGAGGTTTATCATTGGCCGAAAAACACTAGCTGTGCATATACCCCATTGCGTAAAATGTACATTACATTCAGAACTGGACTGTAAAATAAAGTGCTATTGTTTTAAAAATAACTTATGATTTAGCTTTGAATCACATTTTTGATTGGTTAACATGTTTACAGAACTGTGGATTTAGTATTGTGAAATGGTTTTAGGGATATAAAGACAATGAAGAAATATGGACTGTGAAATCATAGATAACAAAAACAAAGTGTTTATTACCTGGTTAACCTTTTGTGATAAAGCAATTTTTAATATCATGTATTGTACGCCCCATCATGTCAGTGACATTGCATGCATACGAACCAAAACGGTAAAATATCTGCTGTGCAAAGCAATGGATCTCAACTGCAGAACCAGACACAGACAGAGATCGAGATGCTAGATACAGATCATCAGATATCGGAGCTGGAAAATTATCCCTTCTGTAAAAACACAATCAAATGATTGTATTTTCATTCTGGAGGTGCAGAAATTCCCACATTACTCATGTACATTCTACGCACATTTTACATTTCTACAACAATTAATCACAAAGAGCGCACTGACTGGTCCGTATTAAATAGAGCAAATCTTATCCTTGTGGTGCCACAAATCAGATCTGAACTCACTTGAACATTGACAGATATTACAGAAGCACATTTATATTTGTTGCCTGACTGTTTTCCACTCATTCTGTTTAATACGTCTATACCCGTACTGTTGTGATGATGTACCATTTAATGTGATGTGTGAAATAAACGTTTTAAGATGAAAGGCAATTAACTGAAACATCACATCAGTTTGGATTTTGCAGGGGCTCCACGTTCAACTGATGTCTTCAAACTAAATTTACAATAAAATATGGTCTGAAAAACTGATCTCCACGCATTTTACGCAACACAAAGTAGGCAAAATAAACAAGACATTAAGGTTATTTCCCACCACAGTTTATTTCCATTTAGTTTAAATTAGATTATACTTCATAGCTTACATCTTATGCATTTCTCATCTTCATTCACAGTCTTGCATGAACCCAACAAGATATAGTAAATATAAATTAAAAGGTTTTTTTTTTTTCAAGTAGTTACGAAACAGAACTGGTATCAATGCCACCTCCTCGTGCTGGTCTGAAAATCAACAAGGCATCACTGCAAAGAGACCATCATTCATTTATATATATTTTGAAGTGTGCTTTTTGAAATAATCGCAGAAGTCCTGTGACAAACTGCGCAAAACAACTGCATGTGATTATTAACTTATGCATCAGTCTTCATCAGTGCAGGTATTGCCTCAACACAACAGCCAACACACTAGAATTTTATACAACCTAATAAAGACTTCCCGCTCACTTTTGTTTTTTAAATGAGTCTTAAGGAAGGTGAAACTGCATTGACCTCAGTTCTAAGAAGGAATCATAAGTGTGATGAATCTTATCCGCCAGCAGCAGTAAAAGCATAGACTACTATTATGTTAATTGCATTAGAAGATATTGAAATGTTTCTGTAAAAAGTATCTAACTGTCCTCTTGACCAATCCAGTACTTTACTTTTGCACTCATTCTACTTTTAAAGTTAAAACATCCTAGTTAAGCTCTCGTATTTAAAAAAAGAAAAGAAAGAAATTCATGCATTGATCCATCTGTACAGTTTAAACCTATTATTAAACGTGTATATATATATATAAATTTCCGCACATCACTACAATGATTAAAATAATCAGTTTTTTTTTAACAATGCATCCAAAGAAAATAATTAAGCATGGAAAAACAGTACAGTGCAAACACAATCTTACTTCTTCAACCATTTCAGTTGAAAAAGAAACTGTTTATATATATATATAAAAAAGAAATAGAAGAGGGAAAACCAGTAAAACAGTGTTAAAGAAAACGGAAAAATTGATCCCAAATGTTCACAGCACTACCTCCTCTTCGGAGCAACACTTCTACTGCCTTTGTTGCCTCCGCCAGACTTACTGGAGCCCTTGGAGAACAATTTCGTCATGAATTCAGAAACATCTGGTAATTCTGGGTTAGGGTTCAACATATTCATAGATTGCTCCATTTCCTGCATGAAAAAAAACAAACGAACATAAAATACCGTGAATAAAGAATATACAGAGAAAGAGGATATCTGTTTATGACGTTTGCATGCATCACTTGCTAAATTTTGCATTACCTTTCTCATCTCAGGATCATTAGTATTTACCACCTTGGGGAGCAGGACGATGATTAGTAAAGGAAGAACCATCATCATAACCTAAAAATGAAGAAAAAGATTTTGTTTTAGAAGTGCAGTAGGTAAATGTCTTCAGAAACATTTTTTGTTGTGCTGGTTGAAAGTCTCTTTCCATTACAATAGTAACGATTAAAGTAAACGATCTAAATGTATTTATATGTACTTTTATATTCTGGGTAATGCATAAGACTGAAAGATGTTCATGCAATTCAAATTTTTCAGGCCGATAATTCCCATAATTTTGATAAGTAGCCCAAACTGTCTGTCAACAAATGTAGAATTGTACATCTGTGCACCAGTTTATGCAGACAGATCCGCCGTTTGCTCATGCACGCAGTGCACAAGACAGAGTGACAGCGGTAAAAACAAATGCTGAATCAAAACTTTTTCAAATCCTGAATCAATATCGGTGTTACTTATTCACGCTGGAGGAAGGATGACACCATGGCTGAAGTATTTGTTTTAGACATGTAATGTTTTTAAACTCTTTTAGTCACGCAAAACCTATGGAGATTTTGTTGTTACGAATCGGCTATATGCACAGAAGTGTTGTTCAACCACTGAAATCTTCCAGCGAGAGATTGATGTGACTATTTTCAGCTTCATAAGGGACCTTTTACAGCATCGATAATGTAGATTTTTATTTAGTTTAACAAGAAAACATAGCCTGCTTTACTGAGATGAAGATGGTTTTATATTCACATTTGGTTAATTTTTTAACATTGACAACCTGTGACGTGCTCCCTATATTGTTTACCATGCTACTCTGAATATTTGGTCTGAAATAACATGCAAGTATGGCTTAGTAATAAGTGTCATTCCTGCACGCCGCCAGCCAAGCACCATAGTCACTTTAGGACAAAGCGTGTGAAAGAGTGAGACCAGAGATCCTTGCATCCATGAAATATTGTACATTATGACAAGTTTTGCTTGCTAACTACACAACTGAAAACATGCTTGATGCATTACAGTTTTTCGTTCAGAATTGTAGTATTATAAAGTACTGTAAAGTATTCTAACTGGCGAATCCTAATTTCAGGAGGTGTGACTGTGTTTTCAAAGCTATTATGCTAACGGTTAGCATTTTGGCAGATCACCTACTGCACCTTTAAAGGTAAGGTCATAGAACATAATACTCCATTTAAACCTTGTATCACAGACCCAACCACAGTTCCAAAAACAGATGCAAATAGGAATCGTTCCCAGTTTGTGCATTTTGAATCTTTTCCAGAGGTTGTTGAAAACAGAATACTAACTTACTTCCTGCATAAAACTACATCGGTTTATAACAAATATTGATAATGTCAGCCTATGATCAGGGCGGCACTAATCAACATCTACATTAGCTCTCAAACACTGTAGCTGAGGCCTGAAAGCATTTGGTTTGTGTTGTTGACATATCAACTTGTTGTTTTTTTTTTTGTCCATTTGAGTTTTTTTTATG
Source organism: Danio kyathit (assembly GCA_903798195.1). NCBI lineage: Eukaryota > Metazoa > Chordata > Actinopteri > Cypriniformes > Danionidae > Danio > Danio kyathit. The sequence continues at coordinate 32,802,715 of LR812538.1, read as the reverse complement.
GTTTGAATTGGTATTTTTATTGGTACAGGTCAGGCCAGGGATCACCAAACTTGTTCCTGGAGGTCCGGTGTCCTGCAGATTTTAGCTCCAACCCTAATTAAACACACCTGAACAAGCTAATCAAGGTCTTACTAGGTATACTTGAAACACCCAGGCAGGTGTGTTGAGGCAAGTTGGAGCTAAACCCTGCAGGGCACCGGACCTCCAGGAACGAGATTGGTGACCCCTAGGATAGACCTTTAACACCTGGCAAAAAGATTACCAATAAAAACTAGTCTTTAGGCTAATTTGGGTAAATTTAAGTACTTGAGGAATGTTGAATACTTGTAAAAATATAATAAATAATATAATAATATAATAATATATAATTTATATAACAAATAAATATATTTTTTCAAATCAAGACGATGCCATTTTCTTCACAGCAAAAGCAAATCCACTTTACATGCATTTCCAAAAGACTCAGGCCTGAAATGAGTCAGTAAAGAGCGCACTGACTGGTCCATATTAAATAGAACAAAACTCATCTTTGTGGTGCCACAAATCAGATCTGAACTCACTTGAACATTAACAGATATTACAGAAGCACATTTATATTTGTTGGCTGACTGTCATTACCTGTACTGTTGTGATGATGTAACATTTAATGTGATGTGTGAAATAAATGTTTTAAGATGAAACTAAGCCAATTAATTGAAACATCACATCAGTTTGGATTTTGCAAGGGCTCTACCTTCAACCAATGTCTTCAAACTACATTTTACAATAAAAAATGGATCTCCACGCATTTTACGTAGTACAAAGTAGGCAAAATAAAGCCAACAGCATTATTATTGTTTGTATGACTGTGCTTATAAGTGCTGAGAAAGCTTCCTGTGGCCACTTTTATATACAATAAGAAAAAGATAAAAGGTCATGCAATGTATATTTAAGAAAAAACTAAGTATCGATCTTGGACTGATGTAACCCTATTCTGAGATCTTCAACACAATGCTTTTAAAAGAGCATAATCGGCTTATAAAAGGTCCCATGAAGTGCTTTGAAGTGTGCATTTTTTTATTCAATGTTTGACGCAATCTCAATGAGAAAATGAAGAAAGGGTGGGACATAGTATAGTATTAAAAACAGCCAATAGTGTTTAGTTTTGATCACAGCTCTGCCAGGGAGCGTGGTTAAGCTCAAGTGCATCAAATGAAAGCCAATAAGGAGGCGAGGCATGCCAGATACCAGAGAGCATTTGGTTGGTCAAGATTTGATGAAAAACTGAAGTATGAGGTGATTGCTGGAGTTTATAGCCGTTTCACTTTACCTCAGGACGCATTATTGCCGCTCTGTAGGTCTATTGGAGACGTTCATAAATATTCCTAGCAAATCTAATAAAGGTTGGAGACATATTCACTACATAAACGCGCTAAATTGCACTTGAGCAGTGTATATTTAAGGGCGTGCAAGAAGTTTTGTGCACGAACAGAGGAAATCCTCGCGCAAGCAAAAAGATCTGCATGCTTGTATTACACAAATCCGATCTCGACTTGTTGCACTGAGTCACAACATTTGTCGTTGAAATAACGCCACAGGTAGGTTTAAAAGGCCTGCTGCCACAGCTGGAATAAATCTTAATGGAAACACTGATCTACATTTTTTTATTTTAATTTCACGGGACCTTTAATATAGTTAAAAATGAATTTTAATCACTTGAAAGAATCAAACACACAGACACCATTATAAAATCATACCATTGGGTTCATCAGAAAATCAGTCCATCCCCAGGTTTCCCGCTTCATGAAGTATGTGTGTGGACCACCGGCTCTGATCTGAAGAGGATACGGCTGTCGAATAACTTCAGAGGTTTTGATGTAATTCACCAGGCGTGCTCTATGGGTCCAAAAAACACCCAAAGTTTAACAGAGGTGTTCATAAACAAAGTTGTGTCAGAAGGTAGGAAATATTACTAATGTTAGCTACCTCATTTTTCCTTTGGAGGTGATGTCCACCCTAACAGGATCAAATCTGAAAGATGGCGATACAATTTCGACCACATACGAGCCAGAGGGCACATCGTTGACGGCAAAGCTCCCATCAGTCCTACGAAAGAAATTGATGTAGTTGAAAAGGCATGATAATCGTGATTAATTAAAATAAAAATTTAATTGTCATGTACATCTTGTCAGGGAAGCATGTTTGTGCGATCAGTAGTAATTCTCTGAAGGCCAGAGGGGGCTCTCATTCAAAAACTCCAAACATTTAAAGAAGAAACTGAGGAAATTGTAGCATTGTAAACAGAATATATAACTGCTTTTACTGATAAAAATGTGACTACTATATGCACAAGTACAGAATCATATCACAGAAGGGTTTATTTCAAACACAGACTGAAGTTATTAAAGGGATAGCTCCCCCCAAAATGAAAATTCTGTCAACATTTACTCACTTTTTACTTGTTCTAAAGCAAGAAATTCTGAAGAAAGTTAAAAACCTGTAACTATTGACCTCCATAGTAATTGTTTTTCATACTATGGAAGTGAATGGCTACAGGATTTCTTCAAAATATCTTAGTCTGTGTTCAACAGAATGAAGGTTTGGAACCCCTTGAGGGTGAGTAAATTATTATTTAGGGTGAGCTCTCAGTTTAAGTCAGTTTGAAGTAAAAACTTTTTTTTATTGAAGGAAAATTATGTTTTTATACAATACAACAATAAACATTACAGTTTCCTTCTTTTTAGTTTTTTTAACCCAAGACCCACCCCAATAACTGAACCAAAGGCAGCTTAAGACAATAATTAGAGTCAAATACAAGAATTAAACAGTCTGGAGTCATGCATGTCGTGACATAATAGTGATGATGGAAGAAGAAAAAATAAAAAAATAAAATTACAAATAACAGGGGAAGAAAAATAAAAAAAAATAAAAAAAATTGCAGGACAAACTACGTTAAAGACAAGAAACACCATGAACTGGATACAAAGTGATATACAGAATATTTAACAGCATGGTAATTTTTCAGATTTTTAAAATATGATAAAGAAGGTTCCTGTACACTGAACCCCTTAGTGTGTATTTAAGGGCATGAAAGTGAGGAAATGTTTTCCCTAGCAAAACTATGGACCTGAAGATATCTAAAAAATCATTGTGCTTAAATTTGTGTGTATAATTGTGATGGTTATACTTTATACAGAGATTATCAAAGCTGTTAAATGAGTCATCCGCATACAGGTGTTTAAAGCGTTCTAATCCAGATAACGACCACTGTCTAAATAATAAGTCTAGCATGGAAGGTGGGAACAAATGATTTTTGTAAATATGACCTAAAACTGATCCTGATGTAAATTTATAATGACATCGAAACTGATTAAAGACTTTAAGAGTAAGTATTGTAGGGTTGGAAAGTAAATTGAGAAGTTTTTAAAGGTAGGGAAGAATACAATAAAGCAGGATAAGGTAAAAAAAAAAACGTTATTATGTGTCATGTTTCAAGTGCAACCTTTAAAACACAGAGCCAGTGTCCTGACATTTTGTCCTACCCATCAGATTATGCTACCAACACTGTATTTGAATGGTTCTGAGGTTTGGGTTAGGGATTAGGTAGGTTAGGGCGACATTACAGCTTCATAACCCACTACTCCACATTAAAATTTACACTGGTAGTAAAATATGATGAGTAGCATATTGAGTAATCAAAACGTGCTACCTACTTTTTAAATGGGAGGTAACGTTAGGACAATCTGACAAGGTAGGACAAATCGACAGAACACCTTACTTGAGAGCTGTCATTATTACGCAAGGCTTATCTCGTTGTCAATGTCCGCTTAAACCGCTCCATAAGAAAGCATTTACTGGAGATTTACTAGAATAAGTGGCGAAAAAAAAGACACCCAGTCAATTTTTTTCACACTCTCCCTGAACTCGTTACTTGATTGCCTCACACCCGGAGGCATTCCGTTAATCTGCCATTTTCGACATTACACCGGCTTTAAAGTTACTGATTAAATTAGCATAAAAATCGTTTGACGTTAATCGCCCAGCAGCTACGTGCTATGACATTACGTACAATATACATATTATTTTACAGTAGGAATACGAATTTATGCTTCAAACAAGGCAATCATAATATAGATTGTGGTCCTGAGGGTATTGTGAGGCGCTGTTGTACATCCAGCACTGCTGACACGCGAACGGTTGTTTACATCACTCCTTTTGACGTTAGCCTAGCAACTAAAGATACTCACTTCAGAAAACCAACATATTCCTCCCCTTCCACCAGGACTCGGGCAGTCGAGATCCAGTCTTGTGTTTTCACTCCGGGAACGATCGCTCGTCCTTCGATTTTGAAGCGGTCTCCGTTGGACTGAGAAGCTGCGCCAGGCCCCGGCTCTGGGTCAGAAAACCCCCATGACAACGCAAACAAAGCCTGCAGCGCTACATATACATCTAACAGACGCTTTATGTGTGGCATGGTGCTTTGACACACGATATATATGACGTTTAAAATGTACAATTATATCAATACGCGTCAATCTAATGCGCTCGAACAGGACTCAACTGTAAGCGGAACTCACACTGTGCAGACACCGGAAGAAAATCTGTTAGGCCACGTGACTATCTGGGTGGGATCTATTTTTTACAGGCTATGGGTGGGATCGAGATCCGATTTATACTGTTAATATAAACAATATAAATTGGCTGTATTATTTAAAACTGTTTAGTTCACGAAGATAAATATTTTATACTCACTGCATTATTTATTTACAAATTATTTTTTTTATATTACGCTAATGTGCTTATCCTAAAAAAAACTTAAGCTGATTTTACCGTTTATTATGTTACGCTTTTTTCCCCCAACAAATATTTTTATGGACCCCTTAGTGGTCCCCTGACTCATTTGAAATAAATAAATAAATACTACTTAACATTACAAGATTAAATAGAACTGAAAAAAATCACAACAATGTGATTTTGATTCTCAAAGTTACACACATTAAGCTCATAAAATATCCCAAAATATCCTAAGATCCCCTTACACCCATAAATAACCAGATTTTTTTGTTTACTATGACTATAGTTATCATTACAATAATATTGCAATTATGGTAACTATCTAGTTTTTGTTGTACTTTTTTGTCATGCAGTTGCAATCATATATTTTATTAATTTAAAACCAGTTTAGTGTGAATGTTGATTAATTACGTTTTAATCTAATTGAAATCTAATGCATTTTAATCTCTTCACCCATTACAATTGGAGACAAACACATTTATAGTGCATGTACATTTAATAATACATTTAAATATAATAATTTCCAGTAAAAGCTTAGGTCAAAGGAGTTGAACCATACAGGGCAGTTTCATGAATCATCTTTGCATCTCTACTGAATATTATTGTAAAAAACTGAATTAGGTTTTTGGCTTTAATACTGTAAGTCCTTTTAGTTTGGGACAGAATTGTTAGTTGCACGTTGCAGGAGAAATATGATATATACTGTTAAGTATAATGATATGTCTTACAATATAACATTTCTCTAGTTTATTAGCCATGTTTTAAATAATGTATTTAATGATGATATTAAAATAAATAAGTAAAAGACATTTTTCAGATTTAATTAATTCTAATTCAGACTAAAAAAAAAACAGTGTCAAGGTGAAAACATTTACCCCCGGTTTCACTAACAAGGTTTAAGGCTAGTCTTGGATTAAATTGCATGTTTGAGCTGTCTCAACTAAAATAACTTGCAGTGAGATGTCTTAAAATATGTCAAGTGTCATTTATTGTCTACATGTGCACACCAGTGTATGTATTTTTCTAAGGCTGTTTTTATAAATGTGGCTTAAATAGCGTAATTTAACTTAGGTCTAGTCCTGGCTTAAGCTAAGCCCTGTTTGTGAAACTGGGCCTTAGTCTTTAAAACACTATAAATGAGAGAGAACCTCAGATTTTCTGACTCTGTTGTAATTCTCCTCTCAACTCTTGCCATAAATATTTATTTTCAGCTCTAGGTTAGAAAAACAGCAAATACTGGGAAGGTGGGGATAAATGTAGTAAGGGCGCATCTGATTGGCCAAATTTAGATAAATTACATTTATGCATTGGTTGTTTATCACATTTCTGCAATATGTATATTGCATATACCATTAGCACGATGATCATTTGGCGAAATGTTGTACAGGACCATTCTTTATACATTAGTGAAAGAGATGGTTCACACAAAAATGAAGAAGAAGAAAAAACAACATCTTTATTTCTCTCTAATGTGGTTTTTCATCTGGCACCCATTGACTTCCATAGTAGAAAAAAGGATTACCAGCATTTTTCAAAACATCTTTTGTGTTCAACAAATGAAGGGCGAATAAACGATGAGAGAATTTTCACATTTGTGTGAACTATCCCTTTAAATAACATGTATATAAAAATATAAATATTCATACAAACATTTAGATTATGTAAATTTATTTGAAAGCCGATTAAAAGAAAAATCACTATGTACACATGACACTCAAATATTCATTCACGATCAGGCAACAGACGACAAAACAAAAACACTAATAACTTAAAACTCCTGCAATTCAAGTGCGTGACTGAAAAAACATCCGATAAAGGTACACTTACACAATCACATCCACTTAAGCAGATTCACACCATGGCACTACAAGTGCAACAGTTAAAACGTCTGCTTGGCACTTCAGTGAGTCGCCTGATTCCAGAGAGTCTCATGGAGTTGATTATGTGCCCCTAAGCAAGTCCACTTCAATGTGAAGCAGTCATTTGGTGCCTGCAGGAAGAGTTCCTCCTCCAGTGCTGAAATTGGAGTGTCTGAATTGTTCAGTTCATCTAGCCCCAATTCACCACAGTCTACTGAGTTCAGATTCACCAGCCTCAAGAGCTTAAAATACACCAAGAGTTTATAGTGGTTTTCTCCTTAGTGTGCTACATTGATACATCAGCGCAGTTGTGACACATATGATTCGATGACCTGCGAAAGAAAACAAGAGGATAAGAAAATAGGCAAGACAGATTGTTGTAAAACACTGCAGTCTTTCACTTTACAAAGTTGAACATTTTTATCCACCTTTGCTGTTTCTCCTACAGTTCCTGGAACTGAGCTTAAGTGACTCTTTCCTTGCCATAGTTCAAGCAGCATTGTCTTCATTGCCTGAACATTCCTGCTGGATACAAGCATGTTTAGTGTTTAGCAACTTTCTCCAAGATGTTTGGCCGTTTAACTTCTGTACATGTAGAATTAAAGCACCTGTCGTTTGAACTGCTCTCAGGCAAACCTTTGTTGTTTGTGGACAGCTCAGACCACCATTTCTTAATGATAGATTGAACCCAGTGTAAAGCTACAATGAGGTGTCTGGAACAGATGCAGTTTAAAACAAAGATGAAGTCCAATTAAAGTAGAACAAAACCAAACATCAGAATGCACAAAGCAAAGGACAGAATACTCACTCTTCATATTTAGTGTTAAGAATCATTTTCACTTGTGGAAAAAGGTCAACGCAACAGCCCAGTGAAATGCACGGCTGTTCTCCCTGAAGGCTAAAAAAAGAAATTGTCATGAAACTAAATGTCTTCCTGACATCAGTGACAAACTTTGAATGATTTTACATGTTGTGAAAAGATTTTTAAATAGGCTACGGTACCTTTTAGTAAGTACAGGCAAACAGTCAACAAGCACCCCTGTGTCTTGTATTCTGTTCAAAAACAAAATAATAAAATTTATTTAGTGAAATGTTGCACACATACATACATACATACATACATACATACATACATATACACATATATATATATATATATATATATATATATATATATATATATATATATATATATATATATATATATATGCAACATTTCACTAAATAAATCTACAGTTCCATGCAATATTTCATTTAACCTTTATGCTTACCAAGGCTGGAATAATTGCATCAAAAATGCAGTGAAATGGTGATAAAAATGATGACTAAAAATGTCAAAAATGATAAAATAATCAAAGCTGAATATACAGCAGTCAGTACTCTTGTCCTCGTAATCCAATATAAAAATTTTGTACTTGTTGATTTATTATCAAGTTTAAAAACAGAAATGTGTAACTTTTTATAGGTAATTTCTTAAGTAAAAGCAAGTTTACGATGACTTTTGATCAATTAAATTAAACATTGTTAATAATAATGAACAACTGTTAACAAGTGAATGTTCTGATTAATCTGAACTTAGTTCTAGTAAATGTGAAACTGCTCACCTGTTCAAATACGCCACTAGTTCACTTGCATTTTTCCGCCAAAGAGTCAAAGCAACATTCAGTCTGAGATTCCTTCCGAAGAGCACATGACTCATTGCTTCATGGTCCTTTGATAACTGAAATTCAACAAATTAAGTTAGTATAAATAATACCATTTTCAAATCACAGTTTGCTATGACAGATACACTGCAAACATGATAGGCTGAAGACTATATCATAGACAGTCATAAAAGCATATTGTATGCCATTTTTTGGAATAAAGAACAAACATTGTATTCACATTCATAAAAAATAAAAATAAAGTGCACTTTAAATATGCGGATGATACACTAATGTAATAAAAAACAAAACGTGTGGAATGTTGGATACTTCATACATTCAACTGATGGAGCTTTAATTACAAAATGGAGGGCCTTCCGATGTAAAAATAACAAACTAAACTGTAAAAAGAACAGTCTGTGGTGTATAATTTGGAACACAGCTATAGGCTTCACATAAAATAGCATTACAGTAGCTCACCTCAGTAAAATAATCGCTGTACTTGGAGCCAGCTCCTGCCATTTTTGAGTCTGTGGAGTTCACTGGGAACCCACAGTTGTCACTGTAAAGAAAAGCCTGCACTTCATCAACGCAGGTCAGTTCGTTTTCTTTGTTTGCCATGTCAGATGTCCTGCTTGTGGTGGGCAATTTCCGACATGCTCTTGGTCCCACCCCAGAGAGACGAGTTTTCTTCTTGCCAACCACCTCTCTCTTCGTTTTGCTGTATTTGTGCACACAACGGCCCACTGGAAATCTGTGCAATTGAGAACACAATCTCATACTTTGAAACGGACTTGTAAAAGATTGAGCTAAAGTTGGTTTTATATTCACACATTCAGGCTTTCTCCTTAATATCATTTCAGAATAGTACTGTTTGCAAATTCTAAATAGTGAAATCATATTAGCAGTGAATGACTAAAAAAGTACAACAGTCACGCAATTACATAGTGCTAACATTGTTTTCAATTCATACTAGCATGTGATTTCAGAATATTCAAAGTAGAGTGGTAAACGATATAGGGACTGTGTCACTGAGCAAATGTGCGAATATAAATCCAATTTTTACCTCAATTTGTAAAAGCAGGTAACTATGGCTCAAAAACATACCTCTCTTGATCGGTTTCGTCCTTCAGTAAATAATCCACCTGAAAAGAGACAACAGTTAAAAGTTGCGTTACTAAAAGCTGGAATACACGACACAATGCTTAAAATCTGAATAGATTTAAAAACAGTAGGTATCAAAATGTTTAGGTGATCAGAGGAAAAACTAGGGACCAAACAACACATTACCAGACTAGAGAGCATTGAAAAAACATTTTTTTATTCTATAAAAAAGGTCAGATTTCCCCCAAATTTCAAAGAAATATATTGTATTTTAGAGCATTTTTTGTTGTGGTTTCAGAAAATGACAATTGGTACAAATAACATAAGTCATCGTTTGTTGTGATTGACACTAAACATTGCTTTCTTAACTCTGCTCAAGTTATAACATCATTAAGTTGACTGTAAATAAATGTATCTGAAAACAGAAACGTTTTTGTTATTGTGCTTTTTTTGTTATTGTGATCATTTTAGATGGAAAACACGCATAGTCACTGTTATAGAGCGATATCAGAAAAATCAGACATTGCGATGTTTTGTTTTTCTGCAATATTTATTTAGGGTTTCTGCAGCTTTCTACGGGTCAAATTTAAGACTTTTTAAGACCATTATGGATGAAATTTTAGACTTATACAGGGCTAAACATTAAGGATTTTTTTTCTAATCTTACTTCTGTAAATAGTTTTTGTATTAATGGAAGATCATGTAAAGGGATGTGTTGCGTAGTTTTCTTTCTCTGATTAGGGAATTTAATTTGGAGAATTTGCTGTAAAATGTTTAACAGCTGTTGTGATTTGTATCTCTTTGCAAAAAGAATAAAACATAAAAAAAAAAAAGTTTTGAGATGGATTATTGGTGATTGGGTGTCAGGCCGATAGGGTAGCTTTACCTGGACATAGAAAAATGAATACCCGTTTAAAATGATTTAAGACACAATTCAACATGTCAGAGAATTTAAGACTTTTTAATTCCTTAAACTTTTATTTTTATTTATTGTTTTTAATTTAAGACATTTTAAGACTTTAAGGCCTCACGGACACCATGTATATTGCAAATACAATTGACCAGAAGCTCAATTTGAGAAGAATTTATTCATTCATTGATTAATTTTAGAATGATTGGGATGATTATTTAGGAGAGTGAATCATGCATTACATATAGCAAACAGATGACAAGCATAGATAAATACAACAGAGCAAAGATAAAATGTAAAATCAACAGTGCTTTATGGTTTCCTGGAGGAGTCTAGCAGTATTCAGGCACAGAAATTAAATAATCAAATGAACAATAGCACAATACTCTGCGTAAATCAATTAAACTAATGTTTATTAAAGTTACAAACAGTAAAATTTCTTGTGCCGGATTCCTGAATTTCATTCTTAAATTCATTGAAATGCTCACAAAAAAACACATGCATATTATAAACTTTCACTCCATTATGATAAAACTTTCCAGTGACCCAACAAACCTAATGTGTTCTAAACTGTGGCTCCTAGACAACTACATATCTCAACATTGCACACCCTGCGATGTGACTATTGCAATATCCGGCTGAAATGCTCCAAAACAGCAATACATATCTTGTTTTACCAACAATTATCTTGTTTGTGCCTATCATGTGTGCTTCTATGACTGCCAAAAATACTGCAGACTGCCTTTGAACTTCTACATCTAATGCTTACACATCAAGATTGTAAATTTGGACAAAAATTGTGCAGTGTATTCCAGCTAAAAACACAGAATATTTGTCATAACAAAAAAACTGAACAAATTGAACACCACCATGCATATGCATAACAAACCACTGTCTGTGTCAATGAAATGGTCTTACCTCCCTCATGTTCTTCTCATCTCCAGAACAAAGCATACGTTTGAGAAGTTCATGGGGCTGAGCCTGCTTGAGCCTGTGGACTTCTGCATTACTTCCAACATGACTTCCAGTGGCCATAATAATGGACTCTAGAATACAATGGCAAACAACGAATGAATTATTTGGCACAGGGCAGGATACATGGTGTTGTTAAAGCAAACAGCTGCAGTCTGTTTGCTCAAAGCCTCAATTGTATAGCTTCTCTTTTAGTGTATGACAATCAGTTTCTCATTTAAACTAGTCAACTGATCTTTATTAAAGTAATAACATTAAGAATAAAACTATGTTTTCGCTAGATTAACCACAATAGAAAAGGCAAAAGTTTAAATTACAAAAAAATCCGAAAGGGTTGCTGGAAGGTTGTTATTTGGTTGCCAAAAATGCAAAACGGGAACATATGCTAAGGTTCTATACTCGTTAATACCATTTAATTATGACGGTTTCATTATCTTTATAAAATATATACTGAAAATACACACAATATACACAAACATGTTATATTATTCGTGTCATGCAAATAATCCATAGTTGTTTATCAGACACAAATAGGATGCTCTGTAATTTTCAAACGGACGTCTTACCACGTAGCACGTTACGCTGAGTCAGAGGGTGAATCTACGAACCGGTTGACTTAAATCCAACTAAAATATTTCAAATTAAAAAGCTAGTATTCCTGGTAAACGTCTAGACATCTGTCAGACGGAGCTCTAGGCCTCCAGTGATGTGACGTTGTTGTTTAGGTTTAGGGTTTGTTAGCACTAGCGAGCTAATTAAGCCAACCACACTTTGACAAACAATCGATAACCTTTGACTAAATTGCAAAAGACAAGACTAGAGATTACTCGACACTCACACAGTGGTCCCTGTATATCAAAGCAGGTGATGAAAACACACGAGATAGCTAGTTGATAAACAAACAAGTCTGGCTAATCACCTGCTAGCAAACAAGGACTTAGCACGTACACAACATATAACTTGTAAAACGTTGCCAGCCTAGCGTATTTCGTAAACACCCACCATAGCATTGTGTAAAGTTGTCTGTGCATCCTAGAGCACGTTATATATCCGAGAGTGTGTCCACGCGCAACCAGGAAGAAAAGGGAATTTGAGTGGATTTCAGAGGAAAGGAAGGACCATTCAAATAAATACAAACTTGAAATGCTGGGATGGGTGAAGCAGCAGGATTGAAGGTTTAGCGACATCTGGTGGGGCATAATGAAACTGCTTCCTTTTGGAAAACTAACATTTGTTTTAAGTATTTTTAGAAGCAACATCTTTCCAAACTATAGCTTTGTGTAATTGTCACATTTTTATAAATAATAATAATAATAAAAAACATAATAATAATAATCCGCTCCGGTTTCACCAACAAGTCCAAAGACATGCGCTATATAGGTGAATTGAATAAACTAAATTGGCTGTATAGTGTATGTGTGTGAATGAGTGTGGATGTTTCCCTGTACTGGGTTGTAGCTGGAAGGGCATCCGCTTTGTAAAACATATGCTGAATAAGTTGGTGGTTCATTCTGCTGTGGCGACCCCTGATGAATAAAGGGACTAAGCTGAAGGAAAAGGAATGAATGAATTTGCAGATTTATCTTAACCATTTTAAACTTATTTAACACATTAACTGTAAATGAGTGGTTCTCAACCCATTTGACAACAACAATAATAAAAACTAAATAACAAAATAAATCAATCAATCAAGGTTCTTTATTGGCTTAAAGGTTTCATGATGAACCTTTTATTTTACAAAAATTTCTTTGATAAGTTTTGTTTAGATTAATAATATTTAGAAGGCCTCCACCACTCCACCATATACAATATAACATAATTTTTCATTTATTTAGTTTTTTGTAATTGTAAAAGTGCAATTAACAAGCAATTTCCAACTGACTTTTTATGTGCCAGATCTTTTTTTGAGTAGACAAAAGATAATTTTATAATATATAATATTAATTATAATTATATAAAAGATTCTGTAAAAATTTCAAGACCTGTTTGTCTTGATAAGAGCATTATAAGACCAATCAAGGACAAATGAAGTTTTCATCATAACTTTTTGCTAGTGTATACACGTTTGTCTTCCTGTGGCCCTCCATGGAGGTTTGCAGAGTGTTTGATATCACTGGGTTTGATGATCAAACCATTCAGTAGGTTTCACAATGATAAAGAACAGAAATGTACTCAAAGAAGATGAAAAAATAACAAATAAAGGTCCTTAATTATCACTAATTACACTTTAATCTTTAGGAAGAACCTTGTTAGAATGGATGTTTGTTAACTTAAGATCCTTTAGCATCTTATGACCTTAAGTTCAAAGGAGTTAAGAAAGGTGATGACAATCAATCAACGCTGATGTGATCATTAGGTCCTAGAATACTTCATGAAACCACAAACTGGAATAAAAGGGCACAGGTATTCATGTGTTGTATCACTTTACATAAGTAAGGGCAAATTTAGTTTCGATTATGATTCTCATTTCACCCAACTCAATCATTCATTCATTCATTCATTTTCCATCAGCTTAGTCCCTTTATTCATCAGGGGTCACCACAGAGGAATAAACTGCCAACTTATCCAGCATATGGTTTACACAGCGGATGCCCTTCCAGCTGCAACCCAGTACTGGGAAACATCCATACACACATACACTACCATATTCACACACATACACTACGGCCAATTTGACTTATTCAATTCACCTATAGCGCATGTCTTCGGACTGTGAGGGAAACCGTAGCACGCAGAGGAAACCCACATGAACACAGGGAGAACATGCAAACTCCACACAGAAATGCCAACTGGCCCAGTCGGGACTCAAACCAGCGACCTTCTTGCTGTGAGCTCAACTCAATCATGATAAATCAAAAGTTAAGACTTAAAATGCATTTGAACAGTATTGTGAATACTGCCACTAAAAGTCTGTTGTATATTAATATATGACAGCAAAATTTGTGGACTGAACTGAAACTTACTGTAATGTACAGAAACAGCACGCTGCCAGTAGGCAACCATAATGTTTTTCAGTCTGTTCTAGATAAATTCCTGAAGTTAAGCACAAGAAATTGATGCATTTCTTGAAGAATATGTCATAGAAGACAAATCTCACCACAGTTCAAATAATAACTGATCAGGAAAACTGAATAAAATAGCCGACATCAGGACTCATATTCAGACAGCCACAAAATTCACCAAGCAGCTCCACCGTTATTTGGGTTGTGCAAGTCTTTCAATAAAAATAATAATCATAGTTACTCTTTCAAGAGTCACTATTAGACTGCAGTAATAGCTACCATTTCAATATGCATAAAAATAGCCTAACCAAAAAAAAGTAATCTAAAGATAAACAGACTTTACTTCCTTAGTTTTTATTGGAATGAAAGTGGCAGACACTTGGGAACAAAAATACATTCTTCAATGCACTTCTAGGAAATAAAATATCGGAAAAATGCCATTCAGTTCACTTGATCTTTTTTTTTACACAAGCACAAATAGATTTTATTAAAGAATATTTGGTTTCAAGTACACAAAAAAGTTTGGATTTATATATATATATATATATATATATATATATATATATATATATATATATATATATATATATATATATATATATATATATATATATATATATATATATATATATATAAAGTTGAAGTCAGAATTATTAGCCCCCATTTTATTATTATTATTTTTTTAAATATTTCCCAAATTATGTTTAACAGAACAAGGAAATTTTCACAGTATGTCTGATAATATTTTTTCATCTGGAGAAAGTATTATTTGTTTTATTTCGGCTAGAATAGAAGCAGTTTTTATTTTTTTAAAAGCCATTTTAAGGACAAAATTATTAGCCCCGTTAAGCTAATTTTTTTTCGATAGTCTACAGAACAAACCATCATTATACAATAACTTGCCTAATTACCCTAACCTGCCTAGTTAACCTAATTAACCTGGTTAAGCCTTTAATGGTCACTTTAAGCTGTATAGAAGTGTCTTGAAAAATATCTAGTAAAATATTATTTACTGTCATCATGGCAAAGATAAAACGAATCAGTTATTAGAGATGAGTTATTAAAACTATTATGATTAGAAATGTGTTGAGAAAATCTGCTCTCTGTTAAACAGAAATTGGGAAAAAATAAACAGGGGTGCTAATAATTCAGGGGGGCTAATAATTCTGACTTCAACTGTATATATTATTATATATTTATTTTTAAAGAAGTCCAATTTACCAACATTTAGAAATTGAAGTGAAATTCAAACTTTCTGAATAATAGTAATAAGAGTTTGTCAGATGCTTTGTATCAGGCACTTCGGATCAATATTTTGTCTTTTCATACATTTTCTGGGAATTGAATGTGTGAGCTTGGCGTCTATTTTACTGTGATTAAGAATGACTTCCGAAGTCTGAATAACACAGAAGTGTGCTAGCCTGTCTTAGCACCCAGTCTTCAGTAAATAAACAGATTGTAAGCACATGGAAACAGATGGTTTGATCTGCTTTTTCCAGATGTTATAACCACATATTATATTTGTAGGTGATGATATAATATCTATGAGGGAGGCTGAGTTGCTATGCCAAATAATTTTTCTTTTGCAGCAGGTAAGCACTCAAACTGACATCTGATACTTAAAATATTCGAGCGAGTAATATTTTATTCCTTAAATGGATGCCCAATATGACATTAGCAAATGCTTTAGCACAAGGGTGCCCAAACGTTTTCATATGAAGGGCCAAAATCCAAATATCATTGACAGCCATGGGCCAAAGATAAATACCAAACTATATTACATTAAAGTTGTCATGCGTAATTTTCAAAATTAATTTAATAATACTTATAAATAAATAGAAATCATTACTTTGAATAGTATTAACTAATGCAGTATATCTTTAATTATAACAAATTGCAATAAAAAACAATCTCATTTATAACAGTGGAGTTTAGTGCTAGTCAAGCAGAATCTGCCTTTGCCTTGATTCATTCACCAAAGTCTCTGTATTGTCCTTTATCCGTCAGGACAGTATGTACAATTTAAACTAAATATGATTAAATTAAACCATTTAAATTAAAAGATTTAATTTCAGTTAGCTTTTAGTAGCTTAACAATAAAACAAACCAATAAAAGGTTACATAAAATTTGAAATGACAATCTCGAGACCATTCCCATCATTCTTACTCTCTTCTCAGATGTGATGGTGGGCCAAATCAAAGGTACCATGGGCCAACTTTGGTCTGCGGGCCCTAGTTTTGGCATCTCAGCTTTAGCATGACAGACCTCCACCTGTGATGTAACATGTGGAGAAATGTGTCTGACACAACAAGTTCCCATCTCTTTTCCTGTAGTGCTCATCTGTTCTCCTCTTCATCTCCATTTCACCTCTAATGACAAAACCTGGAACCAGGCTGCTTAAGCTGTGAAAAATGTAAAAATATGAAAGATTAGCTGGCTATAAATTTATTAATTGCTATAACTACATACAAAGCCATCTAAAAAAAGGCAAGTTACTATAGAGTTAGTCAAGCCCTTGTGTATAGAGACAGTAACATGTTAATGATTTATGTAGTCAGTTAAAACGTAAGAAATCCCCCTTTCACTTATTGATAGGATAGTTCCATGTGCTGACTTGCAGGACTGACATTCACAAAATAAATATTAGTCAATATCTGTTGAGATCATCTTTCAGCTGGCTTTCTTTCCTGTTGCCAAAGGTAAGATTTGCTGGATGGTACAGTATGTCCACAACTGACAAAACTGATCTAGGATAATTAATTTTAAGTGTCTTCTGGAGTGTTTCCAAAACCAAAACAACACATTTCATGGAGCCACCAGATGGCGATATGGCGCCGTAGAAGCGGAAGTGAATGCGGGGGAGCTTATTATTTATTAGCTGCCTGTCGCAACTCAATCAGAAACGTTTCTGTGGCGTAACCATAATTCCTGGTACATATTGCAATTTGTTCAAACAAGGGAAACATCAAATTAATGCAAACCTCAAATAAATGTGACAGTTTAACCAGCAGTCTTCTGTGTCTTCAGAAACTCTCTGACCCTACGCTAACCTAAAAATAAACTCTGACCTCTGAACTCATCTTTGTTTGGTTAACCTGATATTAAACCTGATTAAGAATAAATGTTTGAGATTGTGGTCTTATTAGCTTCTGTCTATAGGCCTAGTGTCCACCTAGTGATGTCTCAACGTTCAAAATCTCACTAGTGAAGAAAGCCATATTAGTCAGTCAGTGTTTTTTCCTAATTATACATTATATAAAGTACTATACTTTAATGTTTATAAGGCATAATTGGCAGGCAGGACAATATTTCTTCAACTGGCATCCTTTCTGGCACAAGGGCTGTCCTCTTGATGCATCCATTTTTATTTTATTTTATTTTATATGATCAAGAAGATTTACACTCTCAGAAATAAAGGTACAGCCGGTCACTGAGGCAGTAAGTTTGTAAAAGACATTTGTACCTGTCAACATTTGGACCTTCAAGATACAAATTAGTAGGCCTACCTAAAATGTACAAATGTGTAGGGCTACCTGATACCTTAATGTTACAAAAATATATCCTTAGAGAACCAATGTCGACTTGTACAAAAGTATACCTTTCGAAAAGGTACTGCCCCAGTGACAAGTTTTGTAGGCTACCTTTTTTTCTGAGTGAAGAGTTTACTGAATGCCAATGTCAATGTCAATAGTGGCATGTGCAGGAGCTTGGAACAAAACAAAACAAAAACATTTTGACGGTTACTGGTTTAATGACCATGCAGCTTATGACCAGCAAGAACCAGCTTAAACCAGCTCATGAGCAGCAAGGAACCAGCAACAATGTGTCAAACCCTACCTAACCAGCACATGCTGTTTTTTATTTTTTTTATTTCAGCAGGGTCCAGTATGGGTTATAGTTGTCCCACATGCCTGGAGCATCAGACCGAAACTCAGACAGCTTAATAGTCTAATAAGGACTTACTTTGGAGTACTGTTTATTAAGCATATGTGCTGCTTTCTAAGTTAAAGCAGTATATAATTTTTAATTGGTTCAACCAATCAGAATCAAGGACTCAGACTATTTGTTTTATAAATTACAAAGATTTTAGCTATAAAGAAATCTTTAAATTTGTTTGGCAATTTATTTATGATGTGTTATGAGAGCCATTTATGATGTTTTTGACGGCCGAAAAAATGAAAATGTGTTTTAAAGTGAAAGATTTTGAAAATTATAAAGTTTTCTGAAAATGATGTGAAATGAAGTGATGTTGCTCTTCTGTGCCATTGTACACAATTGTGGATTTAGAACAATTATTACAGTTATTGTTCTTGGTTTGAATAGGTCTTTATGGTACTTTTTTTCGTAAATCTATGAAAATTTTAATTTAAAAAAAGAACGGGAAAAAATATTCATTAAAGAGCCCCTATTATGGGTTTTTGAAAATGACCTTTCATGCAGTGTAACACAGCTCTAAATGAAGTGAAATATCCAGCTAAGGCTTAAATCTGAAAGTGCACCGTGTTTAAACCTATTGATTCATCTATAAAAGAGTCAACTCATAGTGGTTCAAACGATTTGCCACAGTAACGAGTCTTTAGCGGAGTCGATACAGAACTTAAGCCCCGCCCATTTGTTGCCTGCGCAGACCCGGGAAACCCCTGGCCACAAACACTGTAGAAAGAAAAAGAGGTAGACAAACACTGTAGCAGATCCCGGTTAAATCATGTCACATAGACGCTGTGCTTTGTAGCGTGAGGGAAAGTTAGTGTTATTTTCCCTACCCAAAGATGAGGCTGTGAAGAGTCAGTGGTTGAAGTTTATTTTTGCTAAAATACCTCAGCATTATAGCCCCAGCCTTGTTCTGTGTTCCCATCATTTTTCTGATGAGTGCTTCAGCAATCTACACGCTTACAACGGGGGATTCATCTGCCGTTTGTTAAAGCAAGGATTAGAAAAGACTATTGATGTATGGGACTTTGTCAGAGCTTGACAGGAACTTCACAGTGCAGAGTTCATGGATCAGTTCCTTCCTCCATTTCACAAGTGTAAGTAAGTGAGATTAAGGTGGTTGCCTCCTTGTTTTCTCTAGCTTGCAAATTATGTATTTAATTGTGTTTTGTTACTTGTAACCGCTTGTACTGTATCTGGTTAACTCTTTATATTCGTCTTTACAGATTTATATGCGTTTGTGAGCTCGCAATCCACTGCCGTTTGTCGTTGCTATGGTCACCGTCAGCTGTTCCTACACATGTGCGGCGGTAAAGTTTCAAAATAGTTCAGCTTTTGCCACTGTTTGGATTAGTACTGAATGTGTGTCATGGTTAAGAATAGAGAAATATGCTGGTGTTAAACTGCATTGTTTTAATGCACTCCTGCATTGGGCTCACACACACTCTGCACTCTGACTACTTCAACACTGACTACGTTTACATGGACATCAGTACTCAAATTATTTGCTTTAATCTATTTAAGAGAATAATAAGACTAAGGTGTTTACATGAGTTGCTTTTTGCGTGTTACTTTCATGATCGCGTTTTACATGTTATAGCACATAATTCGTTTAACGTCATTGCGTCACCACGCTATCCGCATTTCCTGCGGAGTTTCATGTAATTTCGGGTGTTTTATTTTTAATTTGTCGACTTTAACTGCAGTTTGCCACTTTCACTTTCATTCACGAACATTCATGCATGCCCACCGTGACAAACGAGATTTTGGATGCAACTATGAACTGCTGGAAGAGTTGTTTTAATGGAAGTTCATACTGCATGCTGAATGGAAGAAAGAAACCCTCCGCATTTCACGATGCAGGTGTCTGTGTCTGCACTGACTGGGGTAGGTGCAAAGAGTGAGCCATGCGTGTGTGTGTGTGTGTGTGTGTGTGGACTACTCTGTTGCAAAAAGCGGCTTAAAGTCCTACATGACTGTAATGGTTCAGATTTTACATGTCTGTACTGCACTTCAATAATGCGACTAAAATCGACATACTCCACATGTTTTAATTCGATTTCTCTTTAGTTGATTATGACCTTAATCTGATTAAATTAATCAAAAATCGCTGTTTACATGTTAGACTCTTAATCAGAGTATTGTCTTAATCGTATTAAAATTGGATTATTGCTGTCCATGTAAACGTACTCACTGTTGATAAACTGTGGTGGGCATTTCTCTCTGTCGCGCTAAATGCAGTTGACCAATCACAAGAGACTGGTCATCGGAGCAATTAACGCAGTTTAAGCTCACGCTAAGGAGGGGTTTGGGAACAAATGAATAGCTGAACGAATCATATGGGAGTCGTTGGGATAATTAGGTAAAAATAATTGCATATTATAAGACAATGAAAGTGTTTTTTGACCTTGCCTGCAAAGCCTGTTTTTGGAGACCCCCAAAACCAAAATATGGCCTTTTTAAATACATAATAGGGGCTCTTTATAATATTGTTGTTTTCCATCTGGATTTCCAATTATCCCCCCAAGAAGGTAAAACAAAAACACCAATCAAGACAAGTTTTTACAATGATCTGTTGTTCTTACTTACATCTGTTTAGACTTGTCATAAGAAGTGCGGTCTGAAGAGATATCTGAAAACCCTCAGAGGATGTGATCAGCTCTTCCAAAATCATACAACTCACTGCAAGTTTGAGTAAATAAATACATTTATGCTCTAAGACCAGACAATGAAACTCTGTGTGATGAAATTAGACGAGGAAGTGCTGGAAAAGCGGTGCTGAAGGAAAGAAAACAGTGCGTTGTTTTTCAGCCAGTATGTGCTGCGTATGAGAAGATTGACAGTCTGGCTGGACTCTTTCGTCTCTGCAGGGAGGAAAGCTGAAACCTCGAGTGCTGTAAGAGACTTGACTGCAGATTTAGAGCTCATCTGCCAACTTGCAGCAGGGATGTATTTATCATGGTGGGCAAATCGACTGAAACCTGCCACTGCAAGTTGTCTTTTTTCTCCAAGTAATTAAGTAATATATAAAAGCTGGTTTGAACAGTTTATATCTGTCAATTTGACTGAAGCTTGTTTTTGCTACCTCAAAGTCATACCTTGTAGGGTTGGAACTCCAAGGGGCCTGTTCACACAATGAATGATAGTTTAATAATGCTCTAATTCAGTCATTTCTGGAATGTTTACTCTAAGGATGAAACTGTAATGAAGTTTTAACACTAATTAAAAGTACATAATTACAGAAAATTACACCTAAGGATGGACAGAGAAGAATCATTGGATTTTTTCAGAACATTTTTGTACAGCTTGTGAATGATAAAATCACTGACAACCAATCAGAATCCATCTCACTTTATAAACAACAAAAGTCAGCGCCAATAGCTTACCCAGGTAGCAAAGAATTCTGGCCCAGATTTGGCATAAATCTGGCACAGCAGGCATTCATCCGGCACTGGCATACAGCATGTAGGCCAAACATGGCCCTGGTTTGGCAGAGGTGGCACTGTCTTTAAGGAGGCACACAATACTTGGGCCAGATGTAAAATGTAGTATTTGGCTCAGATGTTATTAATTTATATGTGGGCCATGTAAGTTTGGCCTATCTTGACCACATTTAAAATACATTTTTATTATTTTCAAATAAGTTCAAATAAGCCCAGTTCAGGCTCAGTTATGGGTTATTAACTTGGCTGAGATAGGGTCCGTGTTTGGCCCTTGTCTGGAAGCCAGATTTGGCTCAGTCATGTACTGTGGCATGTGGGCTAAGCAAAAGCTGATTGTGTGGGCCAAAGCTGGGCCAGAGCTATTTTGCTATGTAGGTAGTGGTTAAGTGCGCCGACATATAGCACCAAGGTGCTTACAAGGACGCGAGTTTGAATCCCAGCTCAAGGTTCTTTGCCGATCCTTCTCTGCTCCTAATGATTTCCTGTCAAATCTCTACATTGTTCTATCCATTTAAGGTTACAAACCCTTGAAAATAATTATATATACAAAAAAAAAAAAATATATATATATATATAATAAACAGAACAAAACTGGAGTGCATGCTTTTTAAAAACAGATGCTAATATGACTAATATATGTTTATTCAGTAGTTGCAGTTCTTGACATGATTGTCTCTTAATGATAACAGCATGAAATAATTGGAACTGCTTTCAGAAATGTATTATATATTCAATTAGTGAATGATATAAACATTTACAGCTGATCAGAAACCCCCGAATTTATAGAGATCAACCATTTAAAGTGGCAGACGAAAAAAACTGCAGAGCGCACTAATAATAAACAAAAAAAAGTATCATGCTTTTGTGACGATGCTTATATCCTTTTTTATACTTTATTTATCTCTTTTAAGGAAAAATAAAAAATAATGATAAAAAATACAATAACACACTGGAACTTAAATGGAAAGTTGACTGGTCACATATTTCCTTATAGGTCACATTACCAAATACATATGAAGATCAGTTTACACTGTGTAAAGGCATAAGTACAATACATTTCTCCCAATATTGCAGGTATTTGTCCATTTGTAGTTTTAAAGAAAAAGTCATCCTCTCCATATTTTGAACATTAGAAACAATATCCAACCATTTAGTTTTTGTAGGGGGTTCGAGTTGTAACCCCTTTCGAGTTACAGTTTTCTTACTGGTTGCTAGAAGTATTTTTCATATACTTGTCTTTTACCATTAAGTTGGCTGCAATATTTCCTCTATATGGTTCTCTTTTTTTGATTGTTATCAGGTTGTAACAAGAATGACCCCCATCATTGAAATTCCTATAAAAAACAAAACAAAATAAAACCTACATTTGATTGACAGCTGATCAGAATCCAGCATGCTTATTTTAGTTTATGACACTATGTTGGTTTTGAATGATCGAACAATTATTGTTGTATCATCGTGAGGGGCGCTATAATTTCCACACTGGATTTTTATTTCTACCCCAGAACACATTTTCCAATTTAAGTAACAATGCAGAACCCAAAATCCATAGCAGTGCCCCTTATTATCTTTATTCATAATATAATGGATGTGGATGGACATTAGAAGCAAATGTTGGCATTTCTGTGTGAAGTTTGCATGTTCTCCTCGTGCTCACGTGGGTTTCCTCCAGGTGCTTCAGTTTCCCCAACAGTCCAAAGACATGTGGTGTAGGTGAATTGTAAGTAAACTAAATTGGCCAGTGTATGTGTATGAACGTGAGTGGATAGAGGTTTCCCAGTACTGGGTTGCAACTGAAAGGGCAAACAAGCTAAATAATCTGCCAATGGGGTAAGTAAAATAAACTTATGTCAAAAAGCAAAACAAGATTTATCTTGTTTTAAAGAAAAAAAAAATCACTTAATTTTAACATATTTCCTTAAGGACAATATTTTTTGCTTCTCTAGAAAATGCTTCTTGGTTTAAGAATTTTTGATATTTGGACTAGAAACAAGTCGAACTCTAAGAAAAACAGTGTGCCATTATTTTGGCAAGTGATTTTGACTGCAGTACTTAATATTGATTTGTGCTATTAACATTAGTAGTGGTCTATTTATAATAAAGCATTTGTTAAGGACCTTATCAAAGCATTAATTACTATTATTATTATTATTATTATTGTTTTTTATTACTGAAGGACAGGATTAAAGGCATTTTGAATTGAAACATTTAAGAGGTGTAGCTGTCACGTCTCATAAAGGAACAGTACAGAGGTTTGAATACAAGTATTTGAGAATTGTCAAACAGTCTTAATTGTGGATTCTTGACGTCTGTATAGGAATATGCAGAGAAGTCCGTTGCAGACACACATACAAGCAGGGAAATCCAGGAAGACATCAATACATACAGATAAATACCAGAACTCAGAAGATCGCTGGAAACCAGGAGAAGGCTCACAGGAGAGTAGTCGCATGGAGATCAAAAGATGACACTAGATGTGAGTATCAGGATCAACGACAACTGTGTGAAGGTGAGTGCTCTTTATACTGTATGTGTTTGTCTGTGAGCAGGTGCAGTCAATTAGTAATCAGGTGATAGTGATCAGCTGTGAGTGGGTTCAGGTGACTTGGGGGTGACTCCGGTGACTGCCTGACAGTAGCATTAACATCATACTGATCATTTTATTTTTATTTTTTCAAGTTTAATCTCCCTCTTTTCTTCTGTCCTTTTCATTCTTGACATTGACATTTTTGGATGAACTTTCCATGACACTTTCTTTGCATTCATCTTTTTGAGCAACCAAAACACTGGAGTCTGGCCACATACTGTATGCCAGTGTTTTGAATCACATGCAGATTTTCATGTGCATTACACAGGCTGTTCTGCTTTATGTACGGTTTCCCTGGTGTGTTGAATCGATAATGTACTGTAGATTTTCACAAGATGGGTTACTTCCTGACCGTGCCAAAGTTCCTCATAGGATCCTGACATCAAACAGCCACACATTTTCATAAGATTGACCGAGTGTGCTTTTCACAACAAATTACATTTACCACAAACTGGGAGAAAATAGTTTCCATTTGGCTTTTTCGTGGTCCACCCTTTGACTCGTGACACAGCAAGGCCTTAGGAGTGTGATATCAGATGAGCCAAGATGCTCAAAGTCTTTACATTTTCACATTTGGCAGACACTTTTATTTAAAGCATGCTCATTGAATTTACATCTGAAAAGTCAGTGTGTTCCCTGAATCAAACCTCAGTGTTGTTAGTGCCATGTTCTCTCTATTTAGTTATACAGGAAAACATGAGGTGAATGGACAACTAATTCAATTCAATTCAATTCATCTTTATTTCTATAGCGCTTTTTTACAATGTAAATTGTGTTGAAGCAGCTTAACATAGAAGATTATAGTAAATTGAAACTGTATCAGTCCAGTTTTCAGAGTTGAAGTTCAGTTTAGTTCAGTTCAGTGTGGTTTAATTTTTACTGATGAAAGCCCAAACACTGAAGAGCAAATACATCAATGCGCTGCTCCACAAGTCCCGAACCATGCAAGCCAGTGGTGACAGTGGCGAGGAACAAACTTCACCAATTGATGAACGTGAAGGAAAAAACTTCGTGAGAAACTAGATTTAGTTGGGCGTGACCATTTCTCCTCTGGCCAAACTTTTTGTGCAGAGCTGCAGTCTAGGCGCCAGAGGTTGGAGAATGCTGGACGCCCATCGTGGAGAAGCTGCAGGTGGGAAGATGTGAAGACTCGTCTGTCACTGGGGTCTTACAGGAATCAGTCTCATGCTCTCCAGTCCTCCATGACCACCACAGCAGCTGCTCAGGATACGGCCTGGTCCAGGATTATGGAAACCTAGGAAATAATTTAAAAAATGACTAGCGTAAGCGCAGATGCTGTTCAAATTATAATGTCTTTTGGGAAGTGTTCCCGGCTCCGGTTCCCCTAAATAATGCAGACTAACAATCCCTTAGAGGATTTGTATTTTAAAAGCATTTGTGTTTTATGTGCTAATGCAAAGAGATGTGTTTTAGTTTTAAACTGACAAGAGTATGTCTGCCTGTCAGTGCTAGGAAGGCTGTTCCAGGGTTTAGGTGCCAGATATGAGAAAGATCTACCGCCTACAATTGATTTTGATATTCTGGGAATGATCAATAGTCCAGAATTAATTGAGCGTAGTGAACATGAGGGGCTGTAATACACCAGGAGCTCCCTCAGATACTGGGGAGCTAAGCCATTCAGGGCTTTGTAGGTAGTCAATACAATTGTAAAATACAGTATATACGAAATTTAATAGGGAGCTAATGCAATAATGAAAGAACTGGAGTAATATGATCATATTCCTTTGTTCTACTTTACATTCTTTATTGTTCACAAGTGAAAATTTATCTTTGGCTTCACCACACAACCACATCAGCATTCACATTACACACATCACAGAACAAACAGGCAACACAAATACATTCAATATCATCACATATATCACATTAAAAAACTCAATTCAAAACCCTATACATACTTAAAACCCAGTATTTAAAACGATAATGGCAGTCAGCACAAAAGACATTTGATACACAAAAGAAAGCTAAAAAGCACTCGAGCAGCTGCATTTTGAACTAGCTGAAGTTTGTTAATTAGGACAACAGGGCAACCGCCTAGTAACGCATTACAATATTCGGTAACACTTTATAATAACTACACACTATGAACCATTTATTAATCATTAGCATATAGTGAATTCATTATCTGTTAATCATTAACTCTACATTAATAGACGTTAGTAAGTAGTTTATAACTGCAGCTACAAATGCTCTAATCTTGACAATGACCACTATGAGCAATAATGTGCTTAATACTTTTACTTTCATACTTTGTTAATGATTTACTTTTCATTACTAAATTAAGCATTACACTATTTACAAACCAGTTATTTAAGCATAGTTGGTGTTTTTTAAAGATCATTCAGAATGAGTTAGTAAATGATTAATAAACTATTGAAATTAACATTTATAAATCTTATTATTCAGGCATATACTAATAATTAATTTTTATTTTGATAAACGCTTTATTAACTCAATTTAATCCAGTTTTGTGACCTAATCTAAGAACTATTTATGGTTTATAAATCCCTTATTATTGACAATTAAAGGCTCAGTTAAATTCTAAACAGGAAAAAAGAACATAAACGACATTATTCATTACTATTCATTTGAAGATACACAAATAAAACTGTATCAAATGAAAAATAAATCTTTGCAACCTTATCTAAAAAAAATACTGTACAGTTTAAACATTGCATCTTATTATATTGTTAAATTGTTATATTGTTGTTGTTTTATCCAATTTTATGTCGTATTTTGACACTCCTGTTATTAAGCAATGTTTTAACTTTACAATAATTTTACTTTTTAGATAAGATTGCAATGATTATTGCTCATTTGATACTGAGCCTTTAATTGTCATTAATAAGGGATTTATAAGGCATAAATAGTCCTCACTTTAGATTAGGTCACAAAACTGCATGAAGTTGAGTTAATAAAACATTTATTAACATACAAATGAACTATTAATATATGCCTGAATAATAAGATATATAAACATTGATTTCAATAGTTTATTAATTATTTACTAACTCATTCTGAATTATCTTAAAAACCATTGACTACTCTTATATACAACAGGTTTGTTAATAATGCAATAAAGTAAATCATTAACAAAGTATGAAAGTACAATTATTAAGCACATTATAAATGTGGTTGTAAGTCAGGAATATAGCATTTGTAGCTGCAGTTATAAACTGCTTACTAACGCTTATTAATGTGGAGTTAATGATTAACAGATCAGGATTTCACTAGATGCTAATGTTTAATAAATGATTCATAGTGTGTAGTTATTATAAAGTGTTACCCAATATTCTAACCTAGAGGTCATGAAAGCATGAATAAGCTTTTCCGCATCAGACATTGATATGTCGAAGTTTGGCAACATTTTTAAGATTAAAAAAAATGCAGTTTTAAAGGGAACCTATTTTACCCCTTTTTTGAGATGTAATATTAATATTATGGTTCTTCTGAGTGTGCTAGTTTAGGTTCAGTTCAAAACACAATTCAGATTTTTTTTATTATGATGTGTTAAAAAGTGTCATTTTGGGGGCATGTACACAGTTCGTCGTTTTAGGGGCCTGTTGCTTCACATGAAAATTTGTTTCGACTTCTCGCCCAACTTAACAAGAGGGCGGAGCCAAGAGTTCCCCCGCTTTGTGTATGGCAACAGACAGGCAGATAGAGAGAAGCAACATGAGTGAGAGGACCAGCATTCAGCTGTACATGTACGACTCGGACACAGACCAAGCAGAGACTACAAAATCATTTGTGTCTTTGTATAGTTTTACAGCCAACTGTGTGCTAGTGTAAAGCTCTGAGCTTGTAGCCTACACCTAGACTAATAACCAAGCACACTGAATTAACTTTGACTGAAGGGCATCACACTTGCGGCACCGGTGTGTGTCACCTGATAGAAACTTATGTTTAGATTTCAGAAATGCATGCCGCTGCGTGGCACGACGCTGCTTGTCGCCGAGCAGCGCTTCTGGTGTACGACCTGCTTGAGGCTATAACTAAAGGGCGTCATACACCGGATGCGCTGCTCAGAGCCACGACACGGCGTACCAGAAGCGCACATTCGCACGTTATTTAAAATGAAACTATTCAGATAACGCTCTGTGGCGCGGCAGAAATATGAAGTGTCCTGAGCAGGGCCAGCGCGTCCATAGAGGTGACCTAGGCGGCAGAATAGTGAGCAAACCCCCCGGTCCTCACTTTCATCCGTGACACCCTCCCGGTCCTCACTTTCCTCCGCGACACCACGAAATGCATCACGTTGCACGTCGTTAGTTCGTTATTTCCAATGGAGGGACGTGCACGTGAGGCAACGCGCTCGCACTTTTCAGCTGCACCTAGTTAAGATGACAGGGAGCTTCTGTGACCGCGGGAAATGCAAACCGCTGAAG
Source organism: Danio kyathit (assembly GCA_903798195.1). Classification (NCBI taxonomy): domain Eukaryota; kingdom Metazoa; phylum Chordata; class Actinopteri; order Cypriniformes; family Danionidae; genus Danio; species Danio kyathit. The sequence goes on along the minus strand of LR812538.1, from coordinate 32,774,082 downwards.
TTTAAGGAAGACGCAATGAAAAGTACACATGTATGCAAACCCACCAAAACTCACAAACACTGGCGGCGAGGAGAGCGATAACGTGATGAATGTTGAGCCCAATGAGCCTTACATCTAAAAATAGAGCAAGGGTGTTTCTTTGGTGACGTCGCTTTGACTCACACGCTGAAAATGGCGGACGTGAAACAACATACTGAGGATATGGTAATGCGCACCTGTCAATCAATATTGGTGGGCGGGGGGACCACACTCCTACGTCAAGTTGCGGTCGATCTCAAAACCACTTCAATTGGTCCATCGTTTTTATGTTGTTAAATTGAAAAAAAAGGACTGAGTGTGTTTATATCACCCCAATATGACCGTCTATACATTATACCGACCCATATGTCTGTCCAAACAGCTTGAAAAGTAGATTTTTTACCATAGGTGCCCTTTAACTAATATTTATCGTCATACAGTACTTCCCAAGTTTATTGAATTGCAAGCATTTGATTGTGTTACAATATTCTAAAATGTATTGTTTAAATATGTAAATAGTAAACTATTTAATTAAACATGCACTTATTAGTATACGTCAATCACAAAAATCATGAACATTAGATTTTTTTTTTTTACAAATTAGAGTCAAAAGTTTTTAAAATGATGCGTTTTGTGTAGAATAAATTGTTGTAAGCAATCAGGCAAATTATTAATGAACATATCCCTCAGCAAAAACCTTCAAAATATCAATAACCATGTAAAGTTTGGTTTATATGAGTGCTGCTGAAGTAAAGATTTATGGCTCAGTGCAGCCAGAAAAAAAAATCACATCACATTCTCATTCTGAGAAAACAGCCTTTAGAAGGCATCGTAATTGAAATCTGCAGGCACAAATTGATAACTTTTGATAAAAGAATCACCTAAAAGTCTATTTTGTACATTTTATTTCTATTAGACTGTGAAAGAACACTTTACGAATCGCCTAAGTCAATCTCAAAATTGATAGGTGCATGAAAAAACAAGGTGTTTGCCTACAGCGCTTCACCTTATAAATCATTCATTCATTTTCTTTTCAGCTTAGTCCCTTTATTAATCTGGGGTCGCCACAATGGAATGAACCACCCCTTATAAATTAGTAATACTTCATTTAACATTAAAATGAAAACTAAGATTCCAAATGCACCACCATTCAGTGTAAAGTCATAAAAGCTTTGCCACATGGTTTTGGGAGTCATGACGCCCGCACACTGATCCAGCTGTATAGTCTGAGTGATACCAGAATCACTCTGGGAGCACTTTCAGAATTTCAGACACATTCAAACCAATAAATCCACAACAGATTCATAAAGGGCCACCAAATTGTCAACAAGCCCTGAGGCCACACGCTAAGCATCGAGATTCTACCCCAGTTCATCTGTTCTGCCTTTTTCATGGGGATCCAGGCACTGAGTCACTGTTTGGCTGGCTGTGCATGACATCACTGTCATATTTCACATGGAAAGCAAAGTGACAGAGTGAGATGAAGCCTTGAAGTTCAGAACTTCCAATAGATGAGGTCCACAGTATTTTTTGGTGATTGTTCTCATATGCCTAGCAGACAAAAGGCCTGTCTGGGTAATGCAAATATTTCAAGCAGGAACTTTGACTTTCATCACAGTTATGAGAGTAGTTTAAATTTAAAGTAAATTAAAATGTTAGTTTGTTTGAAAATTCCAAATATGTTATGGTTTATGGTTGTTGTTTCAAATCTGTTTGACTTTTTGGTAACACTTTATTTTGATGGTTCATTTGAGTATTAGTACTGTCTGCTTAATATCTGTTGATACTGACATTTAACAGTCCTTCAACAGACATTTAACTGACTATAAGAAACTTGGCAAGTACATGTCAACTTACACTAACCCTAACGCCAACCCCAACCCTAACCCCAACCTAACAGTCTACTTATAATCTAATGATAATTAGTTGCAATGTAACTTAAATTCAACAAACGGACCGTCAAAATAAAGTGTGACCGACTTTTTTCCTTTGTTGAACTTAGAAGAAGACATTTTTGAAGAACATTGGTATTTAAACAGTTTTGGGTTGCTGTGTGGATAAAATGCACTTTGTTTAATGTTCCACATAACAGAGCATGTCATGTACATTTAGGTATTTGCAACTACATACCCTATACATACTTTATTAAAGTACTAGTAAAGAATTAGTAAAGTAAGTTCACATGTTCTTGCGAAATAAATAGAAGGCTTCATGGGATTGTCATGTTCGGTGTTAGTTTTTTTGTGTGTATATATTTTCCTCACCCTCCTCTCCGCTTCTTACTCCACTCTTAGGTTTCTTATTGGTTCAGTTATCTTTCCATCATCATTAAGACGGTGCCAGTTCCACCAATCCCCAGGCGAGCAGCGAGCATTTAAAGCTCCGTCAGACCAGTGTGTGGTGTGCGCTCTGCCTCGGCGTACCTTTGTGCTTCATGGAAATTGTGCTTTGGCATGCTTAGGCTATTTAGTGATTTATTATCTCAGTTTTACTGTGGTAATTCGAGTTTACTTGTTAAACTTTTTTGGCTTTAAGTAAAATGTTAGGTTTGTTTTAGTTTAGATTGATTTTTGTTAGATTAGTTTGAGTGTTTTGCCCCTGTGTAACTTTGGTTTTGTAGTTTAATTAGTTTAGATCGGGTGTCGTGTGCACTGAAGATGTCGGTTTTGTTTTTCATTATTTATTTTTGTCGCCTAGTTTAGACTTTAGACTTAAGGATTGTTTTGTTAATTTCTTTGATTTGGCTTACACTCTGCTTTCATTTAAAGAGAATATTGTAAATGTTTATTTCTTTTTTCCATTTATTATTGTAACATATTGTTTAAACCCTTGAGTAAAAAAGCTTAAATTCAGAATTGATTCCTACCTCATTCTTGATCTGTCACACACATTACATTTGTCTCATCTAAATGTTACAGCATCCCTTTTTAACATCACAAACACATAACAGGATCATCAAAATAAAGCTTTAGAAATTATTAAGCAAATAGTCTACTAATACCTACTGCTAGTTGACATGTAGTTGCAAAGTTACAGCCAATAGCTGGGTTTCCATCCAAAATTAAAGCAAAACTTTTCAAAGTTCTCAAAAAAGAAAAAAATCCCAAATGCAAATTAGGTGTGTTTCCATTAATTGTTAAAGCAGCTGATTGCACGGTAACCAACAATACACAAGGAAAACATAATAGAGTTACGAACTTTAGTGTATGTTCGCTAGGTCAGAGTTTATTCAACAAATGCATTTTCATCTTCCATTATTTACGATAACCCTTTTTCGCACAAGTGCAAAACCACTTCAAGCGAGTGCAAAAAATTTTTGTTTGAAATTTGCCATTTCCATCACTCACTCACATCACCCATTCTCATGCAATGCTTCAAAATGCACATTAACACTGGATGATGAAAACCCAGCTAACCATCAAATATACTGTAGTACATCCAGTGGTGTAAAGTAACTAATTACAAATACTCAAATTACTGTAATTGAGCAGTTTTTTTCAGCAATTGTAATTTACGGAGTAGTTTTAAAATGTGTACTTTTAGTTTTCATTGTGTACATTTTTAGTGCAGTATTTGTACTTTTACTCCACTACTTTCCTTCAACCTGCAGTAACTACTTTATTTTTCTTGTCCATGGGGATTAGAAAAATCAGTTCTAAGATTCCTGTCCAATCAAATCGCACATAGAAGGTAAATCGCATCATAGTGAACTACCTCAAGACGTGTGCACTTTATAATTGCAGCAGACTGTTTGAAGGTATTAAAAGTGTCCATGAAGATGTTCAAAATCTTTACACGCATTGACCCAGAGACTGTTTAGATGCATGTCACTGATGAGAAGATGACGGATGTTTACTGTATGATGACCGAAATGGCCTTAAACACCCAGCAGGCACAGGACGTCAACATGACGTGTGATTGACGTTGAACCCTAATGTCATGGGGACTTTGCATTTTGTTTGGAAATTAAAATCGGGTTGACATCAAAACTCAACATCAGGTCAATGTCCAATGTCCAACCTAATACCAATTAAATATCAACGTCTAATGATGTTATAGCTTGACGTTGTGTGACATCTATCAGACATTGGATTTTGTTTGCCATACCTGATGAATAAATGTCAGTATTTGACGTCATGTAAGACGATAGTTTAATATGTTGGTTTGACGCTGGATTTTGGTCACTTTCTAACAACCTAAAATCAACCAAATATCAACGTCATTTGACGCTATTATTGGACATCAAAATAACGTTGTCCTTAGCTGCTGGCTTGACAATAAATTTTGGTCACCTGACATTACAACCTAAATCTAACCTAATATTAACGTCTCATGATGTTGTGTGCCTGCTGGGCAATAACTAAGGCCCAATCCCCATTCTACCCCTTAGCCCTACCCCTCATTTTGCGCGTTCAAATCAAGGGGTAAGGGTGACCCAATTTTCTTTAGCTTGGGAGAACATGCAAACTCCACACAGAAATGCCAACTGACCCAGCCGTGACTCAAACCAGCAACCTTGTTGCTGTGAGGTGACAGTGCTAACCACTGAGCCACCGTGTTGCTACCAGTAGACACAGAACGATGCAAACCAATCACCCAATTACAGTACATCACTGTTCAGATATTCCAGTACCCAACAAATTACAACATGTTCAGTTGGTGAAAACAAACAGCAACAATCAGCAAGAGACGCTGACAATGCTTACACAATGATCTGACAGAACTCAACAAAGTTTTACTATTGTTTGACGTTTGTTAATGAAAGTGAACTGGCCTGTATATGTGTCCACTTTGTTTTTATGCACAAATGGTCACATCCTTTTAGAACTTCCACACACATTGAAGGCCAAAGTGAGACATTGACCAACAGTCATTAAAGATAGAGAGTCACTGCTGGTGCTGGTTAAATCAGAGATTTTCCCAACTCTGCTTTGTTTGATAAACCACAAGAGGAGAGAAGGTTCTTGTTAAGTGATCACGTGTAGCGCCACACTGGAACACACCATTCAGCTACCCTAAAAAACAAAACAAAATCTGCTGCATTGAAGAGGAAAAAATTGCCTCAGTTCATAGACTAACAGAGCATGTTTCCTCAGCTTTTAGTCCAAATATGCTACGAGATATGTTAGAGGATCATTAATTTCTCATTAGTGGCAAATTTACATGAACCACTTCAAATTAGCTTTGACAGATGATTCGATTTAGCAGCACAATCAAGCCATTTTCCTTTATGTCTGTCATTGAGGTTAATGTGATCAAGGCGGATAGACAGACAGACAGACAGGCGCATGGGAAAATATTGTAATGACAGAATGTTTGAGGCTGCTTGTAAATGTTTGAGGCAATGTAAACACAGCGATGCACGTAATTCACACGCTGGGACAAATATTGACTAACACTAAACTCCCACACATGCTCATAAAGCCAAAGTGGAAGCTGTTGGCTGGTTACATTGTGATTACACACAAACATAAACTTGGATTTGCACATGCTCAGTGACACCGGCTGGAGAGCTTCCATTCTGAGTCTTTCATCCACCTATAGGTTTTTTGTATACCTGTTTTTGTATAACTATATAGCTACTGTACACTAATAGCAATACACTAATGTTTATAACCAATACAGTACAAGTATAGTGAGTAATTTATTATTTATTAAACAACCATAAAGGAACATGTATCATTCATTCATTTTCCTTTAGCTTAGTCTCTTTATTCACCAGGGGTCGCCACAGCGGAATGAACCACCAACTTATCCAGCATATGTTTTCCAGCTGCAACCCAGTACTGTTGTATCATCATGTATGCAAAAACTTAACAGGCTCAAATTCTGAACTAAGGCTTCATTTTTATATATGATTTGACCCCCAATTGACTTGAACCCCTATGAAAGTCTTGAGATGTGCTTGAGTATACAGTGGATGCCTCAGGGTCAAATAGTGGAGATTGTCCCATTACAACTGCCAAAAATTTACACCTCCTAATGGAAATAAACTTGGTGACATGGTTGTGCCATGACAAATGCACACTGTAATGAAAGCTACTGTTTCTAAAAATAAATAGAAAAGCATGTCCTGCTGAATTGATAGGGTAATTTGTCAGAGGATTATAAAACAGTTTAGACCTGGTGTAAAAAACATACAACTCAGAAAACTCCACTGCTTAAGAAATCAACCTCAAGCCCAGCACTGGTAGAAAATTACAGATATCCCTCCTGCTCTTCATTAAAAAAAAAAACTAGAGTGTGCTCTCAGTTGAGAACATTCACTAAGTGGTTCTGTCACTATGTTTAATCCTTTCTGTGCAAGACTGTATGCACTGTAATGTGTTTTATATCGGTAGTTCATTTTAAAATAAAAATAGCAACATGCTTGTTAAGAGTTACATTTTTGCTGGAGGAAACCCGATTGCTCCTCCATGACATTGGGGTGCAAGTGATACAAGTGTATCTATAGCAAAGAACTGCAAATAAGCAGCTATTATTGATCAAATTAAAAAAAGACGGGGAGGAGCCGAATTCTGCCGCCATTTTCATCTAAAATTTAAAAGGGGACAGTGATAATTTAGTCTACAGTTTATGAGCTAATTGCAAAAGTTTTAGGGGGGGCAGAGTAGAAATGTAGGGGGGGCTACAACCCCTCTAAAATAGGCCTACTATTAATGATCTACACCATTAAAAAATATCAGTAAATTAGCTGTTTTCCATATTTAGTGATTCATGCTTTTAGTCGTTATTTTCCCCCATTTATTTATGCTTTGAATTACATTATTGGACCTTGATCCTTCTTCCTACAATTTTTAACGTTGAAAAGTTTGAAAAAGTGACTTTTATTAACATTTGTAATAGTTTAAAGTGACATATTGTCTGGGTTGGTGTTGTATATTACACTACAAAAACTTAATAAACCGCCAGTACATTTTCTGTTATTTTACAGGCTTATTTCTCTCTATATGATTACTTGTACATTATAATATTCCAAACTACTAAAATGTCAATAAAAGTCACTTTGTTAAACTGTAGAGTTGAATTTTCAACAATAAAAGTCAAAAGTAGAGATCAAGGTCCCATAATGCAATTTACAACCATAAATAAATGGAAAAAAAAAAAAACTTGTCAATCACACAATACGGAAACTGTTAATTAACGGATATTTAGTTTTACAGTGTAGGTCATTCAGGGTATCTTGGAGGGGTTAACTGTCTGAGCCGCACCATCTTGCTACTGGGGTACCTCAGGGCTCTCTTCTTGGACCACTTCTCCATTTACCTGACATGACTTGGGTCTGTTCTTACTATTGCTCTGCTGACAACACCCAGCAACACCTCTCATTCCAGCTGGATGATCCGACGATTGCTGCCTGGATATCAGCAATACTGAGATATTTTCTGCTGGATAAATGACCATCAATAATGAGCTGAAAAAAGGCATATCATGTCTTTATTTATAAATCTGCACTGGCTGGTCATTCGCATCAAATTCAAAGAGCGCTCATTTGCTTACAAAATAACCACTGATTCTGCACCCCTTTACCTGAACCCACTGTTTTAGGTTTATTTGTCCAGCAGGACTTTGCATTCTGCTACTGAATGTCACTTTATGTTTCCATCCCTAGCTGTTGTCCAATAAAAACTAAACTAAAACACACTGCTTAACTAACAGAGGTGTGAATTTTTAAAATGAGTTTGAAATGTGTTAAATGTAAAACAAAATGTCTGGTCTTCAAAGAGAAAAAAGTTTTACAACCTGACTCTTCAGTGCTGACTTGCATTGTTGTTTCCAAACAGGTTTCCTTTTAACAGATTCCTATTTTTTCATTCACTGTGGGACTCCATAACACCTGCAAACTTTCAAAGACATATTTATTTACTTACTTTATTTAAAAATATTATCTGAAAAAGTTTTATTTACATTTATATCTGCACCTAATGATAATGAGACCAACAGAATGATATACAGTAACAGAACAAGCATGGTATTTTGCATGAATTTTTCACTAATTACAATAATGAGTGCAATGTGAGTAATGTACAATAATTAGTATGTGCTAATGTGCAAAATCCAACCTAGCCAGACTTAATCATGTTCATATAGAGTCTGTGAAAGTTTACATCTATGTTTTGAATGGATATATAGAAAGAATATGGTTAGTGTTTCATTGCTTCACTGTAATACATTGTAAGTGGCTGGCATTTATATGAGCTATTCAAGCCTTTAATTGCATGGAACAGCTGTCAAGTAGACCTACTGTAAACACAAACACAACTCAGAACAAACGCAGCTCAGTCTGATACAGTGATGGGAACAATCGCTGCATGCTACGTGCTAATAGCCTGAACCTCAAAGGCATTTTTGTTTCCCAGAACATTTCAGCATGGCTACAAATCCCCGTGGAGTTGCAAACATCTAATGTGGAAAGTGTAGAATGAGCTTCTGAACGTCAGAACGCTGCAAAAAGTGGCAGAACGTGTGAAAAGCTGGCAAACATGATGCTTGAGATTTATGAATTTAACACAGATACGGTAAAGCAGTAATTGCTACTCCCTGGCATCACAGAGTGTAAATGTGTAGTATAAAGAGATACTGTTCTGTGTGTTTTGTATTTAACAGTTGCTGTGATCACAGCATGCCGTAATTACTGTAATTTTGAGATGACAACATGTGATGTACTCTTGAGTTGTTGGCATCTTCAAACTTGGAATTATGCTTTTCTATGACAACACAACAAACATCTAAACATACAATATATATATATACAGTGCTTAAATGAATATGTAGCACTCATGTGGTACAGTGGCCACAAAGTCAGAGTTCTCAGAAAATTGATTAGGAGTTGAATTACTAGTCAAAATGTCATATATTTTCGTTCTTTTTAATAATGTCTTTTAGGCACATACTTTCCTCATTAATTAATTAACTAATAAAGAACAAACACTCAAAATTAACCAACATGAAGTTTTCACATGATGCCATAGAAAACCATTACATACATACACATACATAAAACTCCACTTTAAAGAACCTTTTAAAAATGCTTATTGATGGATCTTTAAAGGTTTGTAATGTTACAAGGATGACAGTCAGACTGTTGAGCTAATTTTTTTTGTGTCTCAAGAGCTTAACAAAGCTGCACTTAGTATATCAAGATACAAGATAATAGTAATTTCAGGAATCATTCTAATTTGCTGATTTAGTGTTCAAAAAACATATACACTGAAAAAAATTATTTAGCAAAATTGTTGCAAACAATTTGTATTGGTTGAATTTAAACAAATTAAATTTAGTAATGTGCAACTTAATTTGTTTAAATTCAGCCCAAATAAATTGTTTAACTTAACTTCAAGAAATTTAGTAAATCCAAGAAATCATCTTTGAATATTTTTTTCAGTGTATATATGAGCAATATCACACTCGTAGCAGTGCGATGTCGGCACTGGTGGGAGCTGGTGTTGGCACGTTGGCATTTGTACAACAGTTCGACGGCACAATCGTGTATATAAAAAAGAAAATCCAACACAGAAAGTCTCAAAATCCTTTTGTAAGAGGAACTAATTTCTTCTGCCATTCATTCTCATCTGCAGCTGACGTCAGAACAGCAGGAACCATTGCTCATTTACACACGTCACCAGAGCTAGTATTTGAATAATTCTCTAGCGTAATGTCTAAAGTGATGACAAAACAGGCGATTTTGCTCACATTTTAAGATTATAAGGCTGAACGGCATGAAATGCCATCAGTCTACAGAGATTTCGTGGTATTTCTTTGTTGCAATCGGGAGATCACAATAATTAACTCCAAAAGAGCCAAAGCAAAGCAAACACTACCAGATTACTGTTGTGTTTGTGATAAGGAAAAACGCTAAACACATGCGAGCATTTCTTCTTTCTTTCTGATTACTGAACTAGTCTGCAGTAGCGAAAACAGGAGACTAATTAGAAACAAACAGATGGCCAACCAAAAAGTAACTCAGGGTTATACAAGGAGTGGCCAGCACAAAATACATACATTCCTGATATATGAGTCCCATCTTACACTCAATACACAACAATTACTATGGTATAAATACAGCACTACAACGTACAAGAGAGAGATCAACTTAGAAAATCACTTACCAGTTTTATAACGATTTGATCAGCTGTAGTTTAAAATGACACAGTTTTTTCTCCTCTAATGACTTATTATGCAACAGCAGCTTTATTTGTCAAACTGTAGAGTGTCCTCTTCTTGTTGCTGTATGTGGGCTGAGTGATACACAAGGTTGAAGGGTGAAGATGCTGGACGACTGCTGTTATTTGCAGAATATCACACGGCTATCAGCCAATCAGATTAAAGAACCAGACAGAACGATTCTATCTATCTATCTATCTATCTATCTATCTATCTATCTATCTATCTATCTATCTATCTATCTATCGATCTATCTATCTATCTATCTATCTATCTATCTATCTATCTATCTATCTATCTATCTATCAAAAGAACAGCATTTATTTGAAACAGAAACCTTGTTTAACATTTTAACTTTTAAATAATTTATCAAATGATCTTAAATTGTATAAGTGCTGTGCAATTTTTTTTTACAAACATTACTTTCCACAGTATTTGCCATATAACCTGCTTGTATGTAATGAACAGCGAATTCCAAGATTTGTTATTAAAGAGAGCTTGACTAAAGGCCATGAAAATTAAATGCCAACAAATCCTTGTCCTTTGACCCTCTACTGGTCTCTCTGTCCATGATTATTGGGAATTTAAAAAAAAAAATTCAAAGCATGAGTGGAATGGAGGGAATCCTCTTGGCAGTAAAAGAAAGCTCCTGCTATTGTTGTGTGGCCCAACATAAAACATATGCGTTCAACATGTCTGGAAAAAAAAGTTGGGGTAAAGAAAACAGTTTAGTTATATTTAGTTATTATTTTCACACACTAATTACACAGCAGCTACACTTACCTTGATATTTATATTAATAAATTAACATTTTTAAATGCATACTGCAGCCAACCTGACCTTGGGCCTTTAACACATTTCAGACATTACGATGAAAAGATTACAAACTCTCTGAAACCGTATCCTGTTCACCTCTCTGAAGGTCAGTTTCCAAATTCCTCCTGGAACAGAGCTCACACCCCCACCATGAAATGCAGAATTTCAAGCAGAGAATGCAGGAAAAGCTATACGACAACCCCATAAACTGGGTGCAACGGCATAGATGTTACATTACGTGTGCAAATAAAGACCTTTATACCTCATAAATGTTGGCCAAAAGTGATGTCCAGAGGGGACATTTGCACAACATTTGCTTTTAATGACTCTACAATTTTAATTAACCCATCAAATTGAGTAACAAGCTATATAGAAAAAAGGAAACAGTAAATTTAAAGTATTTACGTAACAATTATTATTTGATATAAGCGAACTATGTTAGTTATTGATATTTTATTCAACCCAGGCTCATTATTGAAATGTACCCCTGTATAAATTTCTAGACAGCACAAAACATGTGCCAGGAGGTAAGTTTTTTTTAGCAGTTTTTGTTTTCGCAAACCCACCAGATGCCGCTGTCTACACTTTTTCAGATCTTAAATTTCTCTAGCTCCTGCTCCTGCTCTTCTTGCGTAAATCCACCAGAGGCCACTGTCGACTGAATGATCAACCTCACCCACCCCCTTCCCTAAACACAACCAATAGTGTTTTCAAAAGCATTGATTGACTCGATCAACCCCTTCCCTAACCCCAACCGACAGTGTTTTCAAAAGCAATGCAGAAAAAAAGCCCTCACGACTGCCTGATTTTTTTTAACCAAATTTTCAGATCTAACCACGTCCTCACCCTGTTATTTACTTTTTTTATCTTTTGTTTTTGTTTGACCTGCTTTTTGGAACCGTTCTTCGTCAGTCTCAAACCCGTCGTCGCAGTCAACTCCTCTCTACGTGTCAAGTACGCCGACATACGCGCCAAGCCACTGGGTAAACTGGTAACAACGCAAAAGCCTTAAGTTGTCAGCTGATAGCATAAAAAGAAACAGAATCATACTGCCCCGTAGCGCTCGTTTTAAAGACAGAATGTAGCCATACGTAGCTCTGGCTACACAATTCATGCTCTCCAGAAATGTATACGGGACTGCAGTGTTGATTTTTATTAGTTCTTGCTTGTAATTGACTGGCAGTCATTCTCTTGCGCAGTAATTGCACCTTTGGCAGCAATTACAGCCTCAAGTCTTTTTTAATATGATGCCACAAGCTTGGCACACGTCTTTCGGAATTTTTGCCCATTCCTCTTTGCAGTACCTCTCAAGCTCTATCAGGTTGGATAGGAAGCGACAGTGTACAGTCATTTTCAGGTCTCTCCAGAGATGTTCAATAGGATTTTGGTCTGGGCTCTGGCTGTGCTACTCAAGGACATACACTGAGTTGTTGTGAAGCCACTCCATTGATATTTTGGCGGTGTGCTTTGGGTCATTGTCCTGCTGGAAGATGAACCGTCACCCCAGCAGGTTTTCATTCAGGATGTCTCTGTACATTGCTGCATTCAGCTTTCCCTCTATCCTGACTAATTTTCCAGTTCCTGCTGCTAAAAAACATCCCCACAGCATGATGCTGCCACCACCATGCTTCACTGTAGGGATGGTATTAGCCTGGTGATGAGCGGTGCCTGGTTTTCTCCAAATGTAATGCCTGGCATTTACTCCACAAAGAGTTCAATTTTAGTCTCATCAGAGCAGAGAATTTTGTTTTTTATGGTCTGACAGTCCTTCAGATGCCTTTTGGCAAATTGCAGGCAGGGAGTGGCTTCTGTCTGGCCACTCTACCATACAGGCCTGATTGGTGGATTGCTGCACAGATGGTTGTCTTTCTGTAAGGTTCTCCTCTCTCCACAGAAGACCGCTGGAGCTCAGACAGAGTGACCATCGGGTTATTGATCACCTCCCTGACTAAGGCCCTTCTGCCCGATCACTTAGCTTAGATGGCCGGCCAGCTCTAGGAAGAGTCCCGGTGGCTCCAAACATCTTCCACTTACGGATGATGGAGGCCACTGTGCTCATTGGAACTTTCAGAGCAGCAGAAATTTTTCTGTAACCTTCCCCAGGCTTGTGCCTCGAGACAATCCTGTCTCGGAGGTCTACAGACCTTTGTCTTCATGCTTGGCTTGTGCTAATCATGTCCAATCAACTGAATTTATCACAGGTGATCTATAATTAAGCTGCTGAAACATCTGAAGAATAATCACTAGAAACAGAATGTACCTGAGCTCAATTTAGAGCTTCACGGCAAAGGCTGTGAATACTTATGTACATGTGATTGTTCAGGTTTTTTTATTTTTTATAAATTTGCAACAATTTCAAAAAATCTTTTTTCACATTGTCATTATGAGGTATTGTGTGTAGAATGTTTAGGAAATAAATGAATTTAATCCATTTTGGATAAAGGCTGTAACATAAAAAAAGTGGAAAAAGTGAAGCGCTATGAATACCTTCAGACATACTGTTTACATGTATATCTCTACCATCATCTTCAGATTTTAATGGAACAAAGAAACCTTTAAGGATATACAACTTATTACGTTTTAGTGGATACTTCTAGTGTAATTAGTGCAGCACTGTAAAATGTGATTAGTTGACTTTATTTTAAAAAGTGAGTCAACCCATTGCCTTAAAATGATTAAATAAATGAACAATGTACATAATTATAAACAATATGTTAAGGGTTTGCTCACTTTATAAGCAAAGATATTTTGTTACTTTTAGGGCAATGGGTTTACTTACTTTTTAAAAGTAACTTTTTGCAGTGTAATCTCTCATGCATTGTGTTCAAATGGTGTGCTGGAATCTCATTTATCCACTTCATTTCTAGGACTTGGCTGAGAGATCTGTGACAACAGAGAACAAACATACAACAAAAATGGCAGGCTACAGTAACAAACAAACAAACATGCTGTTTCCAACCGGATAGCTTTGTGTGATGAAACTGAATCTGAACTCTCTCTAATAGTGAGGGTGTGACGAAGAATGTACATGGAGAGAAAACAAAGAGGTCATCTTGGAAAATATAAACACCTCAACTCAAATGCTTGTCCAGAAACAACAACGTCATGAAAAGGGATTCCAGAGACTGTAGGAAAGATCCACATGGCAAATCCACAATGTTTAGATCTTGCTTATCTTCCCACCACGCCAGGATTCTCAGCAGCTGGAAAACTCCCCCGAGATGCCACTAATGTGCGTTGTTTGATAAAGCAGGGATCAAGAAGACTGTACTGTATTGAGGAGCAAACAGTCTTCCATAAACTTGCTCTTCCTGGAAGCTCTGTCTGTCTTAATGAGTTGGCTTTGGTAAAAAGGAAACATGGCGCTCGCAGACTTTGCAGACCTTTCAAGTGCTGCTCTGGAATCCCATCAATCCATGCGCTCATCCTCGTCGTCTACATTCTCTGTGTGCCACAGTGATGGTGAAACTGCACTACAAAGTATTCCTGTGGCTTCTTCACATGAATTCCCATTTCAAAAACCATCCCTCCAGCTGTGGAGGTAAACAGGATGTGAAGTAAACAGGATGACTACTGCACAAATCTATTTAAAGTAGTGTCTGATCACACAGCAGCACAATACAGTTGTCAGTCCCCTATGTAGAAATCATGTCTGTCCCCCCGATCAGAATCGTTCAATCTTCTCCCAAATTACTCCACCCCTGGGAGTGACAGTTGCAATCTAAAGAACTTTACTGGACAACTATTTGTCCATCACTATTTGTCTATTGTGCAAAAAAGCTGCTATGTCTTGCAAATACGAGTTAAGTTTGGCGGATCCTGTTCTGTCAGTCCCTTTTTGACGTTGTGTCAAGCCAACACTAGGGGTCTCTAAATAACATGGCACAACTAGAACTGCATTTGAGTTGGGGCAGCACAAGCTGGTGCAGTCCTTCCAACACACAGATATGACATATGGTCTCATTCACAAGGGTAGTCAACAACTTGGTGGAACTAAACTTACCATCTTCCTAATGACAACCCAGCTGGGTTTACACTGGGAAAGTGTAAGACTCTATGGCACAGGTGTCAAATCCAGTTACTGGAGGGGCACAGCTCTGCACAGTTTAGCTTTAACCCTAATCAAACACCTAATTAAACTAATTAAGTCCATCAGGCTTGTTTGAAACCTACAGGTACGTGTGTTGAAGTGGAGTTGGAACTAAACTTTGCACAGCTGCGGCCCTCCAGGAACTACATTTGACACCTGTGCTCTATGGAGACTCCACCTGAGAGGGACATATTGTGTGATAAACCTTTATGAATTGACCTGACACTCTAGAAATAAGACAATCAAGTACTCAGCCCAGGCTCTTTGGAAGTATGTGCATCAGCCTACATTTTTGTGCAAGGTAAAAAATGGTATTCCGGGTACATTTTGTTGCACGTTTCAACTGACAAATCCACTGGGCGATGTCTACATATTTGCAAATCTCAAATACATTGCTTATGATTCATTCATTCATTTTCCTTCTGCTTAGTCTTTAATTCAGAGGTCATCACAGCGAAATGAACCGTCAACTATTCCAGCATATATTTTACGTAGCAGATGCCCTTCCAGCCGCAACCCAGTACTGGGAAACACCCATACACACTTATTCTCACACACACACACACACACACACACACACACACACACACACACACACACACACACATACACACACACACACACACACACACACACACACACACACACACACACACACACACACACACTACGACCAATTTAGTTTAATCAATTCACCTGTGTATTTTTTTGGACTGTGGGGGAAACCGGAGCACCCGGAGGAAACCTACGTGAATACGGGAAGAACATGCAAACTCCACACAGAACTGGCCAAGCTGGGACTCAAACCAACGATCTTCTTGCTGCGAGGCGACAGTGCTAACCACTGAGCCACCATTACTTATGATACGTTTTGTTATTCATTTTAGATACAGTGTTTTGAACATGTCCACGAGAATGTGGGGCTTATCATACAGATCACTTAGATTAGCAAAGCACTGACCTCAACTCAAGCAATAGTGTTTTTAAAATCAAATGGCTGTCAATTGTATTGTATAATTGTGCTTCAATGAACTCAAACCTGAGAACTCTAAATCACAAGTACAACAACATACAAGGTGAGCTACCAAGCAAACTGACCACACCAGAAAAGTTGTCCATATGGAGAGAGAGGTGAGGCAAACCTATTAGATTACAAATCATAGACATTGTTAGGCTTTTTTTAGGTATTTATAAAATAATCCTTTCCCTGTAAATATTATTAGTGTGAAAGGAAACAAAAGCTGTTGGCTTCAAATTGCCCAGTAGAGTTAATTTCACCAAAACCCTGCAGTCAAACGTACAGTAAGCTGAAGTACGCTTTTGCGGTTTCACAAAAATGTAGGCTGAGGCATGTATTTTCAACAAGGCTGTGTTGGAAGTATTAGACAGAGACATCATCTAAGATGTACTAGGAAGATGACTGTAAGTCACTTAGATGTACTAAGTAGATGATTGTATTGAGGAAAAATGCAGGGTTCATTGTGAGGGAAAACCAAACAGTGCAATATCTCATATGGAGAACCACTACATTTGGAGCACTAAACCAACTGCAAGTTGCAACTAAACCTACTGCAAAACCCAACTTACTAGGACCTATAGATCACACAGAGAGAGGAAAATTAGAAACGAGCACCACAGACAAGAGAGCCATATGATACTTACCTGTTAGTACCAAAACTCAGGCCAATGAACGGTTGATCTCATGAAGCTGTTTGTGCTGTTTAAATAGATATGTAGGGCATGTACTGGACACAACAGAGGGTCTCCTGAAGATAGTAGAAACCATTGCACATCTCCATGAGTGTCACATCATATGCTAGTAGAGTGGGCTGTTGTCTTAAGTATTTGGTTCTGGATATATTGTGATGATGATGATGTGTTTTCCCAGTGTCATTTTAAAACATTAGATGTTCAACCAACAGAAACTGGATCTCAGATATGATGACAGTGAAAAAACAACAACAGAGGACTGTTTTACAGCAGGAGGGTTGGACTGGATTAATCACTCAGATGGAAAGCACTAGATTTACCATTTGGCCAAATAATAGAAGCACATAAACGGAGGATTAGCGCTAGTTCCCCAGATTTGAGTTATTTTTACTTATTTTTATACATGTTCCTACACAGGATTGTTTTTCTTTCCCTCAAAAAAGGCCCCATTTGACTTCTATTTGACTAAATAGCAGAGATGTGAGTAAGTCACACATGTGAAAGTCACAAGCAAGTCTCAAGTCATAACCTTCAAGTCTCAAGCAAGTCAAGTCAATTTTTGTCTGACTCAAGTCAAGTCAAGTCACTGCTTATTTCAAGTCACGTCAAGTCAAGGCATAGCTTCAATTTATATATATATATATATATATATATATATATATATATATATATATATATATATATATATATATATATATATATATATATATATATATATATATATACCTTAAATGTGTTTTATTTTTATTTTAAAAACTGCTTTTATTCTAGCTGAAATAAAACAAATAAGACTTTCTTCAGAAGAAAAAATATTATCAGACTTACTGTGAAAATTTCCTTGCTCTGTAAAGCATTATTTGGAAACATCAAAGGGGGGCGAATAATTCTGGCTTCAACTCTCTCTCTCTCTCTCTCTCTCTCTCTCTCTCTCTATATATATATATATATATATAAACTGTCATCTTAAATGACACTTTTATCACTAGTGAATCAGATGGCTTTCTGCTTGAGGGAAGGTGTGTGCTTACTTCAAAGCCATTACAATATCATACTATTAATTAAACGAGACCCTAAATCACAAAACCAATCTTATAGTGCACAGGTATATTTTTGGCAAAAAAAATTATTGAATCAAAATGATCATTTTTTCTTTTATTACAAAAAACATTGTTGTATTAAAAGTAAAGATCATCTTCCTCAAAGACATTTTGTACATTTGAATAACTCCAATAAAAAATGTTTTGATTAGTGATATGCATTACTAAGAATAAACTCTAAAGGCAATTTTGAACCTTTAGATTCCAGATTTTATATATATATACTGTATGCCATTTCACACATTAGTTACAGAGAGATTTTGAGATCCATGGTCTGAAATGGTTTCTTGTTTTGCCTAACTTGATTCTTCTTTTTTAAAAATGTATTGGCGGAAAAAAGGATGTATGCGAGAAAAAAAAAATAGCAATATGGGAATATAGCATTTAACAAATTGTTTTAATGCAATCTTATTTTATGATTAAAGTTAACCCCTAATATGTCAAAAACTTAAATATTAAACATTAGCATACAAATACAATAATATCAGTGCTTCCCATAGATTTGATATACTTGTGGTGGTAGCCGAATTGAAACACACCATTTACCCACATCACATAAATAGTTAACTATACTGTATGCGACCAACGTAATTCCATTTTTAACAATAATTTCATTTATTATGACAACACTGTTTGTTTTCAATGGGTTAAAGTAAAAAAAAAACTGTTAAAAAAAGAAAAGACATCCACTTTCTCTTACCTTTATGCTATTCAGGAGCTAACTCCTGCACCAACTTGACTTGAGTCAAGTCATGTGACTCGAGTCCCCCATCTCTGGTAAATAGACCATAAATGAGCATCATGTTATCATCTTTTATTAAGTGATATTGATTTAATATCGTCACGACAGAGTATCATATTGTTCTGCATTGCCTTTTTCATATTCGACTAAAAAGCAATGTAAGAAGCATCAGGGTTTTGGCTCATAATTTATTCAGGCTTTTGCTTAGACTGGCCAGAATTTGCTGTACAATACCTCTCTCTGTTGGCCTCTGTGCTCAAAAAACAATTCTGAACTTAGACATTTCATCCCTGTCCAGCAGATATGCCACGGGGCCCATCTTGTGTCGTTATATATTTCCTTTTCATTTTCTTTCTGCATGACACAGGTCTACGGATACACCGCTGACCTCTTTCACTAATAAATTAACATCTAAACATATCGCTCTCGCATGCTGGCTGGGTGGGTCAATCGACCTCGATGAGTGAATCTGAGAACCGAGGGCCCCACGGTGCTTAAACGCGGTGTCTGATTTTGCACTGTTAGGTGATGTTATTTTAGCCGGTGTTTGACTTCTGTGGCTGAGCACAGGGCAAGACTTGTTAGTTTAGGATTCTGCCCTTCTGCCAATGTTGTTAGCCATATTCAAAGCCACCCTCAGCATCTTAGATGACTCTTTGCTTCTCAGCTTTTGGAAACAGCATGGCAGAGCGTCCCCCACCTGAAGTGTTTTGCTCAGAGGAGCATCTGATTCCACTCTGTGGTGGAAACTTTTGAACTTCGGCTTCAAATGAATCTCACTCTTTTGATTGAGGAGCATGGAAATGTGTTTGACTTACTAAATAAGAGGATCACCAGGCGCATAAAGAAGCAGGATGAATTAGAAAGTGTGCATCTATTCAGCCCACAGTTATATAATAGAGAATTAGCTTGCGGTTTCACTCAGCCACAGCTTTCAAAGGGCACTACAGTGAATGAGACTCAACAGAGGATCATAATCTTGATGTTGGCACATCTCTTAAATAAAAATAATTCATTAAATAAATGCTAGTACACATAATCAGCACAAAATAACAACAAAAATCAATGACAACCCTCCTCCCTCATATTTTGCAGTATTAGCCTTTACGTGTGGGTTTTTGAATGGATCTAGAAAGACTCAAATAAATAAAATTAAATAATATGTTATGAAATAAATAATCAAATTCAGTGTCTTGGTGATTCATGACATCGTAAACAATGTCATTTATCTGTGTGAGGAATGACAGCAGGTACAAGAACAAATACTCAGAGCATGACCTATGAAAATGTCACACTAAGATACAACATTTCTATACTTACAAGTGTTCCACAAGGTCTAAAATCAATGCAGTACCTGAATGGAGAGCAGATAAGCACTCTTACCTTATATCACAATATTCTGTGGTTTTAAGACACATTTATACATTAAGTACACTACCTGATAAAGTCTTGTCACCTATCCAAGTTTTAGGAACAGCAAATAATAACTTGACTTCTAGTTGATCATTTGGTATCAGAAGTGGCTTATATGAAAGGCAAAGGCCTCTAGATTACGCTTATTTGACCAAAATAAAATATGATCATGCCTTGATTTTTAATTATTTAATTAGGTGTTTTTACAGTGACTTTGCTTAGACAAAAGTCTTGTCACTTAACAAAAATAATGTACAGTATAGAATATAAAGTCATGGTGCAGTGGAAAAACAGAATTAATATTGTGTATGACTCCCGTGAGCTTGGAGGACTGCATCCATACATCTCTGCAATGACTCAAATAACTTATTAATAAAGTCACCTGGAATGGCAAAGGAAGTGTTCTTGCAGGACTCCCAGAGTTCATCAAGATTCTTTGGATTCATCTCCAATGCCTCCTCCATCTTACCCCAGACATGCTCAATAATGTTCATTTCTGGTGACTGGGCTGGCCAATCCTAGAGTACCTTGACCTGCTTTGCTTTCAGGAACTTTGATGTGGAGGCTAAAGTATGAGAAGGAGCGCTATCCTGCTGAAGAATTTGCCCTCTCCTGTGGTTTATAATGTAATAGCAAGAACAAATGTCTTGATACCTCATGCTGTTTATGTTGCCATCCTCATCCACATGTTGCTAAACTTGACTGATTTCTTTAAGAATCTTGGGTCCATGAGGGTTCCAATAGATCTTCTGCAGTATTTGATTAGGATGCAGTTCAGCAGATGATTCATCTGAAAAATCTAACTTCTGCCACTTTTCCAAATAATCAACTAGAAGTCAGGTTATTATTTGTTGATCTTACAACTGAGATCGACGACAAGACTTTTGTCAGGTAGTGTATGATACTGTTTTGAATATTACAATAGCATTCTGCAGTTCTATCACTTTAATAGTGTGTGCTCTTTAAAGACGTCCTTTATGAAACAACACATTTGAGTGTAATAATGCTGTCTGTGTCACGATCACCAGCAATCTTCTCCCCATAGATCGATGGTTAACATGCACAAACACCCATGGACTACAAATCCACCATTACATGAACTACAACTCCATACATGCACGCCAATCACACACACACATGTTACTCATCTCCACTGATTGCACTCACACCACTGGAGGATTGTCAAAGACTGATTACACACAATATTTAAGCAGCACAGACACTCACCCCAGGGCCGAGTCTTGTTGCCTGTTTACAGCTTCAATTCAAAGCGTTTCCTTGTCTTGTTTTTGCCGTGTTTTGACCTTCGCCTTGTTTACCTGTTTCTCCCTGTCTGCTGCCATCCTTGTGACCATTTGCCTGCTTATTGACAACGATTCTGGATTGCCCAAATACATCTGATTGTTCCTGTTTGACCATTGCTTACCTGATTATCCTAATAAAGACCTGCATACGGATCCTCACCCCGTTGAAGCGTCTACACTTATTACAGAAGACTTAGCCACACTATGGATCCAGCGGTGTTATTAGTTCGTCTCCAGCAAGGTAAAAACTCCCTCGAGAATCATATCCAAGAATATTTAAACATTGCTAACAACACCCATTTGCCAGATCACATGCTCATTGACTTTTTCATCTATGGGTTAAATGAGCCCCTGAAAACGAGCCCTCATCTATGGGTTAAACTCACCTGGGTCGATTCTCGAAGGAGATTCACGCTACAGGAATTCCTCGACCTCGCACTGTTGTCTGTAGGCTCTTCCTTCACGGTTGGAGAAATGAAGGAGGATTTTCCTAAATGTTTTTTGTGGGGGGGCTGTGTACAGCAAGACCCGCTGGCAACGGGGTTTGCTGAACAGTCCACCACAACGATCATGCTGGCATCACCAATACTCCTGTCCACACAACAGAAACACCCGCGGGATTCGCCATGCACAAAATGGCCGCCAACGCTAGCCAACAGCAAGAGCCGCTGGCTGCGGGAGACGCCACTCACAAGATGGCGGACTTCAAAATAAAAGCTCCCAAAATGGTTCCAGTTAAGAGGCAAACTCACACGGTGGTCACTGCCAAACTGCCGGTGACCCAGATGGCTTCTTGTCCAAAGTCTGTTTCTGCCATAGTTCCTGTTCTCGTTCCTGTTCCTGAAAAGCCATCACCTGAACCACCAGAATGGCCACCACCACCTGAGTTACCTGAACTGCTACCACCATCAGAGCTATTACTGCCAGAGCTGCCACCACCACCACCAGAGCTGCCAGATCCCCAGTCACTACCAGAGCTGCCAGATCCTCCAGAGCTGCCAGATCCTCCAGAGCTGCCAAAACATCCAGAGCTGCCAGAACAGTCCCACGAATGGCTGCCAAAGCCGTGTAATTTCCCAGAGTCACTAGAGTTGTGTGACTTCTCTAGGCCTCCTGAACCAAAGCCTCCTGACCCACTGGGGTTATATGAACTGCCAGTGCTCCTTGAACCCAAGCCTCCTGACCCACTGGGGTTGAAAGAACTGCCAGTGCCTCCTGAACCCAAGCCTCCTGACCCACTGGGGTTAGATGAACTGCCAGTGCTCCTTGAACCCAAGCCTCCTGACCCACTGGGGTTAGATGAACTGCCAGTGCTCCTTGAACCCAAGCCTCCTGACCCACTGGGGTTAGATGAACTGCCAGTGCTCCTTGAACCCAAGCCTCCTGACCCACTGGGGTTATATGAACTGCCAGAACTCCTTGAACCTAAGCCTCCTGACCCACTGGGGTTGTACGAACCATCTATAACCGCTGAACCAAAAACCCCAGACATACTGCAGCTCCACGCTTCAGGCCCTCCGCAGCTCCACGCTCCAGGCCCTCCGCAGCTCCACTCTCCAGGCCCTCCGCAGCTCCACGCTCCAGGCCCTCCGCAGCTCCACTCTCCAGGCCCTCCGCAGCTCCACTCTCCAGGCCCTCCACAGCTCCACTCTGCAGACCCTCCGCAGCTCCACTCTCCAGGCCCTCCGCAGCTCCACGCTCCAGGTAAACCTCCGCTGCATGGTCCTGGCCCTCCATCCCTCCCCCTGGTCCGCCTCCGCTCCACCTCCCGCCTGAACCGTAGAGGGGGGGCTATGTCACGATCACCAGCGATCTACAGCCAGAGATCGCTGGTAAACACACACACTGTCACATGGACTACAAATCTGCCAGGTTTTGGACTACAACTCCATACATACACTCCGCTCACACACACATGTTCCAGATCACCACTGATTACACCGCAACAGCTGTAGCCGCTCCAGGACTGATTACAAGCACCATAAGTACACCTCACAAACACACAAGTTTGCTGAGTCTTGTATCCTGTTGAAGTGAACAATACGACGCGTTTCTCCTTGCCTTGTTTTCCCGTGTTTAGACCTTTTGCTTTGTTTTGTTTTGTTATTCCTTGTACGCCGCCTGCCTTGTGACCTTCTGCCTGTTATATCGACTACGACTCTGGATTGCCCAAATACATCTGATTGTTCCTGTTTGACCATTGCTTACCTGATTATCCTAATAAAGACCTGCATACGGATCCTCACCCCGTTGAACCGTCTACACTTATTACAGTCTAAGTGTGGAAAATTTTTGCAAAGTAAAAAAAAATCCAGTTTTTATCCACATCAGAGGGCACTGTTCCTGAACTCCCTCCATTGTTTCATCAATGCCTCTATTATATTGACAGCTTTGAATATCATGTCACAATAACAACATAATATGCCAAAATAAAGTTGTGTGCTTCACTGAAGTAATATACAGTTGAAGTCAGAATTATTAGCCCCCCTGTTTATTTTTTTCCCCAATTTCTGTTGGGTTTTTTTTTTAACACATTTTTAATCGTAATAGTTTTAATAACTCATTTCTAATAACTGATTTATTTTATCTTTGCCATGATGACAGTAAATAATATTTTACTAGATATTTTTCAAGACACTTCTATACAGCTTAAAGTGACATTTAAAGGCTTGACTAGGTTAATTAGGTTAACTAGGCAAGTTAGGGTAATTAGGCAAGTTATTGTATAACGATGGTTTGTTGTGTAGACTATCGAAAAAAATATAGCTTAAAGGGGCTAATAATATTTATCTTAAAATTGCTTTAAAAAAATAAAAAACTGCTTTTATTCTAGCCGAAATAAAACAAATAAGACTTTCTCCGAGAAGAAAAAATATTATCAGACATACTGTGAAAATTTCCTTGCTCTGTTAAACATAATTTGGGAAATATTTAAAAAAGAAAAAAAATTCAAGGGGGGCTAATAATTCTGACTTCAAATATATATACATATTATAAATATATATTAGTGGTGGGCCGTTATCGGCGTTAACAAACTGCGTTAACGCAAGACTCTTATCGCGCGATAAAAAAAAAATATCGCCGTTAATCTATTCTCAAAGTTGGGTTGGGAGCTGGGTCTATTTTACGCAAGGTATGAAGACTTTCACCTTGATATATTAGCGCGGATGTATACCTGACCGGTGAGCCGTCTGACAAAAGAGTGCCCTTCTGAATCAAATCAGCAGGATGCCTGACTTCAACTGCAGTTTGCCAGTTTCACTTTACCTCACGAACATTTCATTCATGCCATCGTGACAAACTGGGATATTAGACGCAAGTAAGAAGTAAGGAGTGGTGAGAGTGTTATGGAAGTTAATAAAGCACGCCAAATGGAAAGAAAGAACTTCCGCATTTCGCAATGTGTGTGTGTGTGTGTGCGGTCCTTTACTGACAACTGCGTGTGGATCTTGCCGGAAAATATGGCGAAAGGTCCTAAAGACCGCGGTGTTTACATTAATAATGCCACTAATATCTGCATACTCCACATGTCTTAATTCCATTTCTGTTTAGTTCAGTCATGACTTGATTAGTCATGACGGATTAAGGTAATCAAAAATCGCTGTTTCGAGCTTATGTAGGCCTACAGTTCAAATATCATGTTTAACTGAATAAACAGTTAGTAAACACAAGTACATCTTATTGAACATCATTTATTTTCATCACCAATTATCACAGTAAAACAGTTTCTTAAGCAGTTTGTGATGCATTTTGGAAACAGGAGATGAGCCCCTGGTCTAATGCGTCCCCTGGCTTGAGAAACCCGTTCTCAAAGACTTATTATTTGGGTAGCACACATATTCTGAATGCATTCGGCAGAATTCAAATGAGCCATTTTAATCTAGATTAATTCCAAGATTAATCTAGATTAAAAAAATTAATCTATGCCCACCTCTAATATATATATATATATATATATATACAGATTACTTATTTCCTTCCCCCACTGCTATATTACCAGAGATAACTAATGTTATGTGAATGTTATGCTGTTTGTTTTTGCATGAATTTGTATTAACTTTTTAAAAAGAAACATAATAAGAGCCCTTTAAAGATGAGAGGACACAGTTAACAAAATAACTGATTGTAATATTTTTACCCTTTTTGTTGTGATTGTTATGGTTATGGTGTGAACTTCTCAATCTCAATTTAACTAGAATGATTAAAACAATTAAAACAGTAACACGAATGATAAATATATTACCATTCACACTTTATTTTATTTATTATTATGTGTTCTGCAGTTATAATGCCTACCACTTTAAATTATTCAGCTATTTATAGCAGGATATATTTGCTGTTAATCAGCTGGAAAATAAAATCCTTAAAGTTGTGATGTGGACTTCCATTTACTCACAGAATTGGAATGATTATAAAACTTACATTTTGCTTGACGGACTAAGGTTTCTCTCGGGTTTGAACAACATGAGTGCAAGTAAATAAAAAAAGTGCAGAAAACTAAACTGATATATTTGCTCACACACAGATGCCACTTATGTACTGAAAGCTAGCACAGGAAACCGTTGGGACTGCATGAGAAGGAAACCAGTGCTTTCATAGTACACCCCAATGCTTTCAAGTATATCCCATCAACACAGCAAGAACGTAGAGTAATTATACACAGCAAGAAATAATAAAATGTTGGGCCAACAACAAGTCAATTCTTTGTTCTAACAGTGTCCTCTCCGCATGACTAGGTTTAGTCCTGAAAAGGTGTTACTGCAGCGTTTGACATATGAAAACCTACAAAACATAAAAACATCACCACTACTCTAAGACGGAGGGCCGTTGAAAGTTCTCCAGTCCAATCAGATCAACTGCGGCATTAACACCTCATTGGGCTGCCGAGTGGGAGTGATTGACATCCAACTGGAGAAATCTGTGAAAGCATTCGCTGCTCAACATCATCTCAGGTTATTAAAAAAACACATATAAGCTCTATGCATTAGTAGATTCCCACAATGGAAGTCATAACCATGGCAGGACATAGCGGTATATTGAAAAGGCCAGCGGCAGCTGATTATGTAAGTGTTCTCTGTGCAGAGAGAGGTCAAAGAAAAACCGAGCTGACTGCTCTGAACTTTGAAGCTGATGAAATGCAATCATGCATAATTACTGTACAATTTCTTAATCGGTTAGGCTTTAATGACGCATTCTTAATGCCACGTTCTCACTGTTTATAGATCAAGACCACATTATTACAATCTGGGACTCAAAACTACTTAAACCTGGAAAAAGTACTTTTTGATCAAGTATTGGCAAAGACTGTAAAGCATTTTGAGAAGTTTCAGATGCCATGGAGGCTGTCATATATGTATCGAGACTGCAGATGTAGTCGGATAAACCAAACTTATTTTCAAATAGGTAATTCTAAATTTTTTTTGATATATATATATATAATAGGTGGGCATAGATTAATTTTTTTAATCTAGATTAAAATGGCTCATTTGAATTCTGCTGAAGGCATTCAGAATATGCGTGCTACCCAAATAATGACTAAAAGTAAGTCTTTGAGAACAGGTTTCTCAAGCCAGGTAAGCTTGAAACAGCGATTTTTGATGACCTTAATCCGACTAAAGTCATAACTGAACTAAACAGAAATGGAATTAAGACATGTGGAGTATGCAGATATTAGTGGCATTATTGAAGTAAACACCACAATCAAACTATTACCGTCATGAAGGACTTTTCGCCATATTTTCCGACAAGTCACACAAAATTACAGGAAACTCTTACATGAAAGCACTTCACGTAAACACCTTAATTATATTATTGTCTATTAAAGGTGCAGTATGTAAGTTTGACACCCAGTGGTTGAACTAGGTACTGCACTCCTGGATCATAATAAAAGTACGCTAGGATGCCAGATTGTGTACAGGAGCGAGTGATTTAAACTGTGTTCTAAATAAAAGCAACGACACGCGATAGAGGGAATATTTTCCATATTAAAAGGAGTTTTTGTCCTAACCAACACCTCGAATTGATATATTAGAAATGGCTTCTATTTCTCACAGCTGAACAACAGAAACCTATGACAGCTAGATCACCTCAGGTAAGCCTTGTGTGCTTTATTCTGTGCTAAATGCTAACAATGCTAGTTTGAATGCATTTTACATGGCATTTGTTGCCATATACTGAAAGCAGAAAGTTCACCTCAGATCTTGAAAATACAATAAACCGTCTGAAATTGAACTTTAGAACTAAACACATATGAGTGATTCAGCATCTACATTGATGTTAAAGTGGGTTAACATGTATTAAATAGATTCTAAACCTTACCGTTTGGTGAGCGAGTGCATATTCTGTGCTTCTGAAAGGCTGTATTTACATTTCTGCCGTGTTTCGTCTGGTGCAAACAGCCAAATAGCTGGTCACTGCCTCTCTCGTCACAGCGTGTTGTTAGGACACGCGGTTACAATGTAACCTGCTCACCTAATGTTTACGTTCGTAATGTTTATGTAATTTGCTAATTAATAACCTCATGTGGAACTGCATCTGTCTCCCATACTGTTCTTTTCGGTCACGGACGCATGCTTGCAGAGTCTTTCTGAATGAATGAATGAAATACGCTGTTTTCCAACAAGGCAACCCGGAGTGCTGACATATAATTGGCTAAACTGGCATCGTGCATATGAAATTTATCTAAACAAAGACAGCGTTCCGGCACGGAAAACCCATTTTCAAAGCAGAATATCTGACTTCAGCATTGTTTTTCAGTTAAACAAGTATGTTCACTTGGGATGTTTCTTAAATATCTGCACACATATTATGGTATTTTTATGCTTTAGAAGAGTCAAAAACTTACATACAGCACCTTTAAGGCAAATAACTAGATTACAGATGTCCATGTAAGCATAGTCAGTAGTGTCCAGGGACGGATCTAAAAAAAATTATTCATGGGGTGGCAAGGGGGTGGCATTAAATTTATGAGGGGTGGCAACACTAAAGCAAGCATCCTTGCATGGTTTTTGTGGATTCAAGGAATGCTATTCTTATTCGGTGTATACACGTGGGTGCACATTTTTACATTGTCCTAAAAAAATGAAATAAAGGCTGATGTGTGATTGACTTGAACCTGATATCTGGATTGGGAAGTCAGATAAATTAAAGGAGATGGTAAACTTGCTATTTAGTTGTAACTAGCAAGCAACTATCTCAGATAACACATAGATTTTTTTTAACCTTAATTTAGCATTCATTTTTTTAAGTATTAAAGTAATTTAATACCTGGATTTGTTTCTCAACTTCAGCATATCGGACTGGACACGGCCAAATGCGTTGTTGTCACTTGATGGCAGTTATCAAAGGTTCGGACAATCTTGAAGATTCAAGCGACTGAACAATATACTTTTGAAAATAGTTTACAGTTAAGCTGTTAGTCATTATTATACGCGAGGATATCGGTCAAAAAACACTTTTGGTTTGTTGGATTGATGATTGAGTCATTTGTTTGTGTGATTATCTCGCTGCACTAAATGTCTTAGACTCACTAAAATGAAGCAGTTGTTTGTTCAGACCACTGACACCATTTATCAAAAGGTTCGGACAATCTTGAATATGCAAGCTACTGAACAATATACTTTTGAAAATAGTTTACAGTTAAGCTGTTAGTCATTAATATACACAAAGATATCAAAATAACTGCTTCGGTTTGTTAAAAAAGCCGGATTGAGTCATCTGTGAGTGATGATCTCGCTAGTTGCACTAATGTCTTTGATTCACTAAAACAAAGCAGTTCATAAGAGTTGTTTGTTCGGACTATGCTTTAATAGAAAGACGAGATTTTGGACCTAACGACTTCAAGTTGGACCTAAAATCTGCTGGACACCGGCCCTTCAGGACCGAGTGTTGGCAGCCCTGCCCGAAACCCTAACCCTGAACCAACCTAACCTAACCCTAAACCCTAACCTAAACCCTAATCTAAACCCTAACCTAACCCAAAAACCCTAACCTTAACACCCCAACACCTAACCCTAACACCTAAGCCTAACACCTAACCCTAACCCTAACCTAAACCTAACCCTAACCTACCCCAAACCCTAACACCCAACCCTAACCCAGACAATATGTAGTTTCAAACTATTTATTAAAAATGTCAATACACTTTTCAGCATCAAAAGTAATTACAGCAGAGATCAAGATCCCAGAATGCAATCCAAACTTGTAAATGAACATGAAACAATCGTGAACTATGAGCTATAGGAAACTGTAGCTGATAAAAGACCTAAAGCCACAATTACAAGATTCAAAGTCTTTGTGAAATTTAAAGTCACAACTGCAAGAAAATAATTGTTTAGAAAACACACTGTCAATATGAAGAATTTAGAGATATTTTGTGAAATACTATGAGATATAAAGTCACCATTACCTTTTGTTTGTGTATTCTGAGGTAAAAACAGGCTTTCAAATTCTCCTTCCTTTCTGTAATTTTAAGAATTTTGAGGTCTAATTCTTCAAGATCGCAAATTCGTGTTTTAATAGAGGGAGTATGTTTAATGGCCCATTATCCAGCAGTCAGTGATTGTTCATTGAGGATTACAGTGCACTTACCTCAGTTCTTTCGCTGTAAGCTGAAGTCTTTGATGCCGTTTCCTTGTGTGTGGGATGCTGAACTGCAGCCAGTTCTTACTAAGGGAGTAAAGCAACCGTGTGTCCTCCCTGCTCCAGACTATCAAGGAAAACCTCCAACAGTGAGGTCTACGGAAAGATCATATCATCATTTAGAGCTGACTACATTTTTATTTCAATTTTAATTTCATATAAATATTCATAATAACCCAAATGTCTTGTAAACATTTGCTCAGTCTCATAAATCGCATTTTGTAGTTCTAGTTTATGGTGTTTCTAAACGCCTGCTTTTCAGGACTACCCTACAGCGTTCAAGAGCCAGCGTTTTCCATTAATACGATGTTTGGAAGTCCCGCTTGGCATGTGGTCATTGCTTTCATCAGCCAGACGGGTCAGGGTGACTGGCACCTCCTCTGCTCTGGCACTGTCTGTAGGAGTCTGAGACTGTTCAAAGCTGCAGCCGGGCACAAAGGGGAGTCTTGTTCCCATCCACTCACTGACCTGAGACCAGACACGAAGCTCTCGCTGACTGCAGGGGAGAGTGAAATCAAAGACAGAATCCTGCCACCTTCGCAAAATGTTGCATCGGTGAACGTTAGGGTCAGACGTCACCGCTGAGAGAAGCCTTGGCCATGAGTAAAGCTCCGGCCCCGACAAATCCTCTTAAGAAATCTGTTGGAAGAAAAAACAAGACAACTCTGTGTACTCAGTGTAAATACAGTATGTTACACCTGAATGTTCCTGTAAACTGCCTACAGAATGCACTCAACACAGGCTCATTCTGAAAACGTAGTCCTGTGTTACTTTCTGGACACCGTAAATTATGTAGACAGAGGTACATATGGCTGCATTTAATTTTTTTTAAACGAACGCTACGGGGCGGTATGACGCCGTTCCTTTTCATGCTTACCAGCTGACCGCTTACCTCCGTGTGGACGGCTTACTGCTGCAACTAGTTTGTCCAGTTAGCTCATCATGTACGTCGGCGGACTTGAGATGCAGAGGAGTTGACCATGATGATGGGGTTCGAGTTCGGGGAAGAACGGTTCCAGAAATCGGGTAAGACAAAAACAAAATCCAAAAAAATAAATAAACGAGTAAATAACAGGGTGAGAATGTGGTAAAATCCGAAAATGTGGTAAAAATCAGACAAGATTTTTCTTTTTCTGGACTGCTTTTGTAAATCGTTGGTTGGGTTAAGGGAAGTGGGTGTGCGGGTCAATCAATAAAGTTGGTTGGGTTTAGGGAAGGAGGAGGGTGGGTAAGTCGATTGGTCAGTCAGTCATTCAGTCAGTCAGACAGTCAGTCAACAGCGGCCTCTGGTGTGTTTACGCGAGAACAGCGGGCGCGAGAGAAATTTGAGATATGAAAAAGCGCACACAGCGGCCTCTCATGGATTCGCAAAAAAAAAAAAAACCCTGCAAAAATACGTACCTCCCGGGACATCTTTCGCGATCTCCAGAAACGTATATACGACTACGTTTTCAGAATGAGCCTGGGTTAAATGCATTATGAAAAAATAAATAAACATGAATGTTAAAGGCAAATTAGTCATACGATTTAGATTTTAAAATGTTACTGCTTATTTAGACTTTTAGATAATTAAAAAATAAATAATTAACAGTTTGTACAGTATTAAGTTCAAAATTAGAAAATGGATGGATACATAATATCAGAAACTAGCTCTGCAATTCTCACATGGTTGCCCACATAGGAAAGCTAGGCTGCTTCCGGAAGTGGTGTTAGTGAGACCAGCAGGAGGCGCTTAACTTGCGGTCTGTGTGGGTCTTAACGCACCAGTTTATTGATGGGGGCTCCATACCGCTTAATGAGTGCTGTCTTTCGGATGAGACACTAAACCATCTCTCTGTGGCTGTGACTCTGTGGTCATTAAAAATGTCCTTCGAAAAAGAGTAGGGCATTTAACCCTGGCATCCTAGCCAAACTTGCCCACTGGCCTCTTTGTTTATCATGGCCTCCTAACCATCCCCATATCATAATTGGCTTCATCAATTTGTCTCCTCTCCATCTATCAGACGCAAAATGGCTGCCGTCTTGCCATCCAGGTGGATGCTGCACACTGGTGGTGGATGAGAACATTCCCCCAAAAAATGTGTAAAGCGCTTTGGGTGTCTAGAAAAGCGTTATATAAATGTAACTAATTATTATTAATACATATGGTTTACTGTTAACCTGTTAAATAACAATAGCCTATCAGCACAATATATTAGAAATACACCATTAAAGGAACTGTAATTTTATTTTATCCATCCAAATACATATAATTTTAGATTAAACTTAAAGTAAAGGGATACTACCCCTAACTTTTACTCCATCCATGATGTACTGTATGTTTTAGTGAGTTATAATCCAAGTGGATATTAACCCACTTCAAAAACTATGCAAAATGATCACTCCGTGTGACCCAAGTAGATGAATTAATGTTAATGAAGAACTGTATTATCCAATTAAATTAAATTCACTCTCTATAGCACTTTTACAATGAAGATTGTGTCAAAGCAGCTTAACATAGTAGTTCTAGTTAACTGAAACTGTGTCAGTCCAGTTTTCAGAGTTTAAGTTCAGTTTAGTTCAGTACTGTGTGGTTTAATTATCACTGCTGAAAGTCCAAACACTGAAGAGCAAATCCATCAATGTGCAGCTCCACAAGTCCCAAACCAAGCAAGCCAGTGGCGACAGTGGCGGGGAACAAAACTTCACCAATTGACGAAAGTGAAGGAAAGAAACCTCAAGAGAAACCAGGCTCAGTTGGGCATGACCATTTCTCCTCTGGCCAAACTTCTTGTGCACCGGAGGCTGGAGAACGCTGGACTTCCATCGTAGAGAAACTGCATGTGCGTGAGTAGGTCACCGGCGGGTATATTAGTATTAATGTCTCCTGAAGCGAAACGAGTGTCTATACTACATACATTGTGTAGACCAAATGTTCAAACAAAAATGGCATAATTTGAGATATTTGACAATGTGAGACCACATCATTTGTAAAATGCAAAAAGGTTTCTGTAAGGTTTATGTGTAGAGAATAAAATATAAGTATAACAATGATTATGCCAGTTAAAAGTTTTATAAAATGTATGTACAGTATATTAATATATGAATAATACTGCTTTTAACTTTTCAAATATAAACCATAAGTGTGACACACTTAAAAATGTACTTGAATTTTTATCAGTTTGCTGGAAATAATTATAAATACAGTAGCTTAAATGATAACTTTTGTCCCACGTCTGTTGTTTCACTTCATACAAGACATTTATTCATTAAAAGGGTTTATATAGGTTACCATCATGTTTATTTTGTATGGCATCAGCTTTCAGGTTACTATCCACTTCCATTTAAACCATGGACTCACGGAGAGGATTTATTTTTCTAAGATCTATGTTTGTGTTCAGTTGAAGAAAGAA
The DNA here is from genome assembly GCA_903798195.1 of Danio kyathit. Lineage (NCBI taxonomy): Eukaryota > Metazoa > Chordata > Actinopteri > Cypriniformes > Danionidae > Danio > Danio kyathit. Next base: position 32,740,696 of record LR812538.1, on the reverse strand, counting down.
TGTTTCATATATATCTACAGTATAACATAACAGAGAGTAGATGAATGAGTGTAAATCTCATTAAAATTCTTAGTTGGTTGTTATATGGCACTGACTGATGCGTGAAATGTATAATATGCAATAATAATATTGTAATTGCAGTTGTAATGATGTAAGAGTGTCAATCGTTTAGCAAAGAAACAACCAAAAACACATCCTGAGAGTCCAAACCCATTTAAAAGCATGACACATATAAGAACGAAGTTAGAATGATGCTGTAATTCAAGTCGACACATTAATGCAAGTTTTCTTTCAGTCAATGAAAATACTTCCAAAGAAAGACCTTTTGGCTCCTGAATGAATATGCTGGTTAACTAATTGACACAATAACGATTTCATTGAATCATATATAATCACATTTAATAAATCAGCTCATTTTGAATAAATTGCTTAAAGGAATGATTCACTGAATCACTCATTAAGACTTGACTTGGCAGTTTTAGTGCCATATATCCATGTTTGGCCAAAACCAAGCAAGGTATCAGCAAAAAACACTATGAGAATATTTCAAAATGACCTAAAAATGCATGAAAGAAGATGGTAGGAAGAAATTTATACACTCCTGCCATCATGCACCCACCCACCCATCCATCAATCTGTCCATACTTTTATCCCAGTGAACACATTAATCCAGCACATTAGACTGTCAGCTTGAATCCATTGAATACTGCATGTGTCAACAGGGATCTACTTGTCTTGCCCACAGAGCAGCTGAGGTATACATGACCTGACATTTGCAAGGAGACTCGTCTGAACGCCTGAAGAAAAGGGAAGAGTGCAAGTCAACAATCTTACATGAGGTCTATGACGAGGTCACAGATTAAAAAGGCACCCACAGGCCTAGACCGGGAGTAAAACTGTAAGTATGTGTGATATGAGGGTCCAAGCTGTTTCAACAGAGCAAGATCAGGTGTTGAAATGAATTTGTTTGGGACCGTCCGCCTTTGCTGGAATGCAACGCTTGCGTGTTCAGCTTAAGCCTGGGATTTTGAATCTCTTTAGATGTTTTTTCAAATAATAAAAAATGCAGGTAGAAATAATTATTCGAGAATGAATCTCTTTGTAGCACAATTCAAAGTCCAAAAAAGCAATTGCAAACAAGGTTGAAATGTGCACAAAACAATCACAATGTCATACACGCCATACAAAATCCCTGGTAAGCCCATTTTTTCATGTTAGATTCTGATCTGTATGATGTAAACCCTTCAGGCTCTTGAGCTTTTGTGCAGTGAAATCTTGATTTTTCTAGGATTTCAATTGTATACACAAATCATTTCAGTCCAGGCTCAATGAAAATATGCGCCTCAGCCTACATTTTTGAGTTACGTAAAATACATACTACTCCAGTCAATCAGAATATTCAGACGCATCCACATCCACGCCATTTATAAAAATAAAAGCCTTTGAATACTTTTCCAGACACATTTAACTGCTAGTTGTTAGTCAGATATTGTTTCTGTGTTCATTATTAATACCAACTGTGGAAAAAATTATCAATAAAATGCTTATGATAAACCGCTGTTTATTTACCTTTAAGCTCTGCTTCAGTCGCTTGACACGTGTGCATGTGAAGAAGTGCTCCGGTGAGCGCCAGCACACACACACATTATGTACATCTCGACATGTGAAAGTGTTCCTCCATATGTCTTCATCGAAGTTGTTCACAATACTTATACATCCACAGAATTTGTAATGTAGATAAATGTGTAAACATTTAGCTGCAGTTTGCGCTTCCGCCTTTGGATGTCTCTGGGACAAAGCAGCTGCATGAATGCTAAAGCTTTAAATAAAAGTGAAACCAACAAAATAAAAAAATTAATAAACCATCAACAAAAGTCAGACCCCTTCTATGTTTACAAATACAAGCGCAGCCGTTTAGAGCTCATTTCCGGTTAATGATGTCTGAATTTACCAATATTTTGGAATGGATGTGTGAATGGTCTTTTCCGGAAAAATTCCGGAACCTCCTTACCTGTGTGAACAGCGCTTTTTTGAATTTACCAGTAAAGTCATTTCAGGAATTTTCTGGATATTTACCAGTATCACAGTGTAAAAGGGGCTATCATACTTTTTATTGCATTTTTGAGATATACATCTTCTTGTGCATGTCCATGAGAAGCTGAGGCTTGCCGTACAGATCAGCAAGCAAACCACTGATCTAAACGCAGTCAATACTGTTTTCAAAAGCAAACAAGAAAAGTGCACCTTTATTTTCTCTTGACTTTGCTTTTTATCTCTTTTATCTCAGAGCTTTCTGAATCTCAAGTACAACACCGTACAAAGTAAACCACCGAGCAATCTGACCATGCCATAAAAGTTGTCCATATGGAGATAGAGAAGTCAGGTAAACATTTTTGATTACATACAGTATTTGATTACAAATCATACACATTGTTAAGTTGTTTTGAGGTATTATCTGATGTTGTGCAAAGAAATGCACTGAAATAATCCTTTATTCATTAATATTATCTCCCTGTAAATATCATTAGTGTGAAAAGGAAAAAGTTGTTGGTGTCATGTTTTTTTTCTGCACTCAAACATATGTTGAAGTGCGTTAATGCAGGTGCACAAAAAATGTAGGGTGAAGCACGTATTTCCAATGAGCCAGTGTTGAACCCCCTTTCCTGGCAGAACAAACCATCGAAACCGGGGTCGTTGTTTATGGACATCCGAGGGATTTTCCTTGGCCATTTCATGCAGGTTTATATGAGGATATCAGGGAGTCCCTGAACAGTGTGTACCTGAACATCACTTTCAATCTTAGGGTCATTATCATTGTCACTGGGAAACATTTCAGGAATGTTTTCCCCTCTGGCCCATGAGGCCAGATTACTGCAGTCCTGAAGTGATGCTCCACATTCCCCCTTCAGATCCCGTGAGCTTTTGAAGAAAGACTTCAAACCTGGAGAAACATTCCTCACTTGTTGTTGACTCCAATTAGATGAGAAGACTTCTCTGTATATTGGTCCGTAGCACGACACTCGCTGTCTCTCAGGATTGTCGGGCCAGTGCTATGAAAACAAACCATCTGCAGTGCTGCTGTCACTGAAGAATGAACAAATATTAAAGATTCTGACCGAAATCAGGATACTAATCTAAAAACAAAAGTCCTTGACCAATTTCCCACGCCAATCACCAGAATAAATCCTAACCACAGCCCTCTGTCTGTAGCCCTTTAACTCTGTCTGGCTTCAACCAGAAATGCCGGTGTTGCTGTGTGTCTTTTGGCATTAAAGCAATAGTACAACCAAAAATAAAACTTCTTTGAGGCTTGGACTGCATATTGGAGTGGGACAGAAAAGTCGAACATTTAGGAAAATGATAATGTTTAACTATTTATCTAAGAACAACACTAAGCAAACATGTTGAGAGTGTTACAGTTGTAAGCTCTATATTAAAAAAGTACTTTCAGGAATCAAGCTACACTGGATCCAATGCATGTTTGATTCACTAAAAGAAGCATTTATCTTAAAGAGTCATTCATTCTAGAATGACTTTCACTCACTCACTTTTTCCTATCACCACAGTGAAATGAACCTATAGACACTACTTTACTAAAAGAATCAAGAAAGATTCACTAAAAAGAATCAGTTCACTAGAGTCATTTCTTCAGTGTTTAGCCTACACTGTTTCCTCTGTACAGTACGTGTTTGATTCAACATAGGCTTATTCTAAAAGCATAGCCCTAAATACATTTCTGGAGATTGCGAATTATGTAGCCAGAGCTACGTATGGCTGTATTTCATCTTTTAAATGAACGCTTCAGGGCAGTATGTTACCATTTCTTTTCTCACTTACCAGCTGACCGCTTACCTCCGTGTGGACAGCTTTTCCGCTGTTATCAGTTTGTCTGGTAGTTCAACATGTATGTTGGCGGACTTGAGACACAGAGTGGAGTTGACCACAACAACGGGGTTTGAGTACGGTGAAGAACGGTTCCAGAAAACGGCTAAGACAAAACCAAAAGCTAAAAATAAAATAAACCAGTAAATAACATGGCGAGAATGTGGTAAAATCTGAAAACGTGGTAGAAAGTGTAAAGAAAAAGTTAGGACGAGGTTGTGGTTAAGGGAAGTGGGGTGGGGGGAGGGGGGGGGGGTCAATCAGTGCTTTTTACAACACTATTGGTTGGGTTTAGGGAAGGCGGATGGTGCGGGGAATTGGTCGGTTGGTCAGTTAGTAAGTCAGTTAGTCAACGGCGGCCTCTGGTGGAGATCTGAAAAGATCTGAAAGATCTGAAAAAGCGTACACAGTGGCCTCTGGTGGATTTTCGAAAAGAAAAAAATGCAAAAAAACTTAGCTCCTGGGACGTATTTAGCTTTCTCCAGAAATGTATATAGTGGTACGTAATCAGAATGAGCCTCGGTCGGTTTGATTTAATGAAAACAACCAACTCATTAGAGTCTTTTGCTCAGACATCTGACTACACTGGTCACAGTCAATGTTTCTGATTCAACCTAAAAGATTCATCCCATTAGAGTCATTTGCTCTGGTACCGAACTACACTGTTCACAGTTTTGTTTTTATTCTCTAAAAAAAGCATACTTTACTGCTCATTCTGAACATTGTCAGTTCTGGCATAAAAAATTAAGCTGGTTCTAAAGCTTCAGACTTCACTTCTTTCCCTTTCCTGATGTTTTAAAAAAGAGATAACATTTTAGAGGACCCTGTTTTTCCATAGGGGTAGGAGTCTTTCGATAGATGTGTTTGCATAACTGGGCTGTCTGCGGTGTGAGAGGGTCTGAAAAATGTCGGCCAAGCAAAGTAACACAGCTGCAACTGCTGGCCCCCTTCGCATGACTTTAGACCTAAGGCTATCACAAAGATACCTTTATTCGGAGAGCCACTGGGTTCAGGGGAATGAGGGAGAGCACACACACCTACACACATGCACACGCACGCATATAAATGCACACATACACTGTGAACACAACATGTCAGAGCACAAGGAGGAGATGTATGGCCAAAATATGTTCAAATGGAAACGTGAAAGTGCAAAAGGTTACATTTCAATGCTATTTAAGTACATTTGCAGAGAACTATTTGGGGAAAATACACACATTTTAAAGTGCAGCCTTGCATAAGCAGATGGAGCTCCGACGGCTCAAACAGGAGTTAAAAAAAGATTCTCTGCACAATGAAAAGACTGTGACAAAAATATTTGTTTGTAATGGATAAAGCATGCACTGGAAAACAACATCAAATGGACCAAAATCCAGCTCATAATCACTGAAGTAGCCACAAGGGTCATGTAAACACTTTCAATCAGACTCAGACATCGAAAAAAAAAACTTTTATGAACAGAGTACTCTTTCCTGGAATAAGTGTTTTTATTCACTGAAATATTGCAATGCACACGCAAGACGAATGACTAGCTAATTCCTCTGTTTTGAAAAGAACAACCTCAATCAATTTAATTGCATTTTTAGATTTGAAGCATCATGTTTGGGACGCATTTGACCCAAGCATTCTCTGAGGTTCAGGCGGTTGATATTGATATTATCCAACAATCTAGTGGGCCCTGGCAGTACAGAATCTTCAGTCTGCCACCATGAAGATCCAGAGCTCTTGCTGGAAGTCTGACATGCTTTATTTTGCGGCCGGTCCTTTATAGTAAGAACAATGAAGCAGAGATCTTTCCAGGTTGGTTCGCAGAGATTTATTGTTATTTCATAGTCCCACCTGCTTTAGTACTAGAGTTATGTAACACTCACAGTAGCTCTAAAGGCTTCAGAACAGCATTATTTCACTGTGCCTTTCAGTGACATTATATACTTTCAGTGAAAATAAAGCTGTCTGTCAGCGATGGGCTTTGGGGTATTTCCTGTAAAATGGTCATAAGTTTAAAACTCGAATTCAGTCGACAGCTATAAATCAACAAGCTATTTCTAAACTAAACTATGGTGCATAAGTGGTGTTCATATCAAATGAAATTTATAAAATGTATTGTATATATGTTGAAAGCATATTAAATGCAAGTAAACTGTCTGATGTTTTTAATAAATATTGTTGTAGTCAAATTATGATGCATTTATTTACATGCTGTTGTGTTGTGAAACACAACACGTCCACTGACTTTCACTTACTGAGGATATATTTTTAATTTTGTAAAATGTATTGCTGACAAATTGGTATACCATAGCGGTTTAAAGTATAGTGGATCAGTGTAAAGATTAAAATTTGTAATTTATTAGTGTTTAAGGAAAACAGTAGGACTTAAATCTTAATATACTGTAACAGCCAATGCTTATCAGAACATGCAAAGAAAACAATTTTCTTTTTTTCAAATTTGGTATTTTGTTTATTTACACATGTAATGATACATATAAAGAAATGATTGCCATTTGGAACATTATTTCACTGAAATATCTGACAATTTTCACTCAAGTTATTTTATATTTTAAAGCAAATTCATACTATGTTAAAGGGCACCTATTTTACCCCTTTTTCAAGATTTAAGATGAGCCTTTTGTGTCTCCAGAACATGTCTGTAAAGTTTCAGTTCAAAACACTCATCAGATTATTTATTAGACCTTTCAGAATATTGGATTTTTCTGCTCTCAACACAATTAGCTGTTTTTGTAGCCTGTGCCTTTAATGCTAGTTCTCCCCACCCACCGTTCCCACGTGCCTGTCAGAGTATGCCTCAATCTCGGGCTGCGTCAGATAAACATCAGAATGACCGACATGAAAGAAGCAGATATTTTGTAACGTTTGTGAGAAATACTACAGGAAGAACGTTACAATGATAATGAAAATATTTGATTTTTGAAAGTATTTGTTGTGGAGTTAATTCAAGCCTTTCTGCGACGATGAGTCACAAACAATGTTGTTACAAAGTTCACGCACACACACACAGCAGACACACAAAAATGGGAGGGATTTGGATCCTATTTTAATGTCAGGAAATTAAAAAAAAGAGCCTTATTTTGTTTATATCACCTTAATATGACTGTGAACACATTATACCTACACACAGTTCTGTCCAAACAGCTTACAAAAGAGGATTTTCATCATAGGTGCCCTCTAAAGTTGAAGTTATATTTGTAATGCACATACCAGAAGACAATATAATTGTATTTTAATTTTAACTGTAGGTTAGTTTATTATTGCCACTATTTTTATCTTATTTGTTTTGCTTGAATTCTAGAGTAAATGGTGAGTACATTTTCATTTTTGGGTACACTATCCCTTTAATGGCTTTCAGTCCCTTGACTTTATACTACACTATCTAAAAACGCAATCCAAACTCTACACAAACCAAAAGACTAAAAACTTTGCAACCACAAACCAGTGTGACACTGAAATTAAGTTGCCAGTGTTTACAGACCTAACGCAGGCCACACCAACGAAAGTCATCCAACGTACTTTCAGCATCTGCTGTGTGAAGATGGTGCCCAACTGCGACCATACAAAGCTCTCATTCTGTTGCAAAGAGGAGGTTCAGGAATGCCCACGGAAGGTATTAGACAGCGGACATGTAAATATTTCCACACCGCTTCAGTTTAAACTTCCTGGGGGCAGTTATTTAGCACTATGTTTGAAAAAAATGAATCCTGGCACGAGCTATGGAAGTATATTCTCTGTGGAAAGCACTGGGTTTTGCTTATGTTTAACACTAGAACCACCAGGGCTGGCTGTTTTATAGCTAAAACTGACAACAAGTAAAATTTACTGATGACTTCCATTTTAATATGGGCAAAAAAGTATTATGCCACGGTCTTTACAAAATTAGTCATTTAATAATTATTATGAGCAGAAAGACACAACACTCACTTATTTAGAGCCTCTTATAGTGGGTTTGCATTTACATAAAGATTTGGTCATCCGTATACACAGCCATACTGACAATACTCGGATGTAAACAACATCATGGAAGCACAGTCAGTGTACAACTGAAAATGTTGTTCTGTCTATTTATGCTATCTAAACCATGAAGAGTAAATCGTGGAAGCTGACACATCACATAGAGAAGGACCTATAGAGTAAGAAGGAACTACAGAGTGCAATATTTTAACAAACTGAATATAACTGGACTTGAAAGAATTCTGAATTATTAGCCCCCCTGTCTATTTTGCCCCCAATTTCTGTTTAACGGAGAGCAGATTTTTTTCAGCACATTTCTAAAAATAATAGTTTTAATAACTCATTTCTAATAACTGATTTATTTATCTTTGCCATGATGATAGTAAATAATATTTTACTAGATATTTTTCAAGACACTTCTATAAAGCTTAAAGTGACGTTTAAATGCTTAACTAGGTTAATTAGGTTAAATAGACAGGTTAGGGTAATTAGGCAAGTTATTGTATAATGATGGTTTGTTCTGTAGACTATCGAGAAAAAATATAGCTTAAAGGCGCTAATAATTTTGTCCTTAAAATGGTGTTAAAAAAATTAAAAACTGCTTCTATTCTAGCCGAAATAAATCAAATAAGACGTTCTCCAGGAGAAAAATATTATCAGACATACTGTGAAAATTTCCTTGCTCTGTTAAACATCATTTGGAAAATAGTTAAAAAAGAAAAAAAATCAAAGGGGGGCTAATAATTCTGACTTCGACTATGAGCAGTATTGATTATGATTTTAGCATAATATTTCACTTACTTGATTAAAAATCATAAGAACAAACATGACTGTTGACAAGCATCTTGCCCTGGAAATCCTGGCTCAGTTTAGCCAACCACAAAAACCGTTTGTTCCTCTGGCAGATTTTTTAAGGACCTTTACTGCCATACCATGGCCGCAGCAGGTGCAATGATATTATGCAGCCCCTGAAAATAGTCCTCAGCTAGGTAACAGCGCTGCATAATGTCATTGTGACTGCTGCAGCCATGGTATGGCAACAAAGTGCCTTGATTATTACACCATAAAGACATACTTACATATTAAACTATAGAAAATAGCAACTTTTTATTTTTTGTCGGTCTTAGTATGCAATTTAACAACAGAAGAGTAAAGCTTTAAATGAAAAATTACCAAATCTTTTTAAAAATGCTAATGGTCTAATCCAATTCAATGATTTATGCTAAGCTAAGCTAAAAGTGCTCCCGCCAGATCCGGAGATTGTCTAAATGGATGAATTTTTTTTTTTAAATCACCTGTTTTCCTCTACAGGACTTGTAAAATGTGCCTATTTTTCAAAAAAAAAAAAAAAAAAGTTGAGCGAAACATTTTTGAATGAGGGAAGCTTGCCAATGAAGATGGATAAATATAGATGGATTTGTCAAAGTTCGGGTGGATGCCACTGAAGATGAGACCCAGGCTTCAGGTTAAAAGGGCCAGTGTAGAGAAACTGAACAGACACTGAAGTGTTACATTAGAGAAGAAGGAGGGCCCCAGTCTATGAAAGGTGCTTCATAAAATTTGTAAACCTAGAAGTCCTCGTGGCTTATTTTTTCATCAGCCGACTTTAATGATGAAAAGGCAGGGAGGATTTTGTGGGGAAGCTGGTGGAAGTATCCTGACAGACACTTCTTTATGCCTTTGGTGCACAGATGCGCACCTGCGGAGACGCGAGCTGTGTGTCAGTGGAAATGCACTGAGAGCTGCAGATAAACATGCAGCCACAGAGTGCCTGTGTTTGGCTGATCACGGCACATAGGAAACTCTGTCTATTGGGCCAATCACTCCTCGTGGATTGAAAACACAAGAGCAGTTCATGAGGAAAAATGAACAGGAAAGTGAAAACGGGCATATGTTTCCTATAAACGCACGAGGAAACGTGACCAAAAATGAAGTAAACAAAACATACTGTAGTGCTTTTGGAGATTTCTTAGAGACATTCACATTTTAGAGTTCTTCCGTGTTGGATAATTTACAGCAACTTTTCATATTTTGGAACTGCTGAATATTTTTTTTTGCCTTATAAGACATATTATGGATAATAATAATAATAATAATAATAATAATAATAATAATAATAATAATAATAATAATAATAATAATAATAATAATAATAATAATAATTATTATTATTATTATTATTATTATTATTTGTGTTTAAAATTTATTATTATTATTATTGTTTAAAATGTATTATTATTATTATTATTATTATTATGTTTAAAATTTATTATTATTATGTTTAAAGTTTATTATTATTATTATTATTATTATTATGTTTAAAATGTATTATTATTATGTTTAATGTTTATTATTATTATTATTATTATGTTTAAAGTTTATTATTATTATTATGTTTAAAGTTTATTATTATTATTATTATTATTATTATTATTATTATTATTATTATTATTACCACTAATACTACAAATAATATATAATAATAATAAACTTTTAACATAATAATAATAATAATTATTATTATTATTATTATTGTTTAAAGTTTATTATTATTATTATTATTATTATTATTATTATTATTATTATTATTATTATTATTATTATTACCACTAATACTACTACTACTAATAATAAAAAATAAATAATAATAAACTTTAAACATAATAATAATAATAATAATAATAATAATAATAATAATAATAATAATAATAATAATAATAACAATAATAATAATAATAATAATAATGTTTTTTTTTCTAGTTTTCTAGCTGCAACATTAATCACTCTACTCAAATCTGCTTTTCTAGTCATGGTAGTCATGATTTCACCACTATGCCAAATAAATATACTACAATACACATTACAGTATATTACAATGTACTATACTTGGCTTCTTGGGTCTTGGGTTCAGGAAATAAATAGTGTATGACATAAGGGTAAAACATACACAGGACAATATAACCATATATACACATAAAATATCTCTATCTATAAGTTTTAAAGTTGAGAGAAAAATATATACCTCAAAGCCAACAAGACCTTAACACACTACAGACCATTAAAGCAAGTAAATTATAAAAATACAAAATTATGAATGTGTGGTTTTAACCTTTCAAATGGACCTGGCAACAGGGCTGTTAAACCACCATAAGAGATCCTGTCCTGAATATTGATGAGGAGCTTGGCAGCACCATAATCTGGCCAGCAACACTGGCCCAATGTTAGAGCTCTTGGACTAAAACACATGAACTGCGACATTCTGGCATTATATAAGTTACCATTTCCGTCTGGACATTGCCAGGTGGTTGAAGGAGGTCCGGATGATGATTTTGGGGGCCTCACTTGAGGTTTGTTTAAATAAGTTTATATGCATATCTAGCTAAAGAAATCTTCAAAATTCACCAAAATGTAAATATCTAGAAGTAGCGTGGTTGTAGATGGATAGATACACTGTGATGGCAAATCTAGCTGATGTTTTGACAAAAAGTCTGGTTTAAAAAAACTGTTCCAATTAACAATATATATCTTTATGAGTATGTCCAAGACATTTTAAGATTTATTAAGTGTATATGCAGTCATGGCGACGCGGTGGTGCAGCGGGTAGCATGTTTGCCTCACAGCAAGAAGGTCGCTACGCCTTGGCTGGGTCAGTTGGTGTTTCTGTGTGGAGTTTGCATGATTTCCCTGTGTTTGTGTGGGTTTCCTCTGGATGCTCCGGTTTCCCCCACAGTCCAAAGACATGTAGTACAGGTGAATTGGGTATGCTAACAATTGACCGTAGTGTATGTGTGTGAACAAGTCTGTATGGATGTTTCCTAGTGATGGGTTGCAGCTGGAAGGGCATCTGCTGCGTAAAACATAAAGTATGCTGGATAAGTTGGCGGTTCATTCCACTGTGGTGACCCCAGATGAAAATGAATGAATATGCATTCATTCCTAATCAGCTGCTCTTTATTACTAATATCCAGGTTAATAAAGAAAACGTCACCTCACAAATTCACTATACACATAAGATAAAGACAGTGTGTGTGCTATGATATCAGGGAAATCACAGGTCAATTTAATAGTGAAATGAAAACTGCTGTTTGGTATGAATGGCTTCAGGTTTGGCTTCATGTTTGGCTTCGCAAATAAGATGCAACTTGTACCCCTTTTTGAACTTCTGTGGAGCTTTTCCAACAATATCATCATCGCCCTTCATTTTTGAGGGAAGACCATAATATACAATAATGACTGAAGTCATAGAAACTCTCAAAGGAAGAAAAACACTCTTAGAGACACGTGTAGAGAAATCAACCTCACGTGATGGGAAAAATCCAGAGCCACAACACTTACTGCATTATATCATATATTTTTCTAAACCTCAAGTTTATAACAAAGTGGGTTTTATAGTTAGAGTTAATGCACAGAAAAAAATGTTTAGTATTGTCAGTCATGGTCACTCCAATATAGAAATCGGATATATGTATAAATATATGAAAATGACATGATTCATGCATCATTCATGATTCATACACTTTCAGGAAAAAGGCACAAAAATCTGTCCCTGGGGCAGTACCTTTTCAAAAGGTACATTTTTGTTCCTAACAGGTCCCTAAAGGTATATATTAATACCTAAAAAGTACAAATGTGTACCTCACAGTACCTTAAAGGTACACAAGTGAACACTGAAGGTACAAATGTCCACCTGTAATGTACTGTACAAAACTGTCCCAGTTACAAATTTTGTATCTTTATTTCTGAGAATGATACACAAATGAAAATGATTTGGATTTCACATATGAAATAAATGTCATATATGCAACATATATTTTCAAATATTGTAAAAATGGCCACTTACATATATATATATAAATTCTGATATCCAGTCAAAAAAAGTGATTTAAAAACAATCTGAAGTCTAAAAATGAGTGAATTTTTGTGCATCTGCAAATTTATCTCACAATTCAAACATTTCTTCTCAGAACTAAAAGTAAAATTGAAAAATCATGACTTTTTTTTTTGCAAAAGTCTGGCAGTTGTAAAGAATGGGACTGCAAATTTATTGTAAAAACTGTGAGATATAAACATAAAAATGCAAGATGTAAAAGAATGATGAGATAAAATTCTGAGATGTAAACTCAAAAGTAAAAGCAGCTTGCACATTCTGTGAAACATCTCTTTTTATCTTCAAAGATAAAAAATAATACATGTCTGAAATAAGTAAACGATGAGCAAATTTCCATTTTGGGGTGAATTCTCCCTTTTAAAGCCTGCTTTTCAGAATTTCCTGGAGATATGAAAGTATGTGTCTGGTCTCTTAACTAAAATACCAGTCTGTGGTCAGAAGAGATGAGTGCTGGATGCACGTGCAGACTGCCCACTGAGGGATTTCATTCAGCAGTGACAAAGTAAACATCTGTATCGTCACTGAATGCTATATCCATAGTCTCAAATATCTCCTAGCTTACTGCAAAGACATAATTTGGTCTAACATCCCTCCGATAGATTGAACGTGATGACCATTATAAGACTATCACAAACATATATTTTATGAATATCATGCAGAATGAAAACCATTGTAAAATATATTTTTTATCCATTTTGCATTTATTTGATCAAATACATATTAGGAGAGTTAAAGATGCCATATACTGTATTGATTCATTCATTTATTTTCCTTCGGCTTAGCCCCTTTATGTATCAGGCATCTTATCCAGCATATGTTTTACACAGCGGATGCCCTTCTAGCTGCAATCCAGTATTGGGAAACATCTCTACAAACTCATTAACACACATACACTACTGCCAATGTGGTTTTATCTAATTCACCTATACCACATGTCTTTTGACTGTGGGGGAAACCCGAGCACGCGGAGAAAACCCACACGAACATAGGGAGAACAAGCAAACTCCACACAGAAATATCAACTGACCCAGCCGGAACTCGAACCAGCAATCTTCTTGCTGTAAGGCGACAGTGCTAACCACTGAGCCACCGTGTCACCCTGCATTGATTCAATAAGTTAAATTGTTCTCTGATATCTAGTAGGCATGTGGCTTAGGTAAGTAATAAAATTCTCCAGAAATGGTTTTATAGGCCCATTTATTACTCCATAAAATACCCCACACTCTCAGAAATAAAGGTACAGGAGCTGTCACTGGGGCAATACGTTTTCAAAAGATACATAGTCCACAGTGGTACCTCAAAGGTGCATATTAGTGCCCAAATGTACCTAAAAAGTACCTTTAAGGGTACCATTATAGGCCCTTCAGGTACAAATATGTACCTTTCAAAATGGTATAACCCCAGTGACAGCTCCTGTACCTTTATATCTGAGAGTGCATAGAATATGAAGGTCCTTATCAGCCACGTTTCCACTATCTCGCCTAAAGCCAGGGCGAGCCAGGGCCAGACGCATTTCCACTGTCACTTCCGGGGCCTGATCGGGCCAATGCGGGGCTTCCTTAGGGCTAGCGGCCAGCCTTTTTTGGCCCGCCAAATACCTTGGGCCAAAGAGGGCCAGCTGGGGCTTCGGGGCGGAGTGGAAATTAAGGCAGAGTTTGCCCGAGTCTGGTAAAGATGGCATGCCGCCATTACACTGGTTTTCCGATCGCACAGGAGTACATGCACCAAAATAAGTAAATAAATGAATAAATAAGGGAAGGAAAAACATAAAGCTGGTTAATTTAAGATAGGTGTCATATCTGGATAAATGTCATGAGCACCAGCGATCTAAAAACCAGAGATCGCTGGAAAACATTCACATTCACACGAACTACAAATCTGTCGGTATATGGACTACAGATCCCAGTCATGCAACACACACACTCACCTGCTCCAAGTCACCATTGATTAGACACTCACAGCTGAAGCTGCTTTTGGATTGATTACACAGACTATATATACACCTCTCAAACACACTGTTGTTGTTGAGTCTTGTTATCTGTTTAGTGACGTTACAACACGTTACCTTTGTCTTGCTTTGCCGTGTTTTTGACCCTCACCTTGTTTTCTTGATTTACTCCTGTCTGCTTCCTGTTTTGTGATCATCTGCCTGTTATTTTGACTACGACTCTGGATTGCCCATATACATCTGTTTGCTCCTGTGTTGATCATTGCTTGCCTGACCATCTTGTTAATAAAACCCTGCATTTGAATCCTCACCTCTGTTGTCAGGGTCACACTCCTGGTTACAATAAAACAGCCTAAGCTATATTGAAATCACTTAAATAATTACAAATGTTGGATATACATACATTATAAATAAAGCAATATAAAACAAACAAAAGCTATAACAATTTAGGTATATATAATACAAATAAATTAAACTGTTTCAAGCCATTTTAAACTTTCATTTTACAAAGGCCTATCTGAAAAAAAAGATTTTAGATATTTTCTAAAAACAATAAACAACGGAGGAGTTTTAAAATATTCTTTATAAAGTATTTGGGTACAACGATATTAATCAAATCATGCAAACAGAGCATTTTTGGGTGAGTGAAAGCAGACACTACCTTCTTTTCTGTCATCCAGTCCTGCGCAGTATTGTTTTTCAAACGGATTGGGAAAATTGCAAGTAAAAAATGTGTTCTGTGTCCTCAAACAAGTGTTTATGTTTTTATATGACGTGGAAAATTAAAAAATGAAATTTCCAATGTGAAGCTTTAATTGTGGATAGCTGCTGAGCGCAACAAAATATAGGCTATAACCTATATTTTATTACTTGCTCTTATGTCCTGAAACAACGGTTCCATTTACTTAAGATAACCGAATATTATGCAACATCCTTAAATTAACAACATCATCTCTTAAATAAAGGGGAATTACCTATTAAGTGTCATATATCCTATGGAAAATTAAATGCTTTAGGTCTCTCCGAAGCATTTGGGCTAAATTTTTGACGGCATCTATCAAAACGAGGATGTTATAAAATACATTTTATACAGAGTTATTATCGGAAAATTTTTGTGGATTTATATTATGGATGGTGCGCTGGGTCATCCCTCCGTTATAGTGGCGAGACCACTCGCTTAACTGGGTGGGTTGTGTGATGTTTGATTAGGGGGACGTTCTGGGGGTGGAGTTTGCGTGACGCGCTGTGAGCTACTAGCCCGACAGTGGAAACGCGACATGATTTTGGCCTCACTGGTCATGCTCCCGGGCTATTGGCACAGCCTGGCCAGATAAAAGCCCTGGCTCGCACTGGCCCGACAGTGGAAATGCGGCTATTGACCCTAATTGGAATGATTGTAAATATTAATGAGCTTAGCTCTCAGTGCTTTACTATTATTTCACTTCAGAAAAATTGCAGTAAGAGCTGAATGATGAGACACAATGCTTAAAGGGCCATGAAATCCCCCTTTTTGACTCAAGTCTACCTCAGAATTTTGTCAAAACATTCTTCATAATGGGCATGGAGCGCTGCAAGCAGAGGGAGGAGTGGGTATGGCCGGCAGAGCAGGGGAGAAAGAGTGGAGCGAACAACTGTCAGTTGGCTCACAAAATTAGACACAAACCGTGAGAAGACCCATGATTTTATAGTTCACAAAGTTAAAATGCACAGAACTTTAGAAATAAATAGTTAGTAATTTAATGCCCTGCTACATTTGTTATTCGTAATTTCATATAAACATAACCAAAATTTGTTATATCATTATAAAGATAATCGTGTAAACACTATAAATGAGGAGGACTTCTCTCCTCCTGAATCCCCGGGTCTGAATGCAGACACAGTGGATAGCAGTGCAGAAGGTCTCTTTCCCTGTCTATTCCAACCTTTAGCCTTGCTGGTATTCTAGAGGATTTTAAACAAAGACAAACACAGCAACTAGGGTATAGGCAATGTGTCTGAATGAGAACAAACTCAACTGATAAAAGACAAAGTCCGGCATTCTCCAGTTCTTGTACAGCTCTCCCGACAAAAATGCTTGCTGCAAACCTCAAAATTATCCAGTTTTCCCCACAATTAACGCTAACAGGTGCTAACGCTGTCTTAACTGATGCTCAACACACAGAAATCTGTTAAAATGTTTTTAAAAAGTACTCCAGGGTGTCTTGAACCTTTAAATGTGCATTAAACACAATATTCTTAAGTCTACATGTTGAATTTGTTAAACGAGAGGCTAATGGTCTAATATGATTCAATAATTCATGCTAAGCTAAGTTATTAAAGCTAACAGTGCTCCCACCAGTAAAATTTCCAAAAAGAAAGTTGGAGTGTTCTTTTAATTTTCCCATAAACCACTGCCTTTACATGCAGCATTTTTCATTGTATGTTGACTGCAAACATGTGACTGACACAGTGGGACTCGCTGTGCGAACATAATGTGATTCCAAGTCCTGTCTAACAGAACACAGACACATATCAGCAGTCTTCTGGTATGACATCACAAAGATGGTTTCCAATTATATATATAAAAAAAATGTTTTGTGGATTGTTTTAGAAATGACAAAGACTGTAGGAATTAAGTCTGTACTTTTGATTTCTGTGCTATTGCTATTGTGGCTCGTGATGAAAAGGGGTGCAAATATGAAAAACTAATTGTAAATAGGCTAGAACAAAATGTGATTTGTGCTTGGAGAGGACGAGGAAGATTTGAGTCAACATGTGGAATCAATTCACTCAATCATCATTTCACTAGTGACTGTAATTACAGCCTCAGGGAAAAATGGATAAGCTCTATCATATGTAGAACAACATCTTGAGGAAAATTGGACAAATAAGAACTGAGGAGGAATATAAGAGAGCGGAATATAAGAGAAAGAATCCACATACGTGCTCTGTTGATTCCTGAATGCTGCCTTCGATAGCACACAGGTGTGAGGACAAACACCTAAATAGAAGCAAAAATTACACAACATTAATTCATTTAATGAGATTAATAAATTTCATTTCAATGAATTAAAAATCTAGGTGATGCAGTGGCGCAGTAGGTAGTGCTGTCGCCTCACAGCAAGAAGGTCGCTGGTTTGAGCCTCGGCTGGGTCAGTTAGCGTTTCTGTGTGGAGTTTGCATGTTCTCCCTGCGTTTGCATGGGTTTCCTCCGTGTGCTCCGGTTTCCCCCACAGTCCAAAGACATGCGGTACAGGTGAATTGGGTAGGCTAAATTGTCCATAGTGTATGAGTGTGAACGAGTGTGTGTGGATGTTTCCCAGAGATGGGTTGCGGTTGGAAGGGCATCCGCTGCGTAAAAACGTGCTGGATAAGTTAGCGGTTCATTCCGCTGTGGTGACCACGGATTAATAAAGGGACTAAGCAGAAAACAATATGAATTAATTAATTAATTAATAAAAAATCTTATAATTATGAATGGTACTTTGACCTAAAAAGCATGATATTATTAAATGCACAATACTGTTTGACATAGTTATTTTGTAGATACTAACAATCAACCATAGTTAAAAATTTAATAAGTAAGTAAATTACATTTATAAGCAAAGAACGAATCAGGGTTTTTGAATTTAGGTAATTTAAGGTAATGATTCAGTGGCTCACTCATAGAAAGTTGAACACAGAATTCTGTTTCAAATGAGATAAATCAACATTCTGGAGTAAGAACAATTCTGGCCATCATCAAGCTTCGAATGTTTTACTTGATTGAATGGGCATTATCAGTGGTTATCAGCTGACAGATATGGGTCAGTAGGAGCCTTCTGCACCTAATAGTAGACTCAGAAGGCTGTTATCATTCATCCACATGGTTAATCACCTATACTAATAGAGACTTCAGATCTAGATCTGTTTTTACATTACTGACGGTTGGGTTTAGGTTTGGTGTAGGGGTAGACATTAATAAAATACAATTAATGGGAAATTTAATAAATAATATAAATAATTCTCGTTAACCGCTGCTGTATGTGATCTATAGCTGATAACCATGTGGATGGATGATAATAGCCTTCTGAGCCTACTAGTAGGTGCAGAAGGCCCCTGCTGGCCAATGTCTATCAGTTGATAATCACTGATAACGCCTATTTAATAGAGTGATAACATTCGAATCAGCTGTATCATAAGGTTTGTAAAGGCTCCTTGGAATTTACACTTTTTGCTTCAAATTTTCTTTTTTACATTGGATTATTTATGATGCAAAGTGCAAACTAAGGACTTTTTTTGTTCCCTACACCCTTCTTTTCTTTCTTTAAAACTCATGCTGAAGGCATTTGAATTTAGGCATAGGGAAGGAGTCTCAAAATGCAATGCAGCCAATATTTCTGTACAAATCAGATGAGTGACTTATTCAGCGATTCCCTTACAAAGACTTATTTTGGTTCCTAAGTGAATCTATGATTAAAGGGCACCTATGGTAAAAAATCTACTTTTCAAGCTGTTTGGACAGACATATGTGTAGGTATAGTGTATATACTGTCACATTGGGGTGATATAAACACACCCAGTCCTTTTTTTTCAATTTAACAACATAAAAACGGTGGACCAATTGGAGCGGTTTTGAGACCGACCGCAACTTGACGTAGGAGTGCGGTCCCCCCGCCCACCGAGTTGATTGACAGCTGCATATTAACATGTCTCCGTAGCAACGTTTATAATCCTATCAACAAGCCAGGACGTGCGCAAAGCAACCGTAAATAAAAAGTCTGTTCAGTTTGCTAGGATCATCAATCATCATCAAATGTGATCAAGAGTGAGTTTTACAAGTTTAAAATCTTTTAAAACAGTGCATGTTTGTAATAAATTACAGCGATTTACTTCAGATTTACTTCATCACCACAGCCACGTGTCAGAACAATTATACAAGAAGATGCTTCATTCCCGGTTTGTGGACGTTAAATCAGGTTTATTTTGTACATTAACGTAACAGATGTCCATACAGCAGTTGATATTAACCTGTATCCTGTCACATTTGCGTGCAAAGACAGTGCAAAGCTAAATGCGCGCGCTGTATGTGTGTGTGTGTGTCCGCGCTGTGTGTGTGTGTGAACTTTGTAACGACATTGTGTGTGACTCGTCGTTGCAGCGCCACAACAAATGCATCAAATAATCATTGGTAAAGTTCTTACTGTAGTTTTTCCTCACAAACGTTACGTGAGATCAGCTTCTTTTATGTCTGTCAGTTGTCTGAGTCAATCGAGGGCGGAGACTGAGGCACGCTGACAGGCACATGGGAACGGTGGGCGGGGAGGACTAGCCTTAAAGGCCCAGTACACAAAAACAACACAAAGCTGTTGAGAGCTATAAAATACAAACTAGTGAAAGCTATAATAAATAATCTGATGGATGTTTTGACCTGAAACTTAACAGACACATTCTGGGGACACAAAAGACTTATATTAAATCTGGAAAAAGGGGTAACCTAGGTGCCCTTTAAATCACTGAAGGTCTCAAAAGTCACTCGTTGACACATCAAATGGTAAAAGATTTGTTGGAAAATTTCATCCATTAAAGACACTGATACTTTAAGTCAGGGGTGTCCAAACTCAGTCCTGGAGGGTGTCCTGCATAGTTTTGCTCCAACTTCCTCCAACACATCTGCCTGGAAGTTTCTAGTATACCTAGAAAAAGCTTGATTAGCTGGTTCAGGTGTGTCTAATTGGGGTTGGAACTAAAATATGCAGGACATTGGCCCTCCAGGACCAAGTTTGGACACCCCTGCTCTAAGCTGACATCAAAGAACTGGTAGTGGCAAAATCGATTTGTTCTTGAACTGTCCTTGAAAAAATAAATAGGTTAAAAATATATAACAAAGTGAAATTAACTATGTTGCATTTCTGGTAGTTTTAAGTGCTTCTATTATCTTCCTTTTTAAGTAGCTTTGAATAAATGTGTCTGCTAAGTGAAGTTTATTTATAAACTAATTTCGACAGGATCACATGCTTATGATTGCTTGCGGCTGGTCCCGCATTATTCAATTTATGATTGATCAATCAGACTATTCCTAAGCCACTATAAATACCATAAGTTCCCAGTGGTTAGCACTGTTGCCTCACAGCAAGAACGTCACTGATTCTAGTCCTTACCAAGCCAGCCTACATTTCTGTGCGGAGTTTACACGGTCTGCCCGTGCTCAAGTGAGTTTCCCCTGGGTTCCTCGGTTTCCTCCCACCGTCCAAAAACATGCAACTTAAGTTAATTGACTAATCCAAAACGGCACCATAGACATGCTCCTAGTAAGTAGTCTCTTAAGAGCAATCACTATCTGTTCATTAGCTCCTACAGCAGGGGGCTCCTACTACCTGAGCTCAAACTCCCCTCTCGCCTTGCAAACGGGAGGGAGCCCCGGGCTCGAGGATCTTATGAGCTCAGGGCTCTCTCCCGGGACTGCATGCCAAACCAGCTTCATAATCAATCATCAGCTAAGTGTGAACTCTTAAAATGAATAAATGTAAGACCCAACACACACACAATGCAGACTGCTGCCTCTTGATGTGCATCACACACACATTCACACTCATACACTATGGACAATTTAGCTTACCCAATTCACCTGTACTGCATGTCTTTGGACTGTGGGGGAAACCGGAGCACCCGGAGAAAACCCACGCAAACGCAGAGAGAACATGCAAACTCCACACAGAAACACCAACTGACCCAGCCCAGCCGAGGTTCGAACCTGCGACCCAGCGACGTTCTTGCTTTGAGGCAACAGCACTACCTACTGCGCCACTGCCTACTGCGCCATATTCACTTACTATGAATATACTGTTTGTTAACGCAAATTTCTAATCAGCCAATGCCATGGCAGCAACTCAATGCATTTAGGCATGTAGATATGGTCAAGATGATCTGCTGCAGTTTAAACTGAGCATCAGTATGGGGAAGAAAGGTGATTTAAGTGACTTTAAACTTGGCATGGTTGTTTTTGCCATACGGGCTGGTCTGAGTATTTCAGAAACTGCTGATCTACTGGGATATTCACGCACAACTATCTCTATGGTGTGCAGAGAATGGTCTGAAAAACATTGCCTTTTCTGATGATTCTCGATTTCTGCTGCAACATCCAGATGGTAAGGCCAGAATTTGGAGTCAACAACATGAAAGCATGGATCCATCCTGCCTTGTATCAACGGTTCAGGCTGGTGGTGGTGGTGGTGTAATGATGTGGGGGATATTTTCTTTGCACACATTGAGCCCATTAGTACCAATTGAGCATCATGTCAACAACACAGCCCACCTGAGTGTTGTTGCTGACCATGTCCATCCCTTTATGACCACTGTGTACCCATCTTCTGATGGCTACTTCCAGCAGGATAAAGCACCATGTCATAAAGCACAAATCATCTCAGACTGGTTTCTTGAACATGACAATGAGTTTACTTACTCAAATGGCCTCCACAGTCACCAGTTCTCAATCCAATAGAGCACCTTTGGGATGTGGTGAAGAGGAGATTCGCATCATGGATGTGCAGCCGACAAATCTGCAGCAACTGAGTGATGCTATCATGTCAATATGGACCAAAATCTCTGAGGAATATTTCCAGTACCTTGTTGAATCTATGCCATGAACGATTAAGGCAGATGTGAAAGCAAAAGGGGGTCTAAACCAATACTAGTAAGGTGAACCTAATAAAGTGTCTGGTGAGTGTATATATGATAAAATACAATAAAAAAATCTATTCGCCAATGGCAATTGCACTGAAAAAAATGTCCTTAGAGGGTTGTAACACTTAAACCCCCAGTGCTATTGGACTGTTATTTAGCACTCTCTATTTTAAAACTGATATTGTTAATAATCATTATACAGAGATGATTATCTATCATTTCTATTAAAGGTTTTCACAACACAACAGCTGTGATTCTACTCAACTGTTTGCTAATTTCGTAGAGAAGGAAAAGTATTCCTCAAGGTGGTTTGACCAGTTTGACAGTGAACACAGGCTGACCGGGTCCTGAGGAAGGGTGGGTCAGTGGAAGGATATACTGCAGCTGAAGGTGGAATATAATGTGCCTCTTTATGTGCCACATACCAGTGGCTTTGAATTTTACTGAAGAAATGAAGCAACACAGAACTTCCTATGTCACGCTTGGCTGAAAATACTGATGTCATGCTCCTACCACAAACAACTGGAATCGGGTTTCTTAAAGAAAGTCAGCTTCTGTCACATTGGATGCGAAACTGAAAGCTATTAACTTTTTTAAACAAGATATTAATACACTCTAAAACTGAAAATCCAAGACGTATGACTTTAAGGTCTGGTGAGATATTCAATGTTAAGTTAAAACACAGTTTTATGAATTAAGAAATCTGGTACCTCCTCATCAACTAAACCGTGTGGCTTTTTGGGTCTGAAAAAGTCTTTTGGTTTGGGTGAAGTCAGTGACCAGTCAAATGTGAATAATGACCATCTCTGGGACTGTGGTGATAATAATACCATTTAGAAGTTTTATTTATTCCCTGTGGATTTTTTAAACCTGCTGTTTTAGAGGGCTTGGTAACTTGTGTGTGCGGTGGCTTGTCACAAAAGGACAGCGCATCTATAATTCTGCATATAATTTCTCCAGCAGGTCCGCATGAGGCCATTTACTATGGTTTTCAGTCAAATTAGGTCATCAAAAGATTTATCCGGCAATATTTTGAACATTGCAACTCATAACCTTTTTTTCATTTTAAAAGATGGCTGTGCAATAAATTCCCTGGGAATATCGATTCCTTTGGCTGGTTTACTCCCTTCATAAAGAATTCGGCTACAAAAATGATTTGTAAGCAGTACATCTGTCATTGCAAGTCTATGACTTCCAGTTCTGATGATTGATGAAAGTGGCCTAGCAATACATAAACTAACACACAAAGCCCAAGTGCTCATGCAGGGCATGTGTATTCAAATCTGTTTACACAGAGAAAGATAAAAAGAAAGAAAGAAAGAAAGAAAGAAAGAAAGAAAGAAAGAAAGAAAGAAAGAAAGAAAGAAAGAAAGAAAGAAAGAAAGAAAGAAAAATCTCAAATCAAAGCACCAAACAGAAACCAAAAAAAACAAAAAGTAAATAGTTCAAAAAATGCAAAAGCAAGTATAGAATTAAAATAAGCCGAAATAATTATTTCCCAGTGATGGGTTGCAGGTGGAAAGGCATCCGCTGCATAAAACATATGCTGGATAAGTTGGCGGTTCATTCCCCTGTGGCGGCCCCAGATTAATAAAGGGACTAAGCCGTAAAAAAATCAATGAATGAATGAAATAATTATTTTTAACATATAATATATTTAATATATAATTTAATATATTTTTATTAATATTTTTGTACTTGCACTTATTACAGAATCACGGTGGCAGGCCAGATGACTGTCAGGCCAGTCCGCCCTTGCCAAGGGGTAAGAAAATTTTCCAGAATACACCAGCCACAACGGCAGTATAGCTGCACCCGGAAGTAAAGAGATCCACAAATTAGTCATGCTTTAAAAATAAAAAAAAGCTTATGTAAGAACTGCTAAATTTCACTATCTATAATCCATAATCATAACTCCTGTATAGCAGTCCCACAACACTCTGACACTCGATGACACTCGAATACCCTGTCAGAAAAGTCTAGTGGCTGGGAATGACCTTTTTAGAGTGTCTGCTATAATGTTAGTGTTGTTTTTTGTGTGTTTACATAGATGCATATGGCCACTGTGTAAATGCGCAGTATAGTTATGATCTTATTGCCACATTAGATCGTTATGATAACATAATATATGCCTTCAGTGATTTCCTGAAGATAAATACCAAAAAATAACACAACTGGTATAACTACAGCAGTCGCCATCATCTGATCTCATATGAAGCATGAGATCACGATGACATATTATGACGTGTGCAGGTGCTGTAGTGCTGTCCCATTTCTTAGGGGTAAATTTTGAAGCCCTTCCCCTTCACACTCTGTTTTAAGAGCCAAGGAGAAGGGGAAGGAGTAGGGGTACAAATATAGAATTAGGATTGGGCCTATATTTTTATTATAATATATATATTTTCTATATATAAGCCCGGTGCAATTTTTCTTGTAATATTAAGCTCTAACAGAATGTAACTGATAGAAATTCGGAACCATTTCAACATATTAGGCTCCATTTTCAACCAAACTTTACCAAATTAACCAAACTTGGGATGTCCCGATCAAATTTGTTTGCCCTTGAGTCCGAGTCATTTGATTTTTAGTATCTACCAATACCAAATCCGATCCCATACTTCTATAATACATCAAAAAAGAATAAAAAAGAGCAAAGAAACAGATCCAGGATGTTCTTTATTTTTTATTTAATTCACTTTATTTTAACATTTAGAGCACTTCTGTGAGGTAGCTTGAACAATCAAGTAATAAATAACATAAATTCTTCACTTTTGGACGTTAGTGCAACAGTAAATATAAAAAAAATCTAATATAAAACCAAATAGCACCTCAACTTAAAATACCCTGCAGGCAATCCAGAGTTTGTTGTCATCATCAACTTTATAATACCTCCAGACCACAGACGTACTCGGGCTTTCCTCTTCAAGCTGCTTCCGTGTTCTACTTTGTCGGCATTTACCCTATAGCGTCTCCGCAACAAAGTGCAGATACAAAAATATATATGACGAGTTTAGATGCAAAACCCACTAAAAGCCATCTGATATTTTCTCAGTAATTTTACTTTTATAGTGACAAATAAGTTATTAACATTGCCTTTAAAGTGAAATAACTGAACATAAACATTAGGAGGCTGACAAAAATGGTCCTTTTAGGAGAACATTTCAGATGGCATTTAGAGGTTTTTGCATCTGAACTCTTCATATATACATATACATATATATTTGAGTCCTATTCAGGAGGTAACATCCGATTCCGATTGAGTCTGAAACCCTGTGATCGGGCCCAATTTCTGATAACAAGATCGAACCTGATCATCCCTACTTGAAACAATAAAATTATAAACTAATTTACAGAGACTATCCTGTAATAAAGTATAAATCAGATCTTTCAGATACTACCAACATGCTGCTAAACATAGACCTTGTTCATTTTAAACTTAAAATGCCAAACATGGATATATAAACAGACCCTTCAATACATCAATATAATCACAGCTGTTTCTTCTTTTAAACAAATACATATCACATATTTTCCTATACGTCTAAACATTTCTTGGAAATAATCACAGTTACTCGTGGCGTAACTTCACTTTTACTATCCTCATGCTACATCTAAACTTTCACATAAGGCCAACCAGCGAATCATTCACAAGAGTCATAAGGTGATGCTTTTATTGAGCATACAGTTTCCCAGGAATGCACTGGAAGGGCAGGATCTTTGTGGATAAAAACTCCTCCCAATAAAATGTATGTGTAGAGTTACTGGAAGTGAGGCAGCAGGGGATGGAAAGTGAAAATGGAGACAGTATTAATGAATGAGGGGTACGTGCCAACCACCGTCCATAGTCAAGCATGGAAGACACAGCAGGGAGAGCAGCAGATGAAGTTTTATGTACAGTTACGGGGATGCGATGAAAGACTAGGGGGTTAGGGCCCAAAATCTCTGTTATTTATTGTTATTATCACATAATTTTGGGTAACCTTCTGAAAACATTAATATGTCATGAGACTTAAATTTTATATATGTGTTTTAAACAAAAAGTTATAACAAAAAAAATTGAAATTTTCCTTTATTTTTAAACTGTTATTTTCTGCAATATATGTCATGGATTTCTGACATGTTTTAGGTTTTTTTTTTATTAGATTTGGACGTAATAGAAATTCATTTTTTTTTTTAAATAGAAATTTGATTGATTGATTGTTTGTTTGTTTGTTTCATTGATTGATTGATTGATTGATTGATTGATGCCAGAATTTTCATTTTCAGGTGAAATAACCCTTTCATTTTTTTCTTTCAGGTAAAATATATACAGTTTATAGACCTTTTGAGGGATGTAAACAATAACAATGGTCCTGACGTTTTTCCTGTTTTACATTTTAAATTTCCATAGCTTCTGAGAGTCCAAAAAGTTCCACATATTGATGAATAATGTTACGATAGCTGTTATAACATCAAGTTATAACTGAATCGCCTCTTATTAGAGATATAAAATTGTTTGACAACAAGCAGGAAATGTTTAGGGTCAATGACATCCACACACTAAAATGGTCTATACAGTATGTACAACATTTAACATAATTACTTTTTTTAACATTGTTAAATAAATGTGGGTGACATTGCTACACATAGGCGTACATTGTCCACTTTTTAAAGCATGCATTTATAATAAATAAAAATAAAAAATAATGAAAACTTTAATACATTTTTGAGATCAAGCTATAATTGACAAATCCAACTGCCTCCCCTAAAGACCCACATGAAGGCAATTTTTGAAGGAAATAAAAGCCATTTGTTGCCCATTCATTGGTTTTACTTGTTATCATTAAAAAGATTGGACACTGCCAAAAACAATGTAATACCAAAAGTATTACATGTATGTGTTCCATCAAATATTGCACAATAACGCGTGTATCTCACGCAACTTATATCAAGGTCAGCGGCATCAGGAAACCCACTATTAGCTCTCAGGAGAGACTGATAATGGAAAGGAAACAATCAAAACCAGGTGGAGCAAAGCATGTTTAAGCAGTTAAGACATTAAATGCAGGGAGAGCGTGGAGAAAACACATGCCTGAAGGCTCTGAGATGTGACCCCTAACGGAAAAATTGGGTTTAAAATCCTGTATTAGAGTGCTGCAGAGAAAAGAGAGAGCAAATGTGAAGACCTCATTGACCTTTAGAAATACTGCATAATGGCAGTTCTGCAAACATTGAGATATACATGGTCACATCCCAGTGGATACACCTATAAAATCACAAACATAAATGTTAATTATATTTTATTTAAACATAATAAAAAAATAAATAAAAAATGTTAGAGACTGTCTAAAACGTCCACACAATGAATTTAAATTAACCTGGAAATGCCATTTATTTGTAACTTCATGCACAGTAATAAAGAATGCATCTGATCATAGAGATGTGGATATTTGCACAAGCTCTGCAGTTTACAGCAATCATGTCAACAAATGAGGTAAGTCAAACACTACTAGGGGTCATGGAGGAGTCATACAAT
Organism: Danio kyathit; assembly: GCA_903798195.1. Classification (NCBI taxonomy): domain Eukaryota; kingdom Metazoa; phylum Chordata; class Actinopteri; order Cypriniformes; family Danionidae; genus Danio; species Danio kyathit. Next base: position 32,712,859 of record LR812538.1, on the reverse strand, counting down.
TGCAAGACGATCAGGAATGTTTTTTAAAAAAGTGCCTTTTCGGCCATTTTGCTGAAAATCTAGTACATCTCTAGTATCAACACACATTTAGATTCCCATTGTTGCACATTTCTGCTGTGTGATTGGCTCTTAGACCAATAAAGAATAAAAAAGTCCAGAGCTTATTATTGTTATTGACATAAATTTGATCGCGATTCAATGTAATATTGTTTATCGGCCCAGCTCTAGATACACACCAAATAATAACTTGTACACAATCAGGCATTTTACATTTTCATAAAAAAAATGATGACAGACATTCTAAAAAGTAAATAGTAGCTTTGAATGTAAATATGACATAAAAAAATTCAACCTAAGTTAAATGAAGTATGGCTTTATAGTCAACACAGGCTCATTCTGAAAACGTAGTCCCATGGACGTTTCTGGAGACTGCTAATTATGTTGCCGGAGGTACGTATGGATGCGTTTTATTTTTTAAGCCAACGCTATGGGGCGGTATGACGGCGTTCCGTTTGGCGCTTACCGGTGACCGCTTACCTCCGTGTGGAGGCCTTTTCCACGCCGCAACCAGTTTGTCCTGTTAGCTCGTCGTGTACGTCAGCGGACTTGAGACGCAGAGAGGAGTTGACCATGACAACGATGACCTAGTTCGAGTCCAGGAAAGAGCGGTTCCAGAAATCAGGTAAGACAAAAACAGAATCCAAAAAAATAAAAGGAATGAGTGAATAACAGGCTGAGAATGTGGTAAAAATCAGATGAGGGCTTTTCTGTTTCGGGACAGCTTTTGTAAACCGTTGGTTGGGTTTAGAAAAGGAGGAGGGTGGGTCTGTTGATTGGACGGTCGCCCAGTCAACCATTCAGTCAGACGGACAGACGGTCGGTCGGTCGACAGTGGCCTCTGGTGGGTTTACGCAAGAACAGCGCAGGCACGAACGGCACTTGCGAGAGACATTTGAGATACGGAAAAGTGCACACAGAGGCCTCTTGCGAACTCGCGAAAACAAAAAGTGCAAAAATATGTACTGTACCTCCCGGGATGTATTTCGCAGTCTCCAGAAACGTTCACGGGACTACGTTTTTAGAATGAGCCTGGGTTGTTTATAGTAGTTGAAGAATTCTGGTAGTTCTAGTGTTAACTTTTCTTTGTAAAAGAGTCCCTCTTCTTTGTAATTCTTGCTGTCATTACGGTACAGAATAGCACTTTTAGCATTATCTAGAGCATTGAATAAGCAATTGTTTTATGTCAAAGAAAGGAGGACAATCAGACTCCCTTTTAAAGGTTTTAATTTTAGTTAGGAATACTAATCCTGGTCTGCGCAGAAACCTGACCACCCCACCACACCAATAAGTGAATGCTCGTGTTACACACAACACATACAGTACTGTACAGTGTGTGAACAGTGAACAGTTGTTCTGCCATGAACAAAAGGCCAGCACAACCTCATGCCATACCTGACCGATTTCAGAAATCCCCTAGACACAAAAAGCAGGTGATGGACAAGTCTCTAAGTATCTTGTCTTGCAGTGTCCAGCCCGCAACCCCAATCATCCCTCTCAACACTGATGCAAGTAGACCAGCAATTACATAATGGGCTTATAAACTGCATAAAGACATAGAGAACAGCTCTGTTTCGTGCCACAGGGCTCCTCACCTATGTCCTGCCACAGAATGCCAGGAATGTCCTGAGATCTTCCATTCCAGGGGGTCGCAATAGGAACAACATGGCATCTGGCCAACTGAGAGAAAACAGAGCGGTTATTGTTCCATTACTCAGCGATCCGTTCACCCCCTACAAACGCACACACTCATATGCAAACAGTAAAATCCAACAATTTGTTTTTGTTTTGAGCCAATGGTTTGTGCAAGCAGCAACTCCCATTGGGATGAAGGTGATGATAGCTTAAAGATCGAATTCATCGTTGCATATTATAAACCAGCAGCTTGTGCAAAAAACCCTTGTAAAAACTGGCAGCTCTAAAAGATGAGCGTGAGACATGAAACCAGAAAGTGAATATTATAAAATGATTAATTATGAGCGACGATGTGGGTCTTTTCCCACAGCTGCCTTAGCAAAACTACATTTTGGATAATTCTCACAAATAACATCAAGAAAGCAATTCAGTCATGATGTATGGGTCCTGCAGAAAGACCGAGACAAAATGTGCATAGTTAAGAAATACCAGACACTGAATGAAAAAAACATGCCATCATGCGAAACGCATCATTAACTCGAAATGACATTAAGTAGACTGTTGACACTGGAAATGAGTATTTATGCTTTAAGTTCTTTCTCATAGGCACAAAATCTCAGTGATAAAGCGTAATACAAATGACATGAACAGAGAGATCCTTATCAGCGGAAAACCACTTTCTGAGTACTGCAATTTGGTCCAAAAAAGTGCATTCATAAAATAACAGAGCAAATGGTACAGAGATACAGATGATACAAAGCCTTATTTACTAAATTAACTTTTTTGTTATACAGGATTCCTAGTTATAAGGGGACGTTCTTAGAAAATTATTTCAGAAAATGTTCCTTAAAAGTTGTGTGAATGCTATTTGTATTGTTATTAAAATTATGCTTTTGCATTAGGGTTGGGCGATGTCTACCAACTTGGCATTGTACGATGTATAATGGGATCGAACATCGCGATGGACGATGGCATTGTCGTCATAGGTGGCAGTGAATTAATTATTTATGAACAATTATTTAATTCATAACGAATTAATTATTTGTAGCCTACCGTTTCAACTACCTTACCCGCATGGTCTTTGTTTTACCCATAATCAAATCATAAATAAATAAAGATAAGCTACAGACAAATTACCACCTGTCAATCACTTTTTCCGTGGGACTCTGGCATGAATAGGCAGAGCGATCTGTGTCCTTATAATGGCGTTGACAAACTTGGTTGGTAAAAAAAAGGTACACAACCTACAGGAACCAACAAACCGAGGTTTTCGCTAAAATTACTAAGTACAAGCGTGAAAGCGAAAGATTGAAGCAGTGTACTGATGCTGTTACACGTTACCTGATAGATTCAAAAGACTGAAGAGTCATTAGATTGGGAAAAGATTAATTCAATATCACGTTTAACAACTATAGTGAGACGCGATCCAGCGGTACATCCTTGATAAACTCTTTGATGTGCACTGCTCTCTGGGATTTTGTGCTCAAAGCACCAGCTGACTGCCTGGAGCTCAGACGTGCGCATATGCTTAAGCGCATGACAGAGCGTGTGTGTGGTCACGTGCTTTGCATTTTAACGCCAGTGTGGATGTGGATCGTTTTCGTTCTAAAATGCCATTTTAAAACTAAGACGTATTTGTGTAAATAGAGTCCTAAGTGTGTATTTTTCAGAAGTGGGTTGCTGCTGTGACGGGGTCATCGGTGATGGGCGATGGCATCGTCTATTGAACCAACCCTATTTTGCTTTATTTTAACTTTTATAGAACAGCATTCTTGGAACATTAATATAATAAAAATATTAATAATGTTTTAAATACATTCTGAGAACATTAATATGACTTTAAATGTTATAAAAGCATTTTGAATAACTTTATGACTAAGAAAAACACATTTTAATACCGATCTAAAACAAATGGACGTTTTCAAAGTTCTAAGTTCTATAAGTAACTTAATAGGAACATGCTTTATGAACCTAAAATTGTTAGCTGGGTTATCATATACAAATTCATCTTTTTTAAGCTTTATTTTAAGGTTTATATATATATATAAATAAAAAAAAAAAAATATATATATATATATATATATATATATACAGTACACACACACACACACACACACACAGAACAAGACAAACATTGGCTCGTACTGTAGACACAAACAACAATATAACAAAAAATTTAAGAGACAAAAAATGCATCATAGTCACAAAATGTACAATCAAAACTATAAAGAGTATATAACTTAAACCTCAGAGGGGTCACTGGATTGCTCTTGAGATATAGATTTGTCAAATAAAAAAAGAAATTGACCCCAAGTAGCCAAAAATTTTCTTATGGAGCTAATCTTTAAAAATTTGAGTCCCTCCATCTGAATAACACATTTCATGTTGGAAATCCAGTTCTGGAATGAAGTGGGTAAAGGTGATTTCCAATTGTTAAGCACTAGTCTTTTGGCCACAACCATGCCTTGCATTAAAGACTCTTGCATTGTTTGAGGGAGAGAAGATGGATTTTGTGAAAAGCCAAAAATGGCAAGTTCGGCATCTGGTAGAAAAGGTCTGCTATAAGCTTTGGAGTACCAGTCAAATATGTTTGTCCAGAATCTATACAGTAAGAGACAGAGCCAAAGGGCGTGAGCCACCGTAAAATTCACCATTTTAAAATAATATTTTGTCAGTTTTATTTTTGTTGTGCAAAATCCACCAATATCAACATAAAAATCGTAGAATACAAAAGGATTCAACAAAACAAGCACATTTGAGTATACTGTTTGTATGTGATTTAGTATGTTTGTCTTGGTCTGCTTCCAAACAAACTTCACTGAAATATAAACACACAACAAGGCCAAAGACATTCAAATGAACCAAAAACAGTACATGATTTCACAAGACTATTTTTAAATAAATAAATACATTTAAGTACTATCACTTGGACACATGCAACAAGTGCGTATCATCCAACATACAGCAAAGTGTATTAATATACACTTTAATATTATTAATACTATAATTTATATAGTGTATTAATATACAATTTATAGTATAAAGTTTATATAACAATGTCTATTATAAAGCATACCAAACAGAAACATACAAAAGTCATAGTCCCACTTGGTTCCTGTTTTATCAAAGGTCAATTCTTCAAATAAACATTACATCATGTAGACTGGTGGCCCAGATCTGCAGCAACTTTCTAGAGGCCAGAACAGATATCTGCTGATTAGCAGACAAATCACTGACATCACTCTTCCTCTTGGCATTACGCTCATTCGTGTAAATGTGATAAGTGAGACCCAGTACTCCTATAGATTCTTAAACAGTTGATGATATGGTTAACTGGTGCTTTTCTTAGGCTGATCAGTATGCCTTCCTAATCGTGCAGTTTAGATGTCAATTTATCAGCCCATTTGGGTGGCCTTTACCATGTGCATGAACACTAAGAGAATTGTTTACTGCGGTACATTAACTTAGACACGGGAAACTAATTGTGATTAAATGTTTAATTTAAGAGTTTATTTAATCTGTCACATTTCCAAAATAACCTTTGTCAAAATAACTTAAAAATAGTAATAATAATAATGATAATGAAACTGAATAATGCATTGTTCTTCAGCGTAACAGTTTGGTCACATTATATTTAAATGTACAATTCAAGCAATTACAAACCATTAACTAAGATTTTTATGATCATTAAACTCCTCATTTGCTGCTTATTAATAGTTATTAAGGTAGTAGTTGGGTTTGGGTATTGGGTAGGATTAAGAAGAATAAGATTATGCAGAATATGTACTTTTGAGATACTAATAAACAGTCAATATCTTAATAATAGGCAGATAATAAGCCGCTATAAATAGTGAGAATTGGTCCCATACTAAAGTGTTAACAACAGTTATTCATTGATATTTATATTAAATTGTTTACTTTAAATTATTATAAACATCTTGCTGACAAATAGGTAAAACCTAGTGATTTGAAGTATGGGGCAAACTCTAACTGCACTGAGATCCTTGTAATTCTGGTTCTAAATATGCCCTACAAGATGTTTGGTACATAAACTGTAGTTACACTGAATGACATTTTAATATAAGTCTTATTGAAAATTGATAGTTATATGTTGATAAAAAAAAATAAACATACAGAAAGCAGAAAACACACTAAAATAAAGAAGAAAAAACATTAAGCTGTACATTTACATTTTTACCATTTTATTTCTGCCTCATGCACGTTTTGTTCACTTTATTTCATGCATATATCGCTACAAATTATTTTCTTACTGAAATGCTTTTATTATCATTATTATTATTTTTTTATTATTATTATTATTTATGACTGTTTAGGTATTTCTAAAAGAAAACAAAACAAAAATATTAATTCGAAAATAATTTTATGCATTGTATCTTCGGTATATATCGCTTTAATATATACAGTATGTCACAGATAAAGTGAATGTGAAAGAATGGTCAAAAGATGCAGAATACCATTCAACCATTTGAATCAAAAACTAAATGTCCTTACCAGGAGCAGCTACTGGCAGTACAAAAATGTAATTTCCAAAAAAACAGGCTTAACTGTACACGTTGTGCTCCATGTAATGATTTATTAATGCAAGACTCAAGGGAGCTTTTACCTTTAGAATAATAGACTGTTTAACTTAAGTGTAACTGAGCTTAAGAGTCCATCTTTTCCCACTGGATCACTCACAGGCTCATGATGCCTCAAAAAATGGAAAGGATATTTTCTATTTATTTTGCAAAAAAAAAACCCCCGCTAAATTTCGCGATCTATAATCCATAATCATAACTCTTGTACAGCAGTCCCACAGCATTCTGTCACTCGATGACACTCGGACACCCTGTCAGAGCAGTCTAGTGGCTGAAAATGAGCTTTTTACAGTGTCTGGGATAATGTTAGTGTTGTTTTAGTGTGTTTACATAGATGAATACGGCCACTGTGTAAATGCATAGTATAGTTACGATCTTATTGACACATTAGATTGTTATGATAACATAATACATCCCTTCAGTGATTTCCTGATGATAAACACCAAAAAATAACACAACTGGAATAACTACAGCAGTCTTGATCGTCTGATCTCATGTGAAGCAAGAGATCGCGATGACATATGATGACGTGTGCAGGTGCTGTAGTGCTGTCCCAATTCTTAGGAGTAAGTTTTGAAGCCCTTCCCCTTAACCCTTGGTTGTAAGGGGTAGGGCTACAAAAATAGAATTGGGATTGGGCCTTAGTGTACAAATATCTCAATATCTTTAGTGTTCAAAACCACCACAAAGAATCCATTCCTGAAAAGATGGCAACAGCTCAATGAAACTCAACTGGATTATTTCATTTCCAGACATGTCTCCAATGTCCAGCACTGGTGATCATAGTCTGTGTACAAACTGATCCTGGAATAACAGGAACATGATCATCCTTCTAATCTGTCTCCATTATGCCTTCTTCTGCAAACCAAGACAGTTGGTTATGTATATCTAGCTGTGGCAGACATGAGCTATTCAGATGCATAGAAGACTGCAGTTCAAATACTGATAATGTTGCTTTGATCTGATACATGTTAGTCGTATCTGCTCTTTCATTTATCTTATGAAGAAATGATCTAAGCAGTAAATGGAAGAACATTTGTGGAACGACATGTTTCCTTCTTTTTTTATTTGCACTGTTATATCTATCTGTATTTTTATGCACATTTTGGGATACCACATTAAAAAATGATGCACGGAAAGACCAAGACGTGGATAAAATCTTTAAAAGGGCGCAAAAACCATATGCACTCAACCTAAGCAGATTAAGCGATTAGATAAGATATGCCAATGATGGAAACATATATTGAATGCATTTCTCAGTGTGCAACTGGGCAGTATTTATCATCTACAATAATGTCATAATTGTTATTTTAACAATGTGCCATATGACTCAGTATATAACTCACTTTGCAAAATCTAATAAATAAATATATATATATATATAATATATATAAGTAAGTCCAGAAGTATTCACTGCATGATGCAGCCTACTAATTACTTGGCATGTTTACTGTCATAATTATTCATGACAAGCCTAAACCACCTGGGGTATCAACACAAATCCACACTGAACGAAATATTGTGAAATTATTTCAGAACCCCCCCAGGACTAAATGGACTAACTAGTATTAAGTGAGGCATAATTATTAAAGCTTTGAAATGCACATTTTAAACACAGAGGCAAAGAGATTGGCTCCGCAAAGTGCATTTAAAATCCTTTAACAAATAATAAGCCTTTGATTATTCCACTTATTTCGCTATAGACAAGTCAAAACAAATGTTGCTCTATATACTAATATACACAATATATTACTGACTTTTCGTCAGTTATGATATGTCAGTTCTCAATCAGTCACAGGCAGACAAACAATTAGCAGGCACAAAAGAGATTGTGTGTGTGTGTGTGTGTGTGTGTGTGTGTGTGTGTGTGTGTGTGTGTGTGTGTGTGTGTGTGTGTGTGTGTGTGTGTGTGTGTGTGTGTGTGTGTGTGTGTGTGTGTGTGTGTGTGTGTGTGCATGTAAATGGCACAAGCATATCAAATAGCTCATAGTAACACATGTTAGCTACCTCTTCACAAATACTGGGGGCAAAGCACAGGTCGCTGTCCTCGAGATCACACAGATGAATGAAATCAACTCTCACTGAGTAACTAGGATACTACTAATGTTTGAGGGTAGCAAATTTATTTTGAACTGATCAAAACTGACTGGAACTACCAGTGCATTACACAATTTTAATTGCACACCAGTCAATTTTCCAGCCAATCAGAATCAAGAATTTCAACAGACCATTATCCTAATGAGTAAGATATTGATGACAATGGCATCAAAATAATTTTGATAAATTACCAACATCTATTATAAAGGCAAAAAGATAACGAGAGATTCCCTAGTTGCAGCAATATTCATTTTTATTATTGATAATTTGCAAGTTTCACATAATTACCATTTTATTTTCTTGAACACATGGGACGAATGGTGCTTTATTCACACCTTTTTATGCAAATATTCAAATTTTCAACTTAAAAATGGCAACTCTGGATGAAAAAATTGACATTGAGCCCCCAATTTACTGGCCAAAATGCTTTATTCATGTTAAATGGCTGCACAAAATACGTGTAATCAATAGTGATGCACACTTGTCAGTCAAAATAGTCTTCTTTAACTCTCCTTTCCTCCTATTACAACAACACACTTTCCTTAATCTCTCTAGGTTTAAGGTTGCATTTGACCTGAGAGCCGTTTCTCAGCTCATGCTTTGACTAGGTGAATGAACAGCGAGATCACAGACTAGTTTGGAAAAGATAATATCTCCTGCAAGGCTTGTTTGGCTGAGGTGTGAAACTCACACTGGTCCCGCCTGAACTTCAGCGGGGCAGTGACCTCCACTGGCCACCCACCGGCACACAGAACAGATCGCGTTTGTCAGAGATTCATTCCCGGGACGGGACAAGGAAGTTAAGAGCCACTCTGTGCGGTCTGAGAACATCTATTTATGGCTTTTAACCTGAGCATGAAAACGACCCAGACTGATGCGGTGGTGTGATGTTTCAGAGAACATTCCTTTGACTCAGGAATTCAGAGCAAAAGAGGCCAGACGAATTTTAGTCACACTTGAAAGTGAATGAAAAATAAACAAATGTATACTCAGTATGGACGACAATAAACCAAATGTCAATTTGAGATCGCTTTGGTATTTTGAAAACACACTGAGGGTTATATAACGTCTTTAGAGTGTACAGAAAAGCTTAGGTTTCGAGTTTATAAACAATAAACTAAGATTAAAGTGTTCAAATAACACTAAAGAAAGTACAAATAATAATAATAATAATTAAAATAATAATAAATTAAATAATAATAGTACACTGTCTGTGTAATATTTACTTAATTATTGGCATTTAAATGAATAATTGTATTAGTTTTTACTTTTAAATAATAATAATAATAATAATAACAAAGTATAAATAATTTAAAATATTAATAAAACGATTATAATGACAATTAGAGCTGCAAGATATTGGAAATGTCTAACATTGTGATATTTTGTTATTTTTCGATATATACTGCGATTTCAACAGACGACTTGAATATCTTTATTTGTAAATAAGTTATATTTTTAGATTGATTGGGATGATTCTGTAGTGGGAATGTATCAGCATAAAATCTACTAGCATAGATATATACAATAGAGAAAAATATACATTTGAAATAAACAGTGATTTAAAGTTTTTCAGAGTCTAACAGTATTCACATACAGTAATTGAATAATAAAAATAAAAATATTCATTATTAAAGTTTACAAACAGTACAATTTCTTATTCCTGAATACTTTTAAAATCATTATACAGTCACAGGCCTCAAAAACACATGCAAATGATAAGTTATACTACAAGCTCAACACTGCATATCCTGCGATGTGACTGTTGCGAATGATCACATTGCAATATCTATGCTGAAACGATATATTGTGCAGCCCTAATGACAATGGGCTCTATGCACAGCTAGAGATTTAAAGCCAACGATAAACTTCCGGTGAAAGCTTAATGTGACTATTTCAATTTCACAAGGTTCCTTTTACAGCATCGATGTTGTAATGTAATTCAGTTAAATAGACTTAAGCATTCATTTAGTTGTTCAAGCGTAAAACGAGACGAAAGACCATTGTAACCACTAGCAACAGGCTAGCGCAGAAATTCAATTGAAAATACTGGGGTAAAACAAAGGCTGCGTCCGAAACCGCCTACTACTCAGTAGGTACTGCATTTGAATTTAAACGTACTACTCGGCCGTTAGAAAAGTACGTTCTATACAGTATGAATGTAAGAAGTATGAATGGAGTTCGGACGTACTACATCCGCCATTTTGTCATGGTCACGTGACCTACCTGCGTGAGTTGCATCGATTTACTTCCATTCATGAATTCTCTCGCTGAGCATCATGGGATAGCGCAGCGTGCATGGGATGCGCACTTCAGAATCTCGCCGGAAGTAGTAAGTCATCCGGGTACTTCTCGCATACTGATTTTTGAATTCTATGAATTCGAACATACTACTCAGCTCGCATACTGATTTTAGCGTACTGTATAGTATGGAAGTATGCGGTTTCGGACGCAGCCAAACTGTCATATTTTAAAGACATGGCAGGGGAAAATAGAATTTAATGCAGTGCTTCTTGTCCGATCTGAAACCCAATCGCTGACTTTTAAAGAAATCAGATCTTAAACGTGACAATTTTGTAACGGAAAGACAGTTTACCGGAAGCCCTTGGGCTGCCTGGCTAAAAAGATTAAACGTCCGTGTGCATATAGCCCATTGCTGTTATTGTTATTTTAATTATTTATAAATGGGGTGATGCAGTGGCGCAGTAGGTAGTGCTGGTTCGAGCCTCGACTGGGTCAGTTGGCGTTTCTGTGTGGAGTTTGCATGTTCTCCCTGCGCACGCGTGGGTTTCCTCCGGGTGCTCCGGTTTCCCCCACAGTCCAAAGACATGCGTTACAGGTGAATTGGGTAGGCTAAACTGTCCGTAGTGTATGAGTGTGAATGAGTGTGTATGGATGTTTCCCAGAGATGGGTTGCAGCTGGAAGGGCATCCGCTGCGTAAAACATATGCTGGATAAGTTGGCGGTTAATTCCGCTGTGGCGACCCCAGATCAATAAAGGGACTAAGCCGAAAAGAAAATGAATGAATGAATGAATGAATACTACTTAAATGTAACTAACTACATATACATAAATATAACATATTTTAAGTTAGTTATACAACTAATATTTTTCATTTTTCGAATTCATTTAATTTACCTTAATTAAAAACAGAAATAAAAAAATACATAAAAACTATACAGACTGAATTAAAAATAAGAACTGCAAAATTATTAAAACAGAAAATATAAAAGTAAGTTCTACACACTGAAGGTTATATAACTTTGGAGTGTACACAAAAGCTTAGGTTTCGAGTTCATAAACTATAAATTAGGATTAAAGTGTTCACATAACACTGCAAACAAGTAAATAATAATAATAATAGTACACGGCCTACGTGTAATGATATTTACTTAATTATTGGCATATAAATGAATAATTGTATTATTTTTTACATTCAAATAATAATAAAGTATAAATAATTTTAAAAAGTATCAAACAATTATAATGACAATTGCTGTTGTTGTTATTTTAATTAATTATACTAACTAAATGTAAAAAACTAAGTATACATAAATATACCATTTTAAGCTTTCATTTAGTTTACCTGGTAACACTTTATTTTGATGGTCCATTTGAGTATTAGTAGACTGTCTGCTTAATATCTGTTGATACTGCTCCTTCAACAGACATTTAACTTTCTGTAAGAAACTTTTCGAGTACATCAACTTACTCTAACCCCAACTTAACAGTCTACTTATAATCTAATAAGAATTAGTTGGCATGTAGATGCAATGTAACTTAAATTCAACAAACGGACCAACAAAATAAAGTGGGACCGTTTACCCTAATTAAAAACTTAAAAACCATACTTAAAAATAAAAATTGCAAATTATTAAAACAGACGACGCGGTGGCGCAGTAGGTAGTGCTGTTGTGCTGTAGGTAGTGCTGTCGCCTCACAGCAAGAAGGTCGCTGGTTCAAACCTCGGCTGGGTCAGTTAGCTAAATTTTCCGTAATGTATGAGTGTGACTTAGTGTGTATGGGTGTTTCCTAGAGATGGGTTGCAGCTGGAGGGGCATCCGCTGCGTAAAACATGTGTTGGATAAGTTGGCGGTTCATTCCGCTGTGGCGACCCCAGATTAATAAAGGAACTAAGCCGAAAAGAAAATGAATGAATGAATTATTAAAACAGAAAATATAAAAGTACTACTGCTCAAATTAAAACCGATAAACGTTAAACCACACAAAATAACACTGGAGTGAATAAATGTCTTTAATTTTGTGTGAACTATCCACTTACTTTTTCCTGCAAACGATACCCTCAAAAACAGACACACAAGCACATCTGAAGAATGTCTTCCCTTCTTATGTGTCTTAATTCATGTCTTACATAAACATGTCTATTATGGCTTACACCAAATCTCAAATTCAAAGCACAACATTTATGAGGCCTTTCCCTGAAGAGACGACCACAAATGCAAACATTGGTAATTGAGAAAACCAGCTTGTCAAATAGTTCTGCACCTTCAAAATAAGACTCTTACATAATGTTTGCGTGAAACATGTCACTCTCGAATATTATAAGCCATAATAGCTTAAGACTGGAAGGTATTACAGATAATTGCTAAACATATGCTACAGAATCCTACAAATGTGATTTAGTCTGAAGCTCAGACTGTTTTGTCATACCTTACGGACAGAAAAGCCACAAAGAATCCCATGACGCTGCCAAGCAGCTCCTGCATGACTTTATTCATCAGACGCAGATATTAAATACACCATAGGATCTGACCACCATTTGATGAGATTTCCGTATTTACTCCAAGACTACATAATCTAATACTCTGAAGCGTTTGCGTAAAAGATACACAATTCCTTGCGGAGCACATGGCAAAAGAATTTTTATTTGGAGCTACACTTAATAAAATATAAGTCTTTGTATCTATCTGGCTCTGCTGTTAGATCTATCTGTCTGTCAACAGCAGGTGTGTTTTTTGTGTCTAAAAGGAATGTTTAACAAGAAATTAAAGTTGTGTTATTGATTTTAAATAGTTTGGTCAAGATTTCTTTTATGTTCACAGAGGAAAATACAGTTTTTCTTCTGAAATTATAGTTTATTTGTTCAAGATCTACATCATGTGAACAGTGACAAAATGGCTTTTTCGATTTGATGACACTGATGTGTCCAATGACTTTAAAAATAATTTCTTTTTTAAGATGATAGTAATACTATCAGAAGATTGAAAGTATTTTGAGCATGTTACAAGGATTTGCAGGTAATCTAAAGTGTGGTGCTGTTTTTTGCATTCAAGAAATAAACCAAATGGCAAATGTTAGAGATGATACAAGAAATGTACAAAAAGTGAGAAAGTGTGTGTGTCATACTACTTTGGAATGTGGTAAATTGGAATTCTCATTTCAGGTCTATTGCTTTAAGACACTGTAAGCACTTCATTGGTTCATCCGTTTTTACAGTACATCATCTGTGACCACAAGAACAGTATTAATTTAAGGCTGTTTATACCTGATCATTTACAGTACAGTAAATGCCTTCAGAAATGCATTAGAGACAGATAAAAATCGATGACTCAACCACTTCAAGAGGTGGACTTTGATACAATAAATGCATCTGGTTGTTAAAAACATATATGGCACATACAGTGCATCCGGATAGTATTCATAGCGCTTCACTTTTTCCACATTTTTTAATGTTACAGTCTTATTACAAAATGGATTAAATTCATATATTTCCTCAAAATTCTACACACAATACCCCATAATGATAATGTGTAAAAGATTTTTTTGAAATTGTTGCAAATTTATTAAAAATAAAAAACCTGAAAAATCACATGTACATACAGTAAGTATTCACAGCCTTTTGCTGTGAAGCTCTAAATTGAGCTCAGGTACATTCTGTTTCCACTGATCATTCTTGAGATGTTTCAGCAGCTTAATTGGAGTTCACCTGTGGTAAATTCAGTTGATTGGACATGATTTGAAAAGGCATACACCTGTCTATATAAGGTGTTGACAGTGCATGTCAAAGCACAAACCAAGCATGAAGACAAAGGAATTGTCTGTACTGTAGACCTCCGAGACAGGATTGTCTCGAGGCACAAGGCTGGGGAAGGTTGCAGAAAAATTTCTGCTGCTCTGAAAGTTCCAATGAGCACAGTGGTCTCCATCATCTGTAAGTGGAAGATGTTTAGAACCACCAGGACTCTTCCTAGAGCTGGCCGGCCAGCTAAGCTGAGTGATCAGAGGAGAAGGGCCTTAGTCAGGGAGGTGATCAATATCATCATGCATCATGCTGTGGGAATGTTTTTCAGCAGCAGGAACTGAAACACTAGTCAGAGGGAAAGATGAATGCAACAATGTACAGAGACATCCTGAATGAGAACCTGCTTAAGAGTGCTCTTGACCTCAGACTGGGGTGACGGTTCATCTTCCAGCAGGACAATGACCCAAAGCACAGCAACAAAATATCAATGGAGTGGCTTCACAACAACTCGGTGAATGTCCTTGAGTGGCCCAGCCAGAGCCCAGACCTAAATCCTATTGAACATCTCTGAAGAGATCTGAAAACAGCTGTTCACCATTGCTTCCCATCCAACCTGATGGGGCAAAAATGGGCAAAAATTCCCAAATACAGGTGTGCCAGGTGTGTCAAAAAATGACTTTTGCTGCATGTTTAAACTACTTATTTTTAAAATGAGTTAAAACAGCAGTTAACAGTTAAGTTTTTGAGGGGTACAACTTAATTGTTTTATGTTCAATCCACTTAAATTTGTAAAAAAAAAACGATTAAGTTAACTTAATCAAATTGTGTTGAGATAACATGAAGGAACTGTGTGGAACCCAGCATTTTTTAGTTTGTAACCTCCATAAAAAATCATTGGTACAGACAAATATGCTTTAGTATACCCTTTTTAAATTTGCATATAGCGTGAGATTTGAAGATCGGAATCATTTCCATTTATTGAAGACACATTTATGTGGACAATTGTTTGGAACAGATTTCACTAATAAGATATCTATCTGATTAGAGAAAATGCATGAAGTGAGGAGGTGTACTACGACCAGTGGTGGAAAGAGTACTAAAACATCATAATTACTGTAAGTAAAAGTACCATTACTTGCCCAAAAATGTAGTGAAAATAGAGTAAAAGTATCTGTTGTGAATATTTCTCAAAGTATGAGTAAAAAGTAGACCTTTTAAAGTACTTAAGAGTAGTGAGTATTACACTGTAAAAAGCTGATGCATTTACATTTAATTTGTGTATGTGTGTAAACGTAATATTCTGTAGTGCATTTAGTTATTGCCCAGCAGGCACACAACATCATAAGACATTAATATTAGGTTAGATTTAGGTTGTGATGTCAGGTGACCAAAATTCAATGTCTAACCATCGTCTAAAGACAATGTTATTTTGACATCCAATAACGACGTGAAGTGACATTGATATTTGGTTGATTTTAGCTTGTGCTAGAAAGTAACCAAAATCCAACGTTGAACCAACATATTAAACCAACGTCATATTGAGGTCAAATACTGACATTTGTTTGTCAGATATGACAATCAAAATCCAACATCTGATATACGTCATAGTGGTAACATCCACACAACCTCAAGCTGTAACATCATTAGACGTTGATACTTGGTTGATTTTAGGTGTGATGTTTCCTATCCCCATAGACAAGAAAAAATAAAGTAGTGACTGCAGGTTGAAAGAAGTTAAAGAGTAAAAGTACCGATACAGCACTAAAAATGTACTCAAGGGAAAGTAATAGTACACATTTTTAAAACTACTTAGTAAATTACAATTTCTGAGAAAAACTACTCAATTACAGTAGTTTGAGTATTTGTAAGTTGTTACTTCTGACTACAACCAATCAAAACTACCTGAATTGTTGTTCTCTGTCAAGTGATTGTGAAGTGTTTTGGATTAAAGAATAATCTGAGTAAAGCCGAAAACATAGCCTCCAAAATATAGTTTGAGTCCCGTCAGCTGACTGTGGACCTCACATTGAGACTCGCCCATCGGTCACAACTGATTATTGTGGATTGCAACTAAATCGCGTATTGTCTTCACCATGTTCTTGAAGTAAGCATGATCAGTCAACACTAATCGCACAAGATTAGGTCGGTTCAACTATTATTAAGTGGTTTCATTCATAGTCACCTGCCAAAATAATACAAGTCATTTGACCCACTGAAAAGTGCACAATCCTTTCAGGCCTTCAACCTACATAAGGACTGACGTCGAGAGTTTTAAATGTTGACTTCGGTCTGGTGTAGCAAAGGCAGATCAAAGGTAATGTTGATTTATGAAGTTGTCATGATATACTAAGACATAATGATAATGTAAACTCTATTTAAGTGCTACAATAGACCTGGAGCCACAGATATACATCTCGGTTTCCTTTCTCATCAATCTTCACATTCTCGCACAACTTTCATAATGATAACTGTACAATAGAGCTATAGTCATATATCAGGTAACATAATAGGTCTGATGCACAATGTATAGAGGCATGATTCCACAGTATCTGACACTCAAGACTGAAGTCAGACAGTAGCAAGTGGGAAAAAATGAAGAACAAGAAACTATGCAGAAACATTAGCCATACATAAACAAAATCAAAGAATAAAAAACAGACTGGATATTTTCCCTGAGCTTTGCTTTCTTAACATCTAAAAAGGAAACGACTTCCATCTTAGTGCACTGAATTCCTGAGGGAAAATATTCAGAGGAAGACAAAGAGCTTCCCGCAATTTATGACGATATTATTATATAAATATTATTTAGAAATGAATAAAACAACATCCATCAGCTTACAAGAGGAAAGTCATGCGAGGAAGACATGAGATTTAAACCATTTGAGCTGATTGATGGTTTGGTTTAGTTATGCGTGCTTCCTTTGGGTGACAGCTTAAGCGTTTTCATTATTTGAAGTCCTGTCATGGCACAGGAGATAAGAACAGCACGCGTGTGAAGCTCACAGGAGCAGCGTGACAAGTTCAGGAAGCATGTCGGCTTGAGACTTATCAAAGTTAAGCCTTCTTGCCTGATCCAATATCTGCCACATCATTAACCACTTCATGAGCTCCCAGACACAACAAAAAAACTCCCTTGACGTGCAGATTGGTTGTTATAAAAGGCTTAAAACAACACTTGAAACGTGCCAAATGAGAAAAAATGACTGACAATGCTTTTCATTTTAATGCATAACAATGTCCAAGAATGCAGCATGGCACTTCCATAGTATGTTTTGTTCCTGTTATGCATGTCAATAGCTGCTGGTGTCCAACAATCTTCAAAATCTCTTCTTTTGTGTTCAACAGAAAAAAGAAATGCATGAAAGTTTTGAACCACATGAGAAAATAGTAAGGAAATGTGCATTTTTTGGGAGTATTATCCTGCACTGGGAGGTTTTTATACGAGCAGCTCATGTTTGCAGTGTTTTCAGTGTCTTTGGGTGACTGGACATGAACTCAGTTGCTGTAATTGCTTTGAGTGGTTTTATAATGTTTGTTGTATTGTTTGGAAATGCAGAATGTGCCACAGATCTTCCCATGTAATGATTTATAAATCTGCTGACAAACAGAAGCATTTAAGAAAAGAAGTTTCCCTGCAGTTTTCCACCAAAATAAAAGCTTTGAACAACCATAAATATTACTTTTATGATTGTAACTGTTTTATTTTATTATGAAATTGTAAGAACTATAATTATTGTATATACATTTATATAAAGGTGATGATTATAACAACAAACACAATAATAATAATAATAATAATAATAATATTATTGTATGAATAAAAATTATTATTATGAAGTACTTTGCTTTACGATTACAGTCAATATTATAGTGATATTTACAACCGCACATAGATGTTTTACACAGTGGATGCCCTTCTAGCTGCAACCCATCTTATTCACACACATACATTATGGACAATTTAGCTTACCTAATTCACCTAGAGCATGTCTTTGGACTGTGGGGAAAACTGGAGCATTTGGAGGAAATCCACGCAAACACAGGGAGAACATGCAAACTCCACAAAGAAATGCCATGCAACTGACCTAGCCGAGGCTCAAACCAGCGACCTTCTTGCTGTGAGGTGACAGCACTACCTACTGTGCCACCATGCCGCCCCAATAATATGATTAAATTATTTAAATTAAAAATAATGAAAAGCTTATATATTCTGTTTATATAATGCTTATATAATTATATAATAATAATAATAATGCGATTTATTTCTAATTTGTAATTAAATAGTGCACAAACAGTTTGATGGCTGGTAAAAAATAGTGCCTAAAAACTAAATTTTTGCTGATAAACAGGCACCAGCAATTGAAAAATGTTGCAAAATGTTATATTTAGGCAATGTTATTTACCATTAGACAAGGAGTCCTGAGTTGTGAGATGTTGTGTATAAAACTTTGTGGGTATAATTTTGCCTATAAGAAGAACTTAGAAGTTCATAGAAGAAGCACATAGATGCGTTTTTTCAGGGTCCGAGCCAACATAGCACTACTAGCAGAAAAAGGAAAAGGTGTGGGTAGAATAAGAAAACACTCATTTTCCAAATGGACGCGAGCCCTGTATTTAATACAGCAGGGGACTCATTTATAAAGACACGTGTACAAGCACCCAAAATGCGAACGATAATTTCCTGAATGTTCTTATAACCACTTGAGAAAATAAATAAGAAATTGACCCGCTAAATTTGGAATGTTACAAGATTTCTGTCTTTTTGTATACAGATGATCATAGGCAAAAACACAGTTTTTATGCACCTGTCGATATTGAGATTTTGGGCTCTTTTTTTGTTTGTATTTCATAAGTTTTTTTTTTAAATAAAAAAAAACCTTTAACACTTTTTAGTGTTTCTCTTGTGACCCCTTTTCAATTTGTGTCACTGGGCCATACATTTCCAATTCAGCAGTCCTTACATACAGCAAAACATACACCAACTTTCTTTTTTCAAAATTGGATTCTACAAATGCATTTTCTTCTCGCAGTATTTCTGAATTATTGACTGATAAAAAATATAGTCCCAAAAACCTTTCTGAAAAAATCCTTGACTTTTGAAACTGACTTCATCCAATATTCAGATTTTTGTGTTAAACAAGTGTGCAAAATAGGGTATATTTAACTAAATAATGTCTCATTAGCAAATACAATTTTACGAATAGGTTCTGACAGGAATACATTTTAAAATAACATTCAAAGAGAAAAGAGTAATTTTAAAGACGCATGAACCAGAAGTTGCTGAAACTTTTATTTTAGTATGCTGTTGTAATTCCAACTGAAATTAAATATTGAGGCTAGGGTTGGGTCAATAGACGATGCCATTGTTTATTGCCGATGGCTGATAGATATTACGATGCTGAGCCGGCATAACGATCGTCTGCCACGCCCCCGTCACAAACCCACTCAAAAAAAATACACACTCAAGCCCCGTTTACACTAAGTGAAGTTTATTTATAAACTAATTTCGAGAGGATCACATGCTTATGATTGCTAGCGGCTGGACCCACATTATCCAAATCACTATGCACCAATCAGATGATCCTCAAGCTACTATAAATACCCCGGGTTTCATATCACCCCTATCTTCGCTTTGAAGAATCCCCCCTTTCACCCCTACTCCTCCTCTCTTTTAGATGGGTGACATGGTGGCCCAGCGCTTAGCGCTGTTGCCTAACAGCAAGAATGTCAATGGTTCTAGGCTTTACCAATCCAGCGGGCATTTTCTGTGCAGAGTTTGGACGTTCTCCCCGTGCTCACGTGGGTTTTCCCCGGGTCCTCCGGTTTCCTCCCACCGATTAAAAACATGCAACCCAAGTTATTTATTAATCAACACTATAGACTTGCTCACTATCTAGTTAAAGAGAACTACTATCTGCACTTCAATCACTACAATGGGGGAGTTCTCGAGATCTACCAGAGCTCGATCTCCCCTCTCGCCTTGCAACGGGAGGGAGCCCCAGGCTCGAGGATCTCATGAGCTCAGGGCTCTCTCCCGGGACAGCATGCCAAACAAGCTTTATAATTAATCATCAGCTAAGTGTGAACTCTTGAATACATCTCAGTTTAAAAATGGCATTTTAGAACAACAACAATCTACGTCCACACTGGCGTTTCATCTAGCATTTCTGAAAAGCCCTCCGTCCACACTATACCACGTCCGTACCACTATACCACACACACACACACACTCGTCTAAGCTCCAGGCAGACAGCAGTGCTTGCGGACAGTTTATTAAGGATGTACCGCTGGATCGCATCTCACTATAGCTGTTAAACATGATATTTAATTAATCACGTCTCTATCTAACAACTCTTCAGTCTTTTGAATCTATCAGGTAACGTGTCACAGCATCAGTACATTGCTTCAATCCTTCCCTTTCACGCTTGTACTAAGTAATTTTAGTGAAAACCTTGGTTGGTTTCTGTTGGTTGTGCACCTTTTTTTTACCAACCAAGTTTGTCGACGCCATTATAAGTACACAGATCACTCTGCCTATTCATGCCAGAGTCCCACAAAAAAAAAATGGACTGACAGGTGGTAATTTGTGTGTAACTTATCTTTATTTATTTATGATTTGGTTATGGGTAAAGCAAAGACCATGCAGGTCAGGTAGTTGAAACGGTAGGCTACAAATAATTAATTAGTTATGAATTAATTAATTATTTATAAATAATTTATTCACCACTGCCTACTACACCGATGCCATCGTCCATTGCGATGTTTCACATTAGACATTGTACAATGCCAAATTGGTCGACATCGTCTAGTAGGGGCAGGGCGGGGATTTCTTTTTGTGCATCATTCCTTTGTAGCATCTAATGGTAAGTGGGGCATGGTTAAGAACATCGTGGCTGAAGCTGTCAAACTGAAGTCAACATGCAGAAGGAAATGGTCAGATTTGATTGAAGATTACCAAAATAAACATTGTCCTTTTAGTGGATTAACTTGCACAGATTATTTGTTCACCTAAAGAATAACAATATGAGCTAGCAATATAACCATTGTAAATTTTTAATTCACAAGGAGATTAAGTTATAACTTTAAAAAGTCTCACAACTGTATTCCTTCAGAAAAATGCAAAAAAAAAAAAAAAAAATGGTGAGCAAAGAGACTCAAAAAAAGGCAAGAGACTCAAACACAGGGAATTACGAATAAAAAACGTCACAAATATGAATAATATATGTAATATGTTTGAATGAACATAAATGGGTGACCACACAGAAAGGCTTCACATGAATCACAAATTGCCCATATTTAATTTATTAGTTTATTAGTTATTCAATAACTCTCTTAAACTTGAACAACTCCCTGTCAGCAGACATAAAATGTTTGCACGCATACTTCTCTTCCTTAAAAAACCCTCACATTTTCTGCTCAGTGTTAATCTAGGCTCCAATTCATGGATCTGATTGTACGTGCGATTTATAAATGAGGCCCTGGAGCTTAAACAGATGCCCAATCTTACTCATCTGCCTGACAAGATAATTCATCACATCTTGCAACGAGAACAGAAAAGCTGTTCACCACCATCCCAGAACATTGTCTTTTAGCAGATGAGTGTTCTCATGTTTAAATGCATTGCTTGCCTACTTTGTGATGCAGTTTTGTGATGCATTGACAGAGGAAGATTTTGACAGAGGTGAAGGCTTGCATTGACCTCGACTGACTTTAGTGTTTCTGACAAACAAACACGCTGAGGGGTTTGTTGCTGGAGGAACGGAGCTGTGAGGACTGGCATGCTAAACAACTCATGGACGAGACAGCAAGAAACGGCAAGATCGGAGAAACAGCACAGGGCAATTACTAGTCACTTGAAGCAGACAGAAAAAAAAATGTATATATATATATATATATATATATATATATATATATATATATATATATATTAGGGGTGTGACGAGATGCCTACTCCACGAGACGAGACGAGATACGAGATTGGGTTCACGAGAACGAGACGAGACGAGATTTTTACACTATTTCTAAGAAATCCTCAATGATGAAATATATGAATGGAAAATAGTCTTTTATTCAGCTGGGAAAAAAACCCAAATCACAAAACTACTTAGGTGCTTTCTTCAAATCAACTTGTAATGAATGTTATTTTACTTCTATTTTAATGAATTATACGCAGTAATAGACATGCAAACACTGCTAAATATTTTGCTAAAAGCCTATGTGAATGGAAAATAATCTTTTTATATATAATTTTAAATATTAGCAAAATATTTGTTAATATATGAATGGAAAATAGATTTTTATTCAAATAGAAAAAAAATCACAAAATACAAAACAATTTAGGTGCTTTTTAAAAACATTGTAATGAATGCTATTTTATTTCTATTTAATTGAATTCTATGCCATAAAGGACGTGCTTTACTGACTCGCTAAGTGTGTAGGTTCGGTCGCAAAATGCAGCTAAAAGTCCTACACGGTGTTAATAGTTTTATTACTGCGTTTACATATCTGCACTTCAATAATGCGACTAAAACAGGAATACGCCACATCTTAATTCCATTTGTGCTTACGACGATTATGCCTTTCAGCATATCTGAAGTGCTATATCCGACGAACCATAATGTGTGAGGCTGTAGTTGTAGCCTATGTTGGATGCGGCACCTGCTGAACTCCGGTGAAAAAAGCGGTTAAGTCACACCCGCCCACCGAGTGACAAGCGCAACTGCCAGCCTGGGTTGCCAGGTGTGTGTAAAGCACTTTATTTCCAGATCAAATCCTGCCTCCAATCGTCAATGCTAATTTCACCCTCACGCTCCATCATAACATCACAACTCGCGTGACGAGACAACTTTTCACCTCGACGAGAAATCTTGCCGCGATTTAATCTCGCGAGATCTCGTCATACGAGATCTTGTCACACCCCTAATATATATATATATATATATATATATATATATATATATATATATATATATATATATATATATATATATATATATATATATATATATATATATATATATATATATATATATATATATATATATATAAAAAATATATATATATTTCACAACATGTTCATAACATAATAATATCAATATTTATTTGTTAATTTTATAATTTATTAATATTAAATAATAGAGGTTCCCATTAAGTGCTAATGTGAAGAATCTATGTAATCATTTTTAGTCTAATGTCTAAACATGATAAAATTTTGCTCAAGGAAAATTCCATATTCTGTTTTTCCAGATTATTTGATGAACTTTAGGCAAAATTATGAAATTTTAATTCTTTTTCAAATTTTTCCCAAGTGATCTTTTAACAGAGCAATGACATTTTCACAGTTTTTTTTCAGTTGTTGTGATTTTTCTGGAGGAAATTTTATTTCTTTTAGTTTGGCTAGAACACAATCATTTCTTATAATTTTTAGGGTCAGCATTATCAGCCCCCTTTAGATTATTATTTTTTTGATTGGCTACAGAACAAACCACTGTTGTCCAATGATTTGCCTAAAAACCCAACTTGACTAGTTAGCTCTTAAAGTGCACTTCAAGATTAAGAATACTACTATCTAAACTAGTAAGTAAAATATAATGGACTGTCAAAATGGCAAAAACAAAAGAAATTAGTTATTAGAAATAAGTTATTAAAACTATTATGTTAAAATGTGTTCAACAAAACATGTGAAATATTTGAAAAAAAAAAATTGTGTTCAACTGTATATTTTATAGTTAGAAAATAACTAAATTACTTGGTAAGCATATATTTACACCTAGAAAAAAATATGAGAGATATGCTGTATTCTCTGTAAGCAGTATCTTATGTATATATTTGCGCATCAGGGAAAATGTTATTAATTATTTATAAAACACCATTTACTTCATTCAAGACTTACACTACTGGTCAAAAGTTTAGGGTAAGTTTTTTTTTTTTTTTTTTTTTTTTTTTTTTTTAAACAATTCTGTTTCGTTCATCAAAAATGGTTAATTTGTTAAATATTTATTAAAATGTAAATAACTGCTTATTGTATGTAGTTTCAAATGAAATTATTACTCCAGTCATTATTGCTTTTATTACTATTACCATTAATAATAATAATAATAATAATAATAATAATAATAATAATTAATATTAGAGTGATTTCTGAAGGCCCATGTGACCCTGAAGACTGGAGTAATTAAGCTGAAAATCCATCTTTAAAATCACTGGAATAAATGATTAAATTAAATGATAAATTATTTTTGAAGTTATTTTATAGTGCAATAACATTTCACAATTTTTACTGTATTTTTGATTAAATAAATGCAGCCTTGGTGTGCAGGATAAGCCTATTTTAAAACAGAGATGCCCATATCAGGGCCCGTGGGCCAAAGTTGGCCCATGGTAACTTTTGATTTGGCCCACCATCCCATCTGAGAAAAGAGGGAGAATTATGAGGATGGATAGTTTCTTATTTAATGTCCCCTTTTTTTGTTTGTTTGTTTTATTGCTAAGCTACAAAAAAACTAACTGAAATTTGATATGTTTCAATTTAATGTTGTAAATAAATAAAAAAATTTTTAAATGACCGTACTGTCACCCAACGAATAGAGAACAATGCACATACATCAGTGAGCAAATGAAGGCAAAGGAAGATTCTGCTTAACTAGTGTATTCAGCATTGAACTTCACTGTGTTATGAATGCTTTTTTTTGTATTAAGTTATCATTTAAAATTATACGGCATTAGTTAATATGATTTAAAGTAATGTTTTCTACTTATTTTTTTAAAGTTACAGCCCACGGCTTTCAATGATATTTAATTCTTGGCCCTTCATACGGAAAAGTTTGGGCACCCCTGTTTTAAAACATTTAAAAATCGTACTGACCCCAAACTTTTGACCGGTAGTGTAACTCTGCAGTCTTGTTAAGTGAAAGTGGATGGGTTTATTGGTGGAGCGAGCAGAAAGCTAGTGCTGACAGTGTATCTCACTCTGGCCATTTTTGGCAGCTCTCCCAGACGAAGGTCTTGGTGAGCTCTCAACTTCTGTCATGGAGTCACCAGGACAAAAACAGCGCCAGTTCGTCTGCACTGTCTGACTGAGCCCGTACCCATCATCTCTACTGTTCCCATGAGTATCAGGCATACACAGGCCACAGACCTGTGGAGAATTGAGTGGTTTTATCAGTATTAAAAAAATAAATCAATTTGACGTGATAGATTAAACTACATGATAGATTAAACTTCTAAGGTGAGAGGCAAAAAACTTTGTGTTATGAACCGCTATATTACGATATTTTATATTTTGTAAAAACAAATTCATTAATTATGGAAGGAAAACTTTCAAAATACACTTTGAAGTGTTTCTTTTGTTGCACATTATCAATTTGTGTAAGTAGAATAATTACAATACAAACTTTTAACGCAGGCGTTCTCAAAATTATTATTTTTCCTCTTGTATGGAGCCATAACATTTTTCAAAAACCTTTTTACCAACAGTCTTATTCATTTCTATCTATATTATGAAGGTTATCACAGAGACATACCGTTGAAGTCAGAATTATTAGCCCCCCTGAATTATTAGCCCCCCTGTTTATTTTTTTTCCCCAATTTCTGTTTAATAGAGAGAATATTTTTTCAACAGATTTCTAAACATAATAGTTTTAATAACTCATTTCTAATAACTGATTTCTTTTATCTTTGCCATGATGACTTTGATGATTGATGATTTTTCAAGACACTTCTATACAGCTTAAAGTGACACTTAAAGGCTTAACTAGGTTAATTAGGTTAACTAGGCAGGTTAGGGTAATTAGGCAAGTTATTGTACAATGATGGTTTGTTCTGTAGACTACTGAAAAAAAAAATTGCTTAAAGGAGCTAATAATTTTGACCTTAAAATGGCTTTTAAAAAATTAAAAACTGTTTTAATTCTAGCCGAAATAAAACAAATAAGACTTTCTCCAGAAGAAAAAATATTATCAGACATAACTGTAAAAATTTCTTTGTTCTGTTAAACATCATTTGGGAAATATTTATAAAAGAAAAAAAAAAATCAAAGGGGGGCTAATAATTCTGACTTCAACTGTATGTTCAACTATGGGGAAAAGGTGATGCATATCTCTGCCCCATTAAACTGCAGTGTCTTGTTTTAATAACTCTTAATCAAAGAGTTAAATAGTTAATAGAAATAGATAAATAGAGAAAGGTACACTGTTAGGCTTTGCTGCATTTTTACGGTTATTCACTGCAAAAACACCGACATACATTCTTTTCACTACTGTCATATGCACAGCATTTTGGGTCATTTTAGAACTTTTACAGTAATTTACTGCATATTAGGAATTTGCGGTATTCTACTGTTGTCAAAGTAGTCAAGTACTGCTACTGTAGTTGAAGACAAAAATGAGACAGTTAATAAAAAAAATGTCACTTGTTTAGAATGTATTAAATTCAGTAGTAATAGTAGTTTTGCACTGCTAGTGTAAAATGTATAGAAATTACAGTACAAATACTGTAAAAATTGTCATACTGTAAATTAATATGGAAATTATTAATTAACTGTAAAATGTTTATAATGTTAATAAGGACATTTTGCCATAAAAAGAAGTTGCGGTAAGGCTATTTTACTGTAAAATGAAATTGCGGTAGGGCCATGCTACTGTAAAAAAAACATTTGCACGTAAGTTACTGTAAAGGGGCAGTTGCAGTAACTTGCTGGCAATAGTGCTGTCAGTAAGTTACAGCAAAATGTCTAACAGTGTAAGGTGATTTAAATGAATACAAGATGAATAAAAAGAGTACACAACAGGGTTGTTGCGATACCATTAATTCATGTTACGATACTATACCAGCTGAAGTATCATGATACCAAGCCGTATTGCAATACTGTAATTCATAACTTTATAAATTATAAAGTAAATTGTCAGAAATACTATATTTATATATAGTTATAATAGGCCTACTTAAAGTTAATTCATAATTCCCTTATTGAAAAAATTATTATTTGCACGACACTTCACCTAAAATGTATTCTTTTTTTGTTGTTGTTTATTTTGTAGATAAGTGACCAACAAAACATGCATTAAAATAAAGATACAAATTATACCAAATGAAATTTGGTACAAAAAGAGCATTTTTCCAACACAATTAGGCTATATGAAGTGGTCAAAAATTGTTTCAATGTTTCCTGTTGCTATCAGCTAACATTCCAAAGTAATTCAAAATTTCACTTTGTGAGTCGTTCTTTTTAAGAGATTGTCGCAGTTGTTGTATCTACTAAATCATATGGACAGAAGCAGAAATCAACCGATTCAGATGTGCGTTCGAAACGTCAGAAATCATGCAACTTTAAAGGGCTCCAGAATCTATTAAAATGAAATGGTCTATTGTTGCACAAACATGTGAGCATTTTAGTGACTTTTCCTCATGCAACATTATCTTTTGTAGATAGACCGTTAATGACGATACTACCGTTTACAAACTACAGCAGCACCGTCAGTATTTTGGAGCCATAGTATCGCGATACTACCATAGTACCGGTAAACTGTGCAACCCTACTACACAATAGAAAATAGATAAATAAATTAGATGAATAGATTATATAAATGCAGACCGGTAAAACAGAGAGTCATTCCAGGCATATGAGCAAATAGAAAAGATCAAGTAAAGGACACGAGGTGCAGAAACGCATTGGAGAACATCTGCACATACTGTACTGCGAGTGAGTCAGGAGAACCAGCAGGCACAAACCATGAACTCGGCAGCCAGATTGTCTTAAACACCATCATTATTCAACACAACATGTTCCATTTTTCAGTGACGGCTTCAAAAAGCTGCTAGTTTTTGGGCCTTCAACTGGCAACGTGGAAATGTGTTAGGAGTGCCAAGGACATTTCACCGATGAAATTCTAAATTTCGCTGCTAAGTCTCTAAGGAGAAACATATTAGCATGAGGTTTTCTGTTTGTTAATGTAGCCTCAAGTTAACGAAACAACTTTGAGATTAGCTACTGTACCTCATATATTTTCTTCATGTACTTTTTTACCCACATTTTGACTTTTATTTTACGTCTTCTAGCTCTTGAACAGACAAACACATAAAAAATATGACAACACAACATTAAGCAAGCGACTGAGAAAGAAATTGGATGTGTATCATTTTTGAACATGTCCTAATTTAC
Organism: Danio kyathit; assembly: GCA_903798195.1. NCBI lineage: Eukaryota > Metazoa > Chordata > Actinopteri > Cypriniformes > Danionidae > Danio > Danio kyathit. The sequence goes on along the minus strand of LR812538.1, from coordinate 32,684,330 downwards.
CAACTTCTGTGTGGTTAATGTTAATTCAACAAAAAGAGAAAAATCCCTCATTGCTCTTGACTGAGTAATTCTGTTTGCTCTATGTTCATTTGTACAATTTAATTATAACTTTTTTGATCAGAACATCTACAAACCTGAAAAAACTGTTTGTTTTCGTCATGTGACCATCCCCATGTGCTCCTTTGTTCTAGTTCCCGCCATCGTTACGTTCATCACCTTCACCTGTGTTCATCCCCTGTATGTAATCAGTGTCGTCATCTCGTTTGTATTTAAGTCCCTGCATTCTGTTAGTTACTCGTACGGTATTGTCTTTCTGTTGATGTCTGTCTTCACGCCATGTTCATCCTGTGAGCTTCTTCCTGAGTGTTGTTTAATAAATATACGCGTTTTGATAATCCTGCCATCCTGTGCCTTCCTATCGAGAACCCAGGCGTGACACAGACACACTCTCTCAGTTCAAAACAAGATTAAAGACTGTATCTTTTTAGTAAAGCATAAACACAACGCATCACATAATGATGCATAAGTGTGCGCCATGCAGGTGAGTGGGCTTGACAAACCACCTGTAGGACACACTCCTCCTGTCTTAATGCACCTGACATTTTGTTAGAAATACTCATATATGCTTTAAATGTTTGTTTCTATGTTTGTTTATATAACTACTATTTTCATTTATAGCACTTCATTTATGGATCTCGTGTTTCAATACACAATGAGCAGCAGCTATGCTAATTATTTTCTGGCTTGCTTGGTTTGGGACTTGTGGAGCTGCGCATTGATGGATTTGCTCTTCAGTGTTTGGACTTTCAGCAATGAAAATTAAACCACACTGAACTGAACTAAACTGAACTTCAACTCTGAAAACTGGACTGACACAGTTTCAATTTACTAGAACTTCTATGATAAGATGCTTTGATACAATCTGCATTGTAAAAGCGCTATAGAAATAAAGATGAATTGAATATAACATGCACAAAAACCTTACAAATATACTTTGCACAATACAAACAAAACAGATTTTAATACGAATTTCAGCAAATTAACACCTCTAATGGGTTTATGCCTCTATTAAGATTTTCATGTTAATGTTTACTTTCACCATCTTATTTAGGAAAACTACTGAGATAAATAAGTTATATCTCTGAACTTTAATAATAAATCTATATAAAATGCCGCGCTTCCCACACCCTTTATTCAGCCGCAATGACTTCTGGGACTTCTCGAGTGAGTTTTGGACTCAAGTCTACAACGATGCTATATCAAAAACACATCCGGGAACTCATGCATCCTCCTTTCTTACGGTCTTGAATATTGGAACTGAATTTGATGATGACATTATGTGTGAACACGAGGACGCAAGATCGCTGAAGAATGTATATTGAGGAACAGCCCTTGACCATTAATTTTTACATATACAGCCTATAATAATCAACTATGGTTAGCAATAAAAAATTACATGGCATATAATTTCACGATGCTGAATCACCAAATGCATTCATATAAACATTAACCAGAAATGAGTTAACATGAAATGATGCTCAGTGTAATTAGTGATGTCCTATATACATCAGTAACATATGTAAAGTGTAATGAAAAAGACTGCAACGCCACATTTCCACACCTGGTTATAAGTTACTGCTTAATCTGACACGGACATCTGGTCACAATAGGCCAAAAGTATGCGAGGCTCTTCCACAGAGGAGTTCCCCATTCTGCAAAAAACCCAAAACAAAACAAACTGTGTTTAACAGGAAACAAAGCTTTCACTGGCCTAACTCACGTTTTGTCTATAATGATTAAAAAGAAAAAAGAAAAAGCCAAGCTAAGCTCTGAAGAACATGTGGAGACTTGAACAGATCTATGTGCAAAACAAATCGTTAATGCAAGACAGCACTGTGAATGAAAAAAGGCCTCTGCATTTCAGATATAATAGAAAATGCAAGTGATGAACATGCGTATGGTAGCTACAGTACCTAGTCTAATTTTAAACCTGAATGACTCTCTCTTTGGCTAACATTAAACTAACAGGTGTAGGATTTTTACTGGCAGTAATACGTTCTTGTAAGGAAGTTTATATGCAAACCTCAGACTTCTAAAACCAGACTATGAAAAATAGGTCAAGGTTATGGTCAGCTAACCTGCGTTCCTCTACAGGGGGTCAAACTAGTGAAATATTAATTTTAAGCTTTCTGATGTGAAAACTTTTTGAATGTGAACTTTCCTTTAAAAAATAGTACACTACCTGACAAAAGTCTTGTCGCCTATCCAAGTTTAAGGAACAACAAATAATAACTTGACTTCTAGTTGATCATTTGTTAACAGAAGTGGCTTATATGAAAGGCAAAGGCCTCTAGATTACGCTTATTTTATCAAAATAAAATATGATCATGCCTTGATTTTTTATTATTTCATTAGGACAGTAAGGTCTGACTTTGCTTAGACCAAAGTCTTGTCATTTAACAGAAATAATGTACAGTATAGAACAGTGGTGGGCAAACTTTTTAGACACGAGGGCCACATCAAGATTTGCAAACCAAGTGAAGGGCCACATGTCAAATCCTTCAAAAAATATTACAAGTCAAATTAATTTGCACTGCTATTTATATTTACTTATCATCATAAAACAATAAAATAATCCCTTATAAAATATAATAATAATAATGTAATATTTTTTACAACGGAGAATAGAAAGAGTATTGTCTAATAGAAAAAACTCTTATATTAACACATTAAAAATGATTCTTAAAGTTTATGATATTCAGTCAAATTTATGATAATCTAATTTGCACTGCTTTTAGAATATACTGATCAATCATCATAAAACTTGATGAAACCACAAATCTTTGATAAAATAACTTTCTAAGTGGATGTATGCATGGAAAATATGTTCTATGACAAAAATTAACACACTTAACCAGCAATTATTATACAATTTGAGTCAAATTCACAACAATATCATTTCATCTCATACTGGTTGCGCTAACTGTACAGCGTGCAATACTGCTATCAAATGGCATTCACTTGTATTGCATCATTAATTTACTAATACTGAAACCGTTACTCCGAAGCAGCATTTTAAAAACTTCCTCGCGGGCCGGATGAAAGTGCTCAGCAGGCCGCATATGGCCCGTGGGCCATAGTTTGCCCACCTCTGCTATAGAATATAAAGTCATGGTGCAGTGGAAAAAAAAAATTATATTGTGTATGACTCCCATGAGCTTGGATGACTGCATCCATACATCTCTGCAATGACTCAAATTAGTTATTAATAAAGTCATCTGGAATGGCAAAGAAAGCATTCTTGCAGGACTCCCAGAGCTCATCAAAATTCTTTGGATTCATCTTCAATGCCTCCTCCTTCATCTTACCCCAAACATGCTCAATGATGTTCATGTCTCATGACCGGGCTGGCCAATCCTGGAGCACCTTGACCTTCTTTGCTTTCAGGAATTTTGATGTGGAGGCTGAAGTATGAGAAGGAGCGCTATCCTGCTGAAGAGCTTGCCCTCTCCTATAGTTTGTAATGTAATGGGCAGCACAAATGTCTTGAAATCTAAAACTGTTGATGTTGCCATCCACTCTGCAGATCTCTCACACGCCCCCATACTGAATGTGACCCCAAACCATGATTTTACCATCACCAAACTCAAAGTTATTATTTAGTTGCTCTTACAACTGGGATAGACGACGAGACTTGTGCCAGGTAGTGTAAGTCTATGTTGTAATAATGGTCAGACAAGTGTATATTCGCATGAATCAATGAACATACTGTAAATGGAAACATTATAATGCTATAGATGAGATATATTGGGTATAAGATGAGACATGTCTCAACCTAATTAAGGTCACAAAAAGAGCCAGAAGCCTCAAAGATGTCAGATAAAACCTAGCTCATAACAGGCTTTATACTGTTAACACACAATGTCCCATAGGAACCTTAGAATATACATTACATCAATCATTTATTACATAAAACATTTTTTCCATCAACAAGAGCAGAGGTGGGATTTGTCTTTAACATGGTCCAGTCAATGGTTTTTCTGTGCTGTGAATATCAAAGTAAATGGTCCAGCAAGAGGGTGAGCGAGACAGAAACAGACAGGTATGACAAAAACGTATAACACAAACACATGGCTTCTATTACACGAAGAGCAGCGCTGAGGAGGACCCACAGACAGATGGCAGCTTCAGCCATATGATTTTGCAATTAGCGGTACTGATTGCTGAGTTCAAAGGCTACCGTCTGGAAAGGTGTGGGACTCTCTGGAAATAAGGAACAGTCTGTGGTAAAACACTCCTAGTAGCTGAAAACTACGACTACAGTGCTTGCGACCACCCAAACTCCAGAGAGAAACTTTCTAAAGTGACTTTTTATATACCGTTTTGTGTAAATAAATGAATTTGTTATATTAAAAAATAAAACACACACAAAAAATAACAATTACTGTTTTAAAGTTACAAGTGAAGTCCAAGTTTTCATTCATTCATTTTCCATCGGCTTAGTCCATTTATTCATCAGGGGTTGCAACAGTGGAATGAACCCCCAACTTATGCATCATATGTTTTACACAGCGGATGCCCTTCCAGCTGCAACCAAGTACTGGGAAACATCCATACACACTCATTCACACACATACACTACAGCCAATTTAGTTTATTCAATTTACCTATACCGCATGTCTTTGGACTATGGGGGAAACCGGTGCACCTGGAAGAAACTCACATGAACACGGGGAAAACATGCAAACTCCACACAGAAATGCCAACTGACCCAGCCGGGGCTCGAACCAGCGACCTTCTTGCTGTGAGGTAAAAGTGCTAACTACTGAGCCACCATGTCGCCTCAAGTCTGGGTTTTGCTGAAAAACATTTTTTAACAGATATTAAAGATTAACTATTAGTGAGCATTAGATGATGGCAAAGGTAATCCAAATGTGAAGATTTACATTTATATTAAGCATTGTACTCTACAGTTAAATTTTTTTTTTTTTTTGATAACACCAAGTGGGGGACCTCTAGTTGCTTATTAACTAGCATTTTGACTGTTTATTAGTGCCTCCTACATGACAATATTCTACATTAATCTTTCTTAAAGCTCCCTTAAAGATAATAGAGAATTGATTTACTATTAACTAATCCTAAGAAATTATTTATATTGAAAAACGATTACTTGAATTGAGCAAGAATGAGTTCTGGAAGATGCTCTCAGGAATAAAAAACATTTTGAAAAAAAATGACTTTTTCACCAATAATTACTCTATACAAGACTCAGAATCATTTGAAACAAATTTGACCCTGATTTTTTAAGATTATAGAGTTATTGGTAAAATTGTTGCACCTCAAGTGCAGGAATGTTTATCCCATATTTATTTATTTCATTCATCAGTCAGTGATGCTTGAGAGCCAAGCCTAAAAAATGTATCAAATTATCAAATATCTAGTTATCAAGTTATGAAATATCTATATGGTATATCTATGCTTTTTATGCTATAAACCTCAATAATGTTTGGCCTAATAAATATTTTCTGTTTTTCATGTCATTGGACATGAAGCAGTGTAGCTGTTACTCCTCTCAGCAGATTATTGTCACTGTAGAACATTGTATTGAAATGTAGATATAAGCCTCAAGAGCAAAGAGCTTTAGATTTAGAACAACTGTGCTTACATGGCTTATCCAAACATTTACCATTACGAAAGACATGTTTGACAGTTGATGCAAGTGCTTCATTTTGATGTGTGTTTATGGCATTTTGAATGCAGTGTTACATTTTGAAGGAAATGTGAGGTATTTAGCATTTTGTGTGTGCAGTTTTGGGAATTGTGTGTAGAGTTTTGAAAAAAGTCACTGTTTTGAAAATGTAAGCAGTTGGAAAAAACTGTAAAAGAAGTGTTTGCCATCTGATTCAAATGCTTCATTCTGATGTGTGTTCATGGCATTTTGGATGCAGCGTTACATTTTGAAGTAGATGTGAGGCATTTTGCATGTGCAGTTTTCAGAATTGTGTGTAGATTTTAAAAAAAAGGAGACATTGTCTTGAAAATGCGTGTAAGCAGTTGGAAAAAACTGTCAAATGTAGAAAAAAAAAGATGTAAAGTATATTCTCCAGAATACAGTAAAGAACACAATTGTGTGTGAGGGGTTTTTGGGGGTGTGGTGGGTGATGGGGTGGGGGGGTAGGGGGGGCATCAATTGCCTGAAGAAGCGTCATGTGGACATCAGGTTGGCCATCATACATTTTACAGAGCCAGGCTGAGAAGAATTTCTCAATTTTTTTAGAGGAAGTTAGGATTTAGAAAAAGTGAATATGGGGTAGATACAAAACTACAAATTGTGGATGGGTGACAAAAGATTTTGACCTATTTATAGGCCTATCCTAAATTATGTTCAATGTCAGTTCAAGGCTGAGAAATAGTTTCTGGTTTTGGAGATTTGCTGTGTATTTTTGCATTTTGATTGAGATGTTTCAGAAATTGTGTGACATGAAAAAATTTTGTGTGTAAGCAGTTGCAACAAAAAAGTAAAATGTTCCTCTGCTAAAGTGATGCACCTGTGTTCCACATGACTTCTAAGAATGAACTGTCACTGTCTATTATTATATCTGTTTGGTCTTCAAAAACATCAGGTCTCCCAGGATATATTATTCCATTAAACACAGCCAAGTGTACATTGTGGATTTATGGTCTTAAACAGCATTCTGGGGTTCAGACCTTGATGATATTCTGAGTAAAATACATAATAAAACCACCAGTCTGAGGACCAGCAGAGGTTAAGAATCATATACACTCTCCAAAACACACAAAGTCAGTCATTCGCTTCTATTCACATGTTCTTTACCACGAAGAGCACACAATACATGTGGAAACTCATGCTGCTATTCTCAGACTCCGCTAGAACCGCAAACTGGCAGGCTGGAGTTGTGATTTCAGAAAACTTCAACATTATACACGTTGCAAACAGTGTCTTTAGATCTTAGCTGCCCATATAAAAGAGTCGTGTTAGCTCCTCACTTGATTGCTCGTGTATTTAATTGTAAACTCTGAGCTGATGAGACTCAAAATAGCACAAATATGCCTTTGTTCCACTCAGAGCCAATGCCACAGGACTCTCTTAAAGACATTTTCATCTATAGCCGCACATTTATATCTAAAGCCAAAACAAACACACAAAAAGGAAATTGCTAGGGTCTATATTTCAGGGTAATTTGCAGTTATTTACAGAAAAAATGACTTCCAGCACCTCCTGAAGCGTATCTGAGAAGCACTTTGTGAGCATGTGGAGAAAAGAGCTGTTCAGTTTTAACAGCGTCTCAAATCAAGGTAAATAACTAGTAAATTTAAAGGATTATTTTAAACAAGTGTCGTTCCAATTATTGACAAATGCTCTGTTATACTGTATATGACAAATGCTCTGTTATACTGTATACGTTTTAAAGCCATGCAAGTGTCAATCTTGGACTATTCTCCTTAATGTGTTGTTCAATCTCCAAGCACAAAATGTCTCTTGATGAAGGTCATGTGGTCATGTCTGATTTCCAGAGAAAACTGACTGTGTCCAAAATCAAACACAGCTGCCTTTTTGCTACGTTAATCACTGACTTACCAGAGGGAAGCTTCTGAATATGCTTCCATGCTTATTTCAGTGGAATCATCCATTGAATTTAATGAATAACTATTATTTATAAATTAATGTTATCCACTCGATAGGTCATTTTAAAAGTATATGAACCAAAACCTGATCAATGTATATGTGAATAAAAATACAAATTAAAACTTGGAATAAACCACTGAGTAAATATTAATTTAGGTAACACTTTATTTTGATGGTCCATTTGAGTATTAGTAGACTTTGCAAGTACATGTCAACTTACACTAACCCTAACCCCAACCCCAACATAACAGTCTACTTATAATATAATGAGAATTAGTTGGCATGTAGATGCAATGTAACTTAAATTCAACAAACGGACCATCAAAATAAAGTGTGACCTGAATTTATTTATGATCCCTTTATTAACTTTTTGAAGTGTCAATGTTTTGGTTAAACAGGCTTTCAATGGACAGACAGGAATCCCTCTGATGTGATTGAAACATTTTCACTTCTCCCACATTTTCAACTCTAAATGGTGACATAATTTTCATATTGGGGTGAACTAATGCTCTAGATCACAGGTGTCAAATCCAGTTCCTAGAGGGCTGCAGCTCTGCACAGTTTAGTTCCAACCCTGCTTCAACACACTTACCTGTAGGTTTCAAACAAGCCTGAACGACTTAATTAATCTGATCAGGTGTGTTTAAATAGGGTTAAAGCTAAACTGTGCAGAGCTACGGCCCTCCAGGAACTGGATTTGACACCTGTGCTCTAGATCTTAAATGAATGCTGGATTTCTAAATACTAGAATCTGCTACAGACAGCTTTCGCAGCTAAGATAGTGATTGTGAAAGCAGGTCTCAGCAGTCCACAGATTATTATACTGTATTGTCTTTTCAGGAAATTGATGTTAAGGTCTGATTTCAAAACATAATCTCAATGTTTCTACTAAGCAAACTACAGTAAACAACACATCAGTGATAATGCTTAGGTCCACAGGGTCCACAGATGGCATCATCTGTCATATGCATTTCCAAGAATGGTGTTTCCTGTGTTCAGAACGGTGTTAAGACATTTCAGACTTTTCTCACTTAGGTGATTCGTTTCGCAATGGAGGCAACATTCAAATCTGGGATTTGGTTTGCAATGTACATGACATGTATCTCAACAATAAAAAAATAATAATTAATGTTATTGTATAATTCTACAACTTAAAGGGTTAGTTCACCAAAAAAAATTAATTCTGTTATTAATTACTCACCCTCGTGTTGTTCCAATGAAATCAGAAAGCTCCATCATCATCTATAGACAGCAATGGTCCAGAGAATTTCAAAAAATGCAACAAAAACATTGTCAAAACCTTTAATGTGACTTCAGTAGTTAACTGTAATCAGACAAAGCTCCAAGAATCTCCTGCGTTCACATATGTCTATGTCTTCCATGTCATTATTGATTACTAAGGGCAATATGAGGTATGTGTGTTGCACTGCTGACTCTAATGGCAATACAACTGCCATAGTAAACACAGACCCTGACCTGACGCATAGAGAAGACAGAGGCAATGTAGTTTACAGGGTTATTTTTGATACACAAAATGTTTGTAAAATTAGTCACATTTTGACAATGTGTTTTGTGTGCAACGTGTTGCTGTCTATGGAGAATGAGAGAGCTCTCGGATTTCATCTAAATTACAAAGATTGTATTGTCCTGGTCTGGACTTTAGAGGGCACTTTGTTGTATGCTGCTGTAGTTAACAACTTCAGTCCCCATAATTCTTTGCTGCTGTTATTTATATATTATCTTCAGATGTTTGTGTTCTTATATAAGCCTTTTGTGTTTGGCTTTTCATGATTCTGAATTGAGTTGTGAGTACTGTTGGTTCTTTGCTTTGTATCTAGTGCAGTGGTCTCAAACTCAGTTCCTGAAGGGCAGATTTTAGCTCCAACCACCTCCAACTGACACCTGCTTGATAGTCTCTAGTAGACTTGAACACCTTGATTAGTTGGATCAGCTGTGTTTGATTAGGGTTGGAGCAAAACTGTGCAGAGCTGTGGCCCTCCAGGAATCGAGTTTGAGACCCATGATGTAGTGTATTTTTCAAGTATTGTTTCTCTTTTGTTTGCTAATATTTTTTGCCTTCTTGAGATGTTTTTGTCTGATATCACTTGGACTGAGATATGAAATAAAGCTGCACTTGGGTCCTAATTACATTATCTAGCCTTGTATTGTGGCAGATGGTCTCAGGTGATTGGACTGACATGAGGGTGAGTAATTCATCACAGAATTTTCATTTTTGGATGAACTAACCTTTTAAGAAATGTCCATAGTTTGTATTATCACATAAGTTGAATGCACAAACCAATTAGTTTGAAATTTACAGACTAAAAATATTTTTTTTTTCAACATTTCTATACACGGTTTTAGCTTGTCTATTACATTCTAGGAAAGGGATTTGGTGCATACCTGTCAACCCTCCCGTTTTTCCTGGGATTCTCCCGTATTTTACAATTCTATCTCGCTATCATCCTGTAAAGGTGTTTTCCCATATTTCTCCCATATTTTTAATCTTTCTATGACGGGTGGCAATAAACATTGAAGAGTTGATCCTCCCTATACGCAACCCATACCGCAGAACAACCAGGGCACGCCCCTTGCTCTTAAATGTGAATCTGTTCTGTGCTTTCACTTTAATTATGCATGAAAACACTTTGAAATAAATATAAAAAAATGGCAGGATTCCCTTTACATGTGCTGTTGCAATCCTCAAAACAGTCAGTTCATGTAGCGCTGCGTGACTGTAAACTGACGCGCTCCATAGTAATAAATAGATGCTGTTTTTGCAAATGGATTCTGTACACGCGATTTGAAGCGACGGGGTTTTGGGTGCATGTTTAAACAGACATATACTACTACTATTACTACTACTACTACTACTACTACTACTAATAATAATAATAATAATAATAATAATAATAATATCTAAACATGTCGATCTTGATGTGGTTTCTTTTTAACAGAACAAATTTTGTCTTAAATGAGCATAAACAGTTAGTAAAGCAGTTGAATGCTTTCATTATAGATCTGTGCATTTTTAAAGTGACACCTCTATTTAATATAATCAAACGAAAAATTGAAATGAGAGATTCATTCGCTGCTCTTTAATAAAAATGTTTAAATTATACAGTAAAGAAATTATTAGTTTAGTTATAAGTTTTTCGATTTCTTAGAAGATTTTTAACATATCAAACTGCAAAATCATACATGCACACAATGATATTCTCTCACTTGACATATTGCATTACATCGTGGTCACAAGCTTCTTTGACTACATTGAAGACTATTGAATCGATATATAAACAGGCAGTTCAAATTATGGACTTAAAGCCTATGCGATAGCATCATTGTGATGTTTTATGTAAACAGAACCTTTTTAGTTTTGATAGTTTTATTAAATTTTATTTTCTTAAATTGGTTTTTAAATGTTTAAATAATCATGTTCCAATGGTGTTTTCTGATCTAATCAGTAGGCATCAAACCTTATACAGAGTCACACGAGCAACTGCTAATGGTGACTGTCTAGTGTCAAAGTGTAAGACCTCATTTGGTCAATCCGTTTTCTCTGCTAAGGGAGCCAAATAATGGAATGATTTAACTGTTAGCCTAAAATTAAAAAGTAATGTCAATATTTTTAGTAGTGTACTTAAAGGTGCAGTATGTAAGTTTGACACCCAGTGGTTGAACTAGGTATTGCAGTCCTGAATCATAATAAAGGTATGCCGGGTTGCCAGTTTGAGTGATTTTAAACTGTGTTCTAAATAAAAGCAACGACACGCGATTGAGGGAATATTCTCCATATTAAAAGGAGTTTTGGTTCTAACCAACACCTCGAATTGATTTATTAGAAGCGGCTTCTATTTCTCACAGCTGAACAACAGAAACCTATGACAGATCACCTCAGGTAAGCCTCGTGTGCTTTATTCAGTGCTAAATGCTAACAATGCGAGTTTGAATGCATTTTACATGACGTGTATTACCATATACTGAAAGCAGAAAGTTCACCTCAGATCTGGAAAATACAATAAACCGTTTGAAATTGAACTTTAGAACTAAACACATATGAGTGATTCAGCATGTACATTTAATGATGTTAAAGAGGGTTAACATGTATTAAATAGATTCTAAACCTTACCGTTTTGTGAGTGAGTGCATATTCTGTGCTTCTGAAAGGCTGTATTTAAATTTCTGCCGTGTTTTGTGGTGCAAACAGCCAAATGGCTCATCACTCATAACAATCTCGTCACAGCGTGTTGTTAGGACACGCGATGTAACCTGCTCACGTTCCTAATATGTAATTTGCTAATTAACGTCATGTGGAACTGAATCTGTCTCATTTTGACATCTGATACTTTCCACTACACTGTAGCATTTCGCTCATGGACGCATGCTTTCAGAGTCTTTCTGAATGAATGAATGAATGAATGAATGAATGAATGAATGAATGAATGAATGAATGAATGAATGAAATATGCTGTTTTCCAACAAGGCAACCCGGGGTGCTGAATTATAATTGGCTAAACTGGCATGTGCATGTGAAAATTACCTAAACAAAGACAGCGTTCCGGCACGGAAAAAAACATTTTCAAAGCAGAATATCTGACTTCAGCATTGTTTGTCAGTTAAACAAGTATGTTCACTTGGGATGTTTCTTAAATATCTGCACACATATTATTGTATTTTTATGCTTTAGAAGAGTCAAAAACTTACATACAGCACCTTTAAAATGTGGTTAAAAACAAAACAGCAGTGTTTGCACAAATAGTCTACTATTAGTTTGTTTGATCATGCCGCCTTTGCTTTTGCCTTCAGTAATTTTATGTCAAGAATTATAATGTTGTGTATATGTATTTATTATATTTTCATTTTGTCAAGCCTCCTGTGGACAGGTGTTGAGAATTAGAAAGTCTGCTAAAACACTTAAACAAATGCATTTGGTTGTCCAGTGTAATTGTGATTTTCATGTCAAATAAAAAAAGAAAAGTTTAATGAGATAACTTAATTCAATTTCTTTATAATAGCTATTCATTTTAATAGGCTAAACTTTAATTTATTTTCAGCTTTTTGTAATTGTATACTATTTATTCTATGCTTTGTTAATAATATAAAAAAACATATTAGTGGCCATTTCAACTGTGTATTAGTCATCTCTAGTCATGCTATGCAAAATGACACAGGATAGACGAAAGTAAAAAGAGCAAAAACACTTGCCAAGAGAAGGTACCAATTATGAGATCACTGGCACACCGTCAGCACAACATGGTGTTATTCCCATGTAGACAAGTTGTGAAGGAACATAATAAGAAAATGATGCAGAACCAAGGCGAAATTTCTTTGAGAGAATCCGCTGGCAGTGGAGGAAACCAATTTTATATAACCTAAGTTTTAGCAGAAACATGCAGATAAACTCACAGTAGAACGTTTTGTTCGCACATGAAAGTGAAATTAGAAGGGGAAAACAAAATCTGATATTTTTCATTGCTTTTTAATTTTCATATCTGACTCGCATCCAGACCATCTGCTCCTTTTTTATATCATTAGATCCATTACATAGTAGCAGGAAAAGGAGGGTGGGAGAGGGGAAAGCATTTCTCTCAGTCCACATGCGCCACTATTTTGATTTTGATCGGATCACACCAGGAGTGTTGAAAAGGACACATTCCAGCAGATCTCACCAAGGGTGAACTGAAGAGCCGCTCTCTGCGATTAGTCCGAGGCCTTCTGTTATTAACTTTATCTGTGCCGGAGCTGCCACTGAAATATTTTGCTCACAATACCCTCGGGGATAATTCTGTGATAGCATCTGGACCTAATTAACCCTGCAGCGAGTGCGGTCACATTAGAGGCTCGAGTGACGCCGCTTTCAAGGCAACATAAATGCTGCTTCTGGCTCAGGTTGCAACGACTGTGTTCGAAATACAACAGAGATCAAAATCTTGTCAATCAGATAAAACTAGCTCTGTAACGCTTTCCAAACGAGAATGAATTTCATCTGTAGGACACTTGAAACCATGACAATCAAAGCAGACAGTAGGTCAGCCTGTATTTTTAGACATGACCGTCTTGTTTACTCAAAAGAAGCAGGGTTTGAGACAGAGATGCTGTAGTATCCAAGCACAACAGATCACCGAAGACAAATAATCATGCAGAGCAATGAATACGCTTCTGAAAATCCATCTCAAAATCACGTTTCCTGCATGTCAGAGTCATTGCCTTATAGGACGAACAGGTCATGAACTGCCTTCTAGGCCCGTGTGCTTAAACCATGACCTCTTTCTTTGTCTATTTGGCATAGACTATAGTTCGACGTGTACATTTGGTCTTTAGTTATTAGTCCTGTTAAAAGGTGTTGGTTTAGGAAACAGATTTCACCTCACAAGCCAAGGGCAAAAATGATACCCAGACTTTATGAACACAAAACAGATCAGGCAAATAGATTTTGACTACTTATTTTTTTTCAAACCAGAGACTTGTCATGTGAGGTTAGTTCAGTCGGATGTACCAGCAAACTGCAGTCAAACTCTTTTGATCTTGTTTTATCTAATTTAGAAGTCTGCAATGTTGTCTGACCAGACTGTAATCCAGTCTAACAGAAAATGCCAATTTTAAAAATTACAACAGCAAAATAAAGCTGTTGTAATTGCTAAATGGTGAATATAAAAACCCCTCATTGTGTAGCAAATATTTATTTGTATTGTTCAAAAAGTTACAATACAATTGCAATATTTATATATTATACAATTTTCACATTTTCATCTTAATGATTATCCTGTTTAAATTATTGGTTAGGATATTTATAACTCATATTTTTAACTAATTGCATAAACTAAATTAATTAATAAAAGCCTACTTGTTAACTAGTGAAATAATTGAAGATTAGTTGATTAATTATTTAAAAAAATTAGATTAATAAATTAATCTTAAAAAACAAAAACTCTCAACCGACATTTCTTAATATTATCAGTGCTGAAAATTGTTATGCTCCTTAATTATTTTGTGGAGATATACACTACCTGACAAAAGTCACCTATCCAAGTTTTAGGAACAGCAAATATTAACTTCAAGTTGATCATTTGGTATCATATTGATTTGATTTGATTTGTATCAGAAGTGGCTTATATGAAAGGCAAAGGCCTCTAGATTACGCTTATTTTACCAAAATAAAATATGATCATTCCTTGATTTTTAATTATTTCATTAGGACAGTAAGGTCTGACTTTACTTAGACAAAAGTCTTGTCACTTAACAGAAATATTGTACAGTATAGAATATAAAGTCATGGTGCAGTGCAAGAAGAATTAATATTGTGTATGACTCCCGTGAGCTTGGAAGACTGCATCCATACATCTCTGCAATGACTCAAATAACTTATTAATAAAGTCATCTGGAATGGCAGAGAAAGCATTCTTGCAGGACTCCCAGAGTTCATCAAGATTTTTTGGATTCATCTTCAATGCCTCCTTCATCTTACCCCAGACATGCTCAATAATGTTCATTGTCTGGGGACCAGGCTGGCCAATCCTGGAGCACCTTGACCTTCTTTGCTTTCAGGAACTTTGATGTGGAGGCTGAAGTATGAGAAGGAGTGCTATCCTGCTGAAGAGTTTGCCCTCTCTTGTGGTTTGCAATGTAACGGGCAACACAAACAACTGGGATTAATGACAAGACTTTAGTCAGGTAGTGTATATACACATTTGTTTTATAATTTTTTAATGACACATTAAAAGTTGGAAAAAACCACACACAAATTCTAGGTCTTGTAAATTTTGATCAGTTTGTGTCCTTCCTCAAAGAATACTTTTAAAAAATAAATATATATAAGAAATGTTGTTCACAAAATTTTGAGAAGCAATGTATATTATCCTTGCTTTTTTCCTTTGTGTTATAAATTATAAGAATTAATATGTAATTTCTGTTGTATTATGAACAAATATTAATTAAGAATAAACAACAGTATTATTACAAATGACCTTTAACCTACTGTGCAATAAATCTTGCAAATGCTGACATGTTAGTTCATACCTCATTACGAGAATGAACTGTGCCTTATAATAACATGTTACCTGTGACCCTTAGATCATAACCTCACAATAATCCCTTTAATTGTAAATATTTTATCATAACTCCACAGGAAAGTTAGGGTGTGGTAAAAGCACTGGCAAATTTGGCCAACATCCTGCAGAGCTAAAGTCCTCTGTGGTGTTCAGGTCTCAACACATCTGTACAAGCTGCTAAAGATTTTTCCTGTTACTTTACATATAGCCTGAAAGCATACTTGGCATATTACAATAAAAGTGCGCAAAGGTGTGGTTTTAAATACAGTACAGCGAATTATGTCACAGGCCTCATCAGTAGTGCTGGGAAAACTGTCAAGGAAGAGTTTAGGATAAAAGGTGTACTTTATTTACACAGAATCTGTGCCAACTCAATTCCAAATAAATGACCAGGGTTTCTTAAGGACATTTTTATTTCCTTGCATAAAGTGCTGTCGAAAGCACCTGTATGACGTAAAGTTTAAAAAAGTCTTTCATCAGTTTCAGTAGTTCTGAGTCTTGACTGTGAGTGGTTTGAGAAAAGTGTCTGAGGATTCTATTTACATCTTATTTTGCAGTGTAGAGTATTGCAGACGATCAAAGACATGTTTTTTGTGTCTGCAAAAGGATGAAAGTAAATCATAATCCATTGAATGCAACAGCATTCATTCAGTGTGAATGTAATTTCTCATATTGACTCGTTATAATCAATAACACATAAGTCCAATGTCAATAAGAGATTTGCTAAACATTGCAAGCATACAGTATATTGTGCTGTGGCTGATCTGATTAAAAATTGGCTTCACTGGTCCTAATAATCCTCATTTTGAAGTATCATATGATAAACAAGTGATAGAAATTAAAACTTTTGAATAAAAATCCCTTAATTAAAAAAAAAAAGGTTCTACGCTCACTTGTGGTGGTTTTGGACTTAATTAATGCAAATAATGGGAGATGGAAATGTATTTACTAAGTAAATTCTGAGGTAGCGAACATTACACCCAGATGAATGTCTGTCTCCATTATGTTTACTCTGTTCACTGTAGTTACTAGGTTACCAATCCTACAGCCAGCCATTTTTACTTCATATAAATGCACAAAAAATGCACATAATTTACATTTGCATTTGCTTTTTTTTGTAAACTTTGAAAAGTTTACTTCTCATTAGGATGAAAACTCATGTTATTCAGGATTTATTCGGCAAATGCATCTACTTTGTGTACAGTGCATCCAGAAAGTATTCATAGCGCTTCACTTTTTTCACATTTTTTTATGTTACAGTCTTATTCCAAAATGGATTAAATTCATTTATTTCTGCAAAATTCTACACACAAAACAAAATTCTAAATTTATTAAAAATAAAAAACCTGAAAAATCACATGTACATAAGTATTCACAGTCTGGGCTCTGGCTGGGTCACTCAAGGACATTCACCGAGTTGTTGTGAAGCCACTCCATTGATATTTTGGCCGTGTGCTTTGGGTCATTGTCCTGCTGAAAGATGAATCGTCGCCCCAGTCTGAGGTCAAGAGCACTCTGAAGCAGGTTTTTTATTCGGGATGTCTCTGTACATTGCTGCATTCATCTTTCCCTCTATCCTGACTAGTCTTCCAGTTCCTGCTGCTGAAAAACATCCCCACAGCATGATGCTGCCACCACCACGCTTCACTGTAGGGATGGTATTAGCCTGGTGATGAGCGTAACACCTGACATTCACTCCAAAGAGTTCAATTTTAGTCTCATCCGAGCAGAGAATTTTGTTTCTTATGGTCTGAGAGTCCTTCAAATTCCAGACAGGCTGCTATTCCTTAGTATTCCATACTAAGGAATGGCTTCCGTCTGGCAACTCTACCATACAGGCCTGATTGGTGGATTGCTGCACAGATGGTTGTGCTTCTGTAAGGTTCTCTTCTCTTCACAGAAGAACTCAGACTGGAGCTCAGACAGAGTGGCCATCTGGTTATTAATCACCTCCCTGACTAAGGCCCTTCTCCCCTGATCACTCAGCTTAGATGGCCGGCCAGCTCTAGGAAGAGTCCTGGTGGTTCCAAACATCTTCTCATTACAGATGATGGAGGCCACTGTGCTCACTGGAACTTTCAGAGCAGCAGAAATTTTTATGTGACCTTCCCCAGCCTTGTGCCTCAAAAACAATCCTGTCTCAGAGGTCTACTGACAATTTCTTTGTTTTCATGCTTGGTTTGTGCTTTGACATGCACTGTCAACCCTGGGACCTTATATAGACAGGTGTATGCCTTTTCAAATCATGTCCAATCAACTGAATTTACCACAGGTGAACTCCAATTAAGCTGCTGAAACATCTCTAAAATGATCAATGGAAACAGAATGTACCTGAGCTCAATTTAGAACTTCACGGCAAAGGCTGTCAATACTTATGTACATGTGATTTTTCAGGTTTTTTATTTTTAATAAATTTGCAACAATTTCAAAAAATCTTTTTTCACATTTGTCATTATGGGGTATTGTGTGTAGAATTTTGAGGAAATAAATGAATTTAATCCATTTTGAAATAAGACTGTAACATAAAAAAACGTGGAAAAAGTGAAGCCCTATAAATACTTTCCGGATGCACTGTTTATAACCTGTAACAAAGTAGATGAGGGAAGGAAAAGCTGGCAACCATCAAATACTGAAAGCATTGAATAAAAGTAAAAATAAAAGACTTATTTTTCTCGCTACAAGTTCACAGTGCAAAGTTTCAGGAGTAACACTTAAATTACAATGTAAGGCTGAAGTGTGATGGATAATCATTGCAAGACACGATAACACTAAGGTATTCTACAACAGATTTCGGTAACGTGGAATCCCTACTTTCATGTTTGTTTCGAAAAGTGCTATTACGCCTTCGGCAGTCAGTAAGAGTGTAGACAAATAAGCACAGAGAATGCAAACAAGTCAGCAGATTCCGTCTGGTCCTACTTTAAAACGATACTTTAATTAATTGGTTTTAGAAATATTGACTCCTTCTGAATTCAAGCAGATAGTAGTTCGTGCTCAAAAAACCTTGATAAAACCGACCATGGATCATAGTCTTTCTTGCTCTCGCGTTCCTGTGCACCACAGACAACAAAAGCTGCACGTGTTTGCCCAAAAACACCAAATCTCCTTAACTGTGTGCAGGAGAGTGTGACTTAGAGTGTTTGGTGTTGTCCAATGCCCTCTTGAGCACACAACGTCAGGAATGTCGAGCACACGGGAAATTCCTTGGAATTAAAAAAAGATGTTCTAAATTTCACAGTCAATATTAACAACACAACAGGGATAATAGGAAGTTTCTTAGAATTTCTGTACTCTGAACATCTGTTTGGTCAGCATTTTAAAAGCTATCATTTCAATTTTGAACATATCTTTAAAAAAAAAAGTTGTCTCAGTAAAGTTCCTGTTACTTTGAGAGAAACTGATATGTCATTTTATATCAGCCTGGCGGTGGGAAGAACTGATAAAATCACTATCAAAATCAGTGCAATAACAAGGCTACAGAGCTGTGACTAAAGGAACATGACAGGGCAGCCCAACATCTGAAACCTGACAACCCCGTCCTCCCATTCTCATAGCTGAGCCTGCACAGGTTATAAAATGACTTTTAAAAAAGTTGAGACAATTACATTTTTGTCCTAATTAAAATCTCATTCCTCACATAACTGACCTCGATTGAAGAGAAGTCTGACCTGCCACAATATCTGCAGCCAGTTGAATCTCTCTAAGCAGGTTAGCACCTGGACCTGACTGAATCACGTTGAGCTCTTTTTCGTGTCTACTTAGGCTTGGATGGACAAATACAGACCAAATAATGTCAGAATTCCTGTCTTAGTGATTATCCTCGTAAACACAGGTGGCTTGCCCGAAACTGAAAATTCTCTGTTAATTTACTCTCTCTCAGGCTATCCAAGATGCTGGACAGTCATTTTCCTTCAGCAAAACATTCAAGAATATTTTCAGCTGAAATGTGGCCCTTGGAGCTACCGGCACTTTGGAAAGTCAAAAAACATATAGATCATTTTGAGGGATGTAAACAAAAACAATGGTCCTAGCATATTTCCTGTTTTACATTTTTAATTTGTACATCTTCAGAAAATCTAAAAAGAGTCACATATTGATAAATAATGTTATGATAGCTGTTTTGACATTAAGATATAATTGAATTGCCTCGTGTTACAGTTTGAAATATTTTGATAACAAGCAGGAAATGTTCATGGGCCAATGACATCAGCACATTGAAATGATCTATACTGTCTAAATATAAAGAATACCTGTGGTTCTTGGTGATACACCAACGTCTAATTAAGCAAAACACTCCTCTGAGTGTGTGTGAGTGTGACAGTGCAGTGCAACAGTTAATAAAGAAAATGCATGTGTATCAGTATATTGGGACTGTGCATTGCACAGTGAATGCAGTTATTAAACAACAAATGATGGGAAATTTGAAAATGTTTATGACTGAGTAACTTTTATAACAATAATGAGGCTAAATCTACAATAAAATACATAAGTCATCTTTATGCCCTTTAAACCATAAAATAGAGCCATCATAGGAAGATTTAGGTCATTTTCCTTACAAATAACATGCTAGGCCTATTTCACTGTCAGTAACACACAGTTATATTCCATCACAGAATTCAAAAGAAAGTCTTTAACTTCAGTAGCAGAACACATGGGGTAAGATTAGTGTTGAAGTTCTCAGGAAATATTTTGACATTATGCCACTATATGTGCTGCTGTAAATGCTGCAGAAAGGTGGACATCCCACATATTAAAGGATAAGTTTACTGAAAAATGATTTTTTGTTAATTAATTACTTTTGTAGCTTCGATGCCATGAGATGCCATTCAAATGGCAAATTCAAATATTTTACATGAAATCCGAGAGCTCCCTCATCCTCCATAAACAGCAATGGTCCAGAAAAGGAACAAATTCCACGAACACTTTTGTGTAGCAAAAAAAAAACGAAATACAATTTTTTTTTTGCCTATATCATCTTTCCTGCATCAGGTCAGGGTGTTTGTTACTAAATTGTTTCTTCGATGCACCATGATGTAGACGCAAACAATTCGGTATCTGCTCAGTAATAATCATAACCGCTTATTATGTACTGACGTCATTTATCACCAATGCATTATATGGCGGTAGCTTACTATGGGGAGGGAGGAGACCGCGAGTAATTAAAACGCTCCAACTACTTACAAAGCAGATAACTGTGCACAATTCACTGTTTGTGGGTTTGCTGGATAGTCTTTCACTGACAGGGAAGTACATCTGAACCCAGCTAGGAAAAAAAAATGAAAGCTGTAAATCGAATCGATGGCATGATAATCGTAACCAGGGCTTAATTTGTGCTGGAACAAGGCGGATCCAGAACCTCTGAAATCGGATCCGGCACCTAATTTTACCGATCCCCCTTCTCAACTGCGCTCCTCCCCCGTCCACTGTTCACTTGCACCAAACCAAACCGAACCGTGAGACCAGTGTAGGTTTACACCTCTATTTTAGTAGGGCTAGTACATCATATTACAAAAAACAGAAATGTGGGCACATCTAAGATTCATAAAGAATCTGGATCAAAACAAATACAGTCGAAAAAGAAAAAAAAAGGCACATTATTGTAACAATGTTTCGACCTTCATGGTCTTCATCAGGTTAAACAAGAAAACAGGAGAACTTAAGAAATACTCAAGCTCTACACATCACACCTGCAAACAATAATCACACCAATCAACCAACAAGCCAGTAAACAAGAGGAAAAAAACACACAACAGAATACATTTGACAATATGAAATACATACATTCAATTACAAAAAAGATTTCAAATCAAAATCCAAATTTAAACCCCCTCGAAGACAAAGTATTCAATGTGTAAGTCACACATCACACTAGGGGTGTCAAAATTAATTGTTTCTTCGGTGCACCGCGATGCAGACGCGGACAATTCGGTATCGCTTCAGTAATAATCATAACCGGTTATTATGTACTGACGTCATTTATCTCCTATGCGCTATGTCGCGGTAGCTTACTATTGCGAGGGAGGCGAGCGCGAGTGTTTTCAATGCTTCGCCTACTTGAAGCACAAACTGTGCACAATTTCACTGCGTGTGTGTTTTCTGGACACTTTTTCACTGACACTTACAGCAGAAGCCCCTATTTCACTGAGATTGAGAGAATGAAAGTAAACTCCATTACTCTCTCTCTCTCTCGCTGTGGCCCATTTGACCTGCTGGCGTGACTTTTTCACTCCTCGCGGCTGATACGGCGATACTTCTGGATAGAGGTCTGCATTCCCGCGGGTGTAAGGCGGGAGCCGCTGGACCAGACCAGATTTCTTGCGGCGCAGAAAAAAAAATTCAGAATAAAGCGCGGGAGCGGTCGTTAACTCTGGTGTAAGTTGAACGGGAGCGGGCGGTCCAATAATATCGCTCCCGAGCAAGCACGTGTGTGTGTGTTTATGTGTGTGAATGAGAGAGAGCGATGCTGTGTGTTGCTGTCTATGTTTGTGTGTGCGTGTATGTGTGTGAATGAGAGGGCGTGATGCTCTGAGTCGCTTGCTTGGTGCTGTGTGTCTATGTGTGTGTGTGTGTGTGTGTGTATGTGTTTATACAGACAGCCCCAAATATAAAACTGTGTTTGGGGACCGAGATATCGAATTGAACTGAATCGATGCCATGATAATCGTAACCGAACCGAACCGTGAGACCAGTGTAGGTTCACACCTCTACATCACACCTGCAAACAATAATCACAGCAATCAAGCAACAAGCCAGTAAACGGGGGGGACCAAATACACATGGCAATATGAGATACATGCATACAAATCTTTTTAGTAATTGTATGTATATATCTCGTATTGTCAAACGTATTCTGTTGTGGGGGCTTGTTTCCTGGCTTGTTGGTTGATTGGAGTGATTATTTTTGGTGTGATGTGTAGAGCTTGACTATTTCTTGAGTTCTCCTGTTTTCTAGTACAACATATTGCCATTAGAGTCAGATGTTCAACGTGCAAGCGATGTACTACTAATAGTAAACGCACAACCTAATTTGATGCAGTAGACATAGGCAAAAAAGTCATTTTTTGGGCGAGTAATTAATAACATACATTTTTTGGTGAACTAACTATACATGCTGTGCACAGTCAGAGCAAACATCTGCATGTTTCATATTTTCAGATCTATCAGATATTCTAATAATTTTGCCACCAGCTTATATTTAAATGCTGCCCTCGTAGTACACAAACAGAGCCAGACAGAGTCTAAAAGTCATGGAAGCTTGTTTCAGTACAGTACATCTAAGTAGCTTAATAACATAAAACATTAAAACCATAACTTTCTTTCACCGGACGTAATAAAAACGATTACATGCCTTTGTTCTATTCTTTGCTAATCTAGCTGAGTAATGCCGTAAGCATCCCCTTCTTACCAAACCCTAATGCTAACTGCAACGTCTATAAATCCATTGCGAAGCTTAAACTCTAAATCAGCTCAACATAATCTCATCATCAAAAGTTGTGACTGGCAGATGACCCAATAGCATAACACTGTTCCACATTCAGACTTGCTTAACCGCATGAATGAAAGAAACAAAAGGCCGCCTGGTGGACCTCCCAGCCACTTTGGCAGGAATGATCCTCAAAAAAGAGGGGTTCCTCCATTCCACAAGCGTTACATAACATCTGTGCTGCTTCAGTGTGCAGAGGCCTTCAGGTTTATTTTAACAAGCTCCTGTCTAAGGACCCTGATTGGCATGAAACAAAAAACAGTAATTAGTAAATCATGTGGGTGGCCTAAAAGAATAAATCAGCTGTTGGGTATAAATCGTCTTCAGAAGTTTGTGTTAAGTTATGTTTTTGGGCTACAGGAGATTTATGGATTATGCGAAATAGTAAATCAAGACCTAAACTCTTTTAAGTACCAAAAAAAGAAGAAATTTAGATTTTCATTGGTTTAAAGTTTTGTAAACTATATTTGCTTTTTTACATCACATAAAAAAAAATCTTTCCAACATGTTGACCACACAAGCCAAACTTATCCAGGCCTCAGCTACAACAACAGTGGTCTGAAGGTCAAAGCAAGTTTTGTTCTTGGGTAGTCAATGAAGTCCATAGGTCAAATCAAGCAAATTTTGTTACAAACATTTGTAGATTTGCACAGGAAGCAAGACTGAATTATCAATTTTCTTTTTTTTTTTTTAGAAACAACTAGGCATGGGCCGGTATTAGATTCTGAAGGTATGATAACCTTGGATAAAAATATTATGGTTTATTTACTGCTCTAGAATACGGGGTCTAGGTTAAAAAAAACATGGCTGGATGATTTTTCCCACTGAACACAATATATTTTATTTTAAGAAACTTTTCAAATATTTTGTAACAATAAACATGTCAGGCTAAACAATTCAAATAAATCATTGACTTATGCCGTCTTCATTAGTGTCAAAAACACAAATTTCTTTACAACTTGAAAAGGCATCTCTAGATATCTTTCTTTCTTTGGATATAAAGTAAGACGCTGCACTGTTCAGGTCTATAGCATGTTTGGATGTTGCCGTATAAGCAATTTGTTTTGACAAATGTTTGCTGAATCGTGGGCTGACCAGCTTTTGATGTGGAGCATTATTGCCTTAAATAATTCCATAAAATAGTCTGAAAAAAACATGTTAAAAAAAAACACTTACATATACCGCAGGAACGGTATAACAGAAAATTTTAGTGGTTTAAAAACCTTGAATTTTTCAAACCGTGGTAAACCTTGAACCTGGTTATCGTCAAAGGCCTACACTGTAAAAAAAAAAAGTTGACTCAACTTAAAATTTTAAAGCAACAAACTTCAGGACATTTTTTTTAGTTTACTCAACTTAAATCGAGTCAAGTAAAGTAACTGGGTTGAAAGTTGAGTCAAACTGAAAAACAAAGTTAACTTTGTTTCTTTTTAAAGTGTAGAAACAACATCATTTGCCAAATAGAAATCTAATACATGGAAATTTATGAAAACTACATACAGTATATGAAATAGAAGTTCATATTTGGATATCACATAAATAAAATATATCATAAGCAACATCTCAAAATATTGCAAACAAATATATTTTTTCACCCACTGGAACTAATTATATGTACATTTAAGTTCATATTTGACATATCTTAGATATGTAAAATTGTCATTTGAACTTGTATGTCATAAGATTTTTATGTGGGTCGTCATGCATTTTAATTGTTGAAACCTTTGAAACAAGCAGCTATTTTACATCACATACTAAATGAAAGGTAATATATGAAAGAAAGAAAAAACAGGCAGTTTAAAGCTAACAGATTTGTAGTGTTACAGAAAAGTTAGGCTTGAATGTATTTTCCACATTTTAGATATGATAATTTGTTAAAGTATATGTTGAATATACAGTTGAAGTCAGAATTATTAGCCCGCCTTCTATTTTTTTTCTTTTTAAAATATTTCCCAAATGATGTTTAACAAAGGAAGGAAATTTTCACAGTACTGTATGTCTGATAATATTTTTTCTTCTGGAGAAAGTCTTATTTGTTTTATTTCAGCTAGAACAAAAGCAGTTTTTAATTTTTTAAAACCCATTTTAAGGTCAAAATTATTAGCCCCTTTAAGCTATATATTTTTCGATAGTCTACAGAACAAACCATCATTATACAATAATTTGCCTAATTAACCTTACCTGCCTAGTTAACCTAATTAACCTAGTCAAGCCTTTAAATGTCACTTTAAGCTGTATGGAAGCGTCTTGAAAAATATCTAGTAAAATATTATTTACTGTCATCCTGACAAAGATAAAATAAATCAGTTATTTGAAATCAGTCATTAAAACTATTATGTTTAGAAATGTGTCGAAAAAATCTTCTCTCCGTTAAACAGAAATTGGGGATAAAATAAGCAGGGGGGTTAATAATTCAGGGAGGCTAATAATTCTGACTTCAACTGTATGTTTTAACAACTGAATGTGGTAGACTTGAGCGTAAGGTATCATATCATGGATAAATAATTTATAACAAACAATGCAATATTCTATTAAAATGTCCATTCTGATTTCACAACAACTGTAAATGTGCCCTCTCAAATTTGGTAACCAAAGAGCAAGGAATCATTTTGAACACGAACAAAACACATTCTGTCTTGATCCTTATTCCGGAACAGACTAAAACAAAGCAGCTCAGCCAGAACAGCGCGGCCGCTTTAATCCGCATCAATATTTCAAACAAGGGCTCACCTCTGCAGAGAAGCACTTGGTCTGAGTGTAGTGAAGGAGAGAGGGTCACAGGATCTTACCAATGTGAAAACAAGCTTGAGAAGTGTTGAGAGCTTAGTATCAAACCCTACAACATCCAGAGCCACAAAGACTCACAACTTTAGAGTCACCTAAAGTTTCCCAGAGCTGCATTTCTCTTCCTGCTCATCACCTCACTTGGGTTACAGAGACTCTCAGGACTTCAATTGCTCTCATAATCACATTGTTCTTTGTCTGAGAGTATAAAGATGAAGTTGACAGAATAACCAGATATGATATGAAATTGAATAATATGAATAATTTACTGTTTAAGTGTCTGCTATACAGCTATGTTCTGTTTTAAAACACGCAAAAATTTTAGATACACAATAACTTCTATACAACAATCAGTACTACAGTATGGGGACTACAGTATGGGGAACGTACATATTAAATAATATTAGTGATGATAATAATAATACAATTCAATTTGAACAACTGGCACATTTAGTTATTTGAATTGATTACTTTACATTTATTCTGAATCATCATGAATGGTTGTGCTGATTTTACATTTTCACAACATGATTTTAAAGAGCCCCTATATTCCATTATAAAAGGTCATATTTTGGTTTTGGGGGTCTCCAACAACAGGCTGATATGCATGCAAGTTCAAAAAACACTTTCATTGTCTTATAATATGCATTTATTTTTACCTAATTATCCCAACGACTCCCATATAATTCGTTCAGCGATTCATTTGTTCCCAAAACCCTCTTTAGCGCGAAGCTAATCTGCGCTGATTGGTCTGATGATCCAGTCTGTAGTGATTGGTTGACTGAATTCAGCGCGAGATGAAGAGAAACCCCCAACACAGCTATGAAGTAGAACACAGCGTATGTGAGAGCCCAATGCAGCAATGCAATAAAGCAATGCAGTTAAAGCATATTACTCCACACACACCAGCATAATCTACTCTTAAACCTAACACCAAGTAATAACAACGACACACATTCAGTATTAATCCACACAGTGATATTATTATTTTAATAAAATTGACTGCGCCGCATGTGTAGGAACAGCTGATGGTAGTTGATGGTAGTGATGAGTATCGTGAGTTCTGAGACGCATTTAAATTGTTAAGGAAGAAGAACGCATCATATTTTCAATGTGGCTTTGGACGCAATATGTGAATAGCCCCATACAGCAGGGCTATTCAATTGGCGGCCCGCGGGCCGAACCCGGCCCCCGAGGCAATTTGTTCCGGCCCTCCAAATAGTGTGACCAAGACATCAAAAATAAATATAGTTAAGTTGAAAAACGGCCGCTATAGTTATGAAGTGAGGTGCGCCTGTTCAATACAGCATGAGCTGCAAGCTGCGCAAAGCGTGAGTCACCATTCAGTGAGTGGTGCGGTCAAAAATATTTGGATATGTTTGTAGAAAAGGCCTTTTGTACTATGCACTGATATCGTTAGTAGGGATGCAACGATTAGCCGACTTCACTATTAACTGCGCTTTAATTCGTCACAATTAATCGTAAAGGCTTCTCTAAGCCGCATTTCTGTTGCACGGAACAAAACGAAACTGCTGCAGTTAGCTATGCCAAGTTGCCAACTGTGCAAAGTTCCGAGTATGTACACTGAGGTTAATACGCCCGCACACTGGATTAACGCAGCGGCCGTTCCCATATCACGTCTTTTCCGTTTGCAAGTTTGTTGTTTCTAATGTAAGAATATATGACATGCGCGCACAAGCAGAGCAATGTGCTTGCGTCCTTGCGGGCGCACGCAGTAGAAAACATCTCACGGTGAAAGTTCTGCGTGCCTTTCAGTGCAGTGTAAACAAAAGATATATTAGACGAATTAATATTAAGATGATTATGTATGCATGAACGCAGATGGCAACAACAGGTCATCTAATTAGCTCACCTAATATAAAGCTTGAATTTACATTAGACGTGATAACCGTCAAACCATGATTATTCTTCAGACTATATAATCATACAACCAAAATCTATAATTGTTGCATCCCTAATTGTTATGCCGTTCAAAAAATAACATATGAATGTGTCTGAGGCTGCGTCCGAAACCGCCAACTACTCAGTAGGTACTGCATTTGAATTTAAACGTACTACTCGGCCGTTAGAAAAGTACGTTCTATACAGTATGAATGTGAGCAGTATGAATGGAATTCGGACGTACTACATCCGCTATTTTGTCATGGTCACGTGACTTACCTGCGTCAGTTGCATCGCTTCACTTCCATTCATGAATTCTCTCGCGGGGCATCATGGGATAGCGCAGCGTCCATGGGATGCGCACTTCAGAATCTCGCCGGAAGTAGTAAGTCATCTGGGTACTTCTCGCATACTGATTTTCGAATTCTATGAATTCGGACATACTACTCGGCTCGCATACTGATTTTAGCGTACTGTATAGTATGGAAGTATGCGGTTTCGGACGCAGCCTGAATGTAGAAGAAGCCTACTTCAGCAATGCACTGCTTTTGTTGTGCTCTGAAATACAACATTTAAAAGTTTGTAAAAAAAAAAAAAAAAAGACTATTGTAAAATGCACTGATATTACGTAGTTTCAAAATACAATACATTAACATTTTAATGTAGAAAAAGCCAACGTGGGTGTCTTAAGGAGCAAAAATACAACATATGGGCTCTTATATTGCTGTTGTGTTATCGCTCATATAGCAAGTCATATCTCTCCTGTCCTTCGTTTGGGATGCTTTTCATGAACCGGCCCCCATGACAAACTAATTGAATAGCCCTGCCATACAGATTTAACCTAAGAGATACAGTACAAACACTGTTCTATAACAAAGGCCATAGAGTACACAAGACATGTCACTCGTATCTTTTTGAATGGGGAAAAGTGTAACGGTCAATATGGTGAATAAAGCCCCGCCTACTAGTACAGGAGCCAATAATCGATCGTTCTATGGCGAATAAAGCCCGCCTTCTAGTACAGGAGCCAATCATCAATCGCTATAGACTGACGATACTCCGGGGGAGGGGCTCGGACCAGACGTGAGTTTCTGTAGATTTGTGTAATGTGGATGTTTAGAAATGAAACTAAAGACACAGTTGTTGTTTAATTGTATTGATGATTCCTAATATGAAATTCAATCGTAAGCTTTGCAAGCAGTTTTGGAGAATTTTATGTTTTTCCATTCAAACATAATGCCCGGGCATACTGCCTGAAAGGCGTTTCAAAGATGGCCGCCGAGTGAAATGACTTGCCTTAAAGGGACTTTGTCTATAATAGGCAAGTAATTACAAGCCGCGTGGAGCAATTACAAGTTACTAGACACAATTAAACACATATTTTGCAAACTAAACAAAAAGAGGCAACAATTTTAATATGACTTACATGTTATGATCCTAAGGAAGAAAATACTGGT
Organism: Danio kyathit; assembly: GCA_903798195.1. Taxonomy (NCBI): domain Eukaryota; kingdom Metazoa; phylum Chordata; class Actinopteri; order Cypriniformes; family Danionidae; genus Danio; species Danio kyathit. Next base: position 32,655,008 of record LR812538.1, on the reverse strand, counting down.
CCATATGAACTGTGGCAGTTACTGACAAAGTCCCATACATAATAGTCTCTACTGCTCCTTCCTTTAATAGCAAACGGCCGGTGAATCCCGCATTGCAGCGTAGGTTATTGTATCAAAAATCCGAAAAACAACAGGAACAAACACAGCACTAAGTTGGCTTTACTGTGGGATTGTTGTGAAAATTTACTTTAACCCTTTATTCCTTGCAGCCGAATCTCCATCTGTCAATGATTGTCATCTTCGTGTCATAATCAGTCCCGTGCTCCGCTAGTGTATAAAGGGAAAGGCGCGCTCACGTTTTACCAGAGCCAGCCCTTCATATTTGGTGATGTATCCTATTGACCATGACACTTTCAGGCAAAAGATCCGAACCCAACACGATTCATTTATTCGACTCTGAGTCGACTATTTCGTTAAAGAATCAATAGTTTTAATCACGGTGCACTTTCAGATTTAAACCTCAGCTGGATGGTTTCATTCACTTAGTGCTGTGTTACACACTGCATGGAAGGGCATTTTCAAAAACCTATAATAGGGCTCTTTAAAATAAATTAGAATGACAATGTTTTTGTGATAGAAAGTTTGGAAAATTGCATTGTCTATCGAATTAACTTTTAATTTTATTTTGTGCTTTATTCCATTAATCACATTTAACGGGGTTATTTTTAAGAATGTTTAAAAAGATTTTTTTTTTTTGTTTTGTGTTCAATAAAAGAAATAAAGTCAAACATGTGAAGGAACAAGTAAAGAGTGAGTAAATGACAGACAGAATTTGCAGTATTGGGTGAACTATCCCTTTTAATATAATTGAAAATTCAACATCAGCTTGCACACACACACACATCATTCCACTAAGGCCAAATGAGTTGTGCATAACATGAGATGTTTCACTTCTCAATGGGTCTTCTGTTATGTAATCTCATGATTGCAGATCTGACAACGTTTCTTATGTCAGGTCTTTGCTGAGGATTTGAGCTCTTAAAAGCGGCCTGATATCTTCCACATGCCTTGAATAGAGATGGTTTGTGGATCCCCACTGACTGTAGGCCAAATCTTTCCTCCAAGAGGCTAGAGGTCAAGAGAGGATTGGCTTTTTGGCTGATGTTGTATGGCTTACTGCTGCCTTTTCATGCTCTCAGAATTATCATAAATACGAGTTTCCCGGACATGGATGCCCTCAAAGGCCATGTTTCTAGATGGGGTGCGCCATAAATTTTCTAACAAGCTAGACAGAAGAGCAGTTGCTGAAGTAACTATTCAATTAAATCTGATCTAGATTAGATTATCTTGTCTTTTATGTATTGTATAAATGAACAATGTCATAAGTAGTAAAATAAGCACATATTTGACCAAAATTCCAGAATCATCGCCAAGCTGAAAATCTGGACCAGTGGATGTTTATATGGTTGTTAACCAGGGATGTGCGGTTATCATTCCCACATGCCATCATTAGATGTATACTAATGATAAAATACATTTGTCCACTGATTTGTGCTTTAAATGCAATTTCTGTATAATAATTACAAATAATTATATTTTGCGTATTTCCTGTTCAATTACAGCAAGGTGAGGCAGCACCAATGCCTCACGTCAGATTGCGCAATCCCTTGCAAAACTGGGTTGAGCATGTGTCTTTTGCTCACTCAGTGTATGCTACCAATGTAATGCGCTATTAAAATATTTGTATACATTGTAGACATTTTTATTTCATGTCCTCACTTTTCATATAATAATAATATATTCCACATATGTCTATCACTTATTTAGTGTTAGAATCAGACATAAAGCCGCATTGAAAAGACATAAGGTGAGGCAGGCAGTAGCTCTGCCGCAATAAAGTGCGCACCTGTAAGCTCGCATTTATTCTTGTTTGGTTATTGCTCTTCTTCACATAGTCAAGTAAAGTTCAATAGGAGTCTATTATGTTATGTTTTGCTATGACTGACTGCAAAAATGGCGTGTGTAATAGTCACTGGGATTTTTGTCCATTAGGAGTATGGACGTCATTTACAAATGAAGGTAAGGCAGAGAGAGAGAGAGAGAGAGAGAGAGAGAGAGAGAGAGATTTATTTTATTGTGATTTATTTGTTATTATTATTTTTTAAATATATATGTATGTTTTTTTCTGTAAACTTTATAAATGCTTTTGCAATACATCTGTAACATTTTTCATGCTAGTAAAGCAATTATTGAATTGAACTGAACTGAACTGAATTGAACTGAATTGAAAGAGTGGCAAACACATTTGCCGTGGTGCTATGTCACTTGTTATAGCTGTCTGTAGACAGCTATATATTTACATGATACATTTTACATTCTTCATTAGCCCAATATACTGATACCAGCGATGTGTATATAAAGAATGCTGATATGAGGTATGAAACACAATCAGTAGATGGCAACTATATCGGGTGCATATATTTGTAAATCTGACTCTGAAAAAGCCAGAAACCTCACCACACATCACTGTTGTCAACCAATAGGATGCTACCATGTATTCTGTCTGACAACAAACTACTTGAATGTGACAAACTCTTAATTACTGTATTAATTCATGAGTGGGAATTAGGAAATATCCAACATGTGAAGGTCCATTTTGAAGCTTGAAAAAAAAAAAAAAAAGGTCTAGGATGAATAAATGATGACAAAATTTTTATTGTTTGGGGAAAATCTCACATGCGACTCTTTTGGCCTCAGTTTACCACAAGGAATATTTTTAGTTAAAGGTCACTCCTAAAATGAAAATTTGCCTGCAGTCATTCACTCTCATTTCATAAAAAATCTATAAGAATTTAAATCCTCTTCGAAAAGCAAAGGGAGATGTTTTAATTAAATCTGTGACATTTTATTCCACCCAATTCTTTCTACATTCATATGAATATCCACATTATAAGATATAAAGTATAATTTTAACTCTAACTCTATTTACATAAACTCTTATTAATGAAGGTTCCAAAACAGCAGTGCTTAAATAGATTAATGTCAATTTGGGTTCCTTGAAATTTTTTCAGTGAACAGTTTAAAAAAAATTATTTCTTCTTTTTTTCCTGTTTTTCATAAATTTTTTATAAAAAGTTTATATGGATGTTAAATATTATTCTTAGAACCAACAATGCCAATAAAGAGCTTTTATTTTTAGCAGTGTACATTTTTGAAGCATTAGAGTTCTTCATGGAGTGCCAAAAGTCTATTTGATTTCAAAAAATGATTAAAAAATATCATCATTCGTGTTCTAAAGATAAACAAATGTCTGGTATTGGAAAAACATGATGGCGTGTAAATGATGACAATCTCAACAGACCACAGCAAGCAGCTACACTTTAATAAACTTGATGTCTTCCCAAAATAATCCTGACAGCACAGTTTTGAAACAGTAGTGAAGAAACTTGAAGACAAGCACGTTGAACACCTAATTTTAGACTGACAGTGTTTGTGCTCCACAAGTAAAGTTGTAGCAGGTGGTTGCGTGTGGCTTATTTAGTTCACCAGATGTTTCGTGAACGACAGACACTCCTGGGCATCTCTGATTGCAGCGGTCTTGAACATCTACTTATTTTATAAGCCTGAAATCTGAAGAATTGCACCCATGACACGGACAAAGTTTCATCGTGTGCATAAGGCCGAGGCCAATCCTTAGCCTCAAGCGCTAACACACCCAAACTCCCAAATCTTATTTCCTTTCAACGTGGTTGAGTGAAAGTGGAACATTCCAGACTGCCAGACTAAAAGGTGAGAGAGCACAAGCAGTAAACACACAGTGTCACATGTTCCTGCTCCTTCCTGTCTAACCCTCGCTCTGTTTTCATTTTGACTCTGTCCTGGACTAAGAGGCCAAAGGAGATCCACGTCCACAAGCTTTCCCCAACGACACCATAATAGACAATCCCGACAGCTTGTCTGTCAGCACGGCTCTGTTTTCCTGAGACCTCTTGCTGATCCATTGCGGGACCACTGAGAAAAGTCACTCCCAGTGTAAATATGGATTTTATAGGTCTGTAAAAGGGAAACAGACCTCGGACAGGAAACTCTGAATAACTCGCAATCAACCTCATATCCCCTTTCTCATCCGATTAGAGTTTTTAGCATAGCATTCCTTCCTTTGAGCACCCATTTGACCTTCTTGTGTCAGACGTGTATCATGGAAAAAAATACTATCAGACTAATTTCTCCTGGCTTCCTGTTATTTGGAACATTCCATGAACAAACTTTGACTGTATCAGCGCTGCTAATGAGAGGCTCCGGCACTTGTTTTCCATCTCTTTGAACTTAATGGTATGCAAAAATGCTGACTAATGACTTGAGCATTGTTGCTCAACCAATGGGAGGACTGCAATGGACAGCTGACTATGGTGAATGTAGCAAGGAATTCAGGGAACTTGAGGTATTGTTCCTCAAAGTGATGCTTGTCCTTATCCTAGATGTTGCAAAATGTATGATTTCATTCATATATGCAAATTCATTCATCTCAAAATGCAAATATCATTTTATATAAATCATTACCCAACATAAAGCTCAAACTCCAAACGGGAATGAATGCTCTCAGGATTGTAAATGTCTGTGGAGGATATGTATTTGTTAACTGTTTTGATTCATAAAACGCAATCATCAGCAACCACGAGTAATTTTTGTGCATTTCTCTGCCACTGATTTTCATTTAATGAATAACAAGGACCAAAAGTTGAAGGGATCGTTCACCCAAAACTGAAAATTGTCATAATTTACTCACTCTTTACTTGTTTCAAACGTGATTGAGATTCTTTCTTCTGTTATTTTGAAGATATTATGAAAGCTGAAAACCTGTAACCATTGTCTTTTATATACAGTGCATCCGGAAAGTATTCATAGGGCTTCACTTTTTCCACATTTTTTTATGTTACAGTCTTATTCCAAAATGGATTAAATTCATTTATTTCCTCAAAATTCTACACACAATACCCCATAATGACAAATGTGAAAAAAGATTTTTTGAAATTGTTGCAAATTTATTAAAAATTAACATAAGTATTCTAAATTGAGCTCAGGTACATTCTGTTTCCACTGATCATTCTTGAGATGTTTCAGCAGCTTAATTGGAGTTCACCTGTGCTAAATTCAGTTGATTGGACATGATTTGAAAAGGCATACACCTGTCTATATAAGATCCCAGGGTTGATAGTGCATGTCAAAGCACAAACCAAGCATGAAAACAAAGGAATTGTCTGTAGACCTCTGAGACAGGATTGTCTCAAGGCACAAGGATGGGGAAGAAAAATTTCTTCTGCTCTGAAAGTTCCAATGAGCACAGTGGCCTCCATCATCCGTAAGTGGAAGATGTTTGGAACCACCAGGACTCTTCCTAGAGCTGGTTGGCCATCTAAGCTGAGTGATCAGGGCAGAAGGGCCTTAGTCAGGGAGGTGATCAATAACCCCGATAGTCACTCTGTCTGAGCTCCAGCGTTCTACTTTGGAGAAAGGAGAACCTTATAGAAGGAGAACCATATGTGCAGCAATTCACCAATCAGGTCTGTATGGTAGAGTGGCCAGACGGAAGCCACTCCCTGCCTGGAATTTGCCAAAAGGCATCTGAAGAACCCTCGGACCATAAGAAACTAAATTCTCTGGTCTGATGAGACTAAAATTGATCTCTTTGGAGTGAATGCCAGGCGTTACGTTTGGAGAAAACCAGGCACCGCTCATCACCAGGCTAATACCATTCCTACAGTAAAGATCTCTGATACATTTTCAGATCTGAAAATGGCTGTACATCGACATTTCCCATCCAACCTGATAGAGCGTGAGAGGTACTGCAGAGAGGAATGGGCAAAAATTCCCAAAGACAAGTGTGCCAAGCTTGTGGCATCATATTCAAAAAGACTTGAGGCTGTGATTGCTGCCAACGTGCATCAACAAAGTATTGAGCAAAGGCTGTGAATACTTATGTACATGTGATTTTTCAGGTTTTTTATTTTTAATAAATTTGAAACAATTTCAAAAAATCTTTTTTCACATTGTCATTATGGGGTATTGTGTGTAGAATTTTGAGAAAATAAAATCCATTTTGGAATAAGGCTGTAACAAAAAAATGTCGAAATAGTGAAGCGCTATGAATACTTTCCGGATGCACTGTAATATTTGTTTTTTCTACTATGACAGTTGATAGTTACAGATGTTGTCAGCTTTCTTCAATATATCTTTGTTTGTGCTTAGCAGAAGAAAGAAAGCCATAAAGGGCTTAGAACAAACCTGTCCTTCCAAGTTATGATGCAACTACTCTGGCAAATCAAGAGGAAAGCTTTTCATCAATATATCTAATCCTAACATCCCAGTTAAACAACTTTCAAATGCAAGTTTGTTTACAGGTCAACTTTACTTTGTCAGACTAGGTTAGATATTTTTGGCTGAAATGCATGGCTGTGCAATTCTGTGTCTCAGTTATGCAATGCCATGATGTGCTTCATTCAGATGTGTTTTTATTGCCAGTGTTAATATTGAGACCCCTCATGACCTCTGCACTCTTCAGAGTGTTGAACAACTGATCTTCTAAAAGAACTCAATAAATCAAAAAATAAAACTAAGGACATTTCACCCAAAAAAAAAAAACACTAAAAGGCATTTACTCACCCTTAAGTTGTTTCAAATCTGTAAGAGTGTCTTTCTTCTGTTGAGCACAAAAGAAGACAATATGAAGAATGTTGGAGACCAGATAAAAATACTATAGAGACCAATAGTTTGGTTATCCACACTCTTAAAAAAGACCTCTTCTTGTGTTCAACAGAAGAAAGAAATTGAGGTTTTGAACAAATGGAGAATTAATAAGAGATGACAGAATTTTAGTTTATGGGTGAACTATCCCTTTTATGATGCCTGTTATTAATAAAAAGAAGTTTGCTTTGTAAAATGTTGGCTGGAGACTTCCCATGTGTTGGATGATAAGATTATGTCCTGCAGCTCCCATTTTTTGAACTCGAAACTGTTTTCTAGCAACTGTATCCAAGAGTACGGTGAGCACATTAGAGAAAAATTCAAGATTGAACCCCAAGAGCAAAATGGTGCTACTGATTACTCTACTTAATGTGGGCCATTTAAGCCACACCAAACTATAGGAAGCTGAATGAAAACAGTTACGCTTGGTGGAAATAAATCTGTTTCTGCCTAAATGTCTGCAAAACCTGCGGTCCTCCATACCACTTTCGCTTAAGACATGCAAAGTTTGACATATCTCATTAACAAATCCTTCCAAGTGAACCCATGCTGTACTTTGGCGTGCTGTTAAGAGACTATATTTTGTATAGAAGGAGAGATTTTTCTCTTTACAGCCTCCCATTGGGTCTTTAAAGGTCTCTAATCAGAATCTGTTTAGCCTGAGCCACAGAGTCTTCCTCCATCATCATCTTACCGATGCCATTAACAATCCCCAAATTAATTGAATGAGGGAACAAAGGAAGAGACTATAAACACATGTACACAGGAAAATCTTGAAGACTTCACTGAAATGGCATCGATCGTAATGGCAGACAGAGTTCAAGAAAACAGTGGCTGCAGACAGATGTAATCTGACCTGTTATGTCTGGTCATGTGCCTCCGGTTTAAGTTACTCAAAGGAAAATTGCTTTAACTAAGTAAGACACTTCTGAATAAAGTAAACAAATAGCTATTTGAGGATTTCAATTCCATACATTTCACATATTGTGCTTGATTTCTTTCATTCGTTTTTTTTAAACTCTTTTATATGGATGTCACAGTTCAAACAGCAGGGGAGTCAATGATCATTTCTTCCTCTTTACTATACATTTACAAAAAATATGAATCAACACATTTCATACAACACCTCAACCAGTGAATGATGCTAAGAAAACAGCCTGTAAACAATAATGTACACTGCCTGACAAAAGTCTTGTCGTCGATTCCAGTTGTCTGAGCAACAAATATTAACTTGACTTCTAGTTGATCATTTGGAAAAGTGACAGAAGGTAGATTTTTCTGATGAATCATCTGTTGAACTGCATCCCAATCATCACAAATACTGCAGAAGACCTATTGGAACTCGAATGAAACCTAGATTTTCACAGAAATCAGTCAAGTTTGGTGAAGGAATAATCATGATTTCAGGGGTTACGTTCAGTATGGGGGCGTGCGAGAGATTTGCAGAGGGGAAGGCAACATCAACAGCAAGAGGTATCAAGACATTTGTGCTGTCGGTTACATTAAAAACCACAGGAGAGGGTAAATTCCTCAGCAGGATAGCACTCTTTCTTCACTTACACCAATTGGTGAAGTTTTTTCCTCGCCGCTGTCGCCACTGGTTTGCATGGTTCAGGATCTGTAGAGCTGCGCATCGATGAAATTGCTCCTCAGTGTTTGGACTCTTAGTAGTGATTATTAAACCACACTGAACTGAGCTAAACTGGACTGAACTTAAACACTGAAAACTGAACTGACACTGTTTCAATTTACTATAATCTTCTATGTGAAGCTGCTTTGACACAATCTACATTGTAAAAGCGCTATACAAATAAAGGTGAATTGAATTGAATACTTCAGCCTCTACATCAAAGTTCCTGAAAGCAAAGAAGGTCAAGGTGCTCCAGGATTGGCCAGCCCAGTCACCAGACATGAACATTATTGAGCATGTCTGGGGTAAGATGAAGGAGGAGGCATTGAAGATGAATCCAAAGAATCTTGATGAACTCTGGAAGTCCTGCAAGAATGCTTACTTTGCTATTCCAGATGACTTTATTAATAAGTTATTTGAGTCATTGCAGAGATGTATGGATGCAGTCCTCCAAGCTCATGGGAGTCATACACAATATTAATTCTTTTTGCACTGCACCATGACTTTATATTCTATACTGTACAATATTTCTGTTAAGTGACAAGACTTTTGTCTAAGCAAAGTCAGACCTTACTGTCCTAATTAAATAAATAAAAATCAAGGCATGATCAAATTTTATTTTGGTAAAATAAGCGTAATCTAAAGAACTTTGCATTTCATATAAGCCACTTCTGATACCAAATGATCAACTAGAAGTCAAGTTATTATTTGTTGTTCCTAAAACTTGTATAAGCAACAAGACTTTTGTCAGGTAGTGCATGCCACATGTCACATTTTGTTTTTCAAAACAAAACTTTGTATATAAATAAATCACTGTAAAAAGCAATAGCTGTTCTCACTAATAAAATTAAGTGCAGTTAACTTATAATGATTAAGTTTGTTCACCTTACAATATTAAACAAGTAATCCCAACTTTTTGGAAACTTTTTAGCACATTAAGTTGTTAAACTAAAATAGATGAAAGTAATCTTGACTTACAATAATATATATTTACAATAAGTTGGCGGTTCATTCCGCTGTGGTGATTCCTGATTATAAAGGGACTAAGCCAAAAAGAAAAATAATGAATGAATGAACTTTTGAGTGGTTACTGTACAATATTTACACAATAAAAATGTTTTAGAAGTGTAGGTATTGGTTTTTGTCTACTTAAATGTTTTAGTTCAGCTTACTTGATAATTTTAAGGCAATCGATTTCCTAATATTTTCCTAGTAATGTGAACACTAATAAGAAATGAACATAAATAATAACTTATTTTGAGTCAACGGTACTGAAGTTTACTTTATTAGGAGTTTGAAAATACAAACTGTTATGCTCCTTTAAAATTATTACAATACTTAGAAATTTTAAGGCAATCGTTTTCCCTTAAGTTTAGTAGGTCAACTTTAGTAAGTAAGGTCAACTTACTACATTTTACAGTGTAGCTTTTATAAAATAATATTTCTTATATGTTGATGAAATGTCAATGTAAACAGCCACAAAAGGTTGAGACAAAATGTATATATTTTATTATATCATACATTTTCTAATAACGTTTCTATTTTTAAGAGGACAAATTTTTACATTAACAAAATGTTTAAATTCAATGACTAAACATGGCAGTTTTAATATATTTTTTGTGCTTGTGAAATGAAGTCAGTCAGTCATATAAAATCTGCAATTAGTCATAGATATGAGAAGAAACAAGAGAAAAGTTTGCCAGGAAGACCATTAGTCAGTGTGCAATCATGTGTTCAAGTGAAAAGAAAACCTGCCAACACCATGTCTTGTCATACTTATTGATGATAATGAGGGTCGGTTCACTGACTTCAAGCTGCAAAAGAGTACAGACCTTGACCCTTTATGTCGACTCAAATGCAGGCCTTAGGAATCATCTCTCAACATAATTCAACAATCAATGTCAAAACAGCTCTATCTCTCTCTCACTCTCTCTCTCTTTTACATAGAACATTTAGTTCTCTTCATCCACCCAAGGCAATAATCAACAGCACAGATCTCTCAGGAACCGAATATCTTTAAATGGCAGACACTGAAAATAAATCACTAAAAGGCCACTTTTTACATCTGTTCTGTCAAACATGCCTTAATATTACCAAAAAAGTATATCAGAGATGTCTTGAGGGTGCTGTCACCACGTGTTCAGTGATGAGCCCTACGGGGTCAAGTACTCGTGGCATGCGGTAGTAAAAATTAATCATTAAGCCTGTGAAAATAGCCATGAAAATAGCTTGTGGCGAATCACATGGGTTCATACGTGAGTCACTCTCCCCCCTCAAGTGATGTGCATGAGCCTTTCACCTGCGATCCTCCATCTGCACTCTATTTGGACGCCTAAATGACTTCACATCATTTTGCACTCAAAATTCTCCTCAAAAAATATGTAAACCAGTCTTATGATGTTTGGTCTGCTTGCGAACACATGCAGAATTTGCATATTACATTGGCGTCAGACATTGCACAGACCTTGGTCATCACAAAAGAGCTAAACATAAACATCTCCCTGCAAAATTTTTACCACAACTACTTTAACTATGGTATCAGTTCTATGCAAAAGGCATGCAACGTGACTTACTATATGAAGCACCAAAACATTTACAGATTAAAGCAAACAAGCCTGAGGGCACGGTTTCACTCGCTCATTACAACCACCGAAACCTCAAAGCCGACTTGTCCACACTGGCAGCAATGGTGATGAGGATGATGTTGTGGATGACTAATGTATTTAAATGGTTCGTTCTGACATGGTACGTAAGTTACCCAACCGCTGAGCAGAAACGCTTGCGTGTGTGTGTGATTTACCGGAGCACCTGTGAGTTTCTCTGCCTGAGTCAAAGCCAAGTTAGAGCTGGTGGTCCTTCAAGCTTGACTTATCGCTTAATTCTGGTGGACTCCACTAACTCAAAAGGAATTAGTTGAAAGGCACAGATAAATGCTCATGGTTAGGGGTCAGTGGCTAAAGCATTTTGATGAGAAATGACCTTACAAAACATGAGAAGTGATGTAAGTCCAAGTTCAATGGGTTTGGGTGAACAGTAGCCTTTTGATCTGCCTGGTTCCACTACCCCAAACCGTTTTAAAGTAGTCATGGATTGACAAATCAAATTTCCTTTTATCGTATAAGAGGTCACTGTACAATAAAAACATCCTGAAACCAGGGTGTCCTGAATCCATTATAATACCATAGTGAAATCGTTTATTGCAACCAAGATACCAAAATGACTCAGTGCTCAGCATATATGAGTACACCCCTCACAAACTTAAGATTAGTCAGTAATGAATCTAACTAATCTAACAAAATAGTTTACAATAACAGTCCAAATATTAGTAGCTCAAATCTATATATTAGGGAATTTTTTTTTTAAACGAGCAAAAATCAAGAGAAACAAAAAATATATATATAATATTGTTGAAATTGTGTAGTTTGTGATTATTTTTAATGCTTGAATTTAAATGTATTATCTTTTTTATTTCTTAGGATGTTCAGTGACTAAAATTATATTTTAATAAATATATTTGTTTCATAAATCTGTTTTGTTTAAATGGACCAAAATATATTACCTATAGTCACCGAAAAAAGGAGAAAAATATATATTTATTTTCAAAATGGAAAGAACTCAATAATGCTGAGCATTGTGTGCACTGTGAACCCCTCCCGATGTTATTTTTGCTCCTTATTTTGTGTAAATAAATCATATTTTCTTATTAATTCTCAGTGGTTTGTGTTTTGGTTTATATTTTGGGGAGAGAGATTATATATTTAATCCCTGTTATCTTGTTACGTTTTGGTTAAACCTCTTTTTGATTAAGGATTTTTAATTTAATTAGTAACAATACAAATAAATGATTATGAGAATAACCAATGGGAATATGTAAATAAATTACTTTATAAAAAGAAAGATCTAGATTTTTTCTTGCAGTTTCATTGTTTTCTGCAGCTATATTCTTAAAATAGGATGAGCTATCTATTTTACTTGTTTGCATTTAGTTTTTGTAACTAGGCTCAGAAAACTTCATATTAAGATCTGTATTTATAGACTTAGATACTGGTTATCAGCTTACAAATAAAAAGTGTTATCGATTATTGGTATCTGCCAAAATTGCTACATTCCCTGTTCTGGCAAATTGTCAACACAGGCTCATTGGTAATATGTGTCCAGGGCTACATTTTGAAAACCACATAGTATGCATTCGGGGCTACGTTTGGCTGCATTTTGTGTGTAAAAAGAATGCTACAGGGCGGTATGATGCTGCCGACAACTTTTTGCTCCTTTTCACACTACCACTGACCACTTACCTCCATATAAACGGCTTTTCCAACATGACCAGTTTGCTTTGTAGCTCGCCATGTACGGCGTCGCACTTGAACTGTGGAGCAGAGTGGACCATGGTAAGAGTCCGGCGAAGGATGCTTCCAGAAACCTGGTAAAACAAAACCAAAAAAAAAAAAAGCTGTGTGAAATAGTGTATACAGTTCTAGTATAATATGTTGAGATGCAAAAACCTCTAAGTGCTATCTGGAATTGTCTACTACAATAAGCATTTTTCTCAGTCTCGTCTTTATGTTCAGTTATTTCATATTAAAAGTGAAGTAAATAACCCATTCTTTTCCATAAAAGTGAAAATACTGAATAAAGACATAGGAGCCTGAGAAAAAGGCTAATATTAGAAGAAAATTTCAGATGGCACTTAGAGGTTTTTGCCTCTGAACTCTTCATATTGACTAACACTTTTTTAATGATTTCACAACAGACATTATCTTGAATGTATGACAAACTGACAATTGAATTTGTTTTACGAATCCTAGCATACTAATATACAATAATATAAATAGGGGTGTCAAAATTAAATTTTATTCACTGCAATTTGGTATCGGTTCAGTAATAGCTCATAAACGATTATTACGTACTGACCATGCGACAACCTCCCGTTCTCCCTCGTGAAGCTAGTACGAAAGTAACTGAAACTGCAATTCATCGAAATTCTGCTAGTCCTGGCTCCATAATAGAGCACATTTCTATTGAGCCCACTGTTAAAATGGCCAACTTTACCGCAGAAAAAAAGGTGTTTACAGCCTGGTACAAAGAATGATTTTGGTTTATATAGCCTAGCTAATATTACCCTTCATGACAACTGTGAGGGGGGTTCATTTTTTTATAACTCATCCGTTTCATTTATATTAAGTTATATTAAGTCTGCATAATTAAGGACGTGGTCACTTGAGTGAAAGCTAGGTCTCGCTGGTTGCCGTCACTTCACCTCAGCTGATTCTGGCTGATTATCCGCTGAACTCGGCACATACATGGTATTTTTGTTTTGTTTTATTTGGCTTTACACAGTCAGTTGCTTTTTGGAATTATTTCTTACAATTATCAGATTATATGGCATGCTGTGTGCACTTAATTGTGCTAACAAACCATTCACGTGGCCTCCTATTATGACTAGATTTCATAAATAGCCTTGCATTTACTAACACTATATTTGAAGTGTTTGAAATAATTTGCATTTTCCTCCAGTAAAAATATGTCATAAGAACAATGTTTAGTGGCTCAATGTATTACAACAGTGTTTTTAAAAGTCTAAACACTTAATTGATATAGTATACAACCAAGCACATGTGGTCAGAACACAAACGAGTCGCAGGTAATGAAGTAATAAGTGTTTCTCCCAAAAAAAAAGCCTGTCTAAGCAAAATGCTAGCAGGCGTCTGAAGCTCCACTCATGCTCTGCCGCTTTGCCCTTATTTGGTAACCCCCGCGGTTGGAGCGATGATGCGTGAACAAAATAGTGCCGGGTAGCTTCTTTTCCGCCCTTCAGAAACCTATGGGTGACATCACAGATACTACGTCCATATCTTTTACTGACGTCATTTATCTCATATGCTCTATATTGCAGTGGCTTTCTATGGCAAGGGAGGTGAGCGCGAGTAATTAAAACATTTCAAACTCAATTTCTCTCTCTCTCTGTGGACCTTTGACCTGCTGGTGTGAGGTAACATTTCCTCTCCTCTTGGCTGTTACAGTGATATTTCTGGATACAGACACGAGCACGTGTCTGCAGAGCGAGTTTTCTCCTCAGTGTCTATAATGGATCAGCTGTGATCGCCACTGCCGTTTATCAGTGTCATTTATCGGTGAACAGTGCCAGAGCGATAGAGTCAATCGCAGCCCTTTCTGTTGAGCATGTGACCAATCATAGGGGTGTAAGAACTCCCTCAACAAGGCTCAGAAAGCGAGCAGGATATTTACATTTGTTCACTTGCTATAAATGCTCATGTTGTTTCGGGCATGTACTTGAGTTTTTAAAGGTACAGTTTATATATCTGACTGTTTGTATTAAAGGACAAAATTCTATTACAAATAGTACATAAATATTATAGGTGGGCATAGATTAATTTTTTTAATCTAGATTAATCTAGATTAATTTCGAAATTAATCTAGATTAATCTAGATTAAAATGGCTCATTTGAATTCTGCCGAAGGCATTCAAAATATGTGTTACCCAAATAATCTGTCTTTGAGAACAGGTTTCTCAAGCCAGGTGGTGCATTAGACAAGGGGCTCATCTCCTGTTTCAAAAATGCATCACAAACTGCTTGAGAAACTGTTCTACTATGATAATTGGTGATGAAAATAAATGATGTTCAATAAGATGTACTTGTGTGTACTGTTTATTCAGTTAAACATCAATGTTGAACTGTAGGCCCACATAAGCTCCAAACAGCGATTTTTTTATTACCTTAATCCATCTAAAGTCATAACTGAACTAAACAGAAATGGAATTAAGATGTGGAGTATGCAGATATTAGTGGCATTATTGAAGTAAACACGGCGGTCTTTAGGACCTTTCGCCATATTTTCTGACAAGATCCACACGCGGCTGTCAGTAAAGGACTGCACACACACACACATCGCGAAATGCGGAAGTTTTTTTTTCTTTTTTTTCTTACCATTTGGCATGCGTTATTAAATTCCATAACATTCTCTCCGTATTTGCGTCTAATACCCCACTTTGTCACGAAGAAATGAATGAAATATCCGTGAGTTAAAATGAAACTGCCGACCTGCAGTTAGAGTCAGGCAGCCTGCTGATTTGATTCAGAAGGGCAGACGGCTCACCGGTCAGGTATCCATCCGCGCTAATAGGTGAAAGTTATCACAGCTTGGGTAAAATAGACCCAGCTCCCAACCTAACTTTGAGAATAGATTAACGGCGATAATTTTTTTATCGCGCGATAAGAGTCTCGCGTTAACGCAGCACGTTAACGCCGATAACGGCCCAGCACTAATAAATATATTTATAAATTTTAATACAAAAATTGTATGGAAAGCATCATCAATGCGCCGTGATCAAGCGGCAACCTCCCGCTCTCCCTCGGGAAGCCAATACGGAAGTAACTAAAACTGCAATTCATCGACTCGCCTTGGGGGGCTGGCTCCATGAAGTCCAAGGGCTTTCTTTCTGCATTGGTAAATTGGCCATTTTTACAGCTGATAAAAACATGTTTACAGCCTGGTACAAACGATGGCTTTGATGCATATAGCTATGATTACCCTTCATGACAACTCTGAGGGGGGTGAATTTTTTTATAACTCATCCGTTTCGTTTTTATTAGGTTATATTAAGTTTGCATAATTAAGGGCGTGGCCACTTGAGTGACAGCTAGCCCTCGCTGCTCGCTGTCTCGTCACCTCAGCTGATTCTGGCTAATTAGCCGCTGAGCTCGGCAAATAAATTGTGTATTTGTTTTGTTTAATGTTTCTTTACACCTTCATTTGCCTTTTGGAATTATTTCCTGCAATTATCAGATGATATGGCATGCTGTGTGGATTTAATTGTGCTTACAAACGGTTCAAGTTGCCTTCATTTCACAGGTGAGGTAATTTATATACTTCTATACCATCTCTATAAATGTATTTGATTTATTTAAGATCATTTATCATTTAAATGTTCTTTAGACCAGTATTGCACTCCAGAATCTGACAGATTGATAAGCTGTAGGCTATAAAACAGTCATCTGAAGCGTTGTCATACAGTGTTAGTGCTGGATTTTATAAACAGCCTTGCATTTACTAACACAGACTATATCTGAAGTGTTTGATAGTAATTCGCGTTTTCCTCCTGTCGAAAAACGTCATAAGAACAAAGTTTAGTGGCTCAATGTGTTACAACAGTGTTTTTAAAAGTCTAAACACTTTATTGATATAGTGTACAACCAAGCACATGTGGTCAGAACACAAACGAGTCACAGGTAATGAAGTATTAAATGTTCTCCCAAAGTAATAAATCTGTTTTAATCCAGGTCTAAGCAAAAGGCTGAGAATCAAGCATGCGTCTGTAGCTCCGCTCACTCTCCGCCTCTTTGCCCTTATTTGGTATGCCGCGTTCGGTGCGATGACGCGCTAACAAAATGGCGACGGTTGGCCGCGCCTACTTGTGGCTTCTTTTGCAGTGTTCAGAAACCTATGGGTGACGTCACGGATACTACGTCCATATCTTTTACAGTCTATGGCCGTGATGCACAGAGATATTGAATTGAAGCAAATCGATGGCATGATAATCGTAACCGAACCGAACCGTGAAACCAGTGGGTTTACACCTCTAAATACTAATATGCTTAAGAGAGTTATTTTGGGGTGTTATAGAGAAAATTATTTCTAAAGGGGACCATCAAAACAAAATGTAACTAAATATTAGTTTTCTCTAAACATGTGGTTAAGTAAATGATTTTAGATGTTGTGTGTAGTTTCATTCTTTTGCCATGCCAACATTTTATAATATGGCATCTTATATAAGATATTACAGCTCAAAATTTTTTCTTAGAACTGAAATTAATTGTGATATAAAAATGATTTCTTTCAGATCATTTGAAACCGAAGACTGGAGTAATCGCTGTTAAAAACTCAAATAAAAAGTATTCAAATAATAAAAAAAAAAAACAGTCATTTTAAATTAAGACTTCTTTGAAAAAAACGTTTAAAAAAACTGTACCGACCACAAACCTTTGAACTGCAGCATTTTAGTACATTTCAGCATGTTCAAAATAATGTAAGCTTTAAGTATGAATACCTACAAAGCCTAATACTTATCTAAATAAGCCTGATGTTGAGTCTGACTGTCATTTTCTATTTTTATACTTTTACAAAATCAGGAACACTTCTCTAAACATGCTCTTTTAGCAAAAAACTCAAAACTCTGAAAGCATGTGGTCAGTAGTACGCATAGCCTCCAGATGAGAGCATTTCTGTGAAATACTGAGGGGGTCGGACATTTCATAACCGACATCCGCCCCACCTGACTAGCAATGTTCCCTTTGACTGCTATTTCCAGCACACTCCCTGACCTCCGTCCAACAGCTGGAAGTTGACTCACCTGCAGTTGAGGGAGGCAGATTTTGGAAGGCAGGTGGGAAGGAGGGAATTCCCAGCAACCTTATAAAGATACAAAACACCAACACCAAAGTTATCGTCTAGCTCACACGGTAAATTCACCTTTGGACAAGGACGAACACAGACGGCAGACATTCCTGAGATTCCTATCCATGCCACTAGATACTGTTCCAGTATCCAAACCCCATATTATTTTTTGCTTGTCTTGGCGAATTCTCTCTAAACACTCTCAAGTATCTTCTGGGATATCTATTTTGTGTTTGTTCACACTGCTGATTTTCATCTGCGCATTTGTATGCAAAGCGCACGTAACAATAGAAGCTCTCATGTGAAAAGGCATATGTGGACCACATGTGCCGCTTTTCAATCACAGCTTGTGATTCTCAACTACTCTCCACTCTCTAATCACTTCCTAAACAAGCTCAAACAGAGATCTGGCTGTTAATGCTATCTAAATATTAGTCTTCTCCTAAACAGGCCGTGCGCTCCAACAAGCTCTTCACATTAGTTGTAAAAAGAAGACGTTTACTGTAAGTCTGTGCCTTGGGTTTTGTAAGCCAGGAGGCCGGAAAGTCAAACACGATGACTATGATGCTGTTTACTCAAAAATAAAAACTGCATTATTATCAACTCACCCTCATGTAGTTCCAGAACCCAAAGTCCTATTTCTGTCTGCAATTATGCATTTCTTGTTTACGAGATACATGTTTTTATGAACAGTTCTTCAAAAATAAAAGAAGAGCAAGTATTCAGTATTCAGAAGTATTCACTCCCTATTAAAATTTTCAATCTTTGCTATATACTGTAGCATCCATTTTAGGGATGGGCGATATGGCCTAAAATCCATATTGCGATATACATTGCAGCCTTTTGCGATAACGATATATATTGTGATATATAAATTATAATAGAACCATTTCAGAACAGGTTACATAGACCCTTAGGAAAGCCAAACTGCTATTTTTTTGTTAAAGAAATAAAGAAACGTTGCATGTCGTTTTGAGAACATTTATTGTGCAAAAGCAAAACTGTAATTAAACAACACAATGTTGCAGATAAATAAACTAAATGTAGTGCCTTTCAGAAAGAAAGACTTTTCTTTTAAGTCCTTGGTTCCTAAATGCCAAGTTGCAGAGAACAAAAAAACTGGTGTTTCGTTAAGGAACTTACACTGTACTGAAAATACTTCCAGTATTAAAAAGTCAAATAAAATTGTGTATTGCAGATACTTTAAATAAAAACATATTTCTAACCTGTAGCCTAAGGTAACACATTTGATTTTAAACATTTTGTTCCCCTAATGAAATTAAAACTGGTGTCTTGATCTGCTCTTTCTCTCTCTCTCCCTCTCTCTCTGTCTCTGTCTGCTGTGGTGTTGGTGCTGCTGAGAGATTGAGACGCACCAGACAAAGTTTGCTTATAAAGTAATGCAAAAATGAATACAATTAATATCGAAAGCGAAAGCTGATTCCAGGGAAAAGAGAATGTATTGTCACCCCAAATAATGAGCTGGATCAGTCTATTTAGTCTTCGCGCTCTTCTCAAAGCTGCTATAAAGGCAGGACAACAGTTCTGTATCCAGCGCGTCTCTGTGGGTCTGCATGCAGAGCATGCGAGTCTGTGGCAGAGGGGTCTCAGTTTCTCGCGAACACAGAACCGGGCCGCCCCAATAATATATCGGCCGCCAGGTAAAATCTGTGTGGGAAGCGCTGTGTGAGAATCTGTGTGACAAACCACGATATGCCATGCATGAGGTTCGCAAGTTGTGCGACACGTCGCCATTCGGTGCCATGCGTTGCTCAGTGCTGTTGTTGAGAGCGTCAGCGTGTGCTACAGTCACAATAGATTTCCAACGTAATACACCATACGTTAGTGTGAAGAGCATGTTGTTTTACCGTGGCCGAGTGAATTAAGTTATCAATCGAGCTTATTAAAAAAGAAAATATGCGAGCGAAATGGTCGCACTGTCGAGCCCTGTCCATGTTTATTCAAGATGATGCGTTGCAGCCGGCTGCAGCTCGTTGCACTTAATTTCGCAGGTAGATTGCGTCATCAAACATGCATTATCGCATGTTATATTAGATTATTATATTAGAATCTCTATCGTAGGCCAATTTTGTATAGTTTATATCGCATATCGTTTATATCGCCGATTACTAAGCCATTTGCTAAAATCATGGAAAGCTTTAGGAAGGGTTCTGGTCCCCTGAAACATCTTCCATTTAAGGATTATGCAGGCTACTGCGCTCTTAGGAACCTTAAGTGCAGCAAACATTTTTTGTAACCTTGGCCAGATCTGTGCCTAGCCACAAATCTGCCTCTGAGCTCTTCAGGCAGTTCCTTTGACCTCATTATTTGTTTGCTCTGACATTCATTGTGAGCTGCAAGGTCTTATATAGACACAGCTGGACTCAAATAAAGATGTACAACTATCTCAAGGATGATCAGAAGAAATAGACAATATATGAGTTTTACAGCAAAGAGTCTGAATATTTAGGGCTCTGTGATATTTCAGTTTTTCTTTTTTTAATAAATGTGCAAAAATGTCAACAATTCTGTGTTTTTCTGTCAATATGGGGTGCTGTGTGTACATTAATTATGGAAAAAATTAACAAATGATTTTAGCAAATGGCTGCAATATAACAAAGAGTGGAAAATTTAAGGGGGTCTGAATACCTTCCGTACCCACTGTACTTTTTATGGTAACACTTGAAGGGGTGCTCATAATCAAATCAAATCAAATCAAATCAAATCACTTTTATTGTCACATCATCAGCAGCACGTGTGCTATGATGAGTGAAAAGCTTAGGTGCTGGCTCCAGACAGTGCAAAATACAGACAGTGTAAATACAACGACAGTGCAAAATACAGACAGTGCGAATACAACGACAGTGCAAAATACAGACAGTGCGAATACAACGACAGTGCAAAATACAGACAGTGCGAATACAACGACAGTGCAAAATACAGACAGTGCGAATACAACGACAGTGCAAAATACAGACAGTGCAAAATACAGACAGTGCAATATACAGACAGTGCAAAAATACAGACAGTGCAGGATACAGACAGTGCAGTATACAACAACATACTCACAAAAAACAAGACAATGTAAAATTGGCAATGTTGACAGCGATACATAGGCAGTATTGTTTTAAGTATGGATTTGTTAAAGTGCAGTGCATGCTACATCTTGACGGTGTGCAGTGCGGGGTATGGAAGAGTTTGTGTGGGGTGTGTTAAGTGTTCATCAGCCTGATAGTCTGAGGGAAGAAACTTTCCTTCAGTCGGCTGGTGCGTGACCGGATGCTGCGGAACCTTCTGCCTGAGGGTAGCAGAGAGACTGTAGTCATAAGACTGTAATGACATATTTCTAATCATGTCATGAATATGTAGGAGATTTATTAATTCATTGGCTCAATTGTGTCAAGTTATCATGACAAAGACAAAGATTATAAAGATGACTTTGTTTTGGATCACTGTTATCTTTGACTAATATTTCAAGAGTTCACACTTAGATATTGTTTGACGATATTAGCAGGTTTGGCATTCTGTACCAGGAGAGAGCTTTGAGCTCGGAGATAATTAAGCCCAGGGCTCCCGTCTGGTCAATTAGCATATAAGGGGGTAAGACATCAGGTAGTTCTCAAGAGCTCCCCTGGGGGGAAAAAAGGAAAAGAGGAGATGGGGTGGAAGGAGGGATTCTTCCAAACGAAGAGAAGGCAATAAGGTGAAATTGGTCTATTTATTGTAGGCTTGGCTCAATGTGCTCCCCTTGAAAATAGTTTCTAAAATTTCACTTAAATTTGTTTGATGATCTGAAACATTAAAGTGTGACAAACATGCAAAAAAATGAAATTAGTAAGGGAGCAAACACTTTTCCACACCACTGTACATCACAACCTGTCTTTGTCTTGATAATTTGACATTAGCAAGACAACAGGTCATAAATCTGTCATAAACATGATTGTCATGAGACCATTATAATTGTATCAGGAATTATAACAGCTTCATTAACCTCCTAGGGCCCGGGTGTCCACATACGTGGACAGCACATTTTTAGCTCTTAAGTGGCTATTTAAAATACTTTGAATGTTTTATATTTTGTCACAGACATACAGTGTCATCCTGCAACTGTTTTGCAGCATATGAAATGTCCCAAACCCTATTTTTAACTGCCCAAAATGGGAAAAAAAAATCGTTTTTACTCTCTGACAGTCAAAGCAAGTTAAAAAAAAAATTATATGTTATATATGCATAAAAGAAAATTCGGGAACATGTTTTATGTAAATTGGGACCACGAGTCCACATATATGGACATCATTTTTCTCTAAAAGTACATCATATCAAAGGATAATACTTAGATTTTTATTCAAATTAGGTTCCAATAAGCCCAAATAGCAAAGAGAAATAAAAAATGCATGTAAAAAACACCTTGGGCCTTAAGAGGTCATTAAATACTAATGATTCTGTTGTAAAATTATTGAACAGTGTACTGACACGTTTATTGACAAATTCAGTTTGTTCTACTGAAAAAAAGATATCTCAAAGATTTCTCATAAAGTCATCTCAAACAATGCCATTGTCACGCTGGTATACAAGGAAGACAGAAATGGTTATCTTTTCATTAGGTTTATTCAACGTAAGTAACAAGGGGATATCACACAGTGCAGGGCAATGGAAGATCATCCGAGGAACACCTCACAAGTCTTCGCCTGGTAAACCTGGCGAGAGTCAAGCATGGGTTAACAACCCAAAACCTCCGTTGGTGGTAGTGGGCACAAAGTGCATGTAGGTGAATACAGATCTTCGGATATGGTAGGATAATCAAGACACTTCCCTTTATCAGTGTGATGGTTATGAAGACTCAGAAGGAACATCCATGGAAGAAGAGAAGACGAGGGAGCTTGGATGAAGACAACCATGAGACTTCAATCCCGGATGAAGAGTGAACGGAGAAGGTGAGTGTTTATAGTGTCCTGGCTGATTAGGAACAGGTGCAGATGGTTAATAGTCAGGGGAAGGTTCTCGTGATTGGATGGGACTGGTGTGAGATGGTGAGACTGGATTGGGTGAGTGGGAACGAGCCGGGGATGTTACAGCCATATTTATTATTTATTTTGCTTAATGACAGTTGTCATAAACATGCATAAAATCTCCCTCATATATTTATAATGTGTTGTGCCATGATTATAAAGGTGCCATAAATACCCCTTTAAATAAAGTGTTACCAATTTTACTAAATATATCCTAAAAATTAAAAAAAAAAAAAAAAAAAAAACAGGATCATGCACTTGGAATGACATGTTTTTATTTTTTCCCTGAACTGTTAAAAATCACAGCAGAATTCGTTAAGCCTAAAATATTTCCTGTGAGATTTCTGAAATCAGCTTTGGTTGTTCTGACTGTGTAACACACTTCCTTGCATAGCTAGAGTAGGATATTTAAAGACTTTGGGTATGAATGGCATGTTCAAATGCCATTATGTACATAGCAGTCTGAAAAACAACACTTAGGCCGTACTCACACTATGTACAGATGCCTTGAATCGGGCCAAAGCACGCTTGTCCCCTCTCCCGTCTCCCCCGACGGCCCGCACTCACATTACATTCGGGCCTGGGCGCGCTTCCGTCATCAATGACGCGCTGCTCAGTAAGCGCTCTCGCTCAGCACAGTGGAGATTTCTTTAGTTATATCGTTTAAGTCATTTGATATGCGGTGACACGCAGTCTAATATTTCACCGAACAGATCAGCCACTTTTGACGCTCATAAACAATCATAAAGTCCTCGTGCTGCAGGAATTAGGAAGTTTGCTGAAGGTGCAGTTGACGTGCAGTGAGGGGTTTGCGTCTTTAATAATCTACGACAGTTTGCGTTCATTGAACAGTAATAATGATTAATTAATCCATATGAAACAGTCCCGTAAAAGTCACGTCTCGCTTTCAGTTTCGGGCTCAAGCACGCTTGCACTCACACTGTAAGTGTACCGCGCCTGAGCCCAAGTGAACCGCGCTCTGGCCCACCTCTTCCAACCGGGCCAGGGCCACCCAAGTGTACCGTGCCTGAGCCCGATTCAGAGCACTCACACTTCTCAAACGATCCGGGAAACGGGCCTAGGCACGGTTCGGATAGCATAGTGTGATTAAGCCCTTAGTGACCAGGACTTGTAAAAATCACGGCAGTTAGCACAATAGCAACAACAATTCTTCCTTTAATTCATTAGAAAGCAAGTACAAGACATTTGCACAAACAACTGATCTGAACTTACTGATGAGTCTTGGCTCTACATTGTCTTGATAACAGTGTTTGAACTCTCTTTATTTCATGAAGGGCTTATTTAGACTGCACAAAAGAAATGGAACATGTCATTAAAAAGTTCTGTCACTCACATGCATTTACCTGCATAAAGGAGAAGCAAACCAACAACACAACCAAAAAACCACAACAAACCAAAACACAACCACTTTTTTGTCCTCAGCCTATGTAAGACACCTCTAATACATGGTTTAAGGGCCATGGTATCCCTGCTGTGCTTAACCGGCCAGCAAACTCACCTGACCTAAAACTCACAGAGAATCTACGGAGTATTGTGAAGATACAAGAGTTATCTTAGAATAAGTGTGACACTAGCTGGGGTCTTCATCTTTTTGCATTTACAATTGATCCTTGCGTTTTGTTCTTTATTCAATTATTTAAGCTACTATTAGTATTATTTTTTATTTATTATACAAAATTAGGTTTCATACCGGTCAAAATGTGTGGAGTTTGCATGTTCTCCCTGCGTTTGCGTGGGTTTCCTGCGGGTGCTCCGGTGTCCCCCACAGTCCAAAGACATGTGGTACAGGTGAATTGGGTAGGCTAAATTGTCTGTAGTGTATGAGTGTGAATGAGTGTGTGTGGATGTTTCCCAGAGATGGGTTGCAGCTGGAAGGGCATCCGCTGCGTAAAAACATGCTGGATAAGTTGGTGGTTCATTCTGCTGTGGCGACCCCGGATTAATAAAGGGACTAAGCCAAAAAGAAAATGAATGAATGAATGAATACCGGTCAAAAAATTGTTTTCCTTATAAGGCCTGTAAGAAATTAGTAGAGAGTACATTTTTGTCTATAATTGATTATGGTGATCATCTATATATGCATGCAGCCGCTACTCAAAAAACTAGATTCTGTTTATCATGCAGCAATACACTTTGTCACAGGCGCAGACTCACGGACGCATCACTGTAATTTTGATTCCTTAGATTGGTAATCTTTATTTCAAAAAAGAAAATTACATTTATACTTATTTACTTTAAAGGCTCTCTCAGGTAAACTACCATCCTATCTTTCTAATTTGCAAACATTTCACATAAATAACCAATGCACTAGATCTGGTTCCTGTATTCGTTTAACAGTATCAAGGGTATTGTCAGAACTTGGCAAACATGCTTTTTCCTTTTATGCTCCTAGGGCTTGGAATGACCTGCAAAATCAGCTGAATCTTGACACACTTCCGACTCTTGAGTACTTTTAAACATCTTCTACAATGCCTTAAAGGATACCTGTAATTGTTTTTTATGATCTGACCTCCTTACAAATGGTGATTTTGTATTTTTGTGGTATTGTTTTTTGTGATTTTTATGTGAATCTTTATGTGCTGCCTGCCGTCTTGACCAGGTCTCACTGGAAGAAGAGACAGTACTGTCACAATGTGACCTCCTGGCTAAATAAAGGAAATAATAATAATAATAATAATAATAATAATAATAATAATAATAATAATAATAATAATAATAATAATAATAATAATAATAATAATTAAATATTTCTTTAGAGTGACTTTAAATATTCTGTCCAGGGGCTTCTGATAAAAAATAGACTTTAGCTAATTCTGCTATAAAGAAATGTTTTATTAATACAAATAAAATAAAATAATAATATTGTTCTGCTAAACTGTAAAATCCAACGGTCAACTTTATTAAATGAAATGAGTGTAGTTAACTCAAAATTGACTGAAAGTTAATTCTACTCATTTGAAAAGAGTTTTGAACTTTTTGAAGTTAATTAAATACCTCATTACTTTAACTTAAATGGAGTAAGTTCACAGTACTCATATAGATTAGTTTTTTTTAACTCAAATGGTTTGTAACAGACGATTTCTCCAAACGGTTTCAGTTGCCTTAACTTATTAGATTTTACAGTACTCAGTTGGTTCTCTTCATTTATTGGGTTTTACTGTGCTCAAATTGCTTTGTTTACTCAAATGAAGTTCACAATACTCATTATTAGCTTTTAAACTTATATAGTTTGTTGCAATTGGTTTCCTCAAACAGTTTGAGTTACCTTAACTTTTTGGGTTTTACAGTGTAAGTATAGTGGAAAAATGTAGTTGATTTAAGGGAGCCATGAGACTGACCACCAAGAGGACAAAGTGAGCAGATATTGAAGGATGACCCTTGCATTCAACGTAAATCGGGTAAGAACCAGGAACAAGACAGCTATTTCTCCCACAAATATGCCCAGATGGTGCACATGTGCATGTGTTGTGCTTCTTGATTAAGTGTCCAACCAGAAACGCTTTGGAACTGTCCGAGGTATTTTATTGCCCAGTGACAAAATCTAAGTAAAAATTACAGATGTTAAAAACCAAAGAGGAAATTGTTAATATGTGCAGGAATTTTATACAATGGAATTTTATTGTCAAAAGTTATTAGGTGCTTGCATAAAACAGGGCTCTCTGCAGGCTCCTCGGATTAAGTACACACGATTATTTCTAGTGTTATTAAACAATTGGATTTTATAAGCCAACGAGTGCCACAGTGTATTTCCTAATCATTTTATAAAATAAAAGCTTCATTCAGTCATGGGAGTTCGTAGTCATTGCATCATAGCACTTGTGATATGTTTTTACTTAACTTTTAGTTGATATTAAACAGAGGTTTTTTGAAGGAACTCTTTTTTTACCTTATAGCAACTGCTTCTCAAAGATTTATATTACATTGCATATAAATATTTCTATTTAACTGAAAATAACATCCCTATAAAATCAAAATGAAAGATTCTAGGATTTTAATGTGAAAACATTTACTTTCTACCTTCTTTAAACTAGTATGGTCCTGATCAATGGCAAAATGTGCATTTAGAAGATACAGTATGTGCATTAAAAACTGCAGTCTTTCTTTTATGATAATATACACTCACTGGCCACTTTATTAGGTACACCTGTCCAACTGCTCGTTAACGCAAATTTCTAATCAGCCAATGCCATGGCAGCAACTCAATGCATTTAGGCATGTAGACATGGTCAAGACAATTTGCTGCAGTTCAAACCGAGCATCAGAATGGGGAAGAAAGATGATTTAAGTGACTTTGAACGTGCCATGGTTGTTGGTGCCAGACGGGCTGGTCTGAGTATTTCAGAAACTGCTTATCTACTGGGATTTTTACACAAACATCTCTAGGGTTTACAGAGAATGGTCTGTAAAAAAGAGAAAATATCCAGTGAGCGGCAGTTCTAGGGTCGCAAAGGTCTTGTTGATGCCAGAGGTCAGAAGAGACACAGGCTGGTTTGAGCTGATAGAAAGGCAACAGTAACTCAAATAACCACTTGTTACAACCGTAGAAGCATCTCTGAATGCACAACACGTCCAACCTTGAGGCAGATGGGCTAAAGCTGAAGACCACACCGGGTGACATTCCTGTCAGCTAAGAACAGGAAACTGAGGCTACAATTCTTACAGTCTCACCAAAATTGGACAATAGAAGATTGGAAAAACGTTGCCTGTTCTGATGAGTCTGGATTTCTGCTGTGAGATTCAGATGGTATAGGGTCAGAATTTGGCATCAACTACATGAAAGCATGGATCCATCCAGCCTTGTATCAATTGTTCAGGCTGGTGGTGGTGGTGTAATGGTGTGGGGGATATTTTCTTGGTACACTTTGGGCCCATTAGTACCAATTGAGCATTGTGTCAACGCCACAGCCTACCTGAGTATTGTAGCAGACCATGTCCATCCCTTTATGACCACAGTGTACCCATCTTCTGATAGCTACTTTCAGCAGGATAACGCACCATGTTATGAAGTGCGAATCATCTCAGACTGGTTTCTTGAACATGACAATGAGTTCACTGTACTCAAATGGCCTCCACAGTCACCAGAACTCAATCCAATAGAGCACCTTTGGGATGTGGTGGAACAGGAGATTGGCATCATGGATGTGCAGCTAACAAATCTGCAGCAACTGCCTGATGCTATGATGTCAATATGGACCAAAATCTCTGAGGAATATTTCCAGTACCTTGTTGAATCTATGCCACAAAGGATTAGGGCAGTTCTAAAAGCAAAAGGGGGTCTAACCCAGTACTAGTAAGGCGTAACTAATAAAGTGGACGGTGAGTGTAAATATCAATAGATAATACTTATGTTTATAAGTATCAATTCTCAATATTAACTACTGGATTATTAGTTGGTTATATTATTTAGATATTTGATAGATGGTCTTATTCTACATCCCTAATCCTACTCAATACCTAAACCTATCTGCTACCTTAATAACTACGAATAAAATGCAAATTAGGAGTTTATTGAGCTAAAAGTCATAGTTAATGTTGACTAATATCGAGAATTGCACCTTAAAATAAAGTGACCGCTCAATGATTTTGATGACATCACTCAGCTTCACGTCCGATTTCCTGTCCAATCAAATGTTCTCTAGAATGACATGAAGGTGTGAGTGACAGAATGTGAGTATTGTTGTTGTTTACAAAAATATTGTTAATTCTTTTCTTATCATATCTTGAACTAGATTTTATTCAGCACCATGATCATGAACAAGATATTCTGGCTTAAACAAACTCTCATGAATTTAGGTGTCAAAGATTGCAAGTAAAGCACAGACCTTGACTGCTTTTGTCCCTGGAAACCCAAGCAAACATGACCTCTGTGACTCCGCACACTGCGGGAGAGAAGGAAAGGGCCCGTTGTCCATTTATGACTCCATTAAGGGTCCTGGAAAACGTCCAGATTTCCATATAAAGTGATAATTTGGCCTGTTTCCCTTGCTCCTGCAGGCAAGAAAATGAAACTAATTTGTGGCTAAAGAGAGGTTTATGGAACAGTCTCAATTTGTTACAGCAGTGGCAAGTCTGCGATTACAGCCAGGATAGACAATGTGATTATGTAATCCAGAAATCATGCCAGCCAATCATTCCTTAAACCACAAGAAAAAAAAGATAAGCAGATCAAAAGAGTTTTATAACAGGCAAACACATCTTAAAGTGCTAAAAAGAAGTACAAATCCACAAAAAAAATGCAAGTATAATGAGCAACATGCCCAACAATATATCAGCTGTCTCATGTGGTCTCTTTATGTAAGGGCTGTGTTTTTTGTCTTGTTTGTTTTCCTGGGGAAAAGAGGCAGAAGTATTTCTAACTAGATATCACTTAGACACAAGATCATATGCTGGTTTTGTTATCACTTGGCAACAAAACACTTGCAAAAGTTTGGCCATTACAAACAATATAGTTAGAAGGACAGAAGCTTATCTGGTCATAGTCTTCCTTACGCAGTTTTTTTATAGCTAATCTAGGCCCTGTGTGGGTTTTTATCATGACACCCTGCATTATGTCACATCATGTTTACATAATAATCACTTAGCCATTCTGAAATATTTACTGCTGGATTGTAGAACTGAGTTACTTCCAGCATTTTAATAGCATATCAAGAAGATCTGCTTAGAGCATTATCCTTCAGACCAAAAGTATCCAGACGTCTACACTGAAAATCCATTCTCAAATGTAATTTAATCTCATAAGTAAATGAAGTGATAAAATGTGGCCGGCGTGTAATTCTACAAATGAGTGTGTCGAAGAAATAAGTGATGCGCAGCGGCGAATGCGATGAAATACCGCAGTGCGAATACAGACTTATTATTTGGGATGAGCGTGATAATGGGTCCTTGGGTACACTGTGTGACTGGAGGCATGAGGATATGGGAAAAAAGCCAAGATTATGTGCTTGGCAAGG
The DNA here is from genome assembly GCA_903798195.1 of Danio kyathit. Classification (NCBI taxonomy): domain Eukaryota; kingdom Metazoa; phylum Chordata; class Actinopteri; order Cypriniformes; family Danionidae; genus Danio; species Danio kyathit. The sequence goes on along the minus strand of LR812538.1, from coordinate 32,625,303 downwards.
TCAGATTACAAGCAGCAGAAATAATGCCGTAATAGCCTCGGTCAAGAATTACTACAGTCGTAAAAAAAGACTAATTTATTGCTGCTTTGTGTTGTTAAATGAGATGCATTCCACTGATTGGTTTCCTAGCAAGGTCAAAGAAATGCTAAAGATGAACACTGAAGGCACACAAACTAGTTTGCGCCTCAGCATGTTTACTAGAACATGTTTACGAGATCGAGTTTTATTTTTTAGCATAAATCTATATTAATAATTTTAATATTATATGTGAATTGATATGGACCACAAAACCAGAAATACTGTAAATGCACATTTTGGGAAATGAAGACATATGCATTGTATAAAAGCTGAATAAATAAGCTTTTAACTGATGTTTGGTTTGTTAGGACAGGGTAATATTTGGATGATGTGTAGAAATCTGTATCTGAGGGTTCAAAAAATCTAAATATTAAGAAAAATCATATTTAAAGCACATAAAAATCAAATTTTTACTAATCAAAAATTATGTTTTGATATATTTACACGTTGAGTTATTTATTTAACCCAAAAGCTAAGTTAAAAATGGTGCTTTGTTGGGTTATTTTTTAACCTTTATTGGGTTATTTATTAATAACTCAACCAGTTGGGGTAAATATTTGGTGCTTTATTGGATTACTTTTAACATTTATTGGGTTATTTATTTAATAACTCAACCAGTTAGATTTAGAATTTAGAATTTCAACAGTCAACTGATTTAACTGACAGAACAGCTGTATTATTATGCAAAAGTAATGTTGTTTTTGCATTATAAAGTTAATTTAAGCTCTAACGCAATAATATTATTTTTTAAATCAAATTACTTCTCTGTGTCGTGTTTTTATTTTTGTTCCACCAGCACTCTTAATTATTGATGATACAAGCACACACTTCATAGCCGATCTATATTAAACAAATAAAAATGCTTAAGTGTCTGGAACTTTAAATGTAATGGAAATAAAGCATTTTCAATATTTTTGAAAACTGTATGTTATTTATTTACACAGCCATAATTATAAAAATAATATGAGTACTAGTAATAGTAGCAATAGTAATACCAGAATGAAAAAAAATAACATTTAATTAAAATAACCCAATGCATTGGGTTAAATTTTATAACACAATGCATTGGATTAAAATAACCCATAGTTGAGAAGGTGCTGTAATGACCTATAGTTGGGTTATATGTTGGGGTATTTTAACCCAAGTATTTTACAGTTTTTCTCAGTGGCTTTGGCGCATTTCTCACAACACTATTTACATTTGCACAACATTTAATGCATTTCTCAAAACACTCAGTCATTAGTGCGCATCACAGTAGCAGTTTCTCATTCCTTCCAACAAATTGCAAATGCTTTTGGACATGCATCAATTGCTTTCATACAACTCTCTGCTATTTATAACTATCATTTGTCATGTCAGTCAAAATTAACTAAACTTGTAAATGCTGAATAGTCATTCCATATAAACCTAATAGTCCTCATTTCATTACTTAAGTCCTTAAATACAAAAATGTTGAACTACAGTAGTTGTCAAAATCTGTCAAGCCAATTTTCATAATCACTTTCATATGCTTTTTGGAACTATCTGGCTATCAAATATCCTATCCCAACCTTTTGTAAAGCTGCTTTGGAATGATACTGTGGTGAAAAGCGCTATACAAATAAACTTGAATTGAATTGAATGCAATATATATGTAAAAATATCACATATCATCAAAAATATCACAACACTCAAGGCAGCTCAACAAGGTATTGCCAACTTAGACAGGAGTGATTTATTTTTAGGATACAGAGGCGTACACATTCCCGGAAGAAAATGCAGGACAACCATCAAGGTATTTGTTTTTACTGATCTTTTCTGTGGACCCCCTGGTTCCTAGCAACATTTCTCTGGCCTCCAGTTTAAAAAGCTCTACTAGAACATTCATGGGTGGTTAGTTGTCTAAACTCAGCAGAGAACAATGCGCTTCACATTGAACTTTGTGCTCATTATGCTCTGTAGTCTGACTTGAAATAATAGGTTAAGAGTGTTTTTTCTCTCTGTCATTTTTGAGATACGTGGATGGTCATCTGCTTTATGTGCGGCATTTTTGAAGGCAAGAGACATGTTTGTTTTTTGTACAAAAGATCAATTAAGTGAATGAAAACAAGATCCAGCTGAGTGCACAGCTGAAAAGGGACCCGGTGAAGCTTGCCAATGACATCCACTGGGAATGAACCATTAGACACACAATGCGTGAATGCATTTATGTGCCACAGTGTGATGAATTAGAAAAGGCTGCTAAAAGCTAGTATGACTATGACACCAAAGCACAAAAAGACTGGATTCTTCATAATTATTTGCACATTTTGTCTCTCCAAGGGTGCCCTTGTAATGATTGCATACAATTGTACACGCAGGGAAGACTTCACACAAAATAACCACATGTAATCAATAAAACACATAGCAAAATCAGGGTTTTAATTATGTTAAAGATCAGTCACGGACAAATCAAATCATCTGCTTCAGCTCAGCCGCTAATCAAATAAACAGTATATTTTGATGATAAACCATCTGTCTTTTTTCCATTCATGCGGGTTAAATTCCAATTCTCATCTCATAATCAGGCATTTAATGTTATTGAATAAATGTATGTGTCATCCGTTTCATATTTGCTGCAGAGGTCATTTATGATTACAGAGGTCATCTGTAATTAAATAGGAAATTTCCACAGGATTTTCCATGAATTACAAAACAAAGTACTTGATTATGATGAAGCAACAAACAAAGAAATGAGTGAAACTTTGTAGAATGCCTTATACAACAAACATTGTAAAAATGCTGGGTTTTACACAATTCCTTGATGTTGTCACAACACAAATCGATTAAGTTAACTTAAATGATTTTACAAATTTAAGTGGATTGGACATAAAACAATTAAGTTGTGCCAAAAAACACAAGAATTCCCAGCAAAAAATGTTGTGTTTAATAGACGTCTAATAGACATCTAAACGTAGACAGCTTGGCTAAAACAAGGCTAAACTTGGGCTGTCAGTGAAAATCTTATAAACATCTAAGACTAGCCCAAAACTAGTCGTCAAATAGACTTTATATGTGTAGTCATTCATTTCTGTTTATTTGATGACTAGTCTAGTTTTGGCCTATTCTTAGACGTCTAGATTTTCACTGACTGCCCAAATTTAGCCTTGTTTTAACTAAGACAACTATGTTTAGGTGTCTATTAGACATCTATTAGACATCTTTTAAAAACAAAAGAAATGCTGGGTTGTGTTGTTGCAACTCATTTAAAGTCAGTAGTTTGAGTAGTTTTAAGTGACTGAATTGAGTGAGGACATGAATGACAAAAGTACACTGTAAAAGGCAATTAGCTGAAAAAGTGAATAGATCCATTGCCTTCAAATTATTAAGTTATTAAGCTATGTGCATATTATAAAAATTAAGTTAAGTGAACTCAACACTTCTAATTTACAACAGAAATACTTAATTTTTTTATGCAAATAGAGCTTGTCATTTTTACAGAAATGGGTTTACTCACTATTTAAAGTAATCACTAATGTGAAAAAATTATATCAACAGGTGTAAAAAAATAAATAAAAATTATTTAAACTTTTTTTTTTAGTTTGTTGCTGCAATTCCAATCACTTATTTTTGTACTTGCCATTTTGTGTGTTTTTTTTTTGGTCAAATAAGTTTGATTTGGTCAATGAATAGAGTTCCAGGAGTAATTTTCTGATATGCATAAACTTACGAAAACAAACAAGAAAAAAAACACCAAGCCTGTAAGTATACAATACAGTGATAATCAAAACAACTTTTTATTTGCAATACACTGCTTTGGAGAAAATACTTTCTGGTAAGACTTTATTTTGATGGTCCCTATTGCACATTTTGTTGACTAAAAGTTGCATTGCAACTACTGTACATGCCAATTAATTCCCATGAGAGTATTAGTAGGCTGTCTGCTTAATATCTGTTGATACTGCTCCTTCAACAGACATTTAACTGACTGAATACTACTTTATTGCAAGTACATGTCAACTTAAACTACCCCTAATCCCAACCTAACAGTCTATTTATAATCTAATGAGAATTAGATGGAATGTAGATGCAAAGAAACTTAAATTCAAAAAATTCATTAAAGGGACCATCAAAATCAAGTGATGCTGAATTTCCCATGAAGTGACAGAAGGGCCCCAAATCTTGTGAAATTGTCTAATGTTATAAAAAAAAAAAATTATTAAAAAAAGAAATTTCATAATTTTCCATTAACTTTTTTTTTCCTTTTAAGAAATATTTAATTAAATGAAAAAGTAATTAAATGTTTAATGTTTAATTATTTGGTGTTTATTACTATGACCCCGTTGACACAGTTTGCCTGACCTAAATAAATAGAGGAATGCGTGAATAGATATAGTTTTGTTAAGAATGCCAGTGGAGTAAATGATCTCAAGAGTCATTGACAGGGGTCATTAGAGCGACAAGACCTGCTGTCAGTGAAATCTTCTGGGTGACAATATTGAACTCATTGAGCAAAAGGCTTTTCAAATAGATTTTAGTATTCTCCATTTGCTGCAGACAAAGCCTTTGGATCCTTGGTTGCAATTGTATATCCAAAAGCTCAGTTCAAACATGCAGTCTTTCATAAGATGCAGATGTAAGCATGAGAATAGTGTGCTGGGATTATTCACTGAGACCGATGCCTATTTTGGATTAAATCTTCAGGAAGACCCCTCATGGACAGACACAATGCTCCAGCTGTGCTCTCGCTCTCAAAGGGTGGGACCACTTTTTTTCATCAAAACGTCTTTAATAAAGCTGATGAAAGCTCGGCTGCCCCAAGAATCAACATGTTGAAGGATGCATGCCTTTAGGGGGTGAAAAAAATGCTATATCCTTGGTGAAGACATGAATATATTCACCACAACTCAATTGTCTGTTGCTGTGTAGAGACGACGCTCAATGTCCAAAAAACAACAGTTTGAGCTAAACCTGTCGTGACAGCACATGTGCTTTAAAATTGTTTTCTCACGCATTATTCATTACACCCCTTCCCACAGCTCATCGTTTCCTCTCAGATGCAGCAGGAAGGATAAAAGAAAAAGATAGTTTGACAGGGAAAAACCGCAAGCGAGACAACATTACTCAGCATGAGGGTGTTATTCTTCTGAATCTTTTATCTTTTCTGAGCTCGGGCAGATGTTCAAAAAGTGAGTTTTATGGCACAGTGAGTTTGTTTGTGCAGTCACATGTATATGCACATAGTAGTATTTAGGTGTATAATCCAAATTGGATTTTTTTTTTTACATAATCCATGATTTAAGCTTAATTTAATCTGGATTCACAATTGAATTCAGAAACAAATTAAATGATATGCATAGCCATATTTGTATTTGGTGATTCGTAAATGATATCAGGTAATGGGATGTACTAATGGATTATTTAATTTTGTATACTGATGGGAAACAACATATAGACTGATGTTTAGTATTAATGACAAAACAAAAATAATGACCTTATTCTTTCACGAAAGAGCCGACACAGTCGTTCAAACATTATTGGCAGGATGCCATTGATTTTTAGCCATAAAAAAGCTTGTTAGGCTTCTTAATGTTGTAGACTAGTTTTTTTTTTTTATATTATTTTTATGTATAGTCATAAACACTTGTCGTCAGAGGAAATAGTATGACGTTTATTGCCGTTCGTAATTCCTAGTTATTTTCTCCATAGGCTAATGAATCAGAATTCCTAAAACAATCCTATACAGTTGAAACTAGAAGTTTACATACACTCTAAAAATAGGAACATAACCATTTTTTTTTTTAAATGTCTGATGGTAAATCATACTAAATGTTTACAACAGTATTTTAGGTCTGTTTGGATTACCTAAATAATATACATTTGCTAAATGCCAGAATAATGAGAGTTTTTTTTTTTTTTTTTGAGAATTGTTCATTAATTTCTAGACAGTCAAAAGTTTACATTTACTTCCTTGGCATTATTTAGCTTTGCTTTTAAACTGTATAACTTTGGTCAAATGTTTTGGGTATCCTTCCATAAGCTTCTCACAATAGTTTGAAGGAATTTTGGCCCATTTCTCCTGACAGAATTGGTGTAACTGAGTCAGATTTGTAGGCTGTCCTGCTCGCACAAGCTTTTTCAACTCTGCCCACAGAGTTCTTTTATCTAGAATTGAGACCAGGGCTTTGTGATGGCCACTCCAAAACATTCACTCTGTTGTCCTTAAAGCACATTTTAACAAATTTGGCAGCATACTTAGGGTCATGGTCTGTTTGGAAGACCCATTTGTGGCCAAGTTTTAATTTCCTGGCTGATGTCTTGAGATCCTGAGACCAGTCCCTCCTGCAGCAAAACAGCCCCACAACATGATGCTTCCGCCCCCATACTTTACAGTTGGGATGGTGTTCCTAGGCTTGTAAGATTTCGCCTTTGTCCTCCAGATGTAACACTGGTTATTATGGCCAAACAGTTCAATCTTAGTTCCATCAGACTACAAGACATGTCTCCAAAATTATTCTTTTTCCCAGTGTAATTTAGCGAATTGTAATCTAGATTTTTTGTTGATTCTGGCTTGTTGATTTTTTCCATGTTGTCACACAAGGAAGCAGTGTGTTTGAGGTTTTCCTTAAATAATTTTCTATAGTTGTGCCTCCAATTAACTCAAATGTTGTCAATTAGCCAAACAGAAACTTCCAAAACCTTGACACCATCATCTGAGCTTTTCAGAGGCATAATAATCTTATTGTATGTAAACTTGACTTTCAAGAAAAGTTATAACAATTTCTCAAAAAATATCTCTCTCGTTATTCTGCTATTAAGCATAACAGAAACGAATTTGATAATCCTAACTTACCTAAAAGAGAAAAAGTTTAGTCACATTAACATCTGACTTTTTTTTTAAATGGTTATGTGCCTTTTTATACAGTCTATGTAAACTTCTTGTTAAAACTGTAAGTGCTTACATCTGCATTGCAGAATCAGGTCAATACTGTATATATGGCGGGGAAAATAAGTATTGAACACATCACCATTTTTCTCAGACTTTTCCTCTGATGTTGGCAACAACCAAATTAATCCATATATGCAAAGAAAATCTCATTAGTTTACAAATTAAGTTACGCATATTAAAATGAAATTACTCAGGGGAAAAACATTGAACACATGAAGAAAGGAAGGTGTAGAAAGGCAGTGAAAGCTCAGACAGCAGTTGAAATCTCTCAGTATTTCTTCAGCAACTCTGCTCTTCCTCATTATAAATTATTATTAGCTCCTTCAGTCCAACATCTACATCATCAGGATGATGAAGATGAAACCAGAGTGGACATTTCAGCCAGACAATAATCCAAAACACAGCCAAGGAAACTCTCAAATGCTTTACAGAGAAAGAAAATCAAGCTGTAGAATATACCCCAGCCAATTACCTGACTTGAATCCAATATAAAATACAAATTAAAATCAGATTTGATAGACAAGACCCACAGAACCATCAAACGTTTTACACTCTGTTAAGGTCTGTGAAAATAAAATTACATCTTAGCAATGCATGTGACGTCATTGTCCATATGAGAGGCGTCTTTAAGCTGCCACCATTAAAAAAAGCATTTTATATAAAGTATTAAATACGTTTCAGTAGTTCAGTACTTTCTGCTAGTGCCCTTTTTATGTATGTATTGTTTGGGTTTTTACCAAAATCTGGTTTAATTCCACGTCAATGGCTCCTTTAGAAAATTATTTCTAGGAAAAAACATGACATGTTCAATACTTATTTTCCCTGCTGTAAGTTCATATCATATAGAATCATATAGAGTCTTGATACAGTGACTATAGAAAAAACAAAGAAAAAATTGTTCAGTCTCCATGATGAATGTAAAAAGGCCCATTATCTATTGTCAGAGAGTTGTAGCTCTCTGAGCTGGTCAGAATGGTGAAATGCATGACCAACACTAGCAAATGTGAAATGTTCATGTAAGTTTCCTTTTGAAATAGGACAAGATTTTGCCTGCAAAACTTTGCAGAACTATGGTAAATGTGACCACACCTAATAAAAAATGTATGATCCACAGGAATTATGGGATTGACAAAGCACAGAGAGTGTTCAAAATTTGAGAAATGCTCTACTTTACAAACATTCAAGGTGAAAAATGCTTTCAGGAGGAAATTGCTGTGAGATTCAGCTGGTAATGATTGTCACGGGCATTTTAAAATCAGATGATGGACCCTTTTTTGCATTTTCAGGGTCCTCGTAATCAATGCCATAGTCATAGTTTTCGAAATGTCTATAGTATTAAAATGATTTTTCCATCATTTTATAGTAATGTCTATAGTATTAAAACGATTTTTGGCCCAGTAGCAAAATAAAAAGTCCACTTTTTTATTTCTGTAACTTTTCAAAACAATAAAATATTGAGAGACTGATTATGTTGGTCAGAAATAAAAGAAATTAAAGGTTTCTGCAATTTTGTGTCAGGTAAATGTTATAAACGTACATTGCATCTTCTAAAATATATGTAAACAATTTTACAGTAATATTTACAATGGAAAATTCATTATCGTCTATGAAGAAGCTCCATTGTGTACATTTATTTATTTTCCTTTGGCTTAGTCCCTTATTTATCAGGGGTCGCACAGTGGAATGAACCGCCAACTTATCAAGCATATGTTTTATGCAGCGGATGCCCTTCCAGCCGCAATCCATCACTAGGAAACACCCATACACTCTCACATACAAAAACATACACTACAGCCAGTTTTAGTGTATTCAATTCACCTACAGTATACCGCATGTCTTTGGACTGTGGGGGAAACCGGAGCACCCGGAGGAAACCCACGCGAACATAGGGAGAACATGCAAACTCCACACAGAAACGCCAACTGACTCAGCCAGGGTTCGAACCAGCAACCCTCTTAATGTGAGGCAATAGTGCTAACCACTGAGCCACCGTGCCACCCTGTGCACATTTAGTGCATGATCATATTTTATATATTATTTTATACTCTATTTCATACTATAAACTAAAATAAAAGTGCATTATTATATATCATCCTTCTTTTTTAGTATTATTAACATAGCCTATATCCCTAATCATTTAACTATTTCACTTAAAGTTCACAGCTGTGGGTTTTCCTTATCTAATGTCCTTGTTGTGGTCTCCTGGATGTCTCTGTTATGTCAGGTATCTCACAGTGTTAGATCTTCAAGTCACAGTAACTCTTAGCAACGGCATAAACACACCCACACTTTGCAAAAGTCAGATAAATAAAATGACTTTCATTCCATTACATGCAGTGCGTAGCCAAAAAAGCAACAAAATTCCTAAATATACACAGTGCAGCAATATCAGAAAACAAAGGTCATCTTAATCAAAACCTGCAGATCCTGGAAACACTGCTGATATTGTGCTGGAGAGTGATGTCATATATCAGTCACATTCCTTTAGTGGGAAACCTGATCTTTCACCATTCATTTTCAAAGCTATAGACATGCAATATGTCGACAACATAGTATCAATGACTGTAATTCAGTCATCATAAGTTTAAAACTTTACCATGAAATATTGTATTTCCAAAATTAAATTGCTTAAAATGTCTCAATTCAGGTCACACTCACAAAAAACATTGCGTCTTTCCATTTCTTGAAAATTATTGCCATTTCATTTCTACACAGCCAACCTCAGTAATTGCGTTTTAATACATGATGTGGCACTGAATGGATACCAAATGCCTCCTTTTTCACATCATTCAGCAACTATTAATAAGAAATATGCATATAAAAAATGTGTACAAAGGAAAGGTCATTAAAGCAATGATGCAAGCATGTTTTGTCAAGGATATAGAATTATCAATAGGGATAGATTCTGTGCAAAACATCAAACACATAGCCCAGGCTCATGAAAATGTGCACGTGGTGACATTTTACCAATAAATCAGTATGTCAGTAAGTCAATTCTTGCTTGTTTTAAAGCGAAATGTCTAGTGAGTGTCCCTACAAAGTGAGCTCAGTTTTCTCAGAAATGGATAAACGTGACCTTGGGATCTGTACATTTCCTAGTACTTCATAAATCAAAAGGCTGACAAGTCACTAATGTTTTATCACATGCGATAAAAATGCATTTGCTGAAGTAAACATGCCATTTAGCTTGTTATGGCTTTGAGCTATTTGTCCAACTTTATTTCATGAGACTATTACTTAAAAGTGCAACACTGTACCAGATACACTATACAAGAACACTACATACTGTATATGTGGAGAAGCCACACATATGGGGATTAACAAATCAATTATCTTGCTCAGGTAATTACTCGATTACCTGAGCAGTACAAACAAGTTTCTGCAGTCTACCATTGTTGTTTTGTTTGTCTAGGACTCACACATGCCTACAAACTGAACAATTTACACATTTTCATATAGCTTATGAATAATGATATAATTTTCAATAACTTGCACTAATTTTCAAACCTATTTTCCCAATTTTCATGTCCACAAAAAAGCATTCTCTTGTAAATAAACTAACGAAACATTCAAATTTCAGATCTTAGATGAAAACGGTGTTGTGTGATCTCCCATAAAAGCTTTTTTACTGCCTCTAGTGTTCACTTCAGCTGAAAATTGCAGCTAATATGTATATGTATAAATACATTTTTCATTTCATTTAATTTTTCTTTGGTTAAGTCCCTTTATTCATCAGGGCTCACCACAGTGAGATGAACCGTCAACTTATCCAGCATATGTTTTACACAGCGAATGCCCTTCCAGCTGCAATCCTGCACTAGGAAACACCCATACACTCTCACATGCACACACATTAACTACGGCCAATTTAGCTTATTCAATTTACCTATAGTGCATGTCTTTGGACTGTGGGGGAAACCCACATCAACACCGGTGAGAACATACAAACTCCACACAGAAATGCCAGCTGACCCAGCCGGGACTCAAACCAGTGAGGTGACAGTGCTGACCACTGAGCCACCATGTCGCCAAATACATTTTTGATGTTTTTAAAATAAACATTTGCAGAGTAATTTTTTTCCAATATATTTAAAGCCAGAGCATTCAATAAATAAAAAGGACACATATTCAAAACAAACAAAGACCTAGTTTGATGAGACTGTGACTGATAAGATTATGGGAGTTGTAGTCTTTATTACATTCTACAGGACACCTGCAAAAATCATGTTCATGGATGATACTACAATCGCATACTACAATAGAAATGAGTTTTTGAATGATGGCCGCAATCGTTTTGCGCACTGCTTATGCGCCCTGCGTGCCTCACGTTTAACCGCCTACTCCACCTCGCATTTTTGCCGTTGTGCGCTGTGCACTTACAGTTGAAAAAAAGTCAACTCTGAGCGAAAAAAGTGCGTTACGTCAGTCGTGTTTTTTTATTCTCCAATCAAATGAAAGCAGAGACGGGGTTTCCGTTAAGGTGACAGCAGTGTTTGTGTTGTCAAGATGACTATGGAGACTTTTGAAGATAGAGGAGAGACTAGTGGTTATGGTTTTGAGTTATCTGGAGCTGCATGACTTCACAAATCTTAAATATCACAAAATTATTAAATATTAAAATTATACTAATATCAAAAGCAACACTCACACACAAAAGCGCACCGCTCTTCTTTTTTTCTTGTCAACAAAAAAGGCATTGTGGTGCACCTTACGTTTTCTGAACGGAGAAGCGCATTTGGTGTGATCAGCCCCAAAGAAGATTTCCACGTCGCACGAAATCAGTAGAGCTTTTATTATGCCACAGTCAACAGATTCTTCTAGTCATGATCATGTGGGAAACAGCGCTGTTTTATCATACTAAATACATAATAAAGTTCTGTTATAATACTATTCTGTGCCGTCTAATAAAATTATTTCTATAAGAACAAAGTGGAAACTGAGAGTTTATGATGTCATTAGCTTGGCAACACAGGACACGATCTGTTTATATATATATATATATAACTGCTTATTTCTACATATTTAAACATTTTTAAAACATTTTGGGATAAAATAAGGGCATATGTCAGCCAAATATATAACACTGTTCTAATGTTTTTTGAAATATTAATAAATAGTCATATTGAGCCTTTAATGAATTAGTAAGTTTTACTCTGCATTACTATTGGAAAAACAGAAGACCGCAGCGCAAGTGTGTACCTGATTCAATTATATCTGTGCCTTGCATTGCCTAGAACAAAGATGACACCCTTTTTACGCCTAGTCTGTAGAAGACACGAGGAAGATTTCTCACTAATTGCGTAGTTGTTGATGCACAATGACTGGGGCTTGGGATGTCAAGCACGTCTGGGCCGGTTCTTCAAGGTAACAGTTTGCAGGACAGCACAATTCTGAGTAAGTTTGAACCCAGAGGCTATTACAGAAATGACTCTGAAGCATCCTCCTGGCAAGACAACTAGTTTCCAAACTTGCACTTCTGAAACGTCTCACTGGCTTAGTGAAACAGCATAAATAAAAGTGATGTTCTGTCGGCTGCTGTTTCGAATGACTCCGAGTGAGTGTGTGTGTGTGTGTGTGTGTGTGTGTGTGTGTGTGTGTGTGTGTGTGTGTGTGTGTGTGTGTGTGTGTGTGTGTGTGTGTGTGTGTGTGTGTGTGTGTGTGTGTGTGTGTGTGTGTGTATGTGTAAATGTGTCCTAGGATATTTTCCTATAGTACGCAACAATGTCAGGAATGTGGGCATGGCAGGTGAACTTCCAATATCCCCAAATATGGGTGGTGCAGTCATGTTTATTACAGTTGGTACTTTAGGACTGGGATTGGAATGTTTGTGTATGTGTAGGTGGAATGTTCAGTTGTATATCAAGAGGACATGGAAATTGAACATTCATGTCGTCTTATACAGATAAGCCACAGTTAAATAAGTTGTTTGGACAATAGGGTTATAAAAGACACCGGAATGAGCCAGGTACATGGCATATAGGAACGATAACCGTTTCCAAGGTATACCACGGTTTGGAAAAGTCAAGGTTTTAAAACCACCAAATTTTCAGCTGTACTGTTCCTATGGTATATGTGAGACTTTTTTTAATGTTTTGTTTTAAGTTTTTTAGGACAACAGTATCTCCAGCAGAAAAGATATCCAAAGATGCTGTTTTAAATTGTGAAGAAATCTGTGTTTTTGAAACTAATGAAGACAGCAGAAGTCTATGATTAATTTGAATGATTTAGCCGGACATGTTTACTGTTCCAAAATATTTTAAATGTTTCTCAAAATAAAATCTAATGTGTTCAAAGAGGAAATTTATTTATGTTTTATTTTTTATTTTTTATTTTAATAATAATTTTTTCAGGGTTTTCGCCTTTAATTGGCATAGTAGAGAATTGAAAGGAAAGTATGGGGAGCAGAGAGAGGGGAAGGATCGACAGTGAGGCGGGAATCGAACTCAAGTCACCGTGAGCACCGGAGTGCATGTGTCGATGCTCTAACCACAACACCACTGGTGCCGACTTTTTTTGGTTTTTACCCAATAATCACAATACTGTCAAACCGTGAAACCATTATATTTTTATCCAAGGTTATCATACTGTCAGAATCTTATACTGGCCCATGCCTAATGGCCTATTTCTTTAGGTTGTGTTCTGATTTACAAATAATACAAGGAAAATATCTGGGATATTATTCACATTCAAAATGATAGAACAGATAGATAAGGACATGGAGCTCTGCTGCGGATTTCATTTTTCGTTGCATCATTAAAATGAATGGGTTTATCTTATCAAATGTATAAAATAATTATATTTAGTTCAGTTTAGAGCTTTATTAATCCCCTTGGGGCAATTCATTCGGACATGGTGGTGCTTAACCTAACAAGAATGACACACTTAACACCAACACTTAACATCAAGTACACAAATAAACAATGAAAAGAAAAAAATAATAATAATAATAATATTAAAATGATAATATTGATCCATCGATCAACTCCATTTATTACATAACTGAATTGCTTCAGGCATAAAAGTAAATTTAACTGTAAAATTTCACGAGGTGACAAAACAACAAGAAACAAACTGAAGCACACACGCAAGTCTTCCAGTCGCGACAAGAGCAGCACCAGAAGAACTGAAAAAAGAAACAAACAAAAAAAACATTTAAATTTTAATCAAAAACATATAGGCGATGCAGTGGCGCAGTAGGTAGTGCTGTCGCCTCACAGCAAGAAAGTCGCTGGTTCGAGCCTCGGCTGGGTCAGTTGGCATTTCTGTGTGGAGTTTGCATGTTCTCCCTGCGTTCGTGTGGGTTTCCTCCGGGTGCTCCGGTTTCCCCCACAAGTCCAAAGACATACGGTACAGGTGAATTGGGTAAGCTAAATTGTCCGTAGTGTATGTGTGTGAATGAGTGTGTATGGATGTTTCCCAGTGATGGGTTGCAGCTGGAAGGGAATCCGTTGCGTAAAACATATGCTGGATAAGTTGGTGGTTCATTCCGCTGTGGTGACCCCAGATTAATAAAGGGACTAAGCCGAAAAGAAAATTAATTAATGAATAAAAAACATATATTTATATTGTTGAAATTACTAAATGGATCAAAATCGCTGCGGTCACTTTGCAATAAGGTTTCGTTAGTTAATGTTAGCTAGTGTATCGTTAACATCCAAATTCATGCTTTTTTAACATTAGTATAATACACCGTGAGGTAACAATGAACAACTGTATTTTCATGAACTAACGTTAACTAACATGAACAAATACAGTAATAAATGTATTGTTCATTGTTTGTTCATGTTAGGAAATAAATTACAATAAGGTTGTATTAGTTAAAGTGTTACCATTGCTGTTTTTAAAATATTTAAATTACTGGTATTCTCTGAAAAAGTAAAGAAGCCTAATGCTCAGATCAGACTGAAGTGGGTAAAAGGCCATTAGAAAACCCTTTCAGGTTTGATAGTCAAGTGATGGCGGTCTGGCTTGGTTAATGATAAGATCATTGACAACAGTAGCCTAATGGTGAAAGCCTTCAGGAATGGTGACGGCATGTGGCCTCCTGCCGCTTGGATCAACAAGACTGTGCTTCTGTAGAAAGTATACAGATGTTTCCACTTCTCTGGGAAAGTTAATGCTGCGATAAGTACGTAACTAGCAGATGAGAATTAATCAGTTTGCCAGAGTGCAGTGATGTCAAGTCCATTTTTAAATGACACAAGTAAAAAGAACTGGCAAAACTGAATTTTAACTACATCCTGAGGACAGGCTACAAAACCAATGAAGTTAACAAACGTCTGGTCAAAAAAACTGCCAAGATGTTACTTTTGTAAATGTCATTTATGTGTGTGAAGGCAAAATTGAATGTTCAGCCATTACTCTGTACTTCAGTGTCATGTAATCCTTCAAACATCATTTAAAAAGAAGTTTAAAAAATGTTTAATAATTATTAGATTGCATTTATTATATTATAGTACATTCTATGCAGAAATAATGTACATGAATGAGCTAAAGTATAGAACTCTTATTATCATGGTGGTATGAAACAGAGTAAAGCTGAATCAAAGACCGCTGAAACAGCAGAGCTTTTATTATGGCACAGTTAACCACTTACGGCTCTTCCAGTCATGATCACGTTCACAAGAAGCAGTCCTGATTATACTCAATTCATCTAATGGTTCTGTTATGCTGATCAAGGGTGTATAGCATCATTAGCAAGGTGACATATAGATAACAGTCTGTGAAACTAGTTAAAATACATATTTCTTTGGATTTGAACATTCTTCTAAACATTTGTCATAAGTACATAAGTCAGCAAAATATATAACACTTTATTTATTTGAATGAAAAATATGTTGAAAACACATATTGTGTCTTTAATTCTTATAGGATTATAATGTTTAGGTCAAATGCATTGTAGAATATTGTTGTTGCAAAATTAATTTAAGTCTTAAAGCTTTAGACCAAGAAAATGATAGTTAATGATGTTATTTGAATCTACTGTGATTCTCTTGTTGAAGCAACTTCTACAATGATTGATCATTTGTGCAGTTCCCTAAAATATAGAATATTTAGCTCTCTTGATCACATGGAATGGAAACAAATTGCTAAATTAATAATTAAAATTTAAAACTATTCGTCTTCAATTACTATTTAAGCAATAGAACGAAACAAAAAAAACTAAACTTTGGATGAAGAGTGACCCACTTTAACTTTTACCCACACCACACTTTACAATCTACTCACTTCACAAACATAAACTTGCTCTCACTTCACATTCTACAATCTCTTCACTTCAAACATTGCTGTATGAACATAAGAATGCTTAATTTATGCACATAAACATGCACTTACTTTACAATCGACTCACTTTACAAATTTGAAAATTTATACTTCAAAATCTGCTGATTTTATAATAATATCTAACTCATTTTCTACTCTAATCTACTTTAAAAATACAAAACCTGAACTCACTTTAAACTTCACAATCTAGTCACTTTACAAAAATAAAAACTACTTTGAGATTGGCTTCAAGATCTTCCTCAGACATCCTGATGGTCAAAGCAAACATATTTAAAGAGATATAAAGAGTATGCTTGTAAATTGAATGTTGCCAAATATTACAAGTTATGAATTTATATGCAATAACATTTGCCTCAATAAACATCTTCAAATTAGACGAATATACTTAATTCTGCTAATAAGCAGTGCCAGTTAAGTTGCTGTCCAATTAATCAACTCTATTCACAAATACAAAACTCGTACTCACTTTACAATCGACTTACTTAACAAATTTGAACTAGGTTTATACTTCAAAATCTGCTGATTTTATAATAAAATCTAACTCATTTTGTACTCTAATCTACTTTAAAAATACAAAACCTGAACTCACTTTACAAATTACAATCTAGTCACTTTACAAAAATAAAATTACTTTAAGATTGGCTTCAAGACCTTCCTCAGACATCCTGATGGTCAAAGCATACATATTTAAACAGATGTAAAGGGTAAGCTTGTAAATTTAATGTTGCCAAATATTACAAGTTATGAATTTATATGCAATACCATTTGCCTCATTAAACATCATACTAGACGAATCTACTTAATTCTGCTTATCATTACCAATTAAGTTGCTGTGCAATTAACAATGACAAACATTATGTCACACAAAGGTATCTACATTGAAGAACCCAATGTTCAGACTGGCCAAATATGGTGTGGATCTTCAGGACTGGAATGGAGTGCTCTCATGCAACCACCGTAAAGTGATTCAGAACACAGTGTGTTTCTTTTTACCGCTAACTAGACGCAGGAATGCAAATTACATTGTGCATGAAAACACATTAAAAAGGAACCTGGCACACCGTAACCTTCTGCTAAAGAGATGATGGAACAAACTTGGAAAACATTCTTTGACATTCAAAGATATTATGTGATTTGCTGAATACGGGACCTGTGGAAACAAATATCCTTTCATCTGTGAGATTTGGCTCTGCTCTAATGGCTCTGCTCTGATATTACAGGTAAAGAGTGGATTATCGAAGCAGCTGCACAGGTGCTCACGGTCCATTCTAATCCTACATCTGAAACGCTCCAGCTCTTCTTGGTCTAATTCAAGACCAGTTTAAGGATGAATTACCACATTCAGGTTCAGAATAGTCATACAAAGTAGTCCATGACAAAATATGCAGACTAGACCCTTCTCTCTTTAGGCACTTAATGATCCTGTGTGGCCTGTTACCTCATGTTGGAGATGAATTCAGATGAACATGCCATTCTGCTGATTTAACACTCTTCAATGCAGCTTTTCTTGCACATAACTCGCTGAGAGACATAAACAAGATGCTTAAGTGTTTCTGAAGAGTCAACACTGCAAAGCTTGGCTGGCTTTGGACAGAGAGGTTATTTTGGGTTAGTATAGAAAGGAATTCATGTACGTTAGGTTTTCTTGGAGACTGTTCAAGATCGGAGGTAAATTAAAATTGAATATTTTTTCTTGAAAAATTGTGAATGATCTAGCTATTAGAATGTACTTACATCTGAGAAGTCATTTATACCTTAAAGTTGCGAAAACTAATTGAAGAAAAATGTCTACTTTAATGTTTACAAAAAAAGTAAAAACCTGGAATAAAAAATGTTCTGGGTTTTATGTTAAACTGAACACAAAAACTTATTTTTTAGAGAAATATATAACAGAAGCTGAAATGTATGATAGTTCAAATGACAAAAAAAATGGGTAAACAACTGATGGGTAAAACCGAGGAGTTTTAAGATGAGTGTTAGAGATTTAAAAAAGTTTTTGTAGGTGTTCATATCAATATGTTAGTCCTAAGGTTACCTAAAAGCTACCTGTGCTCCAAAAAACAAACAAACAAAAAAACCCGCTACAATCTGCATTTAACACATAATTTTAATACAAAACGATACTATCAGCATTTAAAAATAATCAAATTAATCAAATCTTCTGACCAATCAAATGCTCCCTGCTTTCTGAAGAGTTGCACCTTATAAATTTAATGTATATACTTTATACATTTATTCACTTTCTTTTAATGTGCTTTTATACACTTATATATTCAGTGTGTATGTGTGGTATCAAAATATCTACTGTATCTATCTATCTATCTATCTATCTATCTATATACTGTGTGTGTGTGTATATATTATATATGTATACATATACACACACACACACACACACACACACACACACACACACACACACACATATACAGTACACAGTTGAAGTCAGACTTAGCCCCCTGTTTCTTCCCCCAATTTCTGTTTAACAAGAGAAGATTTTTTTCAACACATTTCTAAACATAATAGTTTTAATAACTCATTCCTAATAACTGATTTATTTTATCTTTGCCATGATGACAGTAAATTATATTTTACTACACTGTAAAACCTAAAAAGTTAAGGTAACTTAAACCATTTGAGGAAACCGATTGCAACAAACCATTTAACTTCAAAAACTAATCCTAATGAGTACTGTGAACTTAATCCATTCAAGCAAATTAAGCAATTTGAGTACAGTAAACCCCGATAAATGAATACAATTCAAACCAACTGAGTACTGTAAAACTCAATAAGTTAAGGCAACTCAAACTGTTTGAGGTAACCGATTGCTACAAACCATTTGAGTTAAAAAAAAAAGTAATCTACTGTATACGAGTACTGTGAACTTACTCTATTTAAGTTGAAGTAATGAGGTATTTAATTAACTCATTACCTTCAACACTGAGTTCAAAACTCTTTTCAAATGAGTAGAATTAACTTTCAGTAAATTTTGAGTTAACTACACTCATTTTATTTGATAAAGTTGACTGTTGGGTTTTACAGTGTAAATATTTTTCAAGACACTTCTATATAGCTTAAAGTGACATTTAAAGGCTTAACTAGGTTAATTAGGTTAACTAGGCAGGTTAGGGTAATCAGGCAAGTTATTGTATAACAAGGATTTGTTCTGTAGACTATATATATATATATATATATATATATATATATATATATATATATATATATATATATATATATATATATATATATATAGTCAATTAAGGTATATAAATACCTTGAGATTACTTCCAGATTTTGTTACTTTGGTTGTTGTTCTTTTTTTGCCTCTGAATTCTTAGGAGAGCATTTTAGAGAAGGAAACATGCACACACACAACCTGGAATAAACCTCTCAAAACTGTTTCTAATTCTCTGACAAACAGCCCACTTCACAAAAAGAATTTTACCTGGTGTGTCCAAACTTGCTACCAAATATGCAAAAAAGGTTGGTGAAACAGTGGGTGTGCAAGGTTGGTTTTAAATCTGGAGAAACTGTGATGAGTAATACCAGTACTAAAATCTCTGCCCCTCCGGCATTTATAGGGCAGTGAGCAGATATTTACTTAGTCATATATTACTCCCTTATCTCTTGAACTTGAGCTTGCCATGACAGATCAGACATCAGCTAGACATCTAATCATTGTTGCTTACAGAAAAAGCTCAAAAAGAATTCCAAAAATATGTATAAACTTGAAAATTGGATCATTTTGGAAAGAATTTTTGGAGCCATGTCTTTATTTATGATGTTTTAGACCAAAAGTAAGCAGCTGTCTCATAACTGGAATATTTTCTCCTTCACCTCTGCAACCGTTCAACTCAAGTTGCACAGAAGCTGTTAACTTAGAGAAGCTTGTGTGCGTCATTAGGAGAATGTATGGTTTCCATGACCAAGCTTTGGAAGGCATTTAGCTTTTAGAGTTATGCTGCAGACGCTCAGACTGACAGCATCTCTTGAGACTTAGTGCCATATTTGTGAGAACAATAGGCCTGTGTGGCCACAGGGCACAGAAAGTAAACACAAAGCAATGATGGTTGACGCATAACCTCTTGTATCATCAGTTACATCTGTCCAGAGAGTTCTCTGAGGTCAGGTTTATCCTGACCCTCTAAACAATACAGCCTACCTCCTGTCTGACGTCTACCAGAATCACCCGGATGAGGATCAAACTTCAATGAACTCCTCAAGCTGCTCACGAATGAGACACTGTGAAAGGGAAAAAATGCACATTTAGTGTCTTGTTGATTTTTCGGTGGAACGGAAAAATAATTAAGCAGGTGGGCATTAAGCAGTAGAAGACTGCATACTTCTGCTCTCAAATCCTTGAACAGTCTAAATAGACTGTTTTGAGTAGGAATAGAAATGGTTGGCTGATCCCTTTTAATCATCTTAACAGAGTTAGTCAAAGATACAAATGAAAAACAGAAAAACACATTTCTGCATCCAGGTCCAAGTCTCTTTCAGTTGAGAATAATGCATCAACACCAGTCTTTTCATTACAACTTACTCATGTCAATACTTTTATAAATTTTACTGTATAAAGGATGGTTCATGTCCAGTGCTGCAGCACATATGAATGATATGAATATGAAAAAATAAAGTTATGAAAAATTTTTATTATTTATTGGCATTGATCACATGTAGAACTTTAAATCCTTCATGGAACTTTTCCACAGGGTTAGGTATAATTAAAAGTATTAGCTATAAGCTAAATTGTGGCCAATTTAGTGCCAAGGATTACTGAAATACACTAACAGGTATACTGCATTAGTATATGCCATTTGAACCTTTCGAAAGCATATAAAATTAAACAGTTTTTTTTAATACTGCTGGAATATGCTGGAATATGAGTGTACAAACACTCAAAAATATTTTTGCTGCTTGTTCAAACTAATTATTTAAAATAGGCCAAATCAACACAATTCTTAAGTTTTTTAAATAACTTAATTTTTTGTGTTCAATTCACTTACATTTGTAAAAACATTTAAGTTAACCTAATCAATTTTTGTTGGGACAACATGAAAGAATTGTGTGGAACCCAGCATTTTTACTGTGAAAATATGAAGACTGTACGATGTCAAAAGTCCTAGTGTAGCAGTGCTGTCAAACATCAACTTCATATACAATTCTAGAAATTTAGATTGTATGATTTATATATTTTATATTTTTATTTTCTTTAGCTTATGGGGTAATACCATGTTTTTGCTTGTGTTGTTTTGTTAACATTTATATAACCTTCATTATCCCAAATACCATGGTTAAACTATGCTTAATGTAGTTGGTTACCGTATGTAACTGTACATGGTTTGGCTAATTATTTTCATAAGGATATATGAAGAGTTCAAATGCAAAAAAACTCTAAATACCATCTGAATTTTTCTCCTAAAATTAGCATTTTTCTTGTGTAAAAGTTGAGTAATTTCTCTTTAATGTAAATTAATATGTTATTTCCATTGCCTTTAATGTAAAATTAGTGGACATAAACATATGAGTCTCAGAAAATGCTCATTTCAGAAGAAAATTTTAAGATGGAACTTGCATCTGAACTCTTTATATCACTCTTCATTTTTCAGGGTAGTTTTTATCTTGACAGTCGTGACAACATAAAAAGTGATGAAATTAAGCTATTTTAATAATATAATTTATTATAATATAATAATATAATATAATATAAATATAATTTAATATATTAGTATAACATTTAGCTGATT
Source organism: Danio kyathit (assembly GCA_903798195.1). Classification (NCBI taxonomy): domain Eukaryota; kingdom Metazoa; phylum Chordata; class Actinopteri; order Cypriniformes; family Danionidae; genus Danio; species Danio kyathit. The sequence continues at coordinate 32,603,286 of LR812538.1, read as the reverse complement.
TAACATTAAATAAAGATTTATTTACAGAAATCAACATCAGAAATCCTTTATAGACCCAGGTGCTCAAATAACCATAGATCGGCCTCTAGCGGAGACGCACCTTACTGCAACAGTTACTACACAGGCATCCCATCAGATGCTGTGAATGGCAGATACACCGTACTCATCAAATTAAACACTTTCTTTTTTTAAAAAATGGCTCTTGGTCATGAAAACACACTTTGAACCATTCATTATAGATTGAGTAAAATAAAAATACAATACCTAAAACAAGGAACGGAATAGACCGAATCATCAGTGATAAGAAATAGCTGGCATTACTGAATGACCAAACAAAAAGCAGTGCGACGAAAATAATCAGGACTGCGGCAAATAAAAAGGCACTAAACGGAAGCAGCGGTCATAAAAAGCAAAAGTATGTTTATGGAATGTGTTGGGTGGAATTTGTGCGTTTTTCCCTCGTGTGTAAGTCAGACAAACGCTCTGTGAGGTAACGCAAGCTCGTCCCTTTTCCCTTCCAGCATCTGATTGGAGGAGACGCGCGCTCAGGAATGTCATGAAACTATTTAAATAGCACTTTGTTCTCTTTGGAAATAGTTAGATTGACCACTGTAACTACTACAGCAAAGCAACATCGAATGCTGTAGATTGCGACTAAAGAGGAAAATTATTTCTTAAACGACCTTTGATTGACGCATCTTAGGAATTATATCACTTTTCCCTGGATTTGCTGCTGTTTTAAACTCTTGAAAGGTGCGTTTAAGTTTTTTTTTTTAAAACCTTTGATTGATCAGACATGTTTAGGGCGTTTTGCTGACTTTTAAATAACTTTTGCCTTTATTTGTGATTTCTGATAGGTAAAAGAATACGTGATAAAATGAAGTCAACTGCAATCTTTTTGCTACTGATGCTTTGGAACTGCGAGAGCGCGAGAGTCGCAGGTGAGCGATGATTCTTGAGCTGGTGCCGTTCAGTGATTGTTAGTGCTCCAGTCCTGGGGTTAAAAGAACAACTAGCTGTTAAATATTACAAAATTACTGCTAGTCATTTGGTTATTATACCAAAATATACTTGGGACTTGTGGGTTTATTATGCGACTTTTTAGCATTGGAAAAAATATTAGCAAAATTATTTTAAACTAAAAATAAGAAGGTTTATTTTAAGTTTAACATGTTTATATTTCTCAAAAATATACTGAAGTATATTTAATATAGTCACCATGTAGTTCATTTAAAGAAAACTTGCTAGGCTATGCCTTCAGTAGCATGATACTTTATGGTATAACGTTTAATTTCATAGAAAGTAGTAAATCACCTCAAAGTTCACTGTATACTTTTATAAACTAAAAGCGGAACAATTTAGTCACAATTAGTACCCATAAAAACATATTTAAGTCTACTACTTAAGTAAAAATATTAAAATATACCTACCTGAAATGCACTTGTTTGTTTGTAACGATACAATACATTATATGAGCGTATGTGACCGGTCAGTTATATTGAGTTGCTATGGGCAACGATATTTGATTCAAATTGACAGCTGAACTGAGCAATCAGAATCAAGTACTCCAGAGAGCCGCGTGACAATTTAAAAGTATTCTTTAATGTTTGATACATCCATTATAACTAGATTTCTTAAACTTATGAATTCCTGATAGAGAGTCGAGACGACAACAGTGTTTACGATCTGTTCGAGTTGGTCCAAGTACCGAGGAAAAACCACGGAGTGACCCTGGTTAAAGGCGACGACCCGTACAGCCCCGCCTACAAGATCCTGAACCCCGACCTGATCCCCCCGGTCCCCGAGAGCGCCTTCAGGGACCTGATCGATTCAATTCACGCCGAGAGAGGATTTCTGCTGCTGGTTAATTTCAAGCAGTTCAAGCGCACGAGGGGAAGCCTGCTGACCGTGGAGAAAAATGACGGCTCTGGACCCGTGTTTGAAATCGTTTCCAACGGGAAAGCCAACACTCTGGACATTGTTTTTTCCACCGAGAACAAGCAGCAGGTCGTATCCATCGAGGAAGCGGACTTGGCGGTGGGACACTGGAAAAACATCACTCTTTTCGTGCAAGAGGACAGAGTTCAGTTCTATGTGGGATGTGAGGAGGTGAACGTGGCGGAGCTCGATGCCTCAATCCACACCATCCTAACTCAGGAGATTCCAGGTGTGGCCAAAATGAGGATCGGTAAAGGCGCGGTGAAAGACAGGTTCATGGTGAGTGGACTGTTCACTGTATGAACTCGGTTGCATGTTAACAGAAGCGGTGAGAAGCACTAACCACTTGTGGATTTTTAGGGGGTGTTGCAAAACGTGCGCTTTGTATTCGGAACCACGCTGGAAGCCATCCTGAGGAATAAAGGATGCCAAAACTGTAAGTGTAATGCAGAACACATGAGTATGCATCCATAAGAATGATGATGAATGCAATCTTTTGTGCACATATTGGTTCAGTTTGCTTTACATATTAACTTTTAAAATAAAATTATTTTTATTAATAAAAAACAACAACTGTAAAATTAACTTTTTTCCTAAAATGTTTGGACTTTCACATTACCAATACATCTTTTATTTTAAGTGCTACAAAATGATCCATGCAAACAAAAAAAGCATCACATCATACATCCAAATGCATTTTCTTCAGTGCCAGTGAATGAATAATAGCAAAATAAGATTAATACTATAAGCTCTATTCACTTTTCCATTAATTTTTAATTCAACTCTTCTGTTAGCTCAGTTTTTTTAATAATATCCATCTGAATATCCCTTCTCTAGCAGCAATTATGACTGATATCATCACCCTTGACAATCCCATAAATGGATCCAGCCCTGCAATCAGGACTGATTACACTGGCCACAAAACAAAAGGTAATCCTTTCTTTTCTGTTACAAATATGATGTATTTAAAGTGCAATGCAATTATAAACTTTTTAAAACTGCATATTTCTCCTTTACAGATCTGCAGATGATTTGTGGCTTTTCATGTGAGGATCTGGCTGCCATGTTCAAGGAACTGAAAGGTCTTGGTGTGGTGGTGCAAGAACTGTCCAATGAACTCCGAAAAGTGGTTAGCAAAAAGAACATTGCATACACGCACACACACACACATATATATATATATATATATATATATATATATATATATATATATATATATATATATATATATATATATATAAATATATATATTGAACTATATACTGTATATGAAGTTGTATTAATATGCAAACATTGTTTTTGCAGATGGATGAAAAAGACGTGCTCATGAATCAAATGGGCATTCGTGCTGGTGTCTGTTTTCACAATGGAATTATGCATCAAAACAAGGAGGAATGGACAGTGGACGATTGCACAGAGTGCACTTGCCAGGTATGAGCCCAAAAACCTGCTAGACTCGGAGCTACCTGCTCTGTCATTAAGCCACTAATTTGTGTGTCAGCAATGTCACTGTGGGTGTTACGATAGCCAGTATTGGTTTTAGCCTTGTCCACCATGGCAGACTTAAGCTGGGTGTATCCATTTCCCTAAACTTCCTAGTCTCTAATTAAAAGTGGAAAATGGAGGTAACTAAAGGGAGCGCAATCAGCTCAACCAAACCTAATAAACTGTATTCATGGTTTCTCTGAACTGGCACATCAGATCAACACTATGTTGCAATATTAAAAAGACAGACGTAAACATGACCACATTATCAATTCTCAGTGTTCACATTTTCAGAGATTACTATTGTAATGTTAAACATTTTGTTGCATGACTACAACAGCTGTGGCATATCTTTTAATAAGTAATAATAAGAGTTATTGTGTTATCCACAGAAATCTGCAACAGTGTGCCGCAAGATTTCATGTCCACTAATCCCATGTGCAAATGCCACAGTGCCTGATGGAGAATGCTGCCCTCGCTGTGGAACACGTAAGTGCAGCTGAACTTCTGCATAAAAAAAAAAAAAATCACACAATTCAGATGCATTAGCAAGATTTCAGATTTAATGTGCAAAACAGATGTTTGTCAGCAGAGTTGACATGTACAGTTGAAATCAGAATTATTAAATCCCCTTTTAATTTTTTTTTCCTTTTTTAAATATTTCCCAAATGATGTTTAACAGAGCAAGGAAATTTTCACAGTAAGTCTTATAAAAAAAATTTTACTTCTAGAGAAAGTCTTATTTGTTTTATTTTGGCTAGAATAAAAGCAGTTTTTAATTTTTAAAAAAACATTTTAGGGTCAAAATTATTAGCCCCTTTAAGCTATATTTTTTTCGATAGTCTACAGAACAAACTATCGTTATAAAATAACTTGCCTAATTACCCTAACCTGTCTAGTTAACCTAATTAGCCTAGCTAAGCCTTTAAATGTCTCTTTAAGCTGAATACTAGTGTCTTGAAAAATATCTAAAATATGTTGAAATATATCTAGTAAAATATTATTTACTGTCATCATGGCAAAGATAAAATAAATCAGTTATTAGAGATGAGCTATTTAAACTATTGAGCTTAGAAATGTGTTGGAAAAAAAATCTTCTCTTCGTTGAAATTAGGGAAAAAAAATAAACAGAGGGCTAATAATTGAGGGGGTTTAATAATTTTAACCTCAACTGTACCTCTTAAGCAAAACTCTGAATTTCAGCAAAGTTTCAAAAAGCAACGGTAAAAGTACCTTTAGAGTAATTGTAATAATTTTTTCTATAACCTAGTTTATACATTAGATATATAAACTGTTGATTATTGCTCAAATTTTTGGGACCAGAAAGACTTTTTTAAAGAAATAAATGAATATCTTTTACTTAGCATAGACATGTTAAATTAGTTTATTTAAACCAAAAAGATCAGTTCACATAAAAATATTAATCAGCATAATGTTTCAACACTGATCATAAGAAATGTTTCTTGTGCACCAAATCAACATACTGTATTCAAATGATGTCTGAAGGATGATTTTACAATAAATTAAAACAGAAACAGCTGTATTTTTGATCAATGAATGTATCCTTGGTTAGACAAAGGGATGCTTAAGCTTTGTACTCTAAAATTATAAAAGCCAAGAGAAATACATTAGTGTCAAACTGAATCAATTGTCAAACAAGCAACATTTTGACTTTGGAAAGCTTTTGTATCATAAGAGCTGTTGCTACCCAAACACCCACAACCATTCTAAGACACACAAAAGACTTCAACTGGAGTTTAACTAATGAATGGAACACTAGAGCTTTGTGCATCGCCGAATCACTAAATGGCCATAATTGTCTAAATTGGTTAAAGAGAGGTGGAAAATTGGTACCGTTTGGCCAAGACTCAAGAAAGCAACAGTCTCCCTACATCTCGAGGGCTTGCCGTTTAAGTGAATATCAGCCTCATGTGTTTGAACTCATGGCATAATCAAGGTTGTTTGCAAATACCATTTCCACATTTGGAGAATGACTCAAAGGTATCCCTGTGCATTAAGTACGCTGACATTTCCCCGGCATTCCAACTGCTTGGTTCATGCCAGGGTTCCCTGGAGTGCTCCGTCTCAAGCTGCCCAGGCTAAATTGAGTCCATTAAGGCCCAGTATTAAAAGCTTTTCTCCATTTTGCTGCTTTAGAAAGAAAGAATAGCTCAGTATTGTCTCGCTTTGCTCTCTCGACAGCGAGCGACTCCGCCGAGGATGGTTGGTCCCCCTGGTCTGAATGGACCCATTGTTCAGTGTCCTGTGGAAGGGGCACTCAGCAGCGCGGCCGTTCCTGCGACCGCATCAATAACAACTGTGAGGGCACGTCGGTGCAGACCAGAGACTGCTACCTCCAGGAGTGCGACAAGCGATGTGAGTGACACCCAATAACAAATAAGTGTCTATGCTTTTTCCTCAAGAGTATAGGAGAAAATTAAACATCTCCATTTCCAACAGTTAAGCAAGACGGCAGCTGGAGTCACTGGTCACCCTGGTCCTCATGTTCAGTCACATGTGGTGCTGGCGTTATTACACGCATCCGTCTCTGTAACTCCCCGACACCTCAAATGGATGGCAAAGACTGCCAGGGTGAAGGGCGGCAAACTGAGAGGTGTGAGAAATCACCATGTCCGAGTAAGTGAACATCCAGTGTTTCTTTATTAAAAGCGGAAAGTACATTTGTCTGATTTGTCACTATACACGTTTTTTTATAGTCAACGGTGGCTGGGGACCATGGTCGCCCTGGGATACTTGCTCTGTTACCTGTGGTGGTGGCGTCCAAAACCGTAAGCGTCTTTGCAATAATCCGGTACCCAAACATGGTGGCAAAGAGTGTGTGGGAGATGCAAAGGTCAGCCAGATTTGCAACAAACAAGCCTGTCCTGTTGGTGAGTTGCAGTGTCACTCAGCTCCATCAGATGTTAGATACTAGCATGTGTGTTTATGTTAAATGATGCACTTTTTTTCATTTCCACAGATGGATGTCTTTCGAGTCCATGCTTTGAAGGGGCCCAGTGTACAAGCTTTCCAGATGGGTCCTGGAAATGTGGAAAATGCCCCACAGGATACACTGGCAATGGAATCAACTGCAAAGATATCAATGAGGTGCAGTACAATGCTTTTTATAAACGGATGCATATATATTTATGTTTTAATTTTTGACAAATAACTGATAAATGGCCAGTATTAAAATATATAATATTTTTTTAACAGGGAAGTAAAATCACAAAAAAATAATAATAATTCAAGCCCACAAGAATTTATAAAAAACTAAATGTCACTGTTAACATTAGAGTTAACTGGTATTAAATTAGAGGTTAGAATTTTAGTAATGATTTAAAGTAATTTAATTTGGAAAATAGAATAAATAAATCTGCTTATTATGTCAAATAGTGTTAGATATGTACATCCAAAACCTAATGAAAAATATTTATATATTTCTACTTCTCTTCTTTCTTTTATACTTGTACTATTTAAAGTATTATGAACAAAAATGTATTCTCCTCCATAACAGTGTAAGGAAGTACCAGATGCCTGCTTTGAATTTAATGGAGTCCACAGATGTGAGAACACCGTGCCAGGCTACAACTGTCTCCCTTGCCCCACTCGTTACACCGGCCCACAGCCGTTCGGTCGTGGAGTGGAGGACGCCGCTGCTAAGAAGCAGGTAAATGAGAGTTCATTGAGATTGCCAGTGCACCTGCTCATCAACCAGTATGTGCTGACTGACTGATGTCTGCTGCAGGTGTGCACTCCTCGAAATCCCTGCCTCGATGGAAGTCACGACTGCAATAAAAACGCTCGCTGCAACTACCTGGGCCATTTCTCTGACCCCATGTTCCGCTGTGAATGCAAGCCTGGCTTTGCTGGAAATGGACACATCTGCGGAGAAGATACTGATCTTGATGGCTGGCCGAATGCTGATCTCGTGTGTGTTGAGAACGCAACCTATCACTGCAAGAAGGTTTGCATATAATGACTTCATTTGTAGAAGAAAATATGAATAACATCATTGTGGATGATGTTAATGTTGATGCACGATATATTTTTGTAGGACAACTGCCCAAATCTTCCCAACTCTGGGCAAGAAGACTATGACAAGGATGGCATTGGTGATGCATGTGACGATGATGATGATGACGATGGCATTCCTGATGACAGGGTAAAATATAGATTCATCACAGTCCATAAAAGTGAATATATCTACATTATGCATCATGTATGAATGAAAAAAAGTCAAGCCGGCCAAATTTTGGCTTGCAGTTTGGAATTCAGGAAGAGGTGTGGGGAAAAAAAGTGATGTGTAAAGTAAACTGAGTTTCTCTTGGAGACAAACCTCAAAAAAAGCACCTTTCTGAAAGACCTGCAGTGTAACTTGCTAATCCAATATTATGCTTGGTCCATATCCTAAAATAAGGCTCGCTTTTATCGTTGCACTCCTCTAAATAGACCTACACAGCCACAGCCAAATTACAAGCTAAAAAATCTAAAAGTAATAACCTTCGTGTGAGAGGGCCCTGTGGAGAACTGCTTGTCTGACTGTTTTTTTCTACCATGTTTCTCCACCTGAACTCTGGTCTCTTTTAAAAAAGGATAACTGCCCACTCGTCTTCAACCCGAGACAGTACGACTATGATCGGGATGATGTTGGAGACCGCTGCGATAACTGCCCCTACAACAGCAACCCAGACCAGACCGACACTGACAACAATGGAGAAGGAGATGCCTGTGCTGTGGACATTGATGGAGATGGTACGAAATTGTGATCTCTTTTTATAAATATGTTGGTCACTGCTTGACAGTATTTATATCAGAAGAATATAAAGAATGGAAATTTTATTTCGCATGAGGATAAAATGTAGTCACAATTCAACGGATTTGCAATAATGTAGGGATTTTTTTACTTTTACAATTACAATTTTTATTCATTCATTCATTTTCTTTTTGGCTTAGTCCCTTTATTAATCAGGGGTCACCACAGTGGAATGAAACACCAACAATCTATAATTAAATTTTTTTTAAATGTACTTATTTTAAGTAGTTCTGCTTAATTTGAAGACAACACAGCAAATACAAGCAACATGTAAATATATATAGTTTACATTTTTGCATTATGAAAATTAGAATATGATACCGAGAATAAGATCATCCTTTTTTGCCATTATGGTAGAATATGTGAACAAATATCTTTTTTAGCATACAAAAACACTTGTCATGGAAAATGATTTTTTTGTTGATTTAAAATAAATTGTAGCTGAAAAATATAACATGTAAAAACTTTTTTAGCAAGTTGCCTTAGAAATATTCCTCATTTTCATTGTTTAAATTAAAACTATATATTAAAATATATTAAAACTAAAACAAAACACACAACTAAATTAAACTAAAAACCTTAACAAATGTTTTTAAGAAGTTAAAATTGTCCTAAAAAGTTACTCGGTTGTATTAAAATAGCACACTGCTTTTCTATAAGCAAAGCAAAGTATTACTTTCTTTCAGCCTCAGGGTGAAACGAGTGACCTGGATATCTTTTACAATAACTCAGACTTTCTTTAGAAATGCACACCTTCACCATTATGCAATTATTTCTGACAGGTATTCTGAACGAGAAAGACAACTGCCCGTATCTGTACAACGTCGACCAGAAAGACACTGATCTTGATGGAGTTGGAGACCAGTGTGACAACTGTCCATTGGAACACAACCCAGATCAGGTACGTTTATGAGACTTAATAACGAGTGACTGAATACCGCAGGTGTTCGCCAACCATTATATAATCAGTTCAGCTGCAGAGCCATTGCAAAAAAAAAAATACCCAGAGGGTAGTCACAGTCTACTAAGCTATGTATGGGAGGAGTAAATCCTCTTCTCCTTGAAGCCAAAGCCACACAATAAAGCACTAGGAGTCTTTTCAGGGACACTCACTGGTGTTCAGTTAACCCAGAGGATATATGGAGGTAAAGAATGGTTATTAGCGAGGAGAGAGAGATTTGCCGGTGGGTTTATGCATGCCCTGTCGGCACTCAATCCCTGCGGATCACACCTGTGCCATGGTTAACTGAAGAGAAGGAATGCACCCCTCCTTTCTTCATTAGACGCTGAAATGCGAATGTGGTAGTGCCAAGCTTCGGGAACATGAGATTGCTTTCGGAGAAATCCTACACAGATGGGTCAACTAGTACTGAAGCTTTTAAACCTATTATAGTGGCAGTATTTCAATTTACAAGGCTGTAGTGTAGACTTTAGTCAGGTTAGTGTCATATAATGGCCAAATAATAATATATAATAGTCAAAATAAAACGTACAATATATCCACTTTTTTCCAAGATTTATGGTAGTAAATTGAGACTTTGGTAGTTTTTAAAACAAGCATTATTGTACTCACAGTTCATTCAACTTTAAAAGCAACTTATTAGAATAAACAAATTACTTTAAGTAGACCATGAATAACCCCAACTCAAACTCAATCCAAGTGTTTCTGCAGTAAGATTATGGTCTTGTGGAATATTAATGTTATTAATGTACATTATCTGAAGGAACAAAATACAGTGAGCTCAAAGTTTTGGCCACTAATATACAAGTCACAATAATGTCACGTCGAAATAGCAAGTATAACAATATTTCGTAATGTGTACAGTATATACACACACACATACACACACACACACACACACACACACACACACACACACACACACACACACACATACTTAGAGTTGAAGTCAGAATTATTAGCCCCCTTTTGAATTTTGTTTTTAAATATTTCCCAAATGATGTTTAACAGAGCAAGGAAATTTTCACAGTATGTCTGATGATATTTTTTCTTCTGGAGAAAGTCTTATTTGTTTTATTTCGGATGGAATAAAATCAGTTTTTAATTTTTTAAGCCATTTTAAGGTCAATATTATTAGCCCCTTTAAGCTATATATTTTTTCGATAGTCTACAGAACAAACCATCGTTATACAATAACTTGCCTGATTACCCTAACCTGCCTAGTTAACCTAATTAACCTAGTTAAGCCTTTAAATTGTCACTTTAAGCTGTATAGAAGTGTCTTGAATAATATCTAGTAAAATATTATTTACTGTCATAATGGCAAAGATAAAATAAATCAGTTATTAGAAATGAGTTATTAAAACTATCATGTTTAGAAATGTGTTGAAAAAAATATTCTCTCCGTTAAACAGAAATAGGGGAAAAAAATAAATGGGGGGCTAATAATTCTGACCTCAACTGTATATATAGAGAAAACTAAGCAAGACGTACATTTGGATTTGTGATTTATTATTATCAATTATGAAAATAATGTTTGTAAATGTCTATATGGTTGTTGTATTTTTCTTTTTTTTAAATATAAGTTCCCCAAACCCAGAAGTGGAACCCATAATTTAAAAGGCAGTAGCCACATGTGTACAAATGTGAATACTGAACCAAAAAAATTTAGATATTTATTCTCTACTTGAACCCCGACAGCTGGACTCTGATTCTGACCGCGTTGGAGACAAGTGTGACAGTAACCAAGATATCGATGAGGACGGTCACCAGAACAACCTGGACAACTGTCCATACATCCCCAATGCCAACCAGGCTGATCACGACAAGGACGGTAAAGGAGATGCCTGCGACTACGATGATGATAATGATGGCATTCCTGACGAAAAAGACAACTGCAGACTGGTTTTCAATCCAGATCAGCTAGATTCTGATGGTGCGTTTTACACCTGAATATCTGTAACACTTTGCACTCATTAATGTACAGATTTATACTTAGGCGTTTACCTTCCTCCATTTGTAGGTGATGGACGTGGTGATGCCTGTAAAGATGACTTTGACATGGACAATGTTCTGGATATCTACGATGTCTGTCCTGAGAACTTTGATATCAGTGAAACCGATTTCCGCAAGTTCCAGATGGTTCCTCTGGATCCCAAAGGCACTTCTCAGATTGATCCCAACTGGGTGGTTCGTCATCAAGGAAAGGAGCTGGTTCAGACGGTCAACTGCGACCCTGGCATTGCTGTTGGTAAGTTCAAAAAAGAAAAATTAAATTTAACGAATGCTACGACAGAAAAAAATATGGAAAAACACCTGAAAATACATTCTTATAATAAACGGTGAACAAAATCCTGCATGGTACCTTAGCTTGCAAAGACACATGCATTGTATAATGTATTCATTAACAAGCACAAAAATGAAACAAAAATAATCGTTATATTAAATATAACTGGATAAAACTTTATGCATTCCATTAATTTATATTCCATTCTGAATTCCAAAAGCATTAAAAAACAAATCATACAGCTAAAATATGTCAGCAACCACAAATTTCTTACCTGTTTCTTCAAACTCTTAAAGGTTTTGATGAGTTCAATTCAGTCGACTTCAGTGGGACATTCTTCATCAACACTGAGAGGGATGACGACTACGCTGGCTTTGTTTTCGGATACCAGTCCAGCTCTCGCTTCTATGTGGTCATGTGGAAGCAGATCACACAGACCTACTGGTCCAGCACACCTACCAAAGCACAGGGTTACTCAGGGCTGTCCATCAAAGTGGTTAATTCCACCACAGGACCTGGGGAGCATCTGAGAAATGCCCTCTGGCACACCGGAGACACACCAGGACAGGTATAGTGTGCTTCAATGGATAGTTCACCCAAAACTGAAAATATTACTCACTATTTACTCACCCTCAAGTGATTCCAAACCTTTATGAGTTTCTATCTTCTGTTAAACATGAAATAGATATTTTGAAAAAAGCTGAAAACCTGTAACCATTGACTTCCATAGTATTTTGTTACAGTTCTTCTTACTATTGGAAGTCAATAGTTACAGGTTTCCAGCTTTCTTTGAAATACTGTCTTTATTTCTTAAGTCAAATGGGTGAGTAAATGATAGCAGAATTTTCAGTTTTGGGTGAACTATCTCCTTAAGGTGATAATATCAGGTTTGAGAGCCTTGATGTGAATGCCAAATTTGACTTGATTTGATTTGTTATAGGTGCGCACATTGTGGCATGACCCAAAGAATGTGGGATGGAAGGACTTTACTGCTTACAGATGGCACCTGACACACAGACCAAGAACTGGACACATACGGTAATACTACAAACATGATTAAATGCAAAGCCTTCCATCTAATATACTGAATAAGCTGCAAAGAAATCTTGTTATATATTGAAACTACCATTTTTCTAGTGTATTAGAAATCTAAAATTAAGTGATGATTAAATGCTTAAAACATGAAAAATAGCAAACGCAATTTATATTTGTATTAGTATTCATTTGTGTCATACACATTCTTGGAACAATATTTTCAAGAGTTCACACTTAGCTGATGATTGATTATAAAGCTTGTTTGGCATGCTGTCCCGGGAGAGAGCCCTGAGCTCATAAGATCCTCGAGCCCAGGGCTCCCTCCCTTTGCAGGGCGAGAGTAGCTAATGAACAGATACGGATTGCTCCTCAGACATAGCTACTTCCTAGGAGCACGTCTATAGTGTTGATTTGGATTAGTCAATTAGTCAACCGGGGGGCCCGGGGGAAACCCACGTGAGCACAGGGAGAACATGTAAACTCCGCACAGAAACATCGGCTGGCTTGGTAAGGACTAGAACCAGTGACGTTCTTGCTGTGAGGCAACAGTGCTAACCACTGGGCCACCATGCCACCCATCTAGGAAAGGAGGAGGAGTAGAGGTGGAAGGGGGATTCTTCAAAATGAAGATGGCTGTGATATGGAACTTAGGGTATTTATAGTGACTTGGGAATCATCTGTGTTTAATCATAAGCGCATGATCCTCACAAAATTAGTTTATTAATAAACTTCACTTAATGTGCTGACAAAATGTTTCTCTGCATATTTCAGAGTGGTCATGTATGAAGGCAAAAAGATCATGGCAGATTCTGGCAGAATCTACGACAAAACATACGCTGGCGGAAGACTAGGTCTCTTCGTCTTCTCACAAGAGATGGTGTATTTCTCAGACCTCAAATACGAATGCAGAGGTGAGTATCAACACGTCGCACAGACATCCAAACAAGCACTCACTTACATTTATTCCCGTACTCAACAATAACACTTCCTGTCTTCCTGTTCCTTTTTCAGATGCGTAATTGCACAGGCTGGAAGTTTATCAAAGATGCACCTTTCAATATAAATATGTATTCCAAGCAAAGTCCAGGGACAGATTCGATGCTACTTTTATTCTGCTGTCGCTCGCACACGGGTGGAGTGAGAAAGCAGCTGGTCAACTTCAATGTAATGTCACTGGTTGGGATAGAAACCGAATCTGGACTCCTCCACCATTAGCAGGTAGAGCAGAAGAAAGTCTCCCTCGCTTGGCTTATTTGGGAAGACTGAGATCTCTCTGAAAAACCTCATTGGGCTCTGTGTGGGGAAAAGCTCCCAGCAGACAGCTATGCACTTCAAAACCTTTATTCTCTCTCTCATGTGCTTCTATGCTCTATTCATAAGATAAGCCAAAATGATGGCAACTTCAAAGAGCAGAAGCCTTTTAAAAAAAAAAAAAAAGATTACTATTGTGATATTCAATGTTTTATTAAAACTGTAAACTGAGAAGCAAAGAAATGAGAATGTTTAAGATATTGAAGCATGTAACAAGTAAAAGATCTGCCAGCCAAAGCAGGTGATTTTTAAAAGTACCAATCTGTCATTTTATTATTATTTTGGCTTAGCAGAAGGTCTGGCAGGAGATAACTCATGGTTTAGTGGGCATAGTTTTCTCAGGGCTCGATGGATAAACTAATAATTCATTTGAAATGGCAAAACGAGAGGTTGTAGAGTATGAAGAGGAATTGGACAGAGCAAGGTTTAAAGATTCTGCATTACAAGAAACACTGATTTGACTCTAGATAACCAAGCACTCCAGTCTTCTTTACAAATGCTGATTTCTAAGGGAAGTTTAGACTTTTAAATATATGTATATTTATGTAGCACTTACAAAATGCTCTGGCTAGACAGATTTTACCCACACTTTAAGCAAGTTTTTCAACATCGTAAAGAAAAGCAAACCCATGTAAGCGAAGCTCTGTCCGATCCAAGTCAAGAAATGTTCATCCATCACTTCCAAAGGAGACGATCTGCTGAGCCGTTTCTGTAGAGAGAGAGATAAAGGAAAACTTTAAATGTACAAATATTACCTCATTGCTGTTTTGTAATTTGATCGAGCAAACGCTTTTCTTCCTTTGCTTAAAGAAAACAAATCGGTTGCCTTATTGCTACTGTAGCACAAGTTGTAAATAGTATATAGTACAAACAGCCCAACGTCACAATGGATAGAGTAAAAATGGGAGTCAACTATGTGTGTGTTTTTTTAAGCAATACATTTGCCAGTGCTTCAATGTCCAGTACTTTTTCCTTCTTCTTTTTTAAGTTGATAAATTATTATTTGTTGTCTCTGTTTGTAAGACTGTTTCATATGTGTGTGTGTGTGTGTAGATAAATGCTATTTAAATAATTTATCATGGAGTGCCGCCTAAGACGGAGGCGATTCCATCTGTATAAACAGTTTGCACACTGACGTGAGGATGTTCGGTTCTTCATTGTTTGTATCTTTATTGTGTTGTTATTTTGTACAATTAGAGATGCTTGACTGTAAACATTTTTACGTAGTTACACAATGCAAAATGCTATTTTTACAGTACGTATAGCGATTATTTTGGTACTTACTTCAGAATAATAAACAGACGATGGACGTCGTAAACGAAAAACGGATGTTTATTGCCTTTGCCTGCTTTTTATTACTGCATGTTTGTGTCGCGTGAGATTTTAAGGCTCTGTGCATTGCACAAAAGGTCAAAGCCATTATAAAACGTTCATCATAGGCCCTGACATGTACTTGAAAGTAAACGTCTACAAGCCCTAAAGCTTTAACACTTTTAAAAGACACTCAAAATAGATCTTTTAGACCAAGGTCAAGGTTAGTTTCGAGTTTAAAGGATGAGACGAACCATTTTCTTGGTCTTCTGCAGACAGACACGCATGTCTTGAGAAGGAGTGAGGAATGTTGCAGAAGCGCCTCTCCTCGGGGGTTAATCTGCTAATTCCTCGCTCACCCGTGGGGAGAGCATGAACCTCCCTGACCCACAGTGTGGCATTCAGGATTTACTCAACCCAGATCGGCTGATTTAGGGCTCCTCTGACAGGTGTGGGTCTGTAAACACATTCATATAACGCTGGCCAGGGATCAGAGAAGATCTTAGGGTAACTGTGGAGATCCACTCAAATCTGGGCACAATGTTTAGCCTTTGTGTTACTCATCCAAAATTCCAACAGACAAAACGTGTAAGGAGGAGTTTGATTCTACTTCTGAGTTGGTTGTGTACTTTCCTACATGGTGGTCAGGTCTTCTATTCATATTTATGACTTAAATAAACCTGCAGTAAAAATGATATTGTTGCTATATGAATAGAAGCTGTAAATGTAAATAGTTTGAGGTTCTGTCTGGTTATATATAAATCTTGAGGTTGTTTTCCGAGGCAGTAAAAACAGTAATACTGCTCTGTTGGACAAAATGAGGTTTTAGTTCCTGATTGAATTGTTCTTAAATTTAGTTTGTGTGATGATTTATAGTGCTCAGCATAATTGAGTACACCCCATTTTGAAAATGAATATTTTTATTCATTTCTCAGTGAATATAGGCATTGTATTTTGGTGCATTTAAACAAAACAGATTAAACAGATATATTTATTAAAATAATATTTTAGTCACCAAACATATTTAGAAATTGAAATATAAAGCAATTCAATTCTAGAAAAATGTGGCAAAAAAAAAAATTACAACCTACAAAATTTCAACAAATTTTTTCAATTTTTTCCTTCTCTTGATTTTTCCTTTTTTTAAATTTGTATTTAATATTTTTCTATTTTAAGTTCTTTTTGGTGAGTTTGGTGAGTTTTAAACAGACATTTAGGCTACATGGAACACATAAAATTGTTGTTGCCGTTTTAAACTAAACCACACATTAAACAATTTACTTAATCTCATCGGTATTGTATTTAAAGTCAATCAAATTTTTTATTTATTTATTTGTTTGTTTATCTTCTGTAAGGGAAGGGATCTATTCACGAAACTCACCTCAGTCACTCTAATTAGTGGCATAACTCTATTATTTATTTTTATTTTTTCATCAATTTTAATTAATAGATGCACGTTTCGGAGGGGGTGCATTTTACGGCAGGGGTGCAATTCCAGCACAACACTCCCCCAGTTTAAAGACAAGCGCTATAGGTGAATTGGTGAATAGCTAAATTGTCCGTAGTGTATGTGTGTGAATGAAAGTGTATGGGTGTTTCCCAGTGATGGGTTGCAGCTGGAAGGGCATCCGCTGCTTAAAAAAATGTGCTGGATAAGTTGCCGGTTCATTCCGCTGGGGCGACCCCTGATTAATAAAGGGACTAAGCTGAAGAAAAATGAAGGATCCATTTGTGAATTATTCCAGAGCAGTATTAGCATTGTCACTGATGTCATGATTAGTAAGTATTTGGTGAAATGCATGGTGTATCGTGGCCATTTAGCCAGGTAGTTGTTTATTTGGAGTGTAAAACTACATGAAAGTCCCTCTCCATGTCCAAGGTGAACGTCTACTGTAAACTGTCTGTGGTGAAAAGGAAGCCAGAGACTAATAATTTACTATTCATTAAGGCACTGGCACAAGATGAGAGGCCGTGCGGGAAGTTGAAAGGAAGTTACTGTAGCTTTTAATTTCCTCCAGTGAGCGCAGAACGTCTGCAAACTCGTGTTTAAAGTGGATCCTGTAATTCGTGCAGCTCTCACCACTGTACGGTATCAGACAGCAACAAACACATCAAATCACCCGCTGTATGCGCAAAGATAAAACAGCACCTGTGATGAACTGAACTGAAAAATAAAAATTGACCTAGTCGTCAAGCCACAATAACAAACATATGTAGTCTCTTGAACCAACTAATCTACACTGCATGATGATTTTCATAGAAGAATGAATGTGCCAGTGTTATGGCAGATAAATGCCCAGCATTAAAACTACAATTTAAATGATAAATAAAACCATAAATATAGAATAATTTGCTGCATGCTACTTCCATGAATTGATGTATTACATTAAAATAAATAGTTGGATAAATTTGATATTTTAAAGAATAGAAACAGAAATGTAGAAAAAATAAATAGAAATGTAGCAAAAAAAAAATAATCTTAAGAATTATCCAATATATTTGCTGAATACATATGATATTGCCACAGCCATATCACCCTGCAGCCCAAGACCGGTTCCCCTTCGGAAGGGGAACTTCAATGCTATGTGGAAACTTCCACTATGGGGATTTCATTCAGAAAGCCAATCATCTGAAAGAGTATGTAAACGGGCCAATGAAATGCCAATGAGTTGGCAGCTTCAGCTTGCGCACCTGATGCTCGTTGCAATTAACTTGCTATATGAGCACAGAGCTAGCAAGCCAAAGCATCATTTTCACTTCAGAGACTTCAACAGCCTTCTGAGAGAGTCGATGAGGGTTCCTCCAGCTGAGTTTCAGACAGAGAGTGAACGAGAGCGATCTCCCGGTCCAGAGTGTGTGACACGCAGCGGCAGATGGTCGAGCTGGGTCTCTCCCTTGCCTGGCGTCCTTTGGGTCCGGTCCTCCAGAGCGGTATGTATTGTTGCGAATTTCCTAAAAGAGCAACACGGTCGTGTAGCGCGTCTTTTTCAAGACGTCGCTCCGACTGTGCGTTTCTGGATGCGGTGGTTTCCTGTCCTCGGATGATGGGCACGAGCACTGCGTTTCATGTCTGGGGGTCCAGCATGTTAATGCGGTGCTCGTGGGCAGTGCATGCCATCACTGCGGTGGCATGTCTGTTGCGCAGTTAAGATCGCGGCTCGCTCTTGCAAAAGAGCCACCCACCCCAGTTGTCCCCCGCTCCGCGGTGGGCACTCGGGCAGATCTGAGGGTTACAGTGGGAGTAAATCTGCCGCCCTCGGGCTTGTGGACCTCTCACTCCTCCATGCGCTCCATCCAAGCTTTAAGTGAGAGAAGCGCTCCATCCTCGGATGGCCGCCCTCTCACTTGATGACACCGAGGCTCAGATGTCCACCGCTGCATCGGAGGTTGGGCTGTCATGGTCTGATGAAGGATCCCCCCCCCTCCGTTCCCTCCCATCGGGAGCGAGCGCGGCGGCGGCCGATCTTGAAACAGACATGATAACCGTGCTTTCCCGGGCTGTTTCGGTCGTGGGTCTGGAGATGGTTTATCCCCCAGCCCCGCGGCCGGACCGACTAGATGGGTGTATGTGGAGGATTAAAGGGCAATACCTTCTAGCCTCCCATCCCTCTCTTCCCGGAAGTGCACAGTGGGCTCACGCAGTCTTGAGGGCACCTTTCTCTGCCTGATCTGCGTGCGCCTCCACCTCACCACTCTTGATGGTGGAGCAGCCAGGGAGTACGAGTCGATTCCCCAGATTGAGAGTGCCATCACGGGCCCGCGTGGTGCCTCCTTCTGCTGGAATTAGCCTCATCTCCCGTCCAAGGCGTGTTGGTTTTCTGCCTCCCGAGCCAGAGCCCACACAGCCGCGGGCCAGACTGCTTCCACCCTGCACGCCAGGGTCCATGCGCGCGCGCTGGCCCAGCTGCACGAGGGTGGTTCTGACCCAGGCTTGTTACAAGCCCCGCACCGCACCCGACTGAGCTCCACGGACCTCAAGTCCGCTGCGTGTGCCCCGGGAAAGACGATGGCCACGTTAGTGGTCCAGGAGCGCCCCCTCGGGCTAAACCTGGCAAAAATATGTGCGGAGTCGACAAAGTTCACTTTCTTGACTCCCCCATATACCAGTCTGGCCCGTTCGGCGACACCGTTGGTGAATTCACCCAGGAATTCACGGCGGTGCAGTCGGATACGATGGGCATCCTTCGGCGGGGATGTAAGACCGCTCCCCTCCCGCCGAACCATCCACATCCACTGCTTGTCGCCGAGAGCGCCCGTCTTCGAGTGCTGCTCCGCCCCCGCCTGCGCCTCCGGCCAGCGGCAGCGCCGAGCACCTCGCAGGCAACCAGCGCTCCCCGTCCCAGGGCGCCGTTAAGTCCGGATAACGGACCGCGAAGCGCTCTTGAGACGGCCATCTGGAGAAGAGGGAACTTGCTCTCTCCCCGGTGGGGGGCCGGGCTCCTCAGAGAGAGAGCATCTTTCCCTTCCCTGGATGTGACAGCCCGAATACTGCCAGTCTGGGACGCGATGAAAAGCCTTCCAGCTCGCAGGATCGGCGCACTTCGCCAGTGGCTCACGGGGTGTGGGAGGACGGTCTCCTTTCTCTCACACCTCCAGCCCTCTCCTCCGGAGTCTGAGTGCAAGGTGAGTAAATCTCTCACCTCCAGCTCTTCCGCGGGACCCCAGCGCTCCCCGGATCAGCACTCCCACTCCGCGCTGCCCCACTGCTGGTACGTCAGCGATTGTAGCGATGCAGTCATTAGCGAGGGCTCTGCCTGCCTGGTTAGCGCAGCCCAGCCCTTTGCGGTGGCTCATACGCACGATCAGACTCGGCTACGCGATTCGATTCGCGAAACGGCCTCCCAAGTTCACGGGGTGTACGTCACCAGGGTCAGCCCTGTGCCCGCCCCTGTCTTGTGAGAGAAGGTTGCTGTCCTCCTGGCGAAGGATGCAATCTAACCGATCCCTCCAGCCGAGATGGAGAGCGGGTTTACAGCCTGTACTTCATCGTACCCAAAAGAGCGGTGGGTTACGGCCAGTCCTAGATCTGCGCGTTTTGAACCGCTGTCTGCACAAGCTGCCGTTCAAAATGCTTATGCAGAAGCGCATCCTCCTGTGCGTTCGTCCTCGGGATTGGTCTGCAGCATAGACCTGAAGGACGCGTACTTCATGTCTCCATACTCCACGCCACCGTCACTTTTCTGCGGTCTGCGTCGAGCGAGCCTGACAGTACAAGTCCTCCCCTTCGGGCTCTCTCTGTTTCCGCGGGTCTTCACCAAGCTCGCGGAGGGTGCCCTAGCGCCCCTTCGGCTCGCGGGCATCCGCATACTCAATTATCTCGGCGACTGGCTGTTTTAGCCCTCTCGCGGGAGTAATTGACTATGTACAGAGACAAGGTGCTCCAGCACCTTCACCTATTGGGGTTTCAGGTCAACCGAGAAAAGAGCAAACTCGCCCCCGTGCAGAGGATCTCTTTTCTCGGGTTGGAGCTGGACTCGGTCACCATGACAGCGCGCCTCTCCGGAGAGCGCGCTCGGCTAATGCTGAACTGTCTGTGAGAGTTCGACAGCAAAATAGTGGTTCCACTGAAATCTTTCAGAGGCTCCTGGAGCATATGACATCCGCAGCCGCTGTATGCGCTCGGATAACTCCATATGAGACCACTTCGGCACTGGCTTCACGATCGAGTCCCCAGACGCGCATGGCACGCGGACACACACCGAGTGACTGTCACTGCGCTGTGTCGCCGCGCCCTCAGCCCCTGGAACGACCCCTCGTTCCTACAGGCCTGAGTGCCTCTAGGACAGGCGTCCAGACATATTGTCGTTTTGACAGATGCTTCCAGCACTGGCTGGGGCGCCGTGTGTTGCGGGCATGCAGCTGAAAAAAACCCAGTTGCATTGGCATATCAATCGCCTAGAGCTGTTGGCAGTGTTTCTCGCTCTCCGCCGTTTTTTACCGGTGCTGGAGCGACAACACGTACTGGTCAGGACGAACAGTATGGTTGCGGGGGCGTATATCAACCGTGTGTGGGGTATCCGCTCTCGCAGCATGTCTCAGCTCGCTCGCCGTCTGCTCCCCCGGAGTCATACGCGGCGCAATCGCTGCATTCCATTTTTTCCCCCACCGAGCTCAACCGTGCAGCCCATTCGCTCTCACGGCAGTTTCGCCTGGGAAAATGGAGACTCCACCCCCGACTGTCCAGCTGTTCGGTGCTGCGCCTTTCTCTCTCTAACTCAGAGATTCGTGCGCTCTCGCTTGAGTTCCCCACTTGGCGAACCCTGCAAAGTCCACTGGCTACACAGCTGGCCTCGGGGCGTGCGTAATACGCATTTCTCCAGTGAGCCTACTCGCACAGATACTGTGTAAAGTCAGGGAGGTCGAGGAACAGCTCTCGTATTGCGCCTCTCTGGCCCAATCGGACCTGCTTTCAACTCTCTCCTCGTGATGGCCCTCCCTGGCACATCCCCTGGGAACAGGGGACAGGCACCGTTTGGCACCCGCGCCCAGATCTATGCTTCACGTACGGTTCATAGATGGAGCGCGGAGGACTCAGGTGACTTACCGATTAGGTGGTTAACACTGTCACTCAGGCTGAGCACCCTCTACGAGGCATGCCCACGCCTGAAGTGGAGTCTATTCGCTGTGTGGTTACCTTTTTCCCCGAGAAGGAACCCTGAACATGCCAGATCAGAGTGATGCTATCCTCCTTCAGTTGACTGGAGCTAAGGCTGTCCCCTCCGCTCTGAGGGGTTGGCGTTACGTTCATCCCCGCTCTAAGGATGCGGCGATGGCGGCGCGCTGGGAAGTATCGTCTCATCATCCAGTTCCCAGAGGCGCGAGACATGAATATTAATTTTCCTGTTTCCCTCTCATACCCACTTGGAGATCTCTCTTAGGAGAGGTCTGCTCGATCACTCGACTCAGTATCTTTAAGATTTCTGTCCAGGTAGACAGCTCTGCTGGTCGCGTTGCATCGGTCAAATGGGCGGGTATCTGGAGGCATTTTCGGTCAGCGAAATGTGCCAACGTTTTGGGTCTGCCCACTCTCACGTTTACCTGAGACCCCGGCCCACCTAGGTGCCCTAGGTTCCTACAGCGTTCTTTCAGCCACGTAGTGAACCTGCAAGCGCTGCCCACGGAGGAGGCAGACCCAGCCCCTTTATTTGGTCCTTCGCACTTTGCTATTACACGGACCGTACTCAGCTCTTTATCTGTTATGGTGATCGGCAGACGGGAAGTGCCGTATCCAAACAGAGGTTGGAACATACCCACTGAACTCTGAATGCCATCTCCCTCGCTCATCTGAGCCAGGGCGAGCCGCGTCCCCCAAGAGTGAGAGCGCGCTCCTCGAAGCGCGCATCCTTTTGGGCGTTAGCACGCGGCGCCTCTCTAACAGACACTGTAGAGCTGCGGGCTGGGCGACACCTATTAGAAGATTTATTAATCTTGAGGGGAGCCGATTTTCTCACGCGGTGAATGAGAAATTCGGTTAGGTGTTGTAAAACGCTTGCTGCGCCATTCTCTCTAACCCAGGGATATGTGCGCTTTTTCGCTCTGTCAGAAAAGTTCCCCGCTGGCGAACCCTGCAGATATTCCTCCGAGGCCCCCAGCACCTGACTCAGCGGAGGAGTCAGGCACTGGCCCGTTACGTTGCTGGTCTGCCCGATGGTCAGCCCGCGTTCTGGGTATAGGTGCCTGCTATGTGCGATCCCCACTAGGCGATCCCATATGCTTATACTGCCACGGTGCAGTCCCCCCTCACAGGCGGACCCGTGTCTTCCCTCACCGCTAACCATCTAATTTTCATATGCTTACTCCCCCTTCTCAGGGTTAGTTCATATGCTATTTGCCCCAGTCTCCCCACTTGGGTAGCAGGTGGCCTCCGCAGCGTCCTCCCTATCGGGACTGCACGCATTCCCAACGTACTGTCGTATTAAATTCCTAGAAATTATTCTAGACGCATTTGCGGCTCCCGAAAAATATATCTAAATCCGTAAATCTTCTGTTGAAGTGGGATAAGTAAGGGCCAGGGAACACGTTGGAAGACCGCGCCTCTGGTGACGCAGGTGCGCTCACGCTCTTGCCTGGCAAACCTCTCATCGGGGGCGAAGGTAAGGTTCAATCATTATGGCGTTTTCCAAACATTTCCCCATAGTGGAAGTTTCCACATAGCATTGAAGTTCCCCTTCCGAAGGGGAACGCTCTGGTTACTAAAGTAACCCTCGTTCCCCGAGGGGGGGAACGGAAATGCTATGTTCCTTCGCCATAATGATTGCCCCTTAGCTGTTGAGGTGAAAGTCTCTTCCGCTAAAAAAATGATGCTTTGGCTTGCTAGCTCTGTGCTCATATAGCAAGTTAATTGCAACGAGCATCAGGTGCGCAAGCTGAAGCTGCCAACTCATTGGCATTTCATTGGCCCGTTTACATACTCTTTCAGATGATTGGCTTTCTGAATGAAATCCCCATAGTGGAAGTTTCCACATAGCATTTCCGTTCCCCCCCTCGGGGAACGAGGGTTACTTTAGTAACCAGAGCGTTACTCACTGAAGCTAAGCAGGGCTGAGCCTGGCTAGTACCTGCATGAGAGAACACTAGGTTGCTGTTGGAAGTGGTGTTAGTGAGGCCAGCAGGGGATGCTCAACATGCAGATCGCAGTGTGAGTCCTAATGCCCTCAGTAAAGTGAAGGGAACACTATACTGTCAGTGAGCGCTGTCTTTCAAATGAGATGTTCAAAATCCCATGGCACTTCTCATAAAGAGTAGGGGAGTAACCCAGGTGTCCTTGCCAAATTGCCTCCATCGGACCAATCATGACCTCCCAATCATCCCCATCCACAGAATTGTCTCTCCACTCCACCAATAGCTGGTGTGTGGTGAGCGCACTGGTACCGTTGTCCTGTGGCTGCTTTCGCATCATCCAAGTGGATGCTGCACATTGGTGGTGGTGTGGAGCCCCTCATGATTGTGAAGCGCTTTGGGTGTATGGCCATACACAATAAATGCATTAAATAAATCACATTTCATAACATTTACATTTACAATACAGAATAAAAAACAAACTTTGGTCACACTTTATAACAAGGTTCCATTAGTTAAAGTTAGTTTAGTAACATGAACTAAGAATAAACAAAACTTACACAGTATTTATTAATTATAGTTCAACATTTAAAGAGGTATTTTTTTAAATGCCAAATTGTGCTTGTTAACATTAGTTAATGCACCGTGAGTTAACATGAACTAACAATGAACAACATCATGCATTCATTCATTCATTTTCACCCACTTTTCCAGGGCAGGGTCGCGGAGCAGCAGTCTTAGGAGAGAACCCCTGATTTCCCTCTCCCCAGACACTTACTCCAGCTTCTCCGGGGGGATGCCGAGGCATTCCCAGGCCAGCCCAGAGACTTAGGGCGTACTCACACTATGTACAGTTGCGTTGAACCGGGCCAAAGCACGCTTGTCTCCCCTCCCGTCTCTCCCGACGGCCCGCACTCACATTACATTCGGGCCTGGGCACGCTTACGTCATCGATGATGCGCTGTTTAGTTTAGGAAGAGAAGCACAGTGGAGATTTCTTTAATTACATCGGTTTAGTCGTTTGATATGCGGTGACACACAGTCAAATATTTCGCCGAACAGATCAGCCACTTTTGACGCTCATAAACAATCATAAAGTCCTCGTGCTGCTGGAATTAGGAGGTTTGCTGAAGGTGCAGCTGTCGTGAAGAATGATTAATTAATCCATATCAAATCCCTTAAAAGTCATGTCTCGCTTTTAGTTTCGGGCTTAGGCATGCTTGCACTGACACTGTACCGCGCCTGAGCCCAAGTGAACCGCGCTCAAGCCCACCTCTTCCAACCAGGCCAGGGCCGCAAAAGGGAACCGTGCCTGAGCCCGATTCAGAGCACTCACACTTCTCAAACGATCCGGGAAACGGGCCTAGGCACGATTCGAATAGCATAGTGTGAGTACGGCCTTAGTCCCTCTAGTGTGTCCTGGGTATTCCCCGAGGCCTCCTCCTGGTGAGACATGCCTGGAACACCTCCCTAGGTAGGCGTCCAGGAGGCATCCTAACCAGATGCCCGAGCCACCTTAGCTGACATCTCTCAATGTGGAGGAGCAGCGGCTCTACTCCGAGCTCCTTCCGGGGGACAGAGCTCCTCACCCTATCTACTAGGGTGCACCCTGCCACCCTGCGAAGGAAACTCATTTTGGCCGCTTGTATCTGAGATCTCGGTCATGACCCAAAGCTCATAATCACAGGTGAGAGTAGGAAAATTGGTAAATCGAGAGCTTTGGCTTTTGGCTCAGCTCCTTCTTTACCACAACGGACTGGTACATCAACAGCATTACTGCTGCCGCTGCATCGATCTACCTTTCAATTTAATGTTCCATTCTCCCCTCTCTCGTGAACAAAACCCAAAGAATTAACAACTTTATTTTCATTAAACAGTATTACAAATATGAATAAATATAATAAATGTTTTCTTCATTGTTTGGTCATTTTAAATACATCTTTTTCTTTTTCTATTAATAATCAATGAATATTTGTATATTTTTATTTAGATTTTGCAGAGATTTTGTATTTCTATGAATTTTAAATTCAAATGTAGATTTCCATTGAACTATTGCTGAAAGTTCCAATATCAGTTCATCAGTTAACATGTTTTTGTGCCAAACTTTGTATGCTATTCCATCAAAGGCATAAATCAGAAAGTCCCAGTAGCAACTAACATAACAGTGATTTCAATCCCTATTTAATTTTCAAAAGCCACCTTAGTTTTAGTGAGAGATGCTTGATAATAACTCTAACTCTGAGAAACAAAGCATCTAAAAGCATACAACATGAAATAATCGACTCCTACTGTACACCAAGCAGTGAAAGGAAGACTGTGGCTTCAGCAATAGCATGTTGTTTTAGTTTACAGCCACACACTGCCCTCACAGATGTGTGAAATACCAGGCTCCAGTGACATAAGCACACATCTCAGTACTAACCGTGCTCTCCTGCATCGCGTGACAGGAGATGCTACACCTCCGCTGTTTGTTTTCCGTTCTGTTTCAAGCCAAGGAAACGCCGGACAAGACTGTGACATCATTTATTGGTTGTGTGACAGACAGTCGAGAAGCGGTACTCGCGTGCAGAGTTCGCCACTATCAGTCACCCTGAGGAGAAACGCAGGGCATGGACACATTCATCCTGGCCTGACAGAACAGAAGAGCTCTCTGTATACCTGCTTTCCATAGCATAACGCACTCTGAGGGCGGTGTTATGACACACGCGTCTGTATCACAGTCAACTGCGTCTCTTTAAGCTGCATCAGGTTTCACAGCTCCTATAAACACAAAGCACTTAGTAAGCATTGGGAGGTATTACTCAATACTGGTCATCAGATGCTCTACAAAAGATAATATTGAAGAGCTAACATGTTTGATGAAATATTATTTGGTATTTATGACTTCTTTTGAGGAAAATAACTAAAAACCGCACAATTAATTGTTAAGTCCCTAATAACACTTATCAGTGAATCAATTAATCCTGTTTACATCTGGGTTTAAAGGGACAGTTCACACAAAAATGTTCATTTCTCACAATTTACCCACTCAAAAGTGGTTCCAAACCATGTTCATGTGATTATTTTCTCTATTGAACAAAAAAGAAGATATTTTGAAACCATTGACTTCCATAGTAAGAATAACAAATACTATGGAAGTGGTTACAGTTTTTTTAATATATCCTCTTTTGTGTTCAGCAGAAGAAATAAATTTACTCTCCCATATTAGTAGATTCATATTAGTGAATTGGATCAAATGTGCATATGTGGGACTCATTCCCATTTAAGGGTTGTAATCCCTCTTTTTTGCTCACTTTTGATCACTTTCCAGATTTCTTTGAGGTGAGAGTCTATGAGCAGATGTATTTGGGCTTCTTTTGATCTAATATTGCTAAAACGGCAGCAGCTTTTGTTTGTGCTTTGAAATCCACAAAACTACACTCCAAACTGAGTGTTAGATTTGTGTTAGAATCAGGTAAACATTGTGCTTTTGTAAGGTTTGAAGCTTACGCTGCTATTCTGAACCAATAATCGTAAACAGAAAGCAGTTGAAGGATGGCGTGTTTAAATCAATTATTTATCTGACTCCACTGTAATTTATCTGACTCCATTAAAAGTTATCATCATTGATAAAGAGATTCTCAACACCTTAAAGCAGGCAAAGTTGTTAATTAAGTTACATGTTTAATCTTAAGGCCCAAGGTGTTTTTTTACATGCATTTTTTATTTCTCTTTGCTATTTGGGCTTATTGGAACCTAATTTGAATAAAAATCTAAGCATCATCTTTTGATTTGATGTACTTTTAGAGAAAAATGATGTCCATATATGTGGACTCGTGGTCTGAATTGACATAAAACACTTTTTCCCGAATTTTCTTTTATGCATATTTAACAAAAAAAATTTTAACTTGCTTTGATTATCAGAGAGTAAAAACAACATTTTTCCCCATTTTAGACCGTTAAAAATAGGGTTTGGGACATTTCATATGCTGCAAAACAGTTGCAAGATGACATTGTATGTCTGTGACAAAATATAAAACATTCAAAGCATTTTAAATAGCCACTTAAGAGCTAAAAATGTGCTGTCCATGTATGTGGACACTCGGGCCCTAGGAGGTTAAATATACAGGCAGTAGAATGAAACAAACTAACATATTGTATATGGAAACTTAGCTGTAACCTATGAACTGCTGTGTAACAAAGACAGTGAAACTGCCTTTATTAGCATAAGGAGAATAGAGAAGCAGAGTAAAAGCAATTCTCTCAGA
Source organism: Danio kyathit (assembly GCA_903798195.1). Lineage (NCBI taxonomy): Eukaryota > Metazoa > Chordata > Actinopteri > Cypriniformes > Danionidae > Danio > Danio kyathit. Next base: position 32,575,336 of record LR812538.1, on the reverse strand, counting down.
TCAACAATTACCTTTCCCTTTTATAACCTGAGCAAAGCTTTGTCAAACAAATACCAAACCTCCAAAACTAGCTAAACATCAAAGTAAAGTTGAGGAGATAAAGTGGGGGACATTAACATACTCTTAACTCTTAACAAACTACATTAACATACTCTTAACTCTTAACAAACTACATTAACATACTCTTCTCTGGCCATGACTTAACAATAGTAAATAGATAGTATATTGAAATATATCATTGTCTCTGATGATTTCATCATTATAACGCTGAAGTGATAAACTGTCAAATGACACCAAACATGAAAAATTTATAAGAAAGAAGATCACAAGCAATGAATTGTGTATGGTGAAAAGTACATGGCTACTGTAAGCAAATGGCAGAGATGTATTGGAGATGTGAGAAACTCTGCTACGTCATTAGCATAGAAGGAATCGTATATACAATTCTCAGCTTACACTTTTCAGTTTTAAACTTGTTTAAAGGGATAGTTCACCAAAAAAATCAAATTCTCACAATAAATACTCACAGCTGACTTGTTTCAAACTAGTTAGAATTTTTTTTAAAGACATTCTGAAGAATGCTGGAAACCTGTAACCATTGACATCCATAGTAGGGCAAACAAATACTATGGAAGTCAATGGAAGGCTTCATGTTTTCCAAAATTGGCTCTCCAATGTTTTATGTAATTACAAAAAAGGAGAAGTACAGGTTGGACAAAAGGTCAACCACTGAATGTCTATCATTTATCACTTTGATTGTCCCAACAAGGCAGTGTTGCCATAGGCTATTTGCACTAATTTACTTTACAATTTACTTGTCTATTATTTAAACTTTGTCATTGTAAAAGCCATATTATTCAACCATTTCTAGCACCTTTTAGAACAGCTTTCATACGCTCATCTCAACAGGCTTTGATTCTGTAATGCCTTGATAAGATCAATGAGTGAGGGTCAAGAGAGCAAATCTTCAGACATAAACTACACCAGCACCCTAATATGAGCCAGAAACAAACCCTGAAGCAACTGACCCCTCTCTTCTTTTCGGTAACAATGAGTCAAAAGTGAGTCAATTGAACTTCAGCGAACTTTCCTCTGACGATCAGGAACACCCCGGGCGAATCACCTCAGAAGAGAGATTCCTATCTGGGAACTCATATGTTAGTGAATGTGAAGCCAGATCTCCGCTGTTTGAAGAGTGGGCAGTGCAGACTGTCTGGATAAGATGGATGAACTGAGGGGATGTGTTGCATAAGGTCTGGCCAGCGTACAGTGAGCACTTCTTAGGCATCTGAAGGCAGTTCATCTGTGAGTGACCATCACAGACTGCCGAGAGATGCCTCTGCGCCACAATATTTACACTGCAAATGTTTTGGTTTCCATCTACACAACTGATAGAGAATCACACTGTACGGCGGTTTATGGCTTTAGTTCAAAACAAGTCAATTCAAAGAAACATTGCTACCATTTATCACTTTATTTTTACAGTTATATAACTTTCACGTTTAGATATAGTTAGTTATACCTATACCAGTATGTTTTTTTTTCCTCAAATATTAAATTTATAGCCGGCAGCTAGCTCTGCAACTCTAAAACCCTTTAAATCCTGCATCCTGATTCCCTCCAAAAAAGTGTAAAGCGCTTTGAGTGTCTATAAAAGCGCTATATAAATGTAAGGAATTATTATTATTATTATTATTAAATATCAAACAAAACAAAATAATGTAATTTAGAGCTTTAAAAGGGAAAAAATGACAATTGGTCAGAACAAATAGGCTCAAAATGCTACAATCCAACCCGTTTTTTAGGATCTCAAAACTTAGGGCTTCTGGTAGTACCCAGAATAGCAAAGTCTACTAAAGGAGGTAGAACCTTCTCATTTATGGCTCCTAAACTCTGGAATAGCCTTTCTGATAATGTCCAAGGCTCAGACACACTCTCGTAGTTCAAAACTAGATTAAAGACCTATCTTTTTAGTAAAGCATACACACAACGGTATGATGCATAAGTGTGCTCCATGCAGGGGAGTGGGCTTGACAAACCACCTGTAGGACACACTCCTCCTGTCTTAATGCACCAGACATTTTGTTCGAAATACTCATACATGCGTTACATGTTTGTTTCTATGTTTGTTTATATAACTACTATTTTTATTTATAGCACTTCATTTTTGCACCTCTTATAAATACGCTATGAACAGCAGCTACACCAATTATTTTCTTTATTTCCACCTGGGGAAACTCATCCTGAGGCCCCTAGAGATTATGCAGCGCCATTGATGCGATCCAGGACCTGTGATGCCAAGGTATCCATAATCCTGGACCAGGCTGTATCCTAAGCAAATGCTGTGGTGGTCATAGAGGAGCAGAGGGCTTAAGACTGATTCCTGAAAGACCACAGTGACAGACAAATCTCTGCATTGATCCCGTGGGCCATCCTGATCACCCGCCAGTGACCTATTCACAACTGCAGTTCTCCACGATGGACGTCCGGTGTTCTCCAGCCTCCAGTGTCTAGACTGCAGCTCTGCACAGGAAGTTTGGCCAGAGGAGTAATGGTCGTACCCAACTGAGTCTGGTTTCTCTCGAGGTTTTTTCCCTTCACTTTCGTCAATTGGTGAAGATTGTTCCTCACCACTGTCGCCACTGGTTTGCTTGGTTTGGGACTTGTAGAGCTATGCATCGATGGATTTGCTCTTCAGTGTTTTCCACTTTCAGCAGTGGAAATTTAAACCACACTAAACTAAACTGAACTTCAACTCTGAAAACTGGACTGACACAGTTTCAATTAACTAGAACTTCTATGTTAAGCTGCTTTGACACAATCTATATTGTAAACGCGCTATAGAAATAAATATAAATTGAACAAAAATTGAATTTGTTGATTGAAAACCAGAGCTTTACCTCCAAATATTGAATATTTCTGAAGTCAAAAAAATTGTATTGTGTTGTCTAAAAATGAATATAAATATAAATCCCCAATCCAAAGAAATTAAGAATTTTCAAGCAGCCTAATAGTTGCTTCCATAATTTTTTATTATATTTATTTTACATGTGTTAATATAAATGTATACCAGACAGTTTTCTATTTTTTTTCTACTGAAGAAATTCTTATTTGTTTTATTTATTTCAGCTAAAGTTAAAGCAGTTTTTATTTTTTTTTAAACCAATTTAAGGTAAACATTATTAGCCCTTTTTTCTCGATTGTCTACAGAACAAACTATCATTATAAAATGATTTGCCTAATTACCCTAACTTGCTTAATTAACCTAATTAACCTAGTTAAGCCTTTGAATCGCACTTTAAGGTCAATACGAGTACCTTGAAAAATATCTAGTAAAATATTATGTACTGTCATCATGGGAAAAATAAAAGAAATCAGTTATAACTCAGGAGGACTAATAATTTTGACTGCATATGCTGGCACAATAAAATATAAATTAATAGATGAATTTAAAAAAAGGTAGTTCCTAATATTATTTCTGAAATATTGTCTGATGTTCTGGATTTTCCCCCCAATATAATAATAATAATAATAATAATAATAATAATAATAATAATAATAATAATAACAACAATCATGGGGCGACGCAGTGGCACAGTATGTAATGCTGTCGCCTCACAGCAAGAAGGTCGCTGGTTCAAGCCTTGGCTGGGTCAGTTGGCATTTCTGTGTGGAGTTTGCATATTCTCCCTGCGTTCGCGTGGGTTTCCTCCGGGTGCTCCGGTTTCCCCCACAGTCCAAAGACATGTGGTACAGGTGAATTGGGTAGGCTAAATTGTCCGTAGTGTATGAGTGTGAATGAGTGTGTACGGATGTTTCCCAGAGATGGGTTACAGCTGGAAGGGTATCCGCTGCGCAAAACATGCGCTGGATAAGTTGGCGGTTCATTCCGCTGTGGCGACCCCGGATTAATAAAGGGACTAAGCCAAAAAGAAAATGAATAAATCAATGAATAATAATAATAATAATATCAGGAATGAGGGTTATTTAAACAAAGATAAAATCCCATATTGATCAAGCATCTTTACATTATTTTATACAATCATTTTAGCTAGACTGCCTTTGTGTTATTGTTTTATTTTAACTGTACATATCATAGATCGGTGTTAATCACTATTATTTAGTGAAAGCAATAATTACAGTATGCAGGATAAGACGTGTTCTATTTCCAGAGCACTTTTGGCTCATTGTGCATGACATGAAGAACAGAAGAGCAAGCGAACAAACATGAGGACTAATATTGGGTTGCGCACATCCCTGTTTTGCGATCTCTCTCTGCGGGGCAGGACAAAAGGCCCACAGAAACGTGAGCCTGCCGAGTGCAGCTCTCTTTGCCTCAGACGCATGAATGAGCTCCTTTAGGGACTGAGACTGGAGCGAACACCTCACAGCAACACATAAGAGCTGAGCAAGATAAAAAAAAAACACACATAATCCTCCTCGGCCTCCAACAATGAACATTAGACCTACAACGCTGCCAACACTTGCAGATCGCCAGCTGTGCCCATCTGATTGAGGAAAATGCTGAATATCCTACTTTAATATGAAACCAGATCTTTGTCCGAACTGCTACTTTACTGAAACAAATACTTGTTGCTGTTGTAGCCGCTGTTCAAATCATCAGCATCTATTGATCCGGTTTCTCATCTGCACTCAGCGAGCATTGAAAGAGAATAGCTGTGGGAAGTTTCTGCTGATTTCACTCAGGCCCAGAATGATGCCCACCAGGTGAGAGATCTATTGAAAAACTGTCAGCAAACTCTTTGTACGGGAACACCTGGGTTGTGCATGTGCAGACAGTGTTCAAATCAGTGTTCATTTCACTGTAATACACCAGCTTCAAGAAGATAGTATGACAGCTTTTCCTCACAATGGGAGCGTGGCTCAATTTTGACTGTAAATGTATACATTATAAATGCAATTTGTGCATGCTAAGATTTCAATACACATCTTCAATGATCAGTATGCTTGTGTTTAGAAATTTAGATTTTCTCCTCCGCCATGAATTCAGAAAGACTCACAATTTCTGAAAAATATTGAAAAACCTTTTTAAAATATATATAGCCATAGTTTTTGTAAATTACTGTAAAAATGCTATATTGAATTATGTTACATTGTATTAATGCAACTGTCCAGATACTATGATACAGTGTGCCATAACATATACTATAAACATATTATATTATTAGGCTGCTGATATTCTATTATTATTTATTTTAAAATCAGTGAAAATGAATCAATTATTTTTTTAAAAATTGAATTGATTAAAAATATCTTATTGAAAAATCATCATCATCATCATCATCATCATCATCATCATCATCATCATCATTGTAAAAGAGTTTTACAAAAGTGAAAAAATGGTTTAAAAATATTATAAACATTATATTTTTGGTAAAAGGTTCACTCACACTTTTCTTCAACTTGTTCCCTGCTTTATCAGTGATAAACACAGAGGAATAAACTGCCTGGGTAAAAGTTTGTCATTTAAAAATAATTTGTAATATAAAAAAAGAGCTTAAGCAATGTAAATAAAAAAATAAATGAAAATAAAACAAGACTTGACATTTCTAGATTTCTAGAATTTTTATTCTTTAAATTTTGTAACTTTTTTTTTTTCATTAGAGAAACGTACCCAGGGCTACAGTTTTGGGAACTGTAAAATATGTGCGGCATGATGGCACAGTGGGAAGCGTTGTCGCCTCACAGCAAGAAGGTTGCTGGTTCGAGCCCTGGCTGGTTCAGTTGGCATTTCTGTGTGGAGTTTGTATGTTCTCCTCGTGTTCACATGGGTTTCCTCTGGGTGTCCAAAGACATGTGCTATAGGTGAATTGAGTAAGCTAAAATTGTATGTATTGTATGTGTGTCTGTCCTGGTCCTCCAGGTTGGGGGTTGAGCATTGGGCTAATGACCCACCTCGTAAAAATTAGATGTTACGAAACACCAATATGGTGCGGCTAATTATCAACTTCAATATTTAGAGTAAAATAAGTGCCTGAGGCAACATCTGCTTGCAGATTTGTTTTCACAAATTCACTAATGGCCCGTTTCCACTAAGTGGTACGGTACGGTACGGTTCGATTTGGTAAGCTTTTATGGCCGTTTCCGTTGTCAAAAGGTACCTAAAAGCGAACCGTACCTAAGGATGCAATGATTAACCGGTTTCACTATTAACCGCGCTTTAATTTGTCACGGTTAATTAATCATAAAGGCTTCTCAACACCGTGTTTTTGCACTGAACTGCAGCGACTAAACAGAGTTCTGCCAACTGTGTGCTAGTCTAAAGTTCCGAGCTTGTACACAGGGACTAATAATCACGCATACTGGTTACCTTTGACTGAGGCTATAACTAAGGCAAGTTTGTTATTTCCAATGGAGGAACGCGCACGCGACGCAATGTGCTCACGCTTTTCAGCCGCACCTAGTTGGGATGACAGGGAGCTTCTGTGACCGCGGAAAATGCAAACGACTAAAGTTTGAGGAAGATGCAATGAAAAGTACACAGGTATGCAAACCCACCTAAAGTTACAACAGTATCCACAATGAGCCTGTGTTGGAAAGCAACATGTATACATTTTATTTTTACATATTTAAAACTACTTTTTTTTTTTTTTTGGACACTCTTATTGGTTTGGGACCCAAGTGTCCACTGCAAAATTCAAAACAATGGCATACATTATACGCTCTCAGAAATAAAGAAATAAAGGTACAAAATCTGTCACTGGGGCGGTACCTTTTCAAAAGGTACTTTTTTGTTACTACCATGTACTTAAAGGCATATAATAATACATTAAAAAGTACAAATCTGTACCTCAATAGCACCTTAAAATGTGAAGTGAACCTTAAAAGCTACAAATCTGTATCCTAACGGTACAAATGTGTACCCTAAAGGTATAAATGTGCACCTTTTGAAAATGTACTGCCCCAGTGACAGCTTTTGTACCTTTATTTCTGAGAGTGTAGCAGTTTCTCAACTAGGGTGTTACACAACATACGGTACTTATGAAACACCAAAGCAAGAAGATAAAGTGTCAAGCCACACATCCACTTACAGACAGAAATCAACCAATCATTCCTCCAATATTTCACCTTTGGAAATAAAACCAACTTTTTTTTTTTCCAAAGTCTCCACCAAACCTGCCTGTGCTCACTTACTGTCCCACATGAGCAATATCACACCTTGATCTAAGACATCTGCACACATTCCTGCAGCTTGCTCCCAAATGGAAGGGTTTGAAAGGAGTGAATTGATCAAAACAAGAAGCCCATATGTGCTTAAACACTGCATAACATGAGTGTGTGAATGCTGGGAATTTTATCGGCAGCATTTAAATCCACTGCTGGATCAACTGTAGCTCACCTGCAGAGCTATGCTTATCCTCACCCTCATCATCCAGCCGTCTGTCCAAATACTGACAATCTGTAGAGCAGATCTCATCCACTCACTCATATCACACACCTGCACCAGATAAAACACAATGAGAGATGACATACATTTCCAAAAAATTAGGACATTTGGATGTTTTCGGTAAACCTGGACTGATGTACTGAAGTAGACAGATCATCACCAGACTTTAAATGGATACTATAGGTTACTCAGAAAGTTCAATTCTGTCAGCATTTACTTAACTTTTACTTCTATCTGTTTAAATTGCATTTTTAATGAACACAAAAAAAAAGATATTTTGAAGCAAGTTAGAACAAAGAAACGACCTGAGGATTTTCTTTTCCTACTATGGATGTCAGTGGGTTCTGGGTAAATTTTATCCTTTTTTGGAAGCCATGGTGATTTCAGTTACAGTAGGACCACATTTAGGACAAACGCTATTACAGAACAGCATTTTCTAAGTGTGTTATCTTATCCTAACTACAGATATGAAGGTGGTATTACAGAAACATCCTAACTTGACCAAAAATTCTAAAAACTTAAAGGTCTTAATGGGTTAGTTAACCCAAAAAATGAAAATTGTGTCATTAGCTACGTTTCCATATGCGCATTTTGGAGATGCACATAAAAAATTGGTTGATGGAAACAGGAAGATGCACATAAATTTTGAAAATGCACATAACTGAGTGGTCAAAAGTAATTTTTATTCGATAAGAAAAGATGCTCATAAACTGCGATGGAAACACTTTTACCGAACAAATTACAGTATCCGCATTAAAAAAGGTCATGTGATTTTGTTATAAGAGATCCTGTGATGATTAAAATGTGTGTGAATGGACAAACCAGCAGGCTGAACACATTGTAAAACATATGAAATTTTGTTTTGGTCATTCTAAAATGCCAGTATTAGTGTTATTATATTATTAATTACCTAAAGAAATGTCAAGAGCATCTGTGCTCCGCATCTAACATCTTCAAACGCCACCACTTGTACATTGCGTGTTGGTATTTGTCTTCTCAGGCACTAGTCATTTATTAAATAAAAAAAAGATTCACGCAGCTTCTCCTACAGCAAATTCCATTTTTACTTGGATATTTTGTTATCTTTGACTCATTGGATGGAAACGCTGCTTTATTTGCACGTCTTTTATGCAATATTCCAGTTTTGCACATAAATTTGCATCTTTGAATGGAAACATAGCAATAGTTATTTCTCCATTATGTGATTTTAAACATTTATGAGTTTTTTTACTCTGTCGAACACAAAAGAAGATATTTTAAAGAATGCGTGACCATTGAATGACCTGTAAATATTATTTTATTATCTCAAAAACCAAAACGGCACAAACAAATATTTTTGCACCACAAACCAGCACAAACTAACGAGACTATTTTGGATAAATTTGGAGCATGTCGGGGGGGCTGGTGACATCATAGTCCATAATTCAATGTATAATATTTTAACAACAGAAACAGCACAAACAGAACTTTTACCGGCACAAACCAGCGCAAACGAAGCACAAACGAACGAGCCTATTTCAGATCAATTTGGAGCATGTCGGAGAGCTGGTGACATCAATGTCCATAATTAAATGTGTAATATTTTAATAACAGAAAGAGCACAAACAAATATTTGTGCAGCACACACCAGCACAAACGGAGCACAAACGAACGAGACTATTTTGGATCAATTTGGAGCATGTCGGGGGGCTGGTGACGTCATGGCCCATAATTAAACGTAATAATTTAATAGCGGAAACAGCACAAACAGAACAAGACTATTTGTGGTGAATTTGACGCATTATTAAGACTATTTTGCTGACATTTTGTGTTGGGTTAGGTGGTCCACCTAACCAGCATTTTTCAACAGAAGGAAAAAATTCAAATTTGTTTTGAACAAGTGAAGGGTGCGTAAATAATGACAGAATTTTCATTTTTGGTTGAACTATCGCTTTAACTTTAGGGCAACCAAAAAGCTGTACTAACATCAGCATTATTTGAAAGCTAATGGGAAAAACTCAATTGCATTACAATCAAACAATGGCATTATAATTGCTCATGAATGAAAATGAAGTTTTCAGATGAAGACCTTGAAGAGGTGTTAAATTTTGATGACAAAACATAAGTAATTATAGACTGTCACGCAACATGATATTACAGTTAGCACTAAAACTTCAACCAGGATTACAGAGACCAACAAAGGGTCACGGAACATTAGCAGTTATAGTGCAAGTGACTAATGCCTTCCACAAAGCTTCTATTGCAAAAATGTCACAACCTGGTTTGTCTAAAGTTTTGTTTACCCGTTTTGTTTAGGCTAACTCCTGAGAGTTGTCAAACGTAACGACACAATTAAAGATTTCCTGACTAGAAATATGATATGATTTTGGAACAGAGTATATACAGGAATCAGAGAGTAAAATTCAGTACCAAAAGACGTTTTTTAAGACTCTTTCCATACATTTTAAGACCATATAACCACTTTAAACACTGGCAAAATTTTAACTTGCAGTAGATTTACTAAATTTTAATTAACGAAACTAATCCAAAACGAAAACATTTATATACTGAATAAAAATCTATTAAATCTAGCTAATTCAGCAGGTTGGCGTCTATAGAACTGCAGAAATAATAGTGTTGCCTTGGTTACTGCAGTAAACAAAGCAGCATGATGTCAAATCTAGCAGAATTTTTTTGATTTCATAAACTACACAGCATCCTGATATTCGCAGATTTAATTCAGGCAAACTTTAGCATACAACTAAACATTGCATAATTAAAAATTATATAAAATTTAATACTTTTTAAGGGCCTTACATTTCTCTACGTTGATTTAGCAACTTTTAATACTTTTTAAGACCCCGCAGACACCCTGTGAAAGGTAGGACAAGAACCCCAAATCAAGTTAAGATCAAAGATACAAATCCAGGGTTTATGCAGGAATCCTAAAGGTAATTTCAATACCTTTTTAAGACTTTTTAAGGACCTTCTCAGAATATTTTAAGACCTCATCGTCACTTCAAGTTCTCATCAGTATCAAACCTTTAACTTAATAAGCAGTTGTTAATAAACAGTTGTAGTAAAATAAATCAATGAAGCACAACCATGCAACATAAATCACATAAGCTCGGAAGAAGCAAAGCTTAAAAGAATAAATTACGCAGTTGTTTTCAGCGACAGGCTTCAGCCAAACTCGTCTTTCTCCAACCAGGAGTAGGCAAACTTACATTTTCCCCATTTCCATTTTTGCCGTCTGTTTCGCTCTATGGTTTCGCTACACGTGGAAAGCGTCACATCACCTTCCCGTGTTTATTGCAAATTACGTGACATCACCCGGACGGAGACGGACCCCGGCCCGAACCAATCGCGTAAATATATTTATGCTTTTTTGAAGTCAAACACTTTGGACAACGCTTAAACAAAATTTAAGACCTCATAAAAACGCAATTAAGACTTATTAATACTTTGTAAGGGCCTTAATTTTCTCATAATTGATTTATCAACTTGTAATACTTTTTAAAACCCTGCGGACACCCTGAAATCTTTCTGTAATACAAGCTTGGTTTCCAAGCTTCAAAATATATATATTTTTAATAATAAAAAAAGAAAAAATAGTTTGGGGCCAGCTGAGGGTGAGTAAATTTAATTCATGGATGAACTATGACTTTAAACTAAGATTACTGACAGCAAATAACATTTGGTAAAATTATGTTGTTAATTCTTAACCTGAGTTTTTGTAATGTTCAACTGGATTCTTTCCCACTTCATGCTATGATATTTAGCACTAACAAAAAGAAGACAGCTGCTGATCACACATGACAAACCCGCCACAAATCAAACATAAAACACTTTCACAAAGAGATCAGTGTGCATTTCTGCAGATTTTCCAAAGCCTGTGATTACAGAGCTAATTACCAGCATTCCTTGTGGTCCAATGTTTAGAAAGCAGCACAAACACTAGATGCTTTATTCTAAGGGTCAACTGCTGTACTTCATAATCCTTCCCACACATATATTCAGCTCTAAAATTCAAAAACAACAGGAGTAATAATAATAATAATAATAATAATAATAAATATTAATATTATAATTAAATAACAACAACAACAACAATAATAATAATAACAATAAATATTATTATTATTATTATAATTAAATAATAATAATAATAATATAATTTAATAATAATAATATAATAAATATTATTATTATTAATAATATTAATATTATTATTATTATTCATGATTTAGATTTTTTCTCTTTACTGCTTTGTGTTGGATAAAATTGTCTATTTAATAAATGTAAATTATTATTATTATTATTTGTTGTTGTTGTTGTTGTTGTTGTTGTTGTTGTTGTTGTTGTTGTTGCTGCCTGAACTCTTTACAGGCCATGTTTACCATCAACCAAAAATAAATAAATAAAATAGAATTTGATTAAATATACAGTTGAAGTCAGAATTATTAGCCCCCCTGAATTATTAGCCCCCTCTTTATTTTTTCCCTGTTTTTTGTTTAACAGAGAGAAGATTTCTTCAACACATTTCTAATCATAATAGTTTTAATAACTCATTTCTAAAAACTGATTTATTTTATCTTTGCCATGACGAAAGTAAATAATATTTTACTAGATATTTTTCAAGATACTTCTATACAGCTTAAAGTGACATTTAAAGTCTTAACTAGGTTAATTAGGTTATCTTGGCAGGTTAGGGTAATTAGGCAAGTTAGTGTATAATGATGGTTTGTTCTGTAGACAAAAATTAGCCTAAAGGGGCTAATAATTTTGACCTTAAAATGGTGTTTAAAAAATGTAAAATTGCTTTTATTCCAGTCGAAATAAAACAAATAAGAAGAAAAGAAGAAAAAATATTATCAGACTTACTGTGAAAATTTCCTTGCTCTGTTAAACATAATTTTAGACTAACTGGATTTACTGACTGGCTGATTAAATTGAAAGTTGACTGTTTTAGAAGGTTTTAGACTTCCAGGACCACCAAAAAGATGTTGATCCAGGTACTTAACGTCCTACTAGGCAAAATCACAGTCCCTGTAATAGGTCAGTATACAGTACTGGCAAAGCAGCTGCATGCTAACAGAAACAACAGCAATTTACTTGAGTCTACTTGATCCGTGAGCCAGACAGCACAAATACACACTTGCACGCTTTCTATTTTTAAATCTGGTGTTATAAATTACATAAAAGCCCTCTAATTACACTGTTTAGAGTATTTCAAGCTTTAGTAGCACAGCTTTTGTAGAATTATCTACACATGCATCTTAAAATTAAAAAGGTCTTTTTTTGTCTGGCCAACCACAACACAAAGTGAGTTTTTTTCCTTCTGCTCATGTTGAAGGTTTAAAGCTGTGTTCTGAACACTTTATCAGCCATAAAGCTTTAGTCACACAAACAATAGTCGCTTTTTTAATTTATCTTTAGATGCACGTCTAAATTCAAGATGCGTGATTTAGCTGCATGTCTAAACAGAAACATCTAATGAGGAAAATTGATAAAGTAATAGAATTTCTAAATAATCTTGGTTGCCAACATGATAAACACATAACCAATCATTTTTTAAAAATCTACCAAGTTGAAAATGTAAATATTGTTACTTGCTCCATACAAAATATGACTTCCACTCTCACTGACTTTCATTCCAGATCTCTTCTCTAAATGTTGTTGTTAACAAATTGTGAGGCATGTTCAAAGCATGAGTTTATTAAGATTACAGTCATCAGGAAACCATGCAGCCTCTTCTGAGGTTGGACTTTGGTTCTTTACATATCCCAAATTAAAATGATGGTTGGCTTAAAGAAGGGTTAGGCTTATGAAAAATGCCTTGCTGGAATGTGAGCTGAAATCTTGGTCAGTTGAATGACTAGCTGAAATGGGACTTCTTATCATCAAGGTACAAGAGGAAAAAACAGCCCCTCTTAATGTTTTCAAGTCTCTTTAGTATTAAAATTACAACAATTACAAACATTCGTGCAAATCATATAGTTTTAAAGTATAAAGTATTTAATTTAACGGATGTTACACCTAAGAACTTCAATCAGTTACAGAATTTTATTTGTAAAAAGACTTGTAAATATATAAGCTAAGCTACATATTAAAGGTGCCATGGAATGTAAATCTGGATACACCCAAGCATATCTGAATAATAGGGGTTCAGTATATGGAAATGGCATACCGTGATCCTCAACATCATGGTTTCCTCATTATCAGGTAAACCCCATGATGGTAGATATTGGACAAAAAAATCCAGAAAACATGTCAATCAAACCAAAACACAGGCTCTCACAATTTACACGTGATCATTAATATGAATGTCCCAATCACCATTTGATTGGACACAGTGTTTCCTAGAGATATTACAACAATACGAAAAAGTTTATCTAAGCTTTTATTATACTTACTATGTATGGGGGACTCTTATTTTGAAAATAAGACATGCAGGACCATTAGGGTTGGGTATCGTTCGGTGCTAAATTGATACTTTTAAAATGGTACCAGTGCCAAAACGGTGCTTAAACCGATACTTTTGAGCCACAAAATGATGGGGGATGACTCTAGAAAAATCGTTTATTTGAAAAAATTAAATAACAATAATTTTAATTGAACTATATAATTAAAGTTTAAAGTATCAATTAATATTTTATATAACTGAATTGCATTAATATATTTCTTTTGATAATTTTTTGTTAGCATGAATTTAAGATTTACATTATGCAATTAACATTAAATTAGCTTACCACTAACCTGTGAAAAGGCTGTCATCAAAATCAGTGAACACCTTTTTTTCTAGGGTTGGGGCTTGTGACTACCTTAACATGGACATCAGTGATCTAATGATTTGCCCTAATCTGAATAAGACAATAATATGATTAAGGTGTTTACATGAGCTGCTTTTTATGATCCTGTTTTACATGTTATAGCTCATAATTCAATCAACGTCATTGCATCACCACGCTATCCATGTTTTCTCTGTAGTTTCATGTAATTTTACAGCTAACCAGTTGTTTCATGCATGCCGAATGAAAAGAAAAAACCTCCGCATTTCGCGGTCCGGGTGTCTGTGGTCCTTTAAGGTAATCAAAATAAATAAATTAATTAATAAAATAAATTAATATAAAAAAAAGAAAGAAATATTCACTGTTTAATGGTAGACTCTTAATCAGAGTATTGTCTTAATCATAATAAAATACTCAGTGAAAGTGCCAGATGCATTCCTCTGCCTTTAAGTTGATTCCCTGTGCCCTAAAATTTTTAATTAAGTTTGACGCATTTCCCCCTTTACACGCAACTTTTCTAAAGCATCTGCTTCAAGTTGCTGTGTCAGAATCCTTGCTTGTAAAATTTAGCCATACTTTGGAACGCTTTGTTTAAGCAAATTTGATGAACGCGATCATGCATGTTGATGAATCTGAAGGGAGTTGTTCACTAGATGGTCTGTAATGTGCATTCCCTGAGCAGCAAGAACAAACGGCTAACATCGCCAGCAGGGTCTGTACCCCTTAAAGTTGTTTGGAATCAAATGTTTAGAGATGGTGTGACACAACGCCTACCTATGTGTGCCTTAACCCCTTGATGCTTCTTACGTCCTTATCGCAGCACCAGTGGCACCCAAATTAGGCACCAAAATTCATATGCTGATTCGGTCCGGTGCATACCGGTTACATAGGTACAGGTGCCATAATGGCACTGGGTTTTGGAACCCACTCCTAATGACCATGGAGTCTTATCTGTTTATAGCTCATCAGAATGTAAAATGCAGGATTTATGAATTATTCATTTTTTCAATACCATCGGTTTACCTGTATCTTTTGCTATCTTAGCATGTATATTGTGAAATTTGCTCTGTGTGTTTATAATGAGGCAACAAACATGTATACACTGCTGTATGTGTTTTAGGCTTTGTGTCATATCAGCTCGGAGGGTTTTAGCAGCGCAGCATTTTTTTCAGTCAGTTGCTATGATATAGAGTATCATATCTCCACTGTACTGTTACAAGTTGAAAGCCTTTAGCAGATTATTTGTTGACAGTTGCACGATATTGTCCCAGCCCACCTCCACTGTAATTGGATGGCTAGCTCAAAAGTCACACTGATGGGCTATCATCAACAACAACAAAGAAAACAAATGCTCAGCTCAAAAGAAAAAATAACGCTTTGTTGGACGAGCAGCCTCACTGTGATTTTACTAAAGCAAAACACCACCGATAAACAAAACTTTAAAAATGCTACAGTACAAATCCGTAACCTGGTTAACAGTATGTTTCCTTAATATATACGGCAAATAACCGTAAATTGACTTTCCCAGAATTCCCTGCATGGCACATCTCTTTTTATGCTTTTTGTTGACATTACTATGGATCTTTTTAGTTGTTTCCCCATCAGTAATGTATATTAGTGAGTTATGTTACATCTAATGTTGATAAACAATGTTTATTTCATGACTTTAATTTTATGTGTGTTGCCATACTGGTGTTTAGTAGCTGTGTGAATGACACGGAGCACCTCCTATACACTGATACACTTTTCTGATTGTGGGAAAAGTTGTTTGTGATGAGCTTTGGTTCATTATGTATGAACTTTCTCATCACCACCTGCTATGGCTGTGCCATCATGTCTATCTGTGTAACAAAAGATGTGTAGATGTTGCTAATTTAAAATACAGACATATTACCTCTATAAATTAATAAAATACGGTAGTTTACTGTAAAAATGAGAAATTACTTTTACGGTTTGTACTGTATTTTTTACGGTTAAATACTGGCAACCACAGCTGCCGGTTTTTTACCGTAAATTTTACGGATTTATTTTTTACATTGTATTGTATTGCTGCAAAGTTTGATTTTAAATCTTGCCTGTGTTTTCATAGATGTCAAAACCACAAAATACAACTCGAAATAACTCTGTCAGTTCCTGTTGTCAAGAATAATTTCATCCACAACACAACTCAGGAGCAAGCTAGGTTACTTTGGTGGCAGAAACATAGCTCACTCACTCCAAGCTAAAATAAACGCAATTTGAAACGTTGCAATTAGCTAATCGAAAGAGGCTGCAATATGAAATATATATGTATTATTTCATTTCCCCCACCCAGAGCAAATGCGTGACTGCCGTCTGTGTGATAGTCTTACTAGCCAATTGAGTGAGCACACTTTTGTTCTGCCCAATCAGAATTGTGCAACCGAACTATGCGGAACATCCACAAAAAAAAAACAAAAAAACAAACAGGAAAGCACAGACAAGTGGGATAGTGGCGTCTGCTGCTTCAGAAGCATTAATAGTCAAATTAATATCAAAGAAAAACAGCATGTCTGTAATATGGAAATATTTTGGTTTCAAAGTCACAGACACCGAACAAAAACAGGTCATTTCAAAGAGCTGTCGCAGAATTGATTCCACGGCTCATGGATTATTGAGCTGAAGCTTGACTACAAAATTAAATTTGCAAATCAAGAAAATAAATAAATAAATAAATAAATAAATAATAAAAAAATAATAATAATCATAATTCGCAATATCTGTCAGAAAAGAAAAAAGAAAAATTTAAAAATTAAAAAAAATAAAAACTAAATAATAATAAATAACAATAACATTTAAAACATTAAATCGCAATTAGATATTTTCCCCAAATCGCACAGCCCTAGCATCTACTCAGATTGCTAAAATAATTTGACAAATGAAATGTCACTATTTTGCATGTGTGTATTTCAGAGTGCATTGTGTATGTGTGTGTGTGAGAGCTTCAAGCACTGACATGAAGAGTGCCAGTGCAGAGCTCATTTATATATTCACAACTTCCAGATATGGTCAAAGCCAAGCATATTAAATGAGGGCCTGGGGCTGGGCGATAACATTGGTATCTATATTTATTGACCGAATATCACTGTCAATAATGATAAAAAAATAAGTTTGGTATGAAGTTTCAGTAAGAAGCGCTATAGTTAAAATGTGGCTGCTGAGCACACACACCTTGGAAAAAATGTGTAAGTGTGTAAGTTTGTCATTTCCAATGGAGGCGTGCGACTTTCATAACGCGCACATGGGAGCGACACACACACGTGATGAGTGCACATTTTCCAGGTACACCTAGTTGAAAAACATCTTAATTATTCCAATCTGCTTTAAGCTTTGTATGAAATATACACATTTCAGTAATAACGATAGACTAATTACCTCAGACAAACACAGTGCACCCAAACACTGCAGTGCTTTTTACTTTTCTCCATAAACTTGCATCGAAGCTGCAGCAATGGTTTGTCTGTTTGTTATCCTCTGAGATAACGGTTGATGGTCGCCTAGTTACAAGAGACGCCAGGGGACCGCGAGCACTTGTCACTTCAGGTCAAAATAACAGCACGTTAAAATGAGTGCCTTATCGCAGCAGTGAGGAGATAAATAAAAAAGGATGCAAGGATGTAGCCAGGGTGGCTTTTTGGTTTCTTTTCTTGTGCATCCCAGCCACTAGCACCACATCTGAAAGATTCTTTAGCATAGGGGGTAATGTAGTCATCCAACTTCACAGTTTGTTGCAATATGTATTTGAATAATGATTGTTGTTTCTTTTACTTGAAAGCTCAGATTTGATTTGAGGTTTACTGTATCATTACTATTCACACTTTACAGATGTTGATCTACCTTTACCATTGCAACACTTTGTAATATTTTATCAAGTTTAAGAGTCTCTTTAACACTTATGTTTATTTTATTATAAAGAGATCAGATATTTTGTTTAAATATTTTTGTTTATGACTATTAAAAACTATTTGCCTTAGTAATGTTTTTTAAAAAATCCTAATATTCCTAAATGTATTGTTAAAAAATATTCAATATTAACGATACTGAATGATATGAAACATGATATTGTGATTTTTTTTTTTTAAATATCGACCAGCAGTATTAGGGCTAATTCAAAAAAGTTGGAAATGGACCTTTAAAACTGGACTTTCCCAAACCACATACAGTAGTTATATTTCAGAGAATAATTTAGCATTGCATCAATACATTCTAAGGCACCTTTAAAATCAATTCTTGTTTTTCTAAAAGCTATGTTAACAAGTGAGAGCAATAGAGAACACAATAAATCAAATCAAGTCCAGCAACAAAAAACAACCTGCAACTAATACAGTCTAAGAGTTGATGGGATGCAATTATTATCACTGGTTGCCAAAAGAAGCAGATTAATTTAGCAACAAAACATCAAGGAGGTTCCCAATTAAAGGGAAAGGAAATGACAAAAACAGGCAGAATGCTGGAAAGCTCTGGTTCAGTTAAACACAGACCAGCCTCTGTCCGACTATTTTGCTTCCTCTGGCCTTCACACTTATTTATACTCAAATGCATATGAAAGGCTTTGAAGGAAGCCCTCAATAGATGACTGGAGGACTGCTGTAATGACAGTGTTGTTTGAGAACACTCCAAGATTTGGACAGCACCAAACCACTTCAGCAATTAAAGCCAGTCCATTTTTGCCATTCAAAGCACAAGAAATAATATAACATAAATAATGTGCTTAATATAAAAATGTAAATATTAAAAGTTAAGAATTTAAAGGAAAAATAGTAGGAGATAATTGCAGCAATAAATTATGATAATAGACCCATGCCACAGAGTTACTTTACACCATGGGCCAGACAAAGTGGTTAATAAATTGCTTCACAAGATTAATGTTGAGGTGACCAAAGGTGCACCACTCCCTAAGATTTATAAATACTTCCTGTGGAACTGAGGGATTACTGCAATGGTCAAGTTGCACAAAATGCAATAAAAGCCGATTGTACCAACTATACAATCAAAACATGCTGTCTCACACTTTAGCAAAAGCTTGTAGCTGTTCATTGTGTCAAAGCAGAACAATTACATAAAGCTGGAAATCTTGTTCTATCAGACTTTCACAATAAATAACACTCATTTAAAGCACTTCACATTTCATTTTGTTGCATAATCACGGTTAGTAAGAGTGCTTCTTGCAGCATGAAGATTTTATACAGCCAATGAATTTGCAGATAGACATTCCACACCCACAAAAAGCATTAAATGACTAGGCGAGCTGCTTCTTTGTTTTGCTTGAAGTATTTGAGCACTTAAGCTCTCTACACCATTCACCTTGGCATGAAACGGAAAATCACTATTGGAAATCAGCATCCATTAGTTCATTGTTCCAAAAGCATTCCTCATTTTGAATCTTGGCAACCAAGCCTTTTGGGAGTCACATCAATTGTGTCTAATCTCAATGTCATAGAGAGCAGCCTGGGGTGAGGAGGGGATCTGCTCTTCCCAGGGGACCCAACACACCAAATATTGTGTGCATGCTAAAATAACTGATCTGGTGGAGGATGAATGAGACTAATGAACCTGTGGATCATCCAATTACAAGCCTTTCAAGCCACTAAGGCCATGAAGTGCAGCCGAGAGGAAATTTGAGTGCTATTTGAAAATTCAGCTGGAAGTCTTTAAATACACTTTCTATATGGAGAATTATATATAGATTTCTTGTAGAATGAAACCGCTTTATTGCTTTTGTTTGTTTGACACGGCAGAATTTAAAAAATATTATGATAAATTTTCACATTTAATTGTTTTTTAATTAATTTTCAATTCTGAATGATAATTTTTCCTTCCAATATGATTTGTTGAAATCAGCTGAGACTGTGAGAAATGTGTTATTTTGACCTCAGATGCACGCAAACCTACTGCAAGAGAGCAAATACAAAATTAGGCGGCTTTAAAATAGCATAAAAGGGGCACTTTAAAACTTTTTTAGGGCATGTTTTTGTAGATCTACAGTAGTTGCCGTGCAAGTTTCAAAAAGGCAAGCTCATCCAAAACATCCCATATGTTTGAGGCATTACAGTTTTCTCACTGGTTTATTTTGGAAATAATAGCATATTCCCAACTCAAATGGCTGGGTTTCTCAACCAGCGATTATCACCAGTGTTGTAACTATAGAAAAGGAATACTTGGAGCAAAATATTTGAGTCAAACGCCGGTTGATTACAGCCAAACTTTATTTCATCTTGTTTTTCGGCATGCTATATTTTACTCTTTCTGCCATGAAGCAAGGCTAAACCGTTCCATGGCTAAATGTGAGGGTCATATTTAGGTGACCACGATTATAGCCCTTATGATTCTATATAAATGGCTGATTTAAGTGGGAGGATCTCACGTCAGCCACAAATTTCCCCTTTATTTAGTGAAGCTTCCGTCATGCTTTTCACTGACCCGCCGTACAACCTTGCTGAATGGACAGTTTCAGTTGTGCTCTCCAATAGTAACCACACTGCAAGAGGGTGTGTAGTTTGGCGTAAACTAGTTCCAACACAAGACTATAAACAGTCAGTGAACTCCTGCAAACCCCCAAAACTTCTGTCATATTTCTTCTTGTGCAAAGAAACAACTTTATTTTGCTGTACAGTACCTTTCCTCCAGTTGGTGTGAGATTTTTAAATCATGCAGTGGAAAAAGTAGGTGGCACAGTTGACATTTTTAATGTGGTTTCTTTGGTTTCACCTTCTTGGAGCCTGCTGATTTATACTATCCAGGTTTCTCACTCAGTCATCCGGCTAATTGTTTCAAGCGTCCAACGATCATCTATCAAAGAGAAAACAGAACACACAAAGTCAGTCTCTTTCTAGTTAGTTTTATATAGACTGAATTAAAGTCCAGTAAGGATAAGTTTAGATCTTTGTGTGAATAAACAATCTTCAGTCAGACGTTTCATCATAAAATTTAGCTTAATGTTTTACTAAAATCAGGGCAACACTCCAAGTTATGTTCTGTGTACAATCTAGTATATTTGGATACAGGGCAAATAAAATAAAGAGAAGTGCAAAGAACATACTGCAGTCCATTAACCAACAGAGTAATCCATTAATACAAGGATATTCTACTCAGTAACTCCCCTCAGAGAAATTAATTCAGCATAAACTATTGAAAAGGCAAGTATTAGAAACTCAAATGACCCAAATATCTCAAGGACAGGATATATTCTGCAGGAAGCACATAATGTAGCAGCCATACTCAGTCTTATTGAACACAACTGCTTAGACCAGAAGAGTCTGGACCAGTGCCACTTTGTGTAGGTTTGGTTATGGTGCCTGCTGCCAATTAAGGGCCCGTTTGACCTTTGGCCCAAACTTTTACAAGCTCCCATGCCTTTATAGCTAAATTAGGATGTTGTCAAACAGTTCATTCACATAAAATATACGTTTTCTTCCTAAAATGCCAACTATATAAAGTTGTTAAGAAAGCGGAGGAGTTGGGGAGTTGCTCAGAAAATGGCAGAGATACTATTTGGGAGTCTAAATATTTCTGAATGAATGGCTGCAGTCAGAGGGTTTTATTTGATCCATGGGAGAATGTGGCCGATCTGCAGTGTGCTTTATTCCCGTATGGAGGAAAGCTGGCTTATCTGGGAACGCCTGGCATTTCCTCTGGTCTGGGCTCCATCAGAAACACTGCTACAGACAGGGATGACTTCCACAGTGCATAGTGTGCACTGGCAGTAAAAAAAAAAAGTGCAAAGAAGCTGTGTGCAATTTTCTTAATAAGAACATAAGGAACAAGAAGTACTGACTTCCTGGTTAGGAACATTGTTTCAACAGCAATTGAATCAAGCATGCTATACAGGTCAAGTTTAAAGATCCTCAGGATGGCACCAATGACTCTAAAACTCAGATGTATTTCATATAATTTGTAAATAATAATAATAATAATAATAATAATAATAATAATTCATTCATTCATTTTCTTTTCGGCTTAGTCCCTTATAAATCTGGGGTCGCCACAGTGGAATGAACCGCCAGCACTTATCCAGCACATGTTTTATGCAGCGAATGCCCTTCCAGCCGCAACCCAACACTTGGAAAATTGTAATAATTTTTGTAAATATAATTTAGAAATTTGTATTAAGTTCATGACTTTTTTTGTTCTTACATTGTCATTATAAGTAATGCGTGCTCCGAATTAATATTACTTTTCTAAGTAACGAGTAAATTAACGCACAACTTTAAGTAATAATATTTGAGTTACTTTTTAAAAAATGTAATGCAAGTAAAAAAAAATGTAATTGCTTTAAACGTTCCTAATCTGTATATATGGCATGTATAGCAACACAATCTCATGGCAATTTAAGACTTTTTGATTTAGTGGCTAATTCATATGAAATCATACAATCTCATTCATACAATTTAGTACAATTTGCTCATCCCCCAATGACGGTTGGGTTTAGGGGCGGGGTTGAGTGCCACGCCTGCTTTTTACATTTTCGTACGACTAAACTCTTCATATGAATTAGCCCCTAAACTGACAAAATGTAAAATAGTTACTTTCCTTGTGAGATCAGGCTGGTTTAGCTTTGGGGTCAGGAAGTTCTTTGAAGATAACATTATCCTAAATAATGTTTTTATATGTGTTTTTAAGGTAAATGAAGGTTATACAGTGTGTTGTTAATAAAAAGTAACGCAAAAGTAACTCAAAAGTAACGTAATGCATTACTTACCATAAAAAGTAACTAAGTAATGCAACTAGTTACTTTTTGGGGGAGTAACTCAATATTGTAATGCATTACTTTCAAAAGTAACTTTCACTATCACTGTCCATGAGATATGAGTTTCTGCAGGTTAAGAAGACAAATCTAGAAAATACATTTTTTAGACCAAATAGAGCATTTAATGAACAATTAAAAGGGAAGCAAATATGTAAATGCTCTCTAAACGTATGTTTATAGGAAGCAAACAATAAGTTATAGTAGCACCACTCCAGAGTTAATAAAATACAATTCAAACAGAGTACTTTCATTTCAAACCCCATAAATATTAGTTTTGTTTAAAGCAACTTGATTTTACTTTTTTTAAGTCCATAAATTTCTTGATTCTAAAATTAATACATTTTTAATGCCTTAAATTGAGAAATACAATATAACTTGTGACTTTTAAAAGGCATGCAAAAAATCTAAAGTATACTACTGCTGCTACTACTACTACTACTAATAATAATAATAATAATAATAATAATAATAATGAAAAAACAATAATATTAACAAAAATAAAATCATTAAAGAAAAAAAAAGCAAGCAAGCAAGAAAAAAAGCAAGAAATAAAGCAAGCAACAAAGGGTTCAAAACATTGAAAAGGTCATTGCTTTCATAGACTTAAATACAAATACAAACAAAAAGCATCTGTTAAGAAGTGTAAATCCTCTTTAAAATGTTAAAAGAACCACTGAAGCGCAATTTTAATGAATGAGGTTTAAATGTAATTGCACAAAGGAACTTGCTTGAGTACTTCAATCAACAAATTGCCATAGAAACTAAACAAACAACTAAAGCCACTGTAGACAACACTGATCACCCGACAAAAAAATGTGCTTTACTGTGCTGGAGGAAACTCTTCAGATAAGCATCAGGCCCTCACATATTAATTCAAACCATGATGCAAAGTAAAGGCTTATACGCGAATGGTGACTGGTTATAAACAAATTGCTTATGCAGATCATCTTTGGCAGTGTGTTTATGTGTCAGCTCAATCTTTCAGAGAGGAATCCCATGCTGAGGGGGGAGAATCTCAGTCCCTTAGAGGGAAACAGTAAATCTCAGAGCCTATTAAAATGTAAAGAGGCACAGTAAACCTTCTACTTCATGACCTGCAGTTCCACCCACTGAAAGTATTTCACTTTTTGTTTGCACCTGGTCTGTACTTTCTCTTTACAATCTGATGCCTGGGTCTGGTCAGGAGGGACTGCATGTGTGTGTGTGGGAGAGAGAGAGAGAGAGTGACTGACTTAGAGGAAGTCAGTTTTCTATACCTACTGTATAGATTCACATGCCTTGACTAAGCCAAACACATTTAATAGTCTATATAAAAAAATAAACTCAAATAAGGTGTACAACATATTTAGCCATGATACAAGACCACAAGCCACTTGTGTTGGTTACTATAAAACTGAACATGGTTTGACCTTGTCTGTAAATTATAGGCATTACATCCTTAACTGGTGTCTGGAAGCATTTAATATTTAAAGTTCTCCTGAACAAGCATATAATTTTTCACCTGTCCATGGGTGTCTGAGGGTTCACTGCCACAAAAACAGGCACCAAAATGAAAATGACACACTCAAAAGGAATTTTCATAAACAAGATTAAGAACTGGAGTTAACAAGAAGCTAAACTAATTCATAATAAATGTATAAAAGTTGTTCATATAGCTTGCATGCTATTTTTTATTTTTTTTAATAAGGCTGTAATTATGGAACATTTTATGGGTGGTGGGGGGAGCGTGGTTGTGGTCTTTTTATTTATAGGAATTAAATTAGTTAAATTATGATATTAAATGTTAAAAAATTAACTTAAAGTGTAAAGATTTAATTAAAGACCTAAAGAAAATTTGAGAAAAAGTAATAAAAACAAGATTTTTTTGTCAATATAATCCGTTTTTCCTTATAATCTATTTTTCAGATGTTTAAACACAAGTACCAAATTTTGTCTAAATCCAAAGTATTTAACAATCAAAATTTCCTAATAGCAAATAGTACACTATTAATATCCAAAAATAGGTGGGACAGTTTGGCTATTTGTAATTAATGGAGGGGACTTCAGGGGACTTCGATATCTACCTTAATGCCAATATCAATACAGCCCCTGCTTCCGATGCATTATTTGCTGACATTTAAGCAATTATACACTAATACCTTTGCCTTCCAACCAAATCATTAGAGTCAGATAAGAATTGTATTATAATCAGCCCTGTGAATGAATTCATCTGGAGTGCGCATCTCAAAAGCAACAATAGTTGCAAGTTCTGTCATTACAAACAGAGTTAGACCACAGGTGGCCAGCAAGGCTTTTAGGAAAGACACCAATAGCCTCATAAACCAGATCAATAACCTAACCTAGTGGATCAGTCAAAAAAGAGTTTATAAAACAGACATCACTTCATCTCCTGTCATGAACCAGGACTGATGTCAAAATTTTAGAGGGGTCACGATTGAGGTCCAATAATAATGTCATAACATTTCAAATAAAAGTTTTAAGTTTTTAAGTACTGTATTAATTAATTTTCACAACAAGGAACAGTGTACATTAATCAACATTCCCCAAGAACGCAAATGTACCCAAATTAGCCCAAAGACTAGTTTAGCCAGATGTCAAAGGAAATACCAATAAAAAAACACACATATACAGTATACCAAAGACCTGTAAAAGAGGGATAGTGAAAACATTGCAAAAGCATTGTTACTAACTCTTGGCACACCACCATCTTTTATATTCAATCATTGTAAAAAGCTTGTTACCAACTGTGTCTTGTTTAAAACTGAATATGTAGGATAATTAATGAACAGTGTCTTACTGAGATGTTCTGAACACTCTTTCCAAATGTTAAATCATCTCTACACCAGACATGAGAGTTGGGACTCCCAGAGAGTAAGCTGCTCTAATCTGGCAAGAAGGAAAAATGTATTTGAGAAAACACACAACAACGGTGATATCTTGGATAAACAGGATAAGGATCACAAGCAAAGCAAAGCAATGCAAGGAAAGAAATGCAATGAAACCAAATGCAAGTTTGCAATGTACAAATCTTGTAATACTCATTACTATCATACGTGCAGAAATCTTTCTCATATTTACTTACATCCTACTACATGTGCCAATCAGTGGGCAGGGCTAAAGAGGCAATGATATATAATGTTAGAATAAGTGTTGGTCTTGAAGTGTCTTTATAGTACAATGATCTCTTATGTCAAAAGAACAAGAGATATTTGATTTCACCATTCATCACCTCTTTAAGTGATCAATGATTCAACCAGCTCACAGGTTTGGGACATATTCGGATCATTTGGATGACTTTTAAAAAGGCAATTTGTTGGCCATTTTAGAGCTTGACAGAGTCATTTCTCATTACTTTCACTGTGTGAAAAATAGCCAAAATATATTTCAAAACCACTGTTACACAAAATAAATGAATTCAGAAAGAGAATTCAAAAGAAGTTCAAAACGTGGTGCAGTAAATTTGGCCCAAACAATGTAATTCCCAAGGGTGGTCTTACCTGGTTTTACTGCGTGGACTACTTGTGCACTGCGGTTCACCTCGGCCTGGAGTCTGGCACAGGGGAAATAGATTCTGCATGAGCTGAATCTCAACACTACACACCTCAAACTAAAAGAAAGCTGCTCTTTATGGCGCCTGCCACGTGGCGGAAGACCGGCTGCCATGTATTAAGAATCTAGAAAGTGTAAGAATGCATGAACTCGGAGAGAGCCAGACTGCACTGCCCGTGCTTGACAGCTTGACAAGTGTTCGGCCAATCCTGTGGTTTGTGCAGCTCTGCGTCAGTTCAGAACCGGTTGCCTCGCTAAAGAACTTGGAACAAACACCGCTTAAGACTGTCCAAATATCACGGAGTAAAATTATACTGCAGGCACTCCTGATTAAGTTGATGGATAGGAACGGTTTTCTTTTTTTCAGGAACTGTTTGAATAAAGCCAATAATAATATAATGAATAATATGCCACCATGTTTGTGAATGCCAAAAAAATCTCCCAGCCTCAAACCCAAATTTTCTCAGAAACAATATTGTTTTAGTGACACATTCACAGCATATGAGATCCATAATTCATCCACTCCAGGAATCCACAGAAAGTGATCTCTGGCAACAGATAAAATATCATAAGCATTCAAAAAGACATGAATGTGACAAAACAGTGATTTACCTGGAATTCGGTACAACCTAAAACTGATTTAATATCAGAAGAAACATGAACGACACATCCAGCATAACATAAAAAAGTAAATCAAATAGCAGAAAAACAGAAGGCCTCCAAAAACATCTGATTCCACCATCCTTCATCTCATATTAGACCCTTGATAACAGAGCTGACAAGCTTTATTCAGCTCAAAAAAATAACCCCAAAAATATTATTTTATATTATATTGTAAGTCTGGATTATATTTGCAGACTTTTTTACTGCATCTTGCCATTGATGAGCCATTGCCTTTAACAGAGGAAATGAGATCAGTGGACATTGGCGGGCCACACATCAGGTCATTCATGGTACTGGGGTGGACGCAAGTAGATGACTTCACTCCCACAGAAGCCATTAAAGCAGCAGTAATAAAGATATGGTATTTGCAGAGCCAGGTCCACATCATAATGATATTTAAGCCTTTTGGAAGTGATCTGGAGATTGCTTCAAACTAAATGACAGCATGCTTTTATGAGCGTAAGTGTAATACAATGCTCCAAGTTTGAGAGAGAGAGACTGCATGCGCTCACTAATACAAGCAAAACAGATCACGTGGACTCAAGAGAAACAAGTACCAACCTGAGACCTCTGGATCTGATGAACGATTATTATTTGGGAATTAAGACTGATTTCTGACTCACATTTGTCACAGACAGGGATATAAATAAAGAGAAGGAACACTGTCGACATGCCAAGTGAGGACTGGAGCAAAAAGTAAGAGCTGCTTAGACTTTAAAATGACTTTACTGGAATCATTTGAAACAATACAGAACTTAAAATGAGCATTCAGTTTAAATCATTTATTCGTGAAGACAGGCAAAATGTGTCTTGTTTACTGTAATATCATTAGATGTCAATCACCTGAAATTGATGTTTGCGGTTGTATTTGTTGTATTTAATGCATTCAGGCCTTTCTGAATCTGATAGAATTAAAGGTTGTAAATATTGTTCAGTTACTTGCACATTATGAACCTTTTACGAGCCACAAGTATTATTTTTGTTTTGCCTATAAATTTATTCACTGTCTCGTCTCTAAGTACCAGTATCAATTGACTTTTAGTATATGAATCACCAGTGACCAGGGACAGACTTGACCAATAAGCGAGGTAAGCAGCCGCTTAGGGCCCTGGGGAATTAGGGGTCCCCGACAAATGCCAAGAAGCCTATATTACTCATATAGCTCTTTTATACATTTTCTATCATATGTTGTAAAATCTGTCTATAACCATAACGATTTTAACTATTACTTCTTTTCAAAATCAGGGGCCCCCATGAATAATGGAACGTTCCTTCAGTACTGCACATGCTCGAGCTGTGAGCACTTCATTCAAAGACACTGCCAGCTAGTGTTGCCAACTTAGTGACTTTTCAGACACCTCTTGCGCTAAATTTTCAAAAAAGCGACTAGCAAATATTTTATGCGTTACTGGAGATTTTTTAGAGACTCATGTGCCCATGCTGTACCATTCCTAACGTTACTCCTTGCAACGAGCTGCAGGCTTTTCCCTGGTTCGGTCAAACCGATCTGCTTCTCCTTTGTTTTAGATTTAATCATTTAAAAAGACTGTCTATTATGTTCTTGCTGTTATACTACAAACAATGAAACGCAGCTTCCTCCGCGATCCTGCTGTCTGGCCAAAACAGCTGTCAGATGATGAGCGCTGTGAGAGACGGCCTGTTCAAATAACATTTGTTATTGTCAGTGAAATGGCCGCCCATTCACAAACAGCAATTACTCAATTTATATGAAAAAGGGTGACAAAGTTAGTTTGATGGATTGTGAATTCAGCTAGTTTAATTAATGTTACTATTAAAATCTAATCACAAAATGGCTAATTAACTGTACATGAGGGTGCCCAAACTTGGTCCTGGAGGGCCGGTGTCCTACAAATTTTAGTTCCAACCCCAATCAGACACACCTGGGCTAGCTAATCAATCTCTTAAGCTGCAGTCACACTGGACTTTTCTCCCCATAGACTTCCATTCATACGCATATTAAAATATATAAAATACACTTTATATATATATATATATATATATATATATATATATATATATATATATATATATATATATATATATATATATATATATATATATATATATATATATATACACACACACACACACACACACACACACACACACACACATACATACATGCATGCATATACACACACACACACTTTTTAACATGCAGTTTATTTTTCAAAAATGCTAGGGCACCATACCTGGAATTGCTAAGGGCCCCCAAATCACCAAGTCCGCCCCTGCCAATGACCATGGTTTCAGCTATAAATCTTATTTTACCAAGGAGAGAAAAAAAACTTGATATGGCCTGATGGATCAACAAATGTTCTAGTTTTGGTGAACTATTCCTTTGAAACTGCTTTCAGTCTTTAGACCATAGGTCTCAGACTCAAATCCTGGAGGGCCGCAGCTCTGCACAGTTTTGCTCCAACCCTGATCAAACACAACTGATCCAAATAATCAAGGTGTTCAAAAGAGTCTTTAACACCTTCATTAGTTGGATCAGCTGTGTTTGATCAGGGTTAGAGCAAAACTGTGCAGAGCTGCGGCATTCCAGGAATTGAGTCTGAGACCTATGCTTTAGACCAGTGATCATCAACTGGCAGCCCGCGGGCCGAGTCCGGCCCGGTGAGCCGTTCAATCCGGCCCGCGACTGGATTCCAAAAAAACACGCTAGGGCTGTGTAATTAATTTAAATTAAATCGCAATCGCGATTTGGAACGTTGTGATTAGCTAATGCGATATGACATGTATATTATTTAACTTCCCACGCTCAGAGCAAATGCATGACTGCCGTCTGTGTGACAGTCGTCTGTGTGTGACAGCCTTACTAGCCAATCGAGTAAGCACACTTTCGTACTGCCCAATCAGAATTGCGCAACTGAACTATGTGAAGCGCCCACAATAACAAACAGGAAAGCGCGAACGGCTGCATGAGGAGAGTCTTGCTAAAAAGCAGGGGCGTAGATTTAGCATGGACGGAGGGGACGCTAAGGAGGACCAACTATTGAAATGTCCCCACCAATATTTTAATTCACTTAAAAAAAAAATCACACTGTCAATGTTAACCTAGACATGTTAACCTAGAAAGGCTGTGCCTTTCCCTGCTGTCATGTGAGAGGCTGTAGCTGCGTTCAGGAAAGCAGCGTCAAAACAGCGCAGGTGTATTACCCGTGCAAGAATGAGGTGTGTGAGGTCTGACACTCACAGGTGAGGATGGCGGCAGCAAAAATGGACATAAAGAGCTTTTTTCAACGAAAAGTGTAAGTCACATAAACTCGAGTTCGCTACTGAATGAGTCCATCATGATAATGGCGTTAATGCTCGTGTTTCGTGCTTTAACGCACAGTCTGTCGTTATAGCAGACTGATAAAGTCTGTGAATAATATGCCCTGAAAACTAACTGTAGAATAAACAGCTAAATGCAAAAGTATATGATCCCTGCCTGCCAGTTCTCCTGATCTCTCAGAGTAACAGGTGCAATTTCGGTTGAAACAGTTTGTCAGAAAAACTACAGCCTGTGCTCCATCTTATATTAATACTCCTATATGAGACATGATTAATTTGCACTACGGCTAAAATAAACGGAAGTCTTTTTTTAACTTTCTCTTTATCAGTTAATAAACATTCTTTTAACGTTACACTGTCAGGTCTGTAGCCAGATTTTTGAATGGGTTATTTTTGCAGTTATTCGCCTGATTTTCTATTTAATTATGAGGTATAAATATTACATTTTAGTGACATTTTAAGAACTAATTGTCATTTAAAAGAAACTAATGTCGGATGGTTATCATAAACACACTTTTTGATGTACCAAAATATATTTTAAACCATTTTGTCAAAATGCTTATCAAACTATTTTACTATTTTAACTGTTCATTTACAAATGTGCATTTTAACTGTAAGTTTAATATAACAGTTTTATAAAAATAATGAAAATTTATAATAAACAAATGAAAATATACTTTTAATAAACAAATTTATTATCTTTCATTACACACACACACACACACGTATATAAAAGTACAATTTCAGAGATGTTTGCTAATATAAGGTAATATCTTTTAAGCTCCTTTTTTAACTAACACTCACTGCATTTTAGCAGTAAGAAGCTAAAATACAGATTATTGAATTATTCACTTGACTACAAAATTAAATCGCAAATCAAATCGAAATCGCAATATCTGTTAAAAAAATCCCAAAAGTATAAGAATTAAAAAGTATAAACATTAAACATAATGTTAGGTCGAAATGAGATTTTTATTTGATTTACTTCTTGGGGGTCCGGCCCCCAAGGAGACTGTCTTGTAAAATTCTGGCCCTCTGACAAATATAGTTGATGACCACCACTGCTTTAGACAGTTATTTATTCAGTCAGTAATGTTGATATCTTGATAACTTAAAGAGCCTCTGATTACAATGAGTTATGACTGGCATTACTATGGAAATGAATCATACAAAAAACTATTTAACCTTATACAATAACTTTACAGTAAGCATTAATTAGTTTTGCAACATGCAAATTGCTATTTAGATTAAAAAACATCTTCAACAAACTTTGGCCAGTTTCAAATCACTCGGGTAAAATGAAATAATTCCAGACTAAGCAATATGTAAAACTAAAATATTTGTAGAATCAAGTGTTGTCCAAGTTTATATTATTGTAAAAAGAAAACCAACTGGGCTACTTTAAATGTACTCTCAGTTTCTTTCCAGCATTCCAGGGGTACACTGGCATACACATTTTCCACAAAAAGACGGCAGGGCATCCTTCTTAAATATCAGACTCAATAAATAATTACAAATGCCATAATATTTTATAAGAAGCTGGTTTCTATAAACCATCCAGATACTACTGGCAGTCAAGCACTCAAATTTTACGAAACAAGGAATGGATTGCATTCAAGAAAGTATGAGTGAAGACTTGGTCTCTACATGAGGTCTATCTGGTCTATACCAGAGTTTAACATGTAACTAGTAAATTAGCAAATGATTCTCAGAATGTATGATCTCAGACATTGCATTTAGTAGGGGAGGTGGTCATCAGAACACACTATAGACGACTAATCAAAGGTGGCTGCTGAACCACTGGGTCGTTCACAGTGCTACTGCGGTTACATTGCATGATGTTCTCTTTCTTTGGAATTTTAACAAGCCGTATTTGTGCATTTACAGTATACCAACAAAAGGCAACCCCAAACTTCTTGGCCTCCATGTTTTGCTATAGCAGGCTTGCCAGCAGTGGCAAAAATGATTCAGCTAGGCAAAGTACAGGCTTGGGCTTTCCACTTGGATGGACTTGTTGTTTTTTTTAACTGCTAAATGAAACAAACAACATTTAATTAAACATTGTGTTGTGAACTGAGAAATGATTGCAATACAGTTCATCTGCATAAGTTTAAAAATATATAATCCGTATCACCCATATGACATCTGATTTTTATAAATAACTTTACAGCAGGAAACTTTACATTATTAACCACACTATTGCTTACATTCCAAATATTCCACAACCACACAAAAAGAGTGCTTTTATGTGAGCGTCTTGCCATGTAATGTAGCATCAAAGTTAGGTACATTTAGTATCATTTTGATGAACAATACAACACATTCTTTTCTGTTGTAAATCTATACCATGAGATCATGTGTGGGTTTCAAAAGACATCAAAAGTATTAATTTTGTTCCAAAAGTTTATTTTCTGATTTTATGGTTCAGCATTTTCTGAGATACCTGATCCAGATTCAATTTCAGTTAAAAATCGTCTTTATACCTCTATTGAAGAAAGAGTCATTTACTCTGTGCACAAGTGAGTAAATTAACAGCTTTTTAATAGTTAAATTAAATTAAATTAGTTAAATTAATATTTAAATTAATTGCTTTTTTTAATAGTTGGCTTTAAGCACATTACCTTATAATGATGTCTTTTCATCTAACTTTAAGATACATTTTTGCTTCATATTTAAAGGTGCAGTATGTAAGTTTGACACCCAGTGGTTGAACTAGGTATTGCATTCCTGGATCAAAACAAACGCAAGAGCAGGTTGCCAGATTGAGGACCAACAGGAGCGGGTGACGATCGAGCTGATTTAAGGCGTGTCCTAAATAAAAGCAACAGCACGCAATAGACTGAATATTTTACATATTAAAAGGAGTTTTTGTTCTAACCAACACCTCAAATTGATATATTAAAAATGGCTTCTATTTCTTGCAGCTGAACAAACGGAAGCCATGACAATGATCACCTAAGGTACACCTCATGTGCTTTATTCAGTGTTAAATGCTAATAATGTGAGGTTGAATGCATTTTACATGACATTTATTGCCATACTGAAAGCAGCATAATGTTAAAGATTGTAAACCTTACCATTTTGTGAGTGAATGCATTCTGTGCTTCTGTGTGGCTGTATTTAAATTTCTGTCATGTTTCATGTGGTACAAACAGCTAAATTGCTTATCACTGTAAATCTCGTCACTTAGCGTGTTGTTAGGACACAGGGTTACAATGTAACCTGCTCACCTAATGTTTACACTCATAATATTTATATTATTTGCTAATTAATAACCACCTCATGTGGAACTCTGAATCTGCATCTCATTTTGGAGTATACTGTCCACCGGAGGTTGATTTTTGGTCACGGACGCATGCTTTGAGAGCCTTTCTGTTTGAATGAATGAATGAATGAAAAAAGCTGTTTTGCAACAAGGCAACCCAGGATGCTGAAATATAATTGGCCAAACTAGCAGTGAGCAGGTTAAAAAAACCAAAACAAAGACATCGCTCCAGCACGTAAAGCACGTTTTCAAAGCAGAATATCTGACTTTAGCATTGTTTTTTAGATAAGAATGTTCACTTAGCATGTTTCTTTAATATCTGTAAACATATTATGGTGTTTTTATGCTTTAGAAGAGTCAAAAACTTACATTCAGCACCTTTAAAGCTAGTAATTTTATGATGATTCACCTCATAGCTGGTTGGTTAATTTAACAATTATTTTTATCCTAACAGTCTGCTTTATGTGCAATATCACATCTTGTCACAAATAATCACATCAGTGCTGTTACAAATTCAGAAAATCTGTCCGAAGGTGACCTCAAAGTCATTTTTAAAGCATCGCAATCATCAGAATATAATGGTTGGGTCCTCAGCGGGAGCTTCAGCTGCGGGCCCCAGGAGACAGACGCCACTGTGGCTTACCCCCCCACACTTCGCTCTGCCAGACTGGCCCTTAGCAGCAGCACCCTATCCAAAATAGCACAACAAACCACCCACAAATACTGAGCAAGAGAGAGAGCTTCACCACACTAACAGATGTTCCTCAACACGGCTTCTGAAGGCCTGTTCCCAGTTCAGTGTGTGTGGTTAACCAACCCAGTAGGGCCTCTGCCTATTTACTAAAGACCTGTGATGGATAATTCAATATTTAAGTGTGTTTCTTTGATGCTTTTAAAAGCCTTTTAGTACAGATAGCCCTATATCTCACATCTCAAGCTCTCTAAAAATTTGTTTCCCTCAAAAGCATAACAGCAATGCAACAATTTAAATAAAGGATATTTAACTTGGTCTCCAATTGTCAATGACACCAGAAGCCAATCTGGTTTTCAAAAAGCCAACATTTGTTTTTTAATCTATTGACGGAAGCCTTGGGTCCACAACGCAAGTGGTCAGATATCCGGATGACCTTTTTTTTGGGGGGGGGGGGGGGGGGGGGGGTGCACTTCAAAGAGCAGCAGTATTACTTTCTGAACTTCTTATGGTGCTGGAATGCATGGGGTAAAAGAGCAAGGGCTTCTTGATCTTAAATCATACCCACAGAATGTCTTCTAACAGATTAAGAGGCTGTTTTCAAGAATGAGACACCTAATTGGCTCAAAACAGATTAAAAATACCAGGTGCTTAACAGTAAATTTGCCATATTTTTGTAAACAGACATGATTTATAAGACTTACACACACAAAAAACTAAATCAGATGTCATGCTCATGGACTGCTGGCTGAAGGTCATAAAGAACACAACATTGGAAACACTTCAAGTCGGATCTCACTGACTGAATTCTAGAGGATTTCCAGGAATTACCTGAAAACATGGTCTTTGTGGCTCTTAAGCTTGATATATAAACATTCTTTGATTTAAAAAGAAAAAAAAATCTAGCATTTGCCATTCTGTCCATAAAATGTGTACTTAGTTTGATCCATTTTCCAGAACCACTGTGTGTTATCCTTATCTTTCATATTGCCTTACTTTAACACAAAAAAACAGCAACTTGGCCAGGACTTTTCTGATACAATTACCTTGTATGCTCCATTACATGTAACCAAATACAAATTTCCAAAATATCAGGTCACAGAAAGCATGAAGAAAACCAGGTGCTTCCAATGGTACATCTTGTCTACTTCAACAAGAAAGAAGTGCTTTAAACTGTCACGGTCAAAGTGAACTTCCTGCTGTTAAGAGCCGAGTGGAATGTGTCATTACTTCAGCAGAACACAATTTTTCCTCTTCACTTTTAATGCTTATGGTAGCACGTGCATTAAGTCTCAAAAACCTTGTCAGAATTAATCTTCCAGGAACCACTGGAAAGTGTGAGTTAATAAATAAAGAAAAAAAGCTGCACACAGGTCAAATTGAAAGTAATGCGCAAAATCAGTGTATAGACAGCAATAATGAGGCTGTCAGATCCATATGAGAGGTATTGAACACCCAACATACCTGATACATTTGGTTGCCAGATTGAAGAAGCTTGACCTTGACAGCACAGACAGAAGAACCCCCCCATCACCTTTGGATCACACTCAACTTTGATAGTGAGAGGATTCTTGGTCCCTGGTTTTAAAACATTATATTAGTGTTCACAAAATAAGTTTCAATCTACAGTGTTTAAAACAAATAACAGCATTAAAAATCATTCTTAGCACAAACAGTTGGATGAAATGTCATGTTTTATGGTTGTCACTTTTACAAGTTCTGAAACAGCAGCAATAGAAATGATAAAGAAACTAGACAAAGATGATAAATGCGTACACATGTATGCGTTCATGTAGTATATGCTGAAATAAAAACGATGACATGTTGTTGTTTTTTTAGGTACCTGTTTTAATATGTCATCTTAGATCCTCTGACTCAGTTTCTGAGGCTGGTTATTGTCAGAACACCCACTGTCCAAAATATTTTTCTCTGTTTGACTTTTGCATAGCAATACGTCCGACAAAGAACTGCTAAAACCTTTTAAAGTGTAATTCCTGTGATTAAGTTGAAATGTAGAACTTGAGTTAAAGTGTTTTATCAGAAGTGTATTCTTCCAAAAAAATGCTGTGATCAAGCTTAACGTATTTGTATTCAGTAGCTTGATTACTACACAATGACAAGACGGTCGTGTAAACACTGTGCTTAATTTAGCATTTTAGCCGCAGTGCAGACATCTTCAATAATGAGTTTTAATGAGACTGAGACAAACTAAAACCACAAAATATCAGAATTAATAGAATTAAGACATACTTAGGCTACTGATCTGTATGTTAAAACATTAAAAATATTACTTACAATTGCGTTAATTAGGTGTCAATATCAAAGATAAGCCTTATTTTTTGCTTGGATGAAATACACCCTTTCCCGCATACACAAAATACAGAACATTATCGCTAAAACTTAATAGTATAGAAAGATGTTTACCGGTGCATTATTCTTGTTTGGGGCTCTCAAACGCATACAAACAAAAAGTGAAATATGCGCGCGCCCCTTTCAATCATTTTGAGATAACGTCACTCCTGCAAGCTGCAGCGCCGAAACATTAGTCACGTGGTATTTACTGCTCAGGTGATTTGCGATTTTTTTTTAATGAGCAGAGATGTTTGAAGTTTGAATGCATTTAAAAATATTTAAAGTTTACCCCTATTTTTTAAAATGTATCCCTGTTTAGACTATAAAAAATAAGTCAAATGATCAAACATTTTCATATAATAAAGTATTAAAAGATAAGAGAAGTGTACATGAAAATAAACATGTAGTTACATCTTAAACCAGGGTGTCCAAACTTTTTCGTAAGAAGGGCCAAAAAACAAACATTGAGAGCCTTTGGCGGAAGGTAAATACTGTATAGCCTACCAAAATGTATTACATTAAAGTTGCCATGGGTAATTTCAAAATTTATTTTTATAATATTTCAAAATAAATAGAACACATTACTTTAAATTGTATTATTTAAGGCAGTATAACGGTTAAAATGATAACTTATTGCAATAAAAACATAAACAATCACATTTATAACACAGTGGAGTTCAATGCTGAATACAGTCAAGCAGAATCTGCCTTTGACTTGATTTGCTCACCAAAGTCTCTGCATTGTCAGGTGACAGTATATGCATTTAAACAAAATCTGATAAATTTACACCATTTATTGAAACATTTTATTCAGTTAGCTTTTAACAATAAAACAAACAAGCAAAGGGTTACATTAAATTTGAATCGACACTCAAAACATTTCCCATCGTTCTCCATTTCTTCTCCGATGGGACAGCGGGCCAAATCAAAGGTTACCATCTGCAAACTTTGGCCCACAGGCCCTAGTTTGGCCATCTCTGCCTAAACCAACTGAGGTGAATCTGAGGTAAAATCAGACAAAAGACAAAGGTACAAGACACTTACTGCTTTTCTGGAGGAATAACTGCAGTTCCATGAAGCATTGCAAATAACACAATCAGATTAAAACTGATGGAGAAATATATAACTATTCATTTAAAGTTGTAAACATTTTATTTCAAGTTTATTGCAAAATATGCATATGTAGGCCTATATACAAAGCTTATAAGTATTTTGAGAGATAGTCACTTCAATAGTTTTCAGGAAACAAGTTTAATTCTTTTGTAATTCAGCTGTTGCAATATAAAGAAAATAAACTTATATGGTAGAATGATAAAAATCACTGCAATACATAAACTCACTCCAGTGGTCTCATATAGCAGTAAAGTATTCATTACTGTAAAAGCACACTTCTAAATCTCAGTGTAATTAATCCAGGTACTTTTCACCTGATTTTACAACTTGCAGGGGTTTTGCCTTTTCTGGCATTCAATGCACAGCTAGTGTTTTTCAGTCAATGATAAACTTCCGGTGAAAGCTTAATGTGAATAGTTTCAGTTTTAAAAGGTTGCTTTTACAGCATCGATGTTGTAATGTCATTAAAAACATTCAGTTAAATAGACTTAAGCATTCATTTAGTTGTACAAGGGTTAAACGAGATGAAAGGCTGTGTAACAGCTAGCACCATCAGGATCAGCATGCTAACGCAGAAACTCCATTGAAAATACTGGGGTAAAATAAATTGTTATATTTTAAAGACATGGTGGGGGAAAATAGAATTGAATGCAGTGCTTCTTATCCAGTCTGAGACCCGCTTTATATCGTATATCTATCAGGCAGTAAAGATCACTGATTTAAAGGCAATTTTGTAATAGAAGGACAGTTCCCTGGAAGCGCTGAGGCTGGCTGGCTGAAATTAAAAGTCCTTGTGCATTTATCCCATGGCATTAGACTTTGATTTTAGCCTAAGCTTTAGATTAGAATAGTTACCAAGGTTGTTTATTTTCAAAGAATATATATTCCCATCTGCACTTAGCATATACAGGTGACTTCATATTTAGAAGCCTATTCCAATTTATTAGATCAAAGACTTTCACTTCCAATCAAGATTGGCAATAAACAGTTGTTTGCCATAAGCCAACGACCAGATTTTACCCAAAAGTCTCAAGCCGTTGCTCCCTCTCTCACCCACCATTATTTGAGTTCATTCTTTCCATTAGTCATTCCCACTAATTAAAAGAAAACTCTTGCCCATCCATGAAAGAATCATCTGTGGATGGAAAGCCATTTCATGCTCAAGAAAGGCTATGTATATAAACCAAAGTATGACCTTTGTGTGGTTGTTTCTTTTCACAGAAACATTTGTATGTCTTTAAATTGTAGTTTAGTT
The DNA here is from genome assembly GCA_903798195.1 of Danio kyathit. Lineage (NCBI taxonomy): Eukaryota > Metazoa > Chordata > Actinopteri > Cypriniformes > Danionidae > Danio > Danio kyathit. Next base: position 32,536,206 of record LR812538.1, on the reverse strand, counting down.
GAGTTGAGTGACTTTTAACTTCCACATAGATCACTAACTATACTAATATATTAGAACATTGGAAAACAGGCAACAGACAAGTTCAAAATGAGGGCGCGCAAGAGGTAGCGGTGTAAAATACAATGTAAGCAATGGCAGCTTTGAACAATATAATGTGTGTTTATGAAAATGTGAAAGCTGTAGGAACATTAAGCGGTCCATGGCAATAGCCCAGTACCTGAGTTTAAACAGGCTCACCATGCCTGACCCCAAGCCAGACACCCAAAATAGGTAGACCTACTACACAAGAAACGTGAGAAGGCATGAAGGAAAGAATAAGAAAGAAAGAAAGAAAGAAAGAAAGAAAGAAAGAAAGAAAGAAAGAAAGAAAGAAAGAAAGAAAGAAAGCTTTATGGTTGAACTTTAATGTTTTATTCCATAAAGAAGTGACAAAAAATCTAAGCAAAATAAGCAATCAGCAATAAAATATGTTTAGTTGGATTAACTCTGGTATGTTTGGCTTATTGATGCAGTTCATTCAACTAAATGTGGACAATTTGAACAATTGTTGCCCTCTGAACAATGGTGTTCATCCAAAAAAGTGGATGTAGATCAATGGGAAATGAGGGCCTCTGAGCATTTTCAAACAAACTCTGGTGCAGAGTAACTCTATGAGCACAACAAGGACCAAAGATTAAAGCACTTGATTAAAATAAACTCTGCTGCAACTTCTATATGCAGTTTATTATAGTTTGAAGGCTGCAATCTGTACCTTAGTGCGCACCAAACAAGTGAATGGAGATTCTGAAAGAATGGGTCTCAGCCCTCATCCATAGAAACTTTGGTGTGGTTCTGAAACATGAATGTGGTAACAATTTCCTGTAAAATCTACAGTAAACTGCTTGCAGCAAAAATACTTTATTAACATTTACAGCACATTTATCTTGCAGTACAGTCAGGGATGGGCAGTATTTTTGATACATGTATTTAAAATACGTATTTTAAATTCATTCATTCATTTTCTTTTCGGCTTAGTCCCTTTATTAATCTGGGGTCACCACAGCAGAATGAACAGTCAACTTATCCAGCACATGTTTTACACAGCGAATGCTCTTCCAGCTGCAACCCATCTCTGGGAAACATCCATACACACGCATTCACACTCATACACTACGGACAATTTAGCCTACCCAATTCACCTGTACCGCATGTCTTTGGACTGTGGGGGAAACCGGAGCACACATGACACACCACACGAACGCAGGGAGAACATGCAAACTCCACACAGAAACGCCAACTGACCCAGTCGAGGCTCGAACCAGCGACCTTCTTGCTGTGAGGCGACAGCACTACCTACTGCGCCACTGCACTTTGAGGTTTATGAAAATGGGTTAATATTTTGTATCAAAATACTTTAGTGTCTTGTATTTTTGTATTTTAAAATACTGTAAAATACTTTGTAAGAAGTCTACATGATGACATCCTAAAAATGGGGCTTCAGATTGATGCTTTCTCAGTTATTTGCCTAGGCTTGAGATCTGAACAGAAAATTGATTAAGAAGGTGGTCAATGCTTGGAGTACAAATGGAAATTATGCAACACACACAAAGGGTTCAATTTTAATGATCTAGGTTTAATGATCTAACTATTTAGCGGGTGTCTGAATCCAGCTTTTCTATTTTAAGGATGATAATATGTTTTTTGCCCCGGCACATGGTCTAACAGGGTAGTGCTTATTCTCTTAATGAGTTATAGGTGTGTTTTGAGCATATAGTGCATTAAACCAATCAGATCTCGTCTCACATTCCCTTTAAGAGTCAGTTGTGTCTCGCCTTGGTGCATTTACTATTTACATGGTAACTTTGTAAGTGGATAAACTGAATAGAAAAACTGAATACTTTACTAGCTAGAAAACAGTTAAACAGAGCAATTGCAGCAAGAATAAAGAATGAGCCTCCTCCATTCAGCCTCTTTATTTTTTCTTTACTTTGGTGAAGTAAGGAAACAGTGTTGTACGCTCTCCACTGAAGACACCCATCAGCCTATGGGCTCTATTTTAACGGTCTAGGCGCAAAGTCTGAAGCGCAGGGCGTGAAAGCATTAAGGGCATGTCTGAATCCACTTTTGCTATTTTAAGGACGGGAAAATACGCTCTGCGCCGTGGAGCATGGTCTAACAGGGTTGAGCCATACCTGTCAACATTGGGATGTGAAAATAAGGGATACTCCAGCTGCCAGAAATAAACTGTAAAATTACGGATTTTTTTTACAGTGTATATATTTTTCCGAAAACTATCATTATACAATGACTTGCATAATTACCCTAACCTGCCTATATATTTATAGTTTTTTGGCCCACCAGAAATGTCACTTGGCCCACCCTAAAGTTCCAAGCTGAAGCCGGGCCTGGGCTGATTTAAGTCGAGTTCTAAATAAAAGCAATGACATGCGATAGAAGGAATATTTTCCATATTAAAAGGAGTTTTTGTCTAACCAACACCTGAAATGTATATTTTAGAGATGGCTTCTATTTCTTGCAGCTGAACAACAGAAAACTGACAATGCTCACCCCAGGTACACCTCATGTGATTTATTCAGTGTTAAATGCTAATAATGTGAGTTTGAATGCCATTTCACATGACATGTATTGCCATACTACTAGAAAGCAGCAGCAGATAGTTTACCTCAGATCCTGAAAATAAAATAAACCGTTTGAAATTGAACTTTAGAACTGTGATTCAGCATCCACATTTAATAATATTAAAGAGGTTTAATATGTACTAATTAGATTATAAACCACGTAGCGTGTTGTTAGGACACTGCGTTACTATGTAACCTGCTCACCTAATGTTTACGTTTGTAATATTTATATTATTTGCTAATTAACAACCACCTCATGTGGGACTCTGGATCTCATTTCGGAGACTTATACTGTCCACCAAAGGTCACATTTCCACCACAGACACACACTTTGAGAGCCTTTCTTCCTGAAATACGCTGTTGAAATAAAAATATTGAAATAGCCAACATAATTGGCTAAACTGGCAGTGGGCGGGTTAAATGACCAAAACAAAGACAGACGTTCCAGCACGTAATGCACATTTTTAAAGCTGAATAACTGACTTTAGCATTGTTTTTCTGATAAACAAGAACGTTCACTTAGCATGTTTCTTAAATATCTGCAAACATATTATGGTATTTTTCTGCTTAAGCAGAGTCAAAAACTTACATCCAGCACCTTTAAGTATAAAATTTGGACCTCAAAAATGCAAGACATACAGCAAGCAGTAAACCTGCTCACAAACCTTTTGTTCAGTTGGCAGCTTTAAAAAGGAATAAAACGAATGGTCTGATGACTGTTCTGATCCAGCTAAAGAAAAGTCAGATGCTAGGTAACAGCGCTTTTTAAAGTGAAGAAAAAAACTTTTTGCTTTTACAAGCTAGCCATAACCAAGTGCTAAAGCATTTTCTTTTCTTGTAATGTTGTTTTGGCTAATACCTTAAGCAGTACACAAAAATCTAGCAACATACTGAAACTAATTATAGCCAGTTAGGGTTTTATACATTGCAAATGGAAATTGAATAGGGATATTTAATGCAATTTCCTTTTGTTGATTGGGGCTGTTGGTTAATGTAGGTTGTTAAGGGTCTTTTGTGCAACATTTTATATGTGACCCAGTAAATATGCAGTAAATGCAATGTACCAGAGGTGCCTGGCTGGCAGCATTGTAAAAGGATTTCACATGGAGAAAGTGGCTGTGTGATTGGACCGGCAGGTTGGCTGAATGGAAAGTGTGACTCACCTTCGGAGGAAGTAATAATGTGGGAATGTTGGAGCTCTCGAGAAAAATGAGTTTGGTTTTATGAGAGGTTCAAGAACAGACAGTGAAATAGCCCTACAGAATAGCTTCTTCAGACTGAGACAACACGCCATCATACCTGTAGAAACAAAATACTACTGTGTGACATGCACCGCTGACTGACTCCAGTGACCTCAGACACTACTTTGACTCAAAGAGTGACTAATACCATAACACATGATTAAAAAATGATTAACTTTTACCTTTTAAAAATGCATCTTCTCAGAGTTTACATGCTTTAGACACTGTTTACCATGGTGCACTGAGGTTTATAACAAATCTTAAATCCCTCACTCATCATTGTGTGTTGTACACTGGGGTAGGATGGTCTGCTTTGTCCACTTGTAGGCTCAAGCATTTGGCATATCTTTGTTTATTCTGGGTTAACTCCCCTCATATCTCCAAACTTACATTTGTAAAAAAAAAAAAAAAAAAAAAAAGCTGTCTCTAGCCTTCATTCTCAGGAAGTTTATTTATTGCCTGTACTAGTGGTGCGTACTGAAATGGGAAAAGGGCTTTTAAATATGCAGCACCTTTTGCATGGAACAACCTCCATACAAAGTTGCAGTTTAAAGAGTTGGTTTCACGACATGCTTTTAAAGAGATTTGGCGTGTTCACCTCCCGCTGGTCTGTTTTAACTGCTCTTAAATTAGTACAAAAACCATTTTTCACTACCAAATTTTTATTCAACATTCTTTAGCTGTGAACAATGTCTCAAAGTAGTGTTTAATGTGAATTTATAGAATTAGACATAAAGTAACTCCAGTAAAAATACAAAAAAGCACTGAAAATGTATTACAAAATAAAAATGTAATGTACAAAATAAATGCAAAACCAAAGACCACACTCAATATGAAATTGTGTGTGTGCGTGAATTCATGCACAGGGGTGGCATGTGACATTCAGGTCACAGTGGGCCTTGCAAACAGATGGAAAAAGTTACCTTTATTAAGAAATTACTATTTAATTAAAGGAACGCTTGACAGAAATCAAAATACTTTGTTTCATTACCAATAGACAGCTCACTAAAATAACTATCACAGGGTCTGACCAAAGAAATTGGAAATGTAATCCATCTGAATGATTTATGGGAGTCACGGTGGCGCATTGGGTTGAACGATCGCCTCACAGCAAGAGGGTCGCTGGTTCGAGCCTAGGCTAGGTCAGTTGGCAGTTCTGTGTGGAGTTTCCAGGTTCTCCCCGTGTTCGCGTGGGTTTCCCATAGGTGCTCTTGTTTCCCCCAGAGTCCAAAGACATGCGCTATAGGTGAATTGAATAAGCTAAATTGGCCGTAGTGTTTGTGTGTGAATGTGAGTGTATGGGTGTTTCCCAGCTGGAAGGGCATCGGCTGTGTAAAACATGTGCTGGATAAGTTGGTGGTTCATTCCACTGTGGCGACCCCTGATGAATAAAGGGAAAAGCCGAAAAGAAAATCAGAAAGATTCATTTATTCATATGAATGAATAATTTATCAACCAGCAAAGCACAAACAAAACAGTATGCTTTCCAGTGTACTGAGTGCTCAAATTTTCATTCAGTCCTTCAACTGGACTATATTAGTGTAATAATAGTGAATGAGGGTATATACAGGGATTAGGAGACAGCACTAACACTACTTTGGTCATTTTTGAGCGAGATACTAATGACCTTATGTGGTACATTGTTTCATCAGGAAGTTGGTTCACGTGGGAGGATCTACACATAAGCAAAATACATTGTTCAGTGTGAAATGAGTAAGTGATTGAGTGAGTTGGGGTAGTGTGTAGGGGGATGTTTTCTGTCTAATGGATCAATATAGTCTGAATACCCATTCATCTCCTATGGCGGTCACTTTTGACCGGGAACACCACAGGTGTAAAAAGGTTGATTAAAACACTCCAAATTCAGTGGAAGAGGTGATCATCAGTTTTATATGTTCAAATGCATACTGTAGTGTGGAGAATATCATAAGGCCTTGAGGCAATCCGATGTAAAATACAATATTTAAGTTGTAAATTGGTCAAAATTGACCGAAAGATAAAATAATTTGGAGTTTGAAACATAGTCTGAATAGTTTTTAACTGTCATTGTATGTGTGTTTTGACGGATGAATGATGTTACTTGTTTGTTTGTTTGTTTGTTTGTTTGTTTGTTTGTTTGTTTGTTTGTTTGTTTGTTTGTTTGTTTGTTCGTCACCTATGTGGACTGCACCCCCAGAAATAAAGGTACGTGGTCTGTCACTGGGGTGGTACCTTTTCAAGAGGTACATATTTGTCCCTAAAAGGTCCATATTAACACCTCAAGGGTACATATTAGCACCCTAAAAGTACAAAAGTGTTCCTCTTAAAATTTTTAGGTACTAATAAATACATTTGAGGTACCAATATGTACCCTTTAAGTACAAACATGTACCTTCTGAAAAGGTACCACCCCAGTGACAGCTCGCGTACCTTTATTTCTGAGAGTGTGTATACTGCCTAATCTTGGCCAGGACGCTCTTGTAAAAGACGTTTTTAATCTCAATGTGCTTTTCCTGGTAAAATAAACGTTATTATAATAATAATGATAATTTAAAAAATCAAGACTCAAGATCAAATACATGATGAGTGAGAGGACACCCTAATGTTTTCTCCAAACTTGCTGTAATAAAATGTGATAAACTGACAATTATTCACAATTTATTCATACATTCATTTTCTTTTCGGCTTAGTCCTTTTATTCATCAGAGGTCACCACAGTGGAATGAACCACCAACTTATCCAGCATATGTTTTACCCAGCGGATGCCCTTTCAGCCACAACCCAACACTGGAAACACAAATACATACACTATACGGCCAATTTAGCTGATTGAATTCACCTGTACCGCATGTCTTTGGACTGTGGGGGAAACCGGAGCACCCGGAGGAAACCCACACGAACATGGGGAGAACATGCAAACTCCACACAGAAATGCCAACTGACCCAGCCGTGGCTCAAACCATCGACTTTCTTGCTGTGAGGCGACCGTGCTAACCACTGCGCCACCGTGACACCCAAAATGACAGATAGTTTTAACTAAAATAATTATAATAATACACTGACGTAATTTATGTGGATAGGAGTGCAAAAAAATAACCAGTTTTCTCTTACAATTGAAATGAACAGATGCTAGCATTGTTAAAAACTCAAGAGAAGAAGAGAAAGGTTTGTATAAGAATGAGGTCACTCACTTTTTGTTTTGACTCTTATTAGATTATTCCCATCTGTCAGTATCGTGACAGCCTTATTGGAACTGGCGCTTTTGTGCTTCTGATTGGCTTCTGCTAATGGAGCAGTGCTAAAGAAAACTGGGCCAAAGAGACATAGCGTAAATCACTTGGCAGCCTAAAAGACCATGACTTTTGTTAGCCTGTTTTGTTGTTGTTTATTCTGCTTAATCCAGAGCTCAGTACATCGTATTGATACCACTCTTAACCAACATTTAGATTTTTTGTTTCATAACTAACTGTTGAATGATTGAAGACAGCATTTTGAATTGAAATTTATATAATCATCCTTCGTTTGCTGCACACAAAACGTGCCAGGTCTTGTGTGCCGTGGATTGCAACACAACTTGGTTCTTTTTTTGCTTAACTGCAGTTCATATTGGGTAAATGACAGCTCTTGCCCTTGGTAGATATGTTAAGATGAAAGGGTGATATTATCCTAACCGTCTAACCTGCTTAATGTCCATCTTTAACCTACATTTTATTTAGTTTAAGCGCTTTAAAAGAATTTGCAAGACTGGTGATGGTTAACATAATTTGACACTGTAATATATCATCTTCAGTTCAAGCCAAAGGCCTGCAATTGATTTTCAGCTAAATGACAGCATGAAAGCGGGCTACAGTTTGACAAATTAAGAACATACTTGAAATATTTTTGTGTTTAATTGTGTTGAAATTATAATAATAGTATGTAGGTTACATTATTCAACATTTTTCAGTATTTAAGGGATATTTGAAAGTTTCAAAAATGAAAATCTTCAGCATTTACTCTTCCTTTTTTGTTTCAAAACGTTGTGAGCTTCTTTATTCACAAAAAACACAAAACAAAATTATAAAAAAAAAAGTGTAACCATTGACTTTGTCATTAACACAATATATTTGTGTTTTCCTTTATGGAAGTCAATGGTTACAGGTTTTTTTTTTTACAGTTTCTTTTCTGTTTGTTTATGAGAGTGATAAATAAAGAGCACATTTTCACTTTTGTGTGAACTTTACTTTTAAGACCTTAAGAAACATATTTTTGATAAAGATCTTTGATCATCATTTTCAAATATCCATTGAGGGTTTACGAAGTATGAGCATGTAGATTATATAATAATCTTTTTAAAGATGCCATTATTGTAGTCATTATTGTGTGACATTTTACTCAAAAATAGAAAATATTGTTAATTTGTTGAATATTATTCAATAATTAATTAGTGATTATTAATTATAGAACGTAAAGGGAGCCAAACCAAATACTTTGTTTGAGGTGGCCAAATTTTCTTAAGTTACGCTGCCCTCTAACGCAAATAAGTGGAAGTACTGGGTAACAGCAGTAGACTTGTATTCATCCCTCAATATTACAGACCACATCAGGCCTGTAGATAGCCTGGTGAAAGGGGTGGTTCTTTTTTCTTAAAAAGTGGACCTTTTTGTAGTTATTCGCCTCATTTTTTATTTAATTAAGAAGTTCTAATAGGTTGCATTTTAGTGACATTTTAAGCATTTTTTTCTTGCTGGGTTAACTGTTGGATGGTCATCATAAACACTTTTTGATGTACCAAAAACATTTCCTAAAGATTTAGAATGAAGAAGTATGAGAACAATACTTATCTTTTAATACAAATTTAATACAACATATATCATTAGAAAAATTATAGCAATATGTTAGTTTTAATTTAAAAACTAGCATATTGTGATTTAAATATCATTAATTTAAATAATAAACTGGCCAGCACATTCAGTTTTCCTCAGTCACGCTGAAGAACAGCCAGCAGAGGGTTACAACTGGTCTTAAAGCCTTTTTCGATGGGTTATTTTCACATTTTATGATGTCATAGCAGTCAAAATCAGACAAATGAGTTTATGTATGGGACAAATTCTAAATCGTTATCAGTAAGGGGTAGGTCTTTCGAGCCACCTGAACCCCCTGTGCCTATAGGCCTGTACATGCACCTTTTCAGCAAAGTATTCAAAAACTAAGAATGTTTATTCTTGGTTATGTAACCATTACATAAAATGATCCATTTAATAATTTTGAAAACATTACAAAACCATTACGTTTGTGTGTTAATCAAAATGCTGTCAATGTTACCATCATATATTATACATTTTTTATAAAAATCTGTAAAAATAGGACACAAAATACAGCACATTTTCTGCTTGTCTCAATCACATACGTCTCAGATGAACCGAATACTGTATACTAACAGCAAATAATTTTCATTTTTGGATGAAATATAACCCTATAAAATAAGAATGAATGACAATAAGAATGCATAAAATAATAGCACTAAATATGCATAAAATAAATGCATTAAATGGGAACTTGAACTCACCATGGATATAAAAACAGAGCAAAAAAAGCTTATATCAATAAATATTCTTAACATTCCATTTTTTAATGCTTTAAGATATTAATTACCAAAATCATAGTTGTACAAATTGTTAAAAAAAAATAGCTAAACAAACAAGCAAATAAATAAATAAGTAATGTTTCTTGTGAATGATGTTATTGAATGCATAATATTTGTCTCAGGCAGCCATATTTGGTCTAGGTGTCTCAAATCCTCATTGATTTCTGTCTCAAAGGGAGGCTGCGTTGGTAAATGTAAACCTGCAGAGTGGCCCTGGGTCACCCATTCACACTGGACAATAGTGTTTTTAACAGTCATGAGAGGCTGACTGAGAGAGGTTATCTTTAAAACACCATAATCTCCACAAGAATATTGCCTATATTTTAGCTACAGACACAGCAGAGTTCATTTTTCCCTGCTACCAATTTTAAAAGGAAAATCTAGTGCCTTTTTTCTTCATGGAAATGTGAATGCAGTGGATATACTGTCCTCTGGCTCTTCTTTGAGGAGGCATGCTGGTCCTGATCCACGTTTCCATACACTGAGGAGATTTATGTGGATGAGGCACATATGGATTGCATTCTCTTGTGTTATTACCCAGACAGGATGAGAGAAAGTAAACCAATAAAACAGCGTTTTAAGTTCCTGTCTAGCCATATGCTTGATCACGCCGTTGCATAATATAGATTAACTGGAATATGCTTGACTCTGTATGGGTATTGCGCAAAGCATTCTTCTGTGTTGTTCTTCAAATGAAACAGTAAGCATGAGGTTTACATACAAATAATGGAATATATGGAAGACTTTTTTTCATTAAGATACCCAAAACCACTAGAACAGTGTTCAATTTTGAATACCTAGATGAATTAGCGGTTTGTAGGATGCGCGCGCATTAGATTGCAGAGAAAAACAGGAGGGCTAGCATTTACAGCGAGGGAATGACATCCCATGCAGTACAGAGTTTGCTGTTGTATTAGAGATAAGTTATATTGTTTACATATTATATATATTATTTACATAAATATTCTGCAAAATTAACGTTAAAGTGAGCAGCGTTCGTCTGACAGGACCATTTGCGATAGCACCCTCCCAATGGATATTGGATAAGACGAAATGGCAAAGCATCCAGCCCGAAATATACAGATATCTTATTGAAACTCCAAGTGATTTTACAAGAGAGAAGTTAAAGGCCTACAAGTCTTTGGATGCCTACAATTTTGTTCAGTGTGGTCATGTGCAAGAAATAATGTTCTATGATTACCAGATTCAAAACTTTGTAGTGCTAAAAACCGAGGCTCTGCCTAGCCAAAGACAAGGAAAGAAGAAGGACCTGTACAAGGCCTGGGTAATCATCAACAAGCAAAACAACAGCATTCTGACAGCAAACTGCACCTGTATGGCAGGGTATGTGAACGTACATTTTTACATTTCATTCTAAGCATTCAGTGTCCGCAGTTTAATTCATCATATTTAACTGTTTTTGCTGAAATCATTGCTGAAATCAAAAAGGAGTAATGTGTATGATTCAGCATAGCGTGAACTTACCTGATATAAATTGAGAACTGCAGAATCAAGCATTTTTAATTAGGTCCTCACTCCATTCAGCTCTTCTGATGGCTGTTAGACAAAAACGTCTGCGGTTGGCATTAACACTAAAATCGCTGAGGTCGCTGTACCTAAAATCTCCAGTGTGGGTAAATTTTACCCAGCACAAATTTTGTTTAGAAATTGCTAAAAAAAAAATAAACATACTATTTGACTGTTTTTCACCACTGTTAACAAAAACTGTCTAGACTCATGAATTGATTATTTCAGGATAACAAGACTATTTTAGGAGTAGGTTATGAGTAGGTTAAAATATCTACATTTGAGCCATCTTACTCTGATGCATAACTTATTTCTCCAGACTCTCCATCATTCATTGCATTTTGTGTTTTTAATAGCTCTACAAATCGCTTTATTTTAGTCATTGTGAATATTTATTTGTTATAACCACTAATTCAGTGAGTGAAATTGAAAGTAAAAGTCATTGGTGAGTAATTTTAAACATAAGCAGTGCATAAATACAATCATTTTTTTTTTTTTATAGTGGGTAAATTTGACCCACGCTGGCGCTTATAGGTATAAATGTCCCCCTTTTTAATCTATTTTTAATATCTAGGAATTGTAAATAAGGCAATTTTAGTAAAAGTCAATGACTGGCTTGAATGTTTTATTGAAGGTCTGTTATGTGGATTTGAATAACAGTGATGGGTAAAATTGACCCCATGGCGGTTCTAGTGTTAAAAGCAGTGGGGTATATCGAATTTGTCATCCTTCCGCACAACACGACATGTTTGCTATTGCAACCGTTCTTTTTTTGCAATGCATGTTGAAACCCGACATCATGTGTGACATAGGTTGGTAATTCCCCTATAACCAGGGTGCAAATTACAGGGGGGGTTGGGGGGGATAGACCCCCTAATTAAGGCTTGATCCCCCCTAAAGGAAGTCAAAACAAAATGTATGGGGGGTCCCTTTGAATCTGAGAAAAAGTTCACTCTGATCGGTATTTTAAATAATAATGTTAATAATTAAAATAATAGATATCCATTTGACCACCCCTTTAAGGGTTTATACCTTTGTGATAATCATGGTAACCACAAATTAACCATGGCTTTTCTGCACACTGAAAAAAATTATTAATTCGATTTACTTAATTTTTTTAAGGTAAGTGGTTGAAATTTATATATGCAACCATACTCTAACCAAACAATTTATATGGATTTAAACAAACAAATACAATTTCGTAATGTTTAACTTAATTTGTTTGTTTAAATTTAGCTCATAAAGTTTGCCACCACTTACATTAAAAATATTTAGTAAGTCCAATTAATCATTTTTTTCAGTGCACCAACCAAATATGTTGGAATTAGAAAGAGTAATCAATGCACCAAAAATCATGGTAAATAAACCTTTACTACAATGATACCATTTCTCACAAGGGATGTAATGGGGACAATGCAGAGCATACTGATCATGATGATGGATGCTGGTGGACAGGCAGAACTGAATCTGGCTCAATTTACTCCGTGAAGGGCAGACACTTGTCCAGGAGTCTGTTGCTGTAAACACCCATCAGATGTGGTCAATTCTGCTGCTGAGTCCTCTTGAAAGGGGCTGTCATCCTTAGGACAGGGGCTCAGCTGCTTGTTCTGCTATTGATAACTCTGCTGAAAGCTGCCAACAATCTGTCACAGAGTTTTAAATGTGATATGACTTGAGGACCTCGTTTTAAGCAAGTTTCACTTTCTTATTATCATGACTGAACCGTGAACTTGATGATTATTGTTACTGATCATTATTGTCAATGTTTGGAGAAGAGGTAGGATTAAAAAAGTTTATGCTTCTTTGTAAGTTGAAATTGTTGTGCTGTTTTTGTTTTGTTTATTAAATTAAATCGATAATTCATTCATTCATTTTCTTTTTGGCTTAGTCCCTTTATTAATCCAGGGTCGCCACAGTGGAATGAACCACCAACTTATCCAGCACGTTTTTACGCAGCGGATGCCCTTTCAGCAGCAACCAATCTCTGGTAAACATCCGTACACACTCATTCACACTCATACACTACGGACAATTTAGCCTACCCAATTCACCTGTACCGCATGTCTTTGGACTGTGGGGGAAACCGGAGCACCCGGAGGAAACCCACGCGAACGCAGGGAGAACATGCAAACCCTGCACAGAAACGCCAACCGACCTAGCCGAGGCTCGAACCAGTGACTTCCTTGCTGTGAGGCGACAGCACTACCTACTGCGCCACTGCATCGCCCTGAATCAATAATAATAATAATAATAATAATAATAAAAAATGAATTGAATAAGCTAAATTGGCGGTAGTGTATGTGTGTGAATCAGTGAGTGTATGGTTGTTTTCCAGTACTGGGTTGCGACTGGAAGGGCATTTGCTTCGTAAAACATATGTTGGATAAGTTGGCGGTTCATTCCGCTGTGGCGACCCCTGATAAATAAAGCGACTAAGCTGAAGGAAAATGAATGAATGAATACTAATAGTAATAAAGGAACTAAAATAGAAAAATACACATAATAATTAATAATAATACTAACAACCCAACAGGTCAATATGACATTAAGAGACTTTTATGACTTCTTATCTAAGAACAAGCAAAAAAAAATAATATGTTCTGCCTCTGAGGAGCTTTATTAATTTTAAGGCTGTCATCAGGAACAATATTAAACTCTTTAATGAAAGCCATTGGAAGAACAGAACAAAAAGCCAGGAAAACTCTCATCCAATTAAGTCAAATATTATGCATGTCACAGGCTTGGTTATCAGTTGCTTGGCAACTCTAATTAAATAAACCTTTTCCTCCAATCTTGAGGTGTTTAGTTTAGCTACATTTGAAAGAAATGTCCTGCTTTTATCAGACAATTTAACTAATGCTTTGGAAATGGCATTTTAAATTTTTTAAATGTATGTTTTGAAAGTGCAAAGTAAATGAATGACAGGCGGTGTATTTCCCAACAACACTTTAGCTTGACCTTTTTAATATTGTGGGAGAAAAAAGCATTAAGTAAGTATTATGTTAATTCCACATACCAATTCTGGTGTAGCTCATTTAGTAATCCAAATAGTGTTTTCTGGATTTGGAAAACGTATTACATGACATTAAAATCCATCAACATGTTTTAATTAATGACACCAAAACTGGCATAAGGTGAAAAACACACTGGCCTTTTTGATACCAATGCCTTTTTTCCTTCTTAATCACATGCTTATTCTTAAGCTTTGCTTTTGCCATACAAAGCGATTACATCTGAGAAACAATGTTTCTTTATTTTTAATGTTTAATGAGGATAAACATACGTAAATACTGAAAATAGGTCAATTATTTGGGAGCTCAATGAAGAGATTTAATGACCAAAGGCCATGCAGTAGGCTTCATTGTCTAAACTATGTCCTATTTTTTGCATTTTGACAGAATTAATGTCTTTCAATTAACTTTTGAATGAACCAATAGTGGGCAACCCAGTGGCGCAGTAGGTAGTGCTGTTGCCTCACAGCAAGAACGTCGCTGAGTCGCAGGTTCGAACCTCGGCTGGGCTGGGTCAGTTGGCGTTTCTGTGTGGAGTTTGCATGTTCTCCCTGGGTTCGCGTGGGTTTCCTCCGGGTGCTCCGGTTTCCCCCACATTCCAAAGACATGCAGTACAGGTGAATTGGGTAAGCTAAATTGTCCATAGTGTATGAGTGTGAATGTGTGTGTGGAAGTTCCCAGAGATGGGTTGCGGCTGGAAGGGCATCCGCTGCGTAAAATCGTGCTGGATAAGTTGGCGGTTCATTCCGCTGTGGCGACCCCGCAAGGGACAAAGCCGACAAGAAAATGAATGAATGAATGAATGAACCAATAGTTATTACATGATTAAATTCGTAAGAAATCTAAGCACAAATAAAAGTCCAATTAGCCTAACAATGGCCTTGGCTATGAAGAAAAATTTCAGATATTATGACAATAAAAACCTAACAAAAGTTAAACTATATTGTTCCAAACAACACCTCATTGTCAAGTGGCCTCTAAGCAGAGGATGTTTTTTCATGGAGTTTCGCTCTATAGAAATGGCTAGTCTGAGATCTTTGTACTCCAGAAGTAGGGCTGTATCTATGCAGACCAAATGATTGCATAATTCAGTTACATATTTAAATGCATTCTGTTCACCAAGCAGACCTACATTTTTGAGACTTGATAATAGTTGAACATGGACGAGGGCTGTGATGGTTGTAATGGTAAATATGTAGAATATAAACGGTGGAATAAAATCCCTTTACCCCATTTTAGGTCAACGAAGGATCATCTTTCTCTGAGAAATTCACTGGCTTTGTGCATTTAGACCATCGTTTTGCCACATTTTCTACATTAAAAAAGAAAAAATGCCTTCATTATTTGTGATATTCTTCTATTATTAGTATTTATGGCCATGGCAGCACTGTGAAACTGAATTAGATGCTACAATGTCTATATTACATTACATATATGTATGTATTATATTATTTGAATGTAACCTACTATTACTCTACCAACCAACAGTATGGGTTCAGTAAGAATTGAATTGATTATTGAAATAAATGTCATTCTTTTGGGATGGCACGGTGGTGCAGTGCAGTGCTGTCGCCTCACAGCAAGAAGGTTGCTGGTTCGAGCCCCGGCTGGGTCAGTTGGCATTTCTGTGTGGAGTTTGCATTTTCTCCCCGTGTTCGTGTGGATTTTCTCCGGATTCCAAAAGAAACAGTCCAAAGACATGCGCTACAGGTGAATTGGGTGAGCTAAATTGTTCGTAGTGTATGTGTGTATGTCCTGGTCCTCCAGGTTGGGGGTTGAGCGTTATGAAACACCAACATGGTGCAGGTAAATATAAACTTTGATATAGAAAACGGCCCTGGGAGTAAGTAAGTAAATGCCATTCTTTTGAATGCTCTCAGCAAAGAATCCTTAAACAAAAAATCATGATGATAGCTATAAAAACATTACCCATGTAAAACACTGATAAATGTAACTACACTAAGGGTAATAATAAATAAATAAAGGTACAAGAGTCATCACTGTGGCAGTACATTTGCAAAACAAACAGGTACTAATATGTACAGTTTAAGTATTGGGTGAAGCTGCAGTCACACGGGACTTTTCTCTCCATAGACTTTCATTCATACGCACAAAAATGCGTCAGACCAGAAATACAAGCTTGTGCAACAAGTTTTGCAGTTCGCTGCGTTGCAAAGTTCAAGCTTGGTGACAAGCGAAATCGCATCACGTGATTGCGTGAGACCAATCGAAATTTTAAATATGGACCAACTTTTTCAAATATCTAATCCTCTTGTTTAATCCCGCCCCTTTTTGCAGTGCCATACGACACAATTTTGCATGCTCAAACTCTAGTGTGACTGTAGCATATTTTGTACAATATTAATTCATTAGTACAATATCAGTCAAACGTAGCAATGTAAACCATTTCAGTACAAATCCGTACCTTTTCCGAAAGATACCACTCCCTAGATACCACTCTCGAGCCTTGATTATGAGAATGTACTTTAATCCTGAGTTAAATGAATTTCTTTCTAGCTAGCTCTTCAAGCTATTTGAAATAAATTATAGCTAAATAAAATGTGAGTAATGGGATGTTGATCACGACATGATTGAAGTTGAGCACGACACATAAATCGAATTCAACACAGCGTGGACATATCTGCATAAAAATGATTGGGATTGATTTTATTCACCATTCCAGCAAAGCAAATGTCATACAATTCATGCCTACCATACCGTTGTTTCTTCCATTCCCACTGAAATCAATCTCTTTTTCTGTCTGTGCAAAGAGATGAACAAATGTCTATGAAATCCCTCAGACAGCCAACAAGAGATCATGTAAAGTACTTCCTACTGTAAACGTAAACTCTCCATGTCCTTGATTGTTCTGCCCTCACGTAGAAAATGATCTCAAAATAACTTCAGATATAAAACTGACAGTCCTTCTTCTTGGGGGTTTATGATTTGATCCACTGTGCTTCACAGGTCCACATTAGGGAAGGTACTAACTTTATTGTTTCTACTGATGCGTCTCTCGGGTCGGACTCTGGGCTGTTTGGTCTGGATGAGCTCCTCTGGTGTGTTACCCAATGGAGGCAGGAGTCTTTTCTTACTGTTCCTTGTTTCAGGCAGCCATTGAGGGGGCAGCTCAAACGGCCCAAAACCAAACTGTGTCGCATCCTCAGGGTCCGTAGGAGTTGCGGGGGCAACTTGTGAAGAGGAGTAGGCACACGACTGAATAGGGGAATGTTTTGGTAAAACTAAGACCTCTTCTTTAACCCCGTCCCCTGGCTGTGGCTGATGCGTGTCTTCTGTCACCCCTGCATTTCCACCTTGTCCCTCATCTTTGGGCTGGAAGTTGGCAGACGCCACAGAGGAAATCTCATTCTCATCTTCTTCATCTTCGTTGGGTCTGAAGATCTGCTGTTGGCCGATGTTGAACATCTCCAGGAGTTGACTACCAGAGCGAACCACAGTCTCGCCACCTAGTGGTCCTACCTCAGCCAAACCTCCAATGCTGACCATGTTCCTTCTACTGTAGCGTCGATGCAGACGTGCTAGCATATCAAGAAGGCACCGTCGCACAGAGCGGTTAACTGTGAGGAGAAACAGTGGGTTGGTGAGGAGTGAGACCTTTGGGAGCCATATGGCAGTCAGACGTAACCAAGATGAGGCTTTTGCAGCCCCCAGTATGGCGTGGTATATTAGCAATGCGGCATATGGTGTGCTGCAGAGTGTGAAGACGAGCACAATGGACAACAGAGTTGCATGAAGTTCAGCCTCACGTTGAGACACATACGGGATGGAAATGCTGTTCTGAGGGGTGCGCAGTGCCGCGATGATCACTTTCTTCTTCTGGCTGGTGCTTAATGCGCGGCGTATTAATACCATGGCGAGAAACACCACTGCTAGCGGGAGAATAAGAGTGGTGATGCTGTACGTGATCATGTAAACAAGATGTCCAAGCGATTGTCCGTCAGAGCAAGATGAGGTGGCGTAGACATCTGTCACATTGCTTACGGCGAAAACAGGGACACTGGCCACCACTGCATGAACCCAGATGTAGATGACCAGGTCTCTGGATTTGGCATCTGATATCTTTCTCTCAAGGGGATACAACACTGAGTAGTACCTGGAAGGGAAAGAAAGGTGATGCCACATTAGCTTTTGTCAATGATGTAGTCCTCAGGTTGTAAGGAGGTGTAAGGCGTGGTTCTTATTTCTCAAATGTGGACCTTTTTGCAGTTATTCGCCTCATTTTTTATTTAATTATGAGATTTAAATACTGCATTTTAGTGATATTTTAAGCATTGTTTTTATTCAAATTCATTTTAAAATGGGCCATTTTTGGTCCTTCACACCTTTTTATCTGTCATTTTTTTTCAAGATTTAAATGTTTTCTCTATTAAAAAAAAATACAGTAGCGAAAAATTATTTCACTTACATCCGATTGTATGTTTTCTTGCACAGCTAGATGTTGGACTCATGAATAATAATAGTTAGCATTGGCCAAAACTGATTAGCTGAAGTCACAATGATGTGACGGTCAACAGATGATTCGGCTTGGCCTAAAAGCTTTTTTAATGGGTTATTTTAACAATTTATGGTGGTGTAGCAGTCCAAATAGGACAAATGACCTCATGTATGGGACAAATTCTGGACCTTTGTTATTGTTATTGTTATTAACCACCCAAACCCCCCCTGGCTACAGACCGGGTCCTTCATCAAGCACAGCTCACTCACAAGCCACGTTTAAACCAAAAGCAGCTTTCTGTTTGTCAATAAAGTGCAATAATCTCACATGAATAACCTCATCAAAGATTCTAGGAGAAAGAACTGTGATCTCTCATGTAATTTTGCTTTAATATCTACACATTATCTGATTGCATTAATTACATATATAAGAGTTGTTTGTTCATGGATCAGACTTAACTACTTCATTCACTCAAAAGTACCTATCAGAGTAATTTGCTTAACACACCATTTGTTTTGAGACTAGAGCAGAGATGCCCAAACTAGGACCCGTGGGTCAAATTTAATGTAACCCTTTTTTTGTTTGTTTTATTTTTCAAAGTTAAATTAAATGTTTCAATTAAATGGTGTGAATTAATCAGATTTTGTTTAAAATGTCACCCGACGATGCAGAGGCTTTGGTGAGCAAAGGCAGATTCTGCTTGAATAGTGTATTCGGCAATGAACTTCACTGTGTTATAAATGTGATTGCTTATGTTTTTATTGCATTAAGTTATCATTTAAAAAGGTATCCGGCATTAGTTAATACAATTTACAGTAATGTTTTTGAATTATTTAGAAATAAGGGCTTCTCAATATGCGTTCTTCAGCGATCTTGCGCCCTCGTGTTCTCGTGTAACGTCATAATCAACCGCCAAATTTCAGTTCTAAAACTTAAGACCACAAGAACGGAGGATGCGTGAAAGTTCCCGGATATGTTCTTGATGTCAAGGACGAACCGATGCAGACTTGAGCGCAAAATTTGCTAGAGAAGTTGTGGCTGAATAAAGGAGGTGGGAAATATAGATTTATTATTAAAGTTTAGAGATATAACTTATTTGTCTGTAAACATTAACATGAATAAATCTTAATAAAGGCGACGCGGTGGCGCAGTAGGTAGTACTGTCGCCTCACAGCAAGAAGGTCGCTGGTTCGAGCCTCGGCTGGGTCAGTTGGCGTTTCTGTGTGGAGTTTGCATGTTCTCCCTGCGTTCGCGTGGGTTTCCTCCTGGTGCTCCGGTTTCCCCCCCAGTCCAAAGACATGTGGTACAGGTGAATTGGGTAGGCTAAATTGTCCGTAGTGTATGAGTGTGAATGGGTGTGTGTGGATGTTCCCCAGAGATGGGTTGCGGCTGGAAGGGCATCCGCTGCGTAAAAACGTGCTGGATAAGTTGGCGGTTCATTCCGCTGTGGCGACCCCGGATTAATAAAGGGACTAAGCCGAAAAGAAAATGAATGAATGAGTGAAAATCTTAATAAAGGCATAAACAAATTAAGGGTGTTTATTTGCTGAAAGTTGTATTAAAATTTGTTTTATTTTTATTGTGCAACATATATTTGTAGGGTCTTTATGCATAGTATATATATTGAAAAGGGGAAAAGCAATAAATTGTTGTATGAAAGCTGTAATGTTTCAATAATTTTCCGTTAATCACGCATGAAGGTCATGAGACCATCAGGAAGAATGCAGCATCTCATTTCACACAGGATGCGTTCTGTGTTCTCATGGTCTCCCAAGTTCGTTCTTCCGAGGTAAATTGGCAAGACCGATCTACATGAGAGCACGAGCCTATTCTTAGCATTCTTGGAATTAAGAAACAGCCATTTTTAAATAAATTATGAAATTACCCATGGCAACTTCAATGTAAAATAGCTTGTTATATTTACCTTCAGCCCATGGCTCTCAATAATATTTGGTTTTTGGCCCTTTATACAAAAATGTTTTGGACTAGAGTATACTAGTTGTGGGGAATGACAGCTCTTCACTATTGTTAGAGCATCATTTGGAATACACAGCTTCCCCTATGAGTCTTAATATACACTTAAAAAAACTTTTATAAAATTAATTTGTCTATACTAGATGCACGGGATGATTTGATTTAGTAAAAAAACTGACTCTTAACAGTGATACTTTTGGGAATACACTATTGTACCAAGTTTATTTTTTTTAATAGAGCTGGTTCTGAATAACAACAGAGCCTGTAGGTTCCCAGTTATCTCAGTTACATAACCCTAACACTAAAGACTGCTATGTATTATTATTTATGACAAAGTTAAATGGATTCACGTGTACACAAAAAGACATAAATAGATTTATTCCATTGATTTGTAATGTAAAATCCCAGAAAAGAAAAGACATGAAAGAAAATCAATACAAATCTGTATAATATGGACATCAGAATGTTTTAGTATGCGATATGTGTCTGTCTGGTATGTGTACTACGTTTTTTCTGAAATGAAAGCAATGTTGGTTTCAAGAAAGGCTTCTGTGCTAAGCAAAATAAATTATTCAATGAATTGATAAAGGGTCTGGCAGAGAAGGTTGCTATGGAAGCACTAGTCTGTGAAACAGCTGGTACACATGGGTTGAGTACAACAACTGTATAAGAGTATTCAGATTTTATTAGCTTAGTTCGAGACTGATAATGGTGACCTCAAATCTGAGGCATTTACACTTCATTTGTTAGTTCACAATGAATAAATTAATATGTATATATACTCACCTGTCCAGGGCAATGACGGCGAAACTGAGCACAGTGGCAGAGCAGAAAAGCCTGTGCAGGAACTTAATGGCTTTGCACAGGAGGAGTGTGTGAACCCACAGGCAGCATAGAGGACTGGCACTCAGCGCTATGTCAAATGGCACACACACAAGACCAGCACAAATGCCCGAACACGCCAAGTTCTTGATGAACAGATTTGTGACGGACTTGAAGACATTTGTGTAGATCGTGCACCACAGCACTGCGGTATTGCCTGAAGACAAAGAAAAAAGGTTGAAGGTTCATAAGCCCAGGTCAGCCTCTAAGGACTCACAATTGATGTGTTTATGGTGCAACCTGAACAGCCTGCATCATGCTATCAGTTCCCATGGCAATGGGGTACCTGAAGGTTACAAGCCATGAAGCCAATTTTAAAGGGGAAAATCACTGAAGAGCCCTGTGATTCCTGCAGGCAATAGTGTGTCATTCTCAAGCAGCTGTGAAGGACAAACAAGCCTCGCGACACATGCTATGAAGATTTGAGCAGAAGATAAATATGCATGAATTAATGCTTAAATTAGCATAAACTGGCTAATTTAGATGTTTGTAATGTTTACTTAAGGGTGGGACACTTGGTGAGTCAACTTTATCAAATGAAATGAGTGTAGTTAACTCAAAATTTACTGAAAGTTAATTCTACTCATTTGAAAAGAGTTTTGAGCTCAGTGTTGAAGGTAATGAGCTAATTAATTATCTCATTACTTCAGCTTAAATGGGATAAGTTCACAGTTCTCATATAGATTAGTTTTTTTTAACTCAAATGATTTGTTGCAATCGGTTTCCTCAAACGGTTTGAGTTACCTTAACCTTTTGGGTTTTACAGTGTAGGGTTAGTTCATCCACAAATGAAAAATATGTTTTAAAGGGCACCTACTGTATGATGAAAATCTTTTGTAAGCTGTTTGGACAGAACTGTGTGTAGGTATAGTGTGTCCACAGTCATATTAAGGTGATATAAAGACAACAAGTCTCTTTTTTTAAATTTCCTGACGTTAAAATAGGATCTAAATCCCTGACATTTTGAGGCCCATCGCAACGTGACAGAGGAGTGCGGTTTCCACGCCAACCAATTTGATTGACAACCGCGTATTAACATGTCTCCGTAGTTACGTGTATAATCATATCAACAAGACAGGACATGTGCAAAGCAACCGGGATTAAAATATCTGTTCAGGTCTGCGCCAATAGCCTAGTGGTATTGTGCACAGACATTTAGCAGAGATGTGCTTGCGGCGACCCGAGTTCGATTCCTGGCTCGAGGTTCTTTGCCGATCCTTCCCCTCTCTCTGCTCCCAATACTTTCCTGTCTAAAATCTCTACTGTCCTATTATAATAAAGGTGAAAACTCCTAAAAAATAATTATAAAAAAAAAGATCTGTTCAGCTCTCTGTGATCATCAATCATCATCAAATGTGATCAAGAATGAGTTTCACAAGTTTAAAACATTTTTAAAACAGTGCATGTTTGTAATGAATTACATCGATTTTATTGTCTTTACTTTATTACCACAGCCACGTGTCAGTACATTTATAAAAGAAGACACCGGTTTGTGGACGTTAAATCAGGTTAATTTTGTACATTAACATAACGAATATCCATACAGCTGTGGATATTAACATGTCCTGTCACATTTGTGTACAAAAACAATCCAAAGTTAAGTGCACGCGCTGTGTGTGTGTCTGTGTGTGCGTGAACTTCGTAACAACATTGTGTGTGACTCATCATTGCAGAAAGGCTTGAATTAACTTCACAACAAATACATCAAATAATCATTGGGAAAGTTCTTACTGTAGTATTTCTTACAAACGCTACATGAGATCTGCTTCCTTCATGTCTGTCACTGTGCTGTTTATCTGACGCAGCTGAGGTGGAGATTGAGGCACACTCTGACAGGCACGTGGGAACAGTGGGTGGGGAGAACTAGCATTAAAGGCACAGGCAACAGAAACAGCCACATTGTGTTCAGAGCAGAAAAATCCAATATTCTGAAAGCTATAATAAATAATCTGATGGGTGTTTTGAGGTGAAACTTTACAGTAACACTCTGGAGACACAAAAGACTCATCTTAAATCCTGAAAAGGGGGTAAATAAGGTGCCGTTTAATTAATTAAAGGAAAAGTCCAACCTTCACTTGTTCCAAACCTAACTGACTTTCTTTCCTTTGTTGAAAGCATAAGAAGATATTTTGAAGAAAGCTGGAAACCTGTAACCATTGACTTCCATGTTATTTGTTTTTCCTACTATGGAAGTCTGTGGTTCTAAATATCTTCTTTAGTGCTCAACAGAATAAAGGAACCCCTAAAGGTGTACAACCACTCGAGGATGAGTAAATAGTAAACTCATTTTCACTTTTGTGTGAACTAAATGAATTATGGTGCTTTATTTAATTATAAACTTCACAGTTTATGCAGTAAAGCTTCTTGTTTAATTCCACTATACATTTTCAAAGAAAACGAGGGACATATTAAAAGCCTAAACGCTATCAATTGCATAAAACAGCTGATTGATAAGCTGTTCCAAAGCAATCCCATGGTTTGCTTTTTTCACACCGTACATATGCATGTAAAACAATCAGGGAGAGCATGCAGAAGTGTTTTTACTTGAGGCTAATTGAAAATGAAACATGTCAATTCAAGTGGAAAACTACGCAAGATTCATTTTCTTTCAAGAGGTGATGCACGGACATCATGGAATTCGCATGCCTTGAATTGAAATGGAGCCTGAGGTGATTCTTTCCTTAGACGTTGATGTGAGCGGAGCACTTAGATGACAGGTGCTCTCTAGCCGGCTCCGTTATTACTCTTGACACACTTTCAGAAGGTGCATCTTTTCCACAAAGACCGTGACTTTCATCTTTTCCCATTACCATGCAGGTGTAACAGGCGAAGCACACAGGAACCCGTCTGCAGCTGCCTCTGTGTTATTACCCTGGTGACATTTTGAGTGTACACTGACAGTGGCGGACAATTGTCCGTTTGTTCCCAGAGGTCTCCAGTATGCCCGTGGCTTAACAGGGGTATTTAGACTTCACAAGGTTTCCATTAGTGGTTTCTCAACTCTTTCTAATATGTTTAAGAAGTATGAGAACGGATGTAGACTGAACATTTCTGAAAGTACTTAATTTGTTATTTTGTTTGATGAATGCTAATCACTGAAAGTATGGATATCAAATCTGCTACCAAATAAGCCTTTAAAAGGATACTTCACACACAAAACATTTAATTACAAAACTGTATGAATATTCCTGTAAATTTTACTCTGCGGAACATAAAAGGACATATTTTGATACTAATGTCTCAATGCTTTTTGGTGTCTACTGAATTTCAGTGTATGGACAAATATTAGGGGTGTGACGAGACACTTACTCCACAAGACGAGACGGGACACGAAATTGGGTTCACGGGAACGAGACGAGACAAGATTTTTACAGTATTTTTAGGAAATCTTCAATGATGAAATGCATGAATGGAAAATATTTTATTCAACTGAAGAACATACAAATCGCCAATTGCAAAACTTTAGGTGCTTTTTTAAAATGAACTTGTAATGAATGTTATTTTACTTATATTTTAATGAATTCTATGCAGTAAAGGACATGCAAACACTGCTAAATATTTGCTAATAATGAAAAATAGATTTTTATTCAACTGAAGAAAAATCACAAAATGTAAAATAATTTAGATGCTTTTTTAAATCAACTTGTAATGAATGTTATTTTACTTCTATTTTAATGAATTGTGCTATAAAGGACATGCAAACACTGCTAAATATTTAGCTATGAACTCTACTGACTGGCTTCTTCCCTGTACAATTTAACATGAGAATCGAACTTCTTTCTACAAATTGAACTTAAAAAAAAATAAATAAAATAAAAATAAATAAAGAGTAAGTAATCCTGTCATTTTTGTTTTTATTTTTCAACAGTTTCACCTTTATTCAGCACAGGCTTCCGTTTTTTTCCGGACAGCATAAATCTTGTGTTTGGTGATGATGATAATGATGACGACGGGTGTATGTGTCTAGGAGTTGTGTATGTGTGTGTGCGCGCACTCGGAGGAGATGTGTGTCTGTGGTTCTTTACTGACTCTATGGGTGCAGAGAAGTGTCAAACAGCTGAGTGTGTATTGCTTATCTTGTCGCAAAATGCAGCTAAAAGTCCTACACAACGGTAATAGTTTGATTACGTCGTTTACATGTCTGTACGGCACTTTAATAATGCAACTGAAATAGGAATACTCCACATGTCTTTAAGCATGTCTAAAGTGCTATTCCATCGTTTGTTATGAGCAGTGGTTAATGCGTGTGGCTGCAGTTGTAGCAGCCTTTGCTTTTGGACGCGGCAACCCTTGAACTCCGGTGAAGAAAACCTTGGTTACGTCACACTCACCCGCCCCAAACGAGTGACGCGCAACTCCAAGGCCAGCCTGTCAGGTGTGTGTAAAGCACTTGATGTGCGGTTCTAATCCAATCCTGCCTCTAATCTTCAGTGCTAATGCTCCATCATAACATCACAACTCACGAGACAACTGTTCACCTCGACGAGAAATCTCATCGCGATTTAGTCTCGCGAGATCTTGTGGCCCGAGATCTCATCACATGCCTAACAAATATAGATGCATCACTCTTTAAAATAAATTTTGTGTGTGTGCTGCAGAAAAATAAAACTGAATTTCCATGAAAATCCATGTGAAATCAAAATTGACACTGTTTATTTTGCTAGTGCACACTGTCATTCTTCAGGTGAAGATTATTCTGTGCAAGTTAACCCACTTAAAAAATGTTTGCTTTGGTAATCTTTAATCAAGGTCTGACCATTTGCTTCCATGTTTGGGGTAGCGATCCTTCTCTGTTGACATCAGTTTGACGGCTGTAGCCACAATATGCTTAACAACCCCTCTTTTACCTTTATATTACTATGCGGGAATGATAAACAAAAAGTAAACCCCGCCTCCTACTCAATATTTCATTTCAGTACATCAACATACTGAAATAAAAGCCTCAGCAACTTCTCACTTCTTTTAACTTCTCTTTAAAGTCTTTATTTAAGTATGATTCCCTATTTAGGCATTTAACTAAATTGTCTACGCTTGTTCAACTGCTCGTTAAACAGCCATGGTTTCAACTCAATGCATTTTGGCATGTAGACATGGTCAAGACAATACAATAGAGAATATAGAATGAAGTGACATGACTGTTGGTGCCAGACAGGCTGATCAAAGTTTTTCAGAAATTGAGGACATATTCAGTGAGTGGCAGTTTTTGAGCTGTGGATGAACATGCTTTGCTGCCAGAAGTCAGGGGAGAATGGCCAACCTGATAGAACAGCTACTGTAACTTAAACAACCACTCGTCTCAACTGACATCTGCAAAAGAGCATTTCTGAAATCACAGCATGTAAGACCTTGAAGCAGGTGAGGTACAGCAGCAGAGGAACACACCAGGTACGAAACATATCAGTTAACCACATGAAAATTAGGCTACAATTCACCTAGGACACAGGAGTCAAATCCAGTTCCTAGAGGGCCGCTGCCCTGCACAGTTTAGCTCCAACCCTGCTTCAAAACACTTATCTGTAGGTTTCAAACAAACCTGATGGACTCAATTAGTTTGATCAGGTGTGTTTAATTAGGGTTGGAACTAACCCTGCTGAAAAATCCAGCTTAAACCAGCCTAAGCTGGTTGGCTGGTTTTAGCTGGTCGACCAGCCTGGTTTTAGAGGGGTTTTGGCCATTTCCAGGCTGGTTTCCAGCCATTTCCAGCCTGGTCTTAGCTGGTCAGGCTGGAAAATGACCAGCTTAAACCAGCTAAAACCAGCTTGACCAGCCTGGTTTAAGCTGGACATAGCTGGTTTTGGCTGGTCAAGCTGGTTTTAGCTGGTCAACTCCCAGCCTGACCAGCTAAGACCAGGCTGGAAATGGCTGGAAACCAGCCTGGAAATGGCCAAAACCCCTCTAAAACCAGGCTGGTCGACCAGCTAAAACCAGCCAACCAGCTTAGGCTGGTTCAAGCTGGATTTTTCAGCAGGGAAACTGTGCAGAGCTGCGTCCTTCCAGGAACTGGATTTGACACCTGTGACCTAGGATAATCAAAGTTAGGAAATAGGGAAAGGCTGTCACGTCTGACAAGTCCATCCATCCTTTTATCAATGATTAATGGTGGTGGTGCAATGGTGTGGGGGATATTTTCTTGCCATATTACCAACTCTTAGTAGCAAATAAGCATTGATTAAATGTCACGTATTACCTGATATAGTTACTGATCATGACCACACTGTACTCATCTTGTGATGGCACTTTCCCAGCAGGATAACACACCATGTCACTGAGTCCAAATTATCTAAATGTTCTTCAACATAACAGTGAGTTCACTAACTTCACTACACTGTAAAAAAAATTGACTTTCCCAAAATTTCCCGCACAACAGTTCACTTTTTATGTTTTTTTCTCATTAGTGATGTACATTACAGATTTATGTTACATCTAATGTTAATAAATAATGTGTATTGCATTCCTTAATTTCATGTGTAACTGTGATAGTGTTTAGTAGTTGTGTGAATGACACTGAGCGCCTTCTATAATGTTTGTGATGAGCTTTGTTTCATTATATGACTTTTTCTTGTCTGTGGTACAATGTGTAGATTTTAGTGCTTCCAAACTATGGTGTATTGACACTACAAATAAATGAAACACCAACTTACTGTTTTTTTTTACAGTTTTTAACAATTTACTAGATTTAAAACCACCTGAGCCTTCTGGGATGTGGTGAAATGGGAGAAGCGCATCATGAACATGCAGTTGACAAATTTCCAGCAACTGTGTGATAAAATATAACCAGTGAATCTGACTTTAAAATGCAGTAGAAAGGAAAGAATGTAAAGTACATTTAGAGAGGTCTGAAGTAGGCTACACTGTAAAATAATACTGGTTGCCTTAAATTTGTAAGCTGAATCAAATGAACCTTAGGAGTCCATTGAACTTATATTACGTTAAACGGATTTAAAACTGCTTGCATAACTTGCATAAAATTAAGTTAGAACATGATTAACTTAGTTTAATATGTTACAATGACCTAAAAACATATGCTGTCATGAGTAAGTGAAGTTTATTTATAAAATTATTTTAAGAGGATCATGTGCTTATGATTGCTTGCGGCTGGTCCCGCATTATTCAATTTATGATTCACCAATCAGACGATTCGTAAGCCACTATAAATACCCTAAATTCCATAACACAGCCATCTTCATTTTAAAGAATCCCCCCTTCCACCCCTACTCCTCCTCCTTTCTTAGATGGGTTGCACGGTGGCCCAGTGGTTCTCACTGTTGCTTCACAGCAAGAACGTGACTGGTTCTAGTCCTTGCCAAGCCAGCCGACATTTATGTGCGGAGTTTACACATTCTCCCCGTGCTGACGTGGGTTTACCCCGGGTTCCACGGTTTCCTCCGACCGTCCAAAAACATGCAACTTAAGTTAATTGACTAATCCAAATCGGCACCATAGACATGCTCCTAGTAAGTAGTTATCTCTTAAGAGCAGTCACTATCTGCTCATTAGCTACTACAGCAGGGGAGTTCTCGAGATCTACCTGAGCTCTCGCCTTGCAAACGGGAGGGAGCCCCAGGCTCGAGGATCTTATGAGCTCAGGGTTCTCTCCCGGGACAGCATGCCAAACCAGCTTTATAATCAATCATCAGCTAAGTGTGAACTCTTGAATTGCTTATATATTTTTACAGTGGATCTGTGTAGCCTTCATTCACTGGCTGGAGGGAGTGTTACTGGGTGGCTGCGGCCTATTAGACATCTGTGTTGTTTGGAAAGAAATGCAGATAAACATGCTATGCTATCATGTCAATATAGACCAAAATCTCTGGTGAATGTTTCCAGAATCTTGTTGAAACTCTACCACACAAAAAATGGGTTCAACCACACTCTAGCTGTCCCTAATGCATGTAATTGTAACCCCTCAGGTTCTATTCCCCCCAGTCTAAACGGCAATCAAATTGGCATTTCATACATGGGAGGCGGACATGCTAAGTGGCTGTTGCGCCTCTTGAGGCCAAGGGAGTGAGGTTTACTCACAGAGCTCCTACATGCTGTCCTCTGTTACATAATATTAAGCTTGAATTTATGAGCAGCAAACACATAGATTCAAAAACAACTGCAGTTTTTAATTAGAGTGCACATGAAGTTTGCTACACTAACTGAATGCCAAGGAAGAAAAGTAAGCGCAATCATGACTAATCCACTTCCACAATGACTTTCCATAACTAGTCATCAGAATGAATGTAAATGAATTCCCAAAGTTTCTGAAACTAGAGCCCTAATCCAGGCAGAGACAGATCTTCAGATTGTGAACATTTAAACTAAGGCTGATTAGTCATGTGAGTCTTATGAAATTAGCTTCTGACGTAGTTCAGACTAAAACACTGTGAACAAAAGAACTTTATACTACAATAATCATTGCTAAATCTTATTTATTCTGAGGAAAGCTAAACAATGGTCTTCTCTTTCTGCTAATCTTGCTTTATTACCATTGCTACAGGAGATGGTGTAAATACATACATTTTAAGGGGTCAGTTCACTCGAAAATCTAAATTATTTCATTATTTACTAGTCTTCTATTTCAAATCTGCTTTTACTTTCTTTACATTTTAACAAACTACATTTTGAAGAAAGCTGAAAACCTGTAACCATTTACTTCCACAGCAGAAAAAAAACAAATACTATGGAAGTCAAGGGTTACAGGTTTCTATCTTTCTTCAAAATATCTTCTTTGTGTTCAACAGAAGATAGAAACTCATAGGCTTGGAACCACTCAGGAATGAGAAAATAATGAGTAAATCCTAATTTTTGGATGAACTATGCCTTTGACGATATAAGTTCAATCAATAGTGTTCTACAGCAGTGTTTCTCAACCAGGTTCCCAGAGGACCACCAGCTCTGCACATTTTCCATGTCTCTTTATCATCAGCTCATTAGCAGAGGCTGAAATACCTGTAATGGGTGTGACAAACAAAGAAGACATCCAAAACATGCAGTGTTGGTGGTCCTCCAGGAACGTGGTTGAGAAACACTGTTCTACAGCACATAATGTAATCTGTGTAGAGAAAATTCATTGCATCATTATGAGAGTGACATCATTATGAGAGTGACTGGCTGCCATGTAGAAAAAAAAACTGCCTAAAACTGGGATGTGACAGATAATACAGGCAACACAGTGGCTCAGTGGTTAGCATTGTCGCCTGACAGCAAAAAGGTCGCTGGTTCGAGTCCTGGCTGGGTCAGTTGGCATTTCTGTTTGGAGTTTGCATGTTCTCCTCGTGGGTTTCCTCTGGGTGGTCCCATTATTCCCCACAGTCCAAAGACATGCGCTACAGGTGAACTGAATAAACTAAATTGGCCATAGTGTATGTATGTGTGTGAATGAGAGTGTATGGGTGTTTCCCAGTACTGGGTTCCAGCTGGAAGGGCATCCGCTGTGTAAAACATATGCTGGATAAGTTGGCGGTTCATTTCGCTGTGGCGACCCCTGATGAATAGAGAGACTAAGGCAAAAGAAAATGAATGAAGTAACAGATAATTATCAGCCGCAAATATCACACATCTGTTTGTATATGCTGAAGCAAGAATGAACCCATCAAAAACAACATCTCTTTTCTGTGTCTCTGATTTTTCACATGGTCATCAGCTTCTAAATCATGACAATCCTGTTGCTCCAATGTGTAAGAATTCACACAGGCATCATAACACATTTTCTTAGAAACATCCTGGGCACAGTAAATCATTTGATTAGATTGCTTTTTGGTGAAAATGGGGCATTTGTACAAAGTGATGTAAAAATGTTGTCAATGCTATGGGCTTTTCAGAATAAGTTCTCCAGCTGTGATATAATATAAATCAATAGATAGGCGGACCATGGATAAATTATTCAAACAAAGGCTTAACTATCTCCCATGGTATTAAATTCATTCATTTTCCTTGGGTTTAGTCCCTTTATTCATCAGGGGTCGCCATAGAGGAATGAACCGCCAACTTATCCAGCATATGTTTTGCATAGCGGAAGCCCTTCCAGCTGCAACCCAGTACTGGGAAACAGTACTTTAGTTTATTCAATTGACCTATTGCGCATGTCTTTGGACTGTGGGGGAAACCGGAGCACCCAGAGGAAACCCACACCAACACGGGGAGAACATGCAAACTCCACACAGAAATGCCAACTGACCCAACCGGGACTCAAACTAACAACCTTCTTGCTGTGAGGTGACAGTGCTAACCACTGAGCCACTGTGTCACCGGTATTAAATTTTTACTTTTTTTTATTAAAGGTATACTCGGAAAACCTAACGCTGGTGGGAATTAAAGCCAGACACTGCAGGAAAAATCATTGTTTTGTGTGTAATGAGACCTTAGAATTTTTGGCTTTTCATAAACGTTGTTTTTTTTTAGTCTAATGTAAAATATATAATATAAATTATAATATAATTTAAAAAATCACTTTATTAACGTGTGTCTGTAGATTTTAACTACAATAAAAACATAAGTTTTCTCAAAATGAGTTTTTTCCTCCTGCTTTAAGCCATAAATCTCCACTTCAGCAGCACTTGACCAAACATTTCATACCCATATTCTGAAGGTTTTTACAGAGATATGTTCATAGGCTATATGATTTCCACACACTTAATGTACAAGAGAATGAATGCAATTCAATGCCCTGATACACTCAAAGTGTATATCTTCTTTTTCTGATTAGAAGTTGAAAGAAGTTAGCTATTTAAGTCCATCATGTTTTTATAAAAACAAATCCTAACTGTGACCCTAAATAATGTCTAAACAAGATGACCTGACTTTACAGAATTTCATCAATTCCAACATCATTTACACTCCACAAACGGTAAAAGGGAAAGACTTCCATGACTAATTACACCACCTGTGTATTAGAGAGCGCTCAATAATAACAGCTTTTGTTTATCATTTTTCTTCTCTCAAATGATCTGAACACACATTGTAACATCTGCTACAATGTGATTTATCGCAGAAACTATATAGCCTCTGACAGTGTTTGTTAAAGTGATAGGTCACCCATAAATGAACCAAAATTATATCATCATTTACTCACCCTATTTGTTTCAAACCTTTATGTTAAATACAAAAGAAGATATTTTGAAGAATGCTGGAAGCCTGTAACCATTAACTTCCATGGCATTTGGTTTACAATGTTTACAGATCTTCTTTAGTGTCCAACAGAAAAACTAGACATGAATGTTTGGAAATACTTGAGTAAATAGTGGTTAAATTTTCCCTTTCCCTTTCCTCTATCCTAATAAACGTTCACATTCAAATATAATTTGTGCACTAGCTAACCTTTAGATTATCCATAATCATCTATTCACATATGAACAGTGCAATTGCCCATTCATAATAGGCTCATAATGCGTTTTATCACATTAATTATCCATGATTGTTTATATTAGAATATATTTAAGCCAAAACAGCCCCCATTGATTTGCAGATGAACATCCAAAACATTTCCATTCTCGTGTTCGTCTATACTCACCCAAAAGGGATCCGATGAGGATGAAAACTTGAATGGTGGTGGTGAAATCTTTGTAGGCTCTTTCCTGCGCGTGCACAATCTCCTCCAGCCGTGTCGCCTCTTTATCCTGAGCGTCACCCCACAGACCCACAGGAGACGACGCGTTTAGGAAACCCAGCTTCGAGGAGTTTAGTATTGTTCCGTTTTCTGACAGAGAAAACCAGCTCTCCGCGTTATCCGCCTCCATCATCGTTCATATCTGAGGCGCCACTACAATTCTCCGGCTCAGCTCTCACCGCGCGCGCGTTATTGGTGAACAGAGCTCGTGCGTTGTGATGTTGTGTCCATCATGATTAACACTTGACTTTTCTCCAGTACAAACGCCAAACATTTAGGGGAAAACGCTGGACGGAGATGCGTCTTGATCATAGTAGTTATGTCCAAGAACGGATTGCATATCGCAGATTTGGTTGAATACATGCATTACGCTGTATTCTTACTCCAAAACAGCTGCCTCGATATTCTAAGGCATATTCTCGAGATAAAAAGGCATCATCTCGTATTCAGATCACTGGCATTGATGGAGCGATAGGACAGTGAAGGCGACGTTCACGCGCAAGTCTCAACTTCATTTCAATAGCCGTGCAAATACATTATATGAAATAATACTGTTAAATGCTATATTTTGTGAGCACTGTGCCCCTATGTATGCAAACAGTGATGTCTAAACAAGGTGTGATGATAAACCGTTGAGAATGTGATAGAGAAATTAGCAACATACCCGTATGAGATCATTATGAATGAACATAGCCAGTATCCATCTGTCAGAAAACGAGATTTTGAACGCGTATTATGCTAAATATCTCGGTGTGTGACTAGCAACTGGGTTTTTAGCAAACAGCCTTCATTGCGAGTGACAATAGCGCTTTATTTCTTCAAATGAGAGGTGGGCGCTTACAATAAAACGTCACCGTATCAGTCCGTTTTTACGGCGTCTTCCGAGTGGCGCGTGAGGATTTGGACCGAGCCTCGGTTTTGGCTAGAAACCGATTTAGACCTACACGCGAGTCGTTTGGGTCATTACAAGAAAGTCCTTACAACAAAAACGCCATAGGCTGTTATTTGTAGGGGTTTCATTATTGTGAAGTAAATAATTAATCCTAACGCCACACATTGATTAAACTATCATTTGCAGTGAATTATGGGAATGTAAACCTTGAAGACAGCTAAGCTTTACTCACGCGGCATTGAATTTGCCTACGTGTTGCGTTTGTTTGCTTGTTACTATAATAAGGTTGGTGTTCCTTGTGGTCAGGGGAGATTTTAGAAAGCCAATGTGGAATCTCTAAAGCCTGCATGAAATGAGACCGGGGCTAGTTGTCATACAAGATGTTTGCCATGATGACAGTTTCCCAGGAACTAGAAGGTATTACATCAGAAGTGTAATTATAAAAAAAAATCTTCATTTTATTAAATAAGGGTGAATTAAATCCAGTAAGAAAAATACAATATGCTGCAGATCTTGTATATTTAGGATCTATTTTTTCATTAAAAACTAAAAATTTTATGAGCCAATATAGTAATTCTTAAAGGCCAGTTTTCCATGCCAGTTTGATTTCAATCTTATTTAATACATTGTGTTTTATTCATTTATTAATTTATTTTCCTTCGGCTTAGTCCCTTATTTATCAGGGGTTGCCACTGCGAAATAAACCACCAACTTATCCAGCATATGTTTTACGCAGCCAATGCCCTTCCAGCCGCAACCCAGTACTGGAAAACACCCATACACCCTCATTCACACACATACACTATGGTCAAATTAGTTTATCCAATTCACCTATAGCGCATATCTTTGGGCTGAAATCGGAGCACACAGAGGAAAGTCAACACGGGGAGAACATGCAAACTCCACACAGAAACACCAACTGGGGAATCAAAACAGGGACCTTCTTGCTGTGAGGTGACAGTGCTAACCACTGGGACACCGTACCACCCTGTTGTGTTTTATTCCCTTCATATTGCAATGCACTATACAGTAAAGCATCTTCTTCTGTCCGGACAAATAGGGTGATAATAAATTGTGACATTGTCACTATTTTTATACAAGTATAAGATTAACGTTTATGAATAGTGTGAGCAAGTTTTGAAGCCAGCATAAAATCCAGGCCTGATCAAACAATGACGCAGCCAGCAACCAACCCTCTTCCGTTCATTATCATAATATTGATTTTCTCATTGATTTGTTCATACTGCCATCTGCATCAGGAATTCTGTGAACTTCTATCTAGGGAATACAGGCTGGAAAATATTCTTTACATGTAGGCTATTTAACACAACTGATTGTTAGCAACCAATTTTTCTTTTCTGCAAGACTCCAAAACATTTGGTGTGGTAGTGTATGCTGGTAGTATATGATCTTTGACATGGAAAATTAACATTGAAATTATTTTTTAAATTCATTCATTCATTTTCTTGTCGGCTTTGTCCCTTGCGGGGTCGCCACAGCGGAATGAACCGCCAACTTATCCAGCACGATTTTACACAGCGGATGCCCTTCCAGCCGCAACCCATCTCTGGGAACTTCCACACACACATTCACACTCATACACTGTGGACAATTTTAGCTTACCCAATTCACCTGTACTGCATGTCTTTGGACTGTGGGGTAAACCGGAGCACCCGGAGGAAACCCACGCAAACGCAGGGAGAACATGCAAACTCCACACAGAAACGCCAACTGACCCAGCCCAGCTGAGGTTCGAACCTGCGACCCAGCGACCTTCTTGCTGTGAGGCAACAGCACTACCTACTGCGCCACTGCGTTGCCATATTTTTTAAATTGACTTGTGAATTCCCGCTTATATACACAATCATCACTTGGACTGCTATGCAGGTTAAAGTAACAGCTCTGCTCTAAATATAAGATGAACGGTTTTCAGTTAATCAACGTGCAAGTGCCCTTAAGAGCATCTTCTTAAGTAGTCTGGGTTAAGCGACGCAGCCTGCTGGAGTGTGTCCTTGTCAAAGTGCTCTCTGTAAAATTTTCAGTGAGTACCACTGGAGCTTGCATAGTAACCTCTCATTCATTTTCATGCTGATTATCTGCTTTTTCTTACTGATGCATGTAAAATGATGCCAAATATACTGCCTAAAAAGACACTTCACCTTCAAAATACAATTCTGTCATCATTTTCAGGTTTTTTTTATCATAATTATCAGGTGCCTTTTCTCTGATGCCTGATGCACAAAACAAGTTGAGCAAATCTGGATTGCAGACTAAGTTTCGGGTTGACAAATCCAAAGAATTGCAAACTGGTTAAAATCAGGTTATAGTGAATTAACACCGGAGTGCATGCACATGAAAGTGTGATGTGCAGCAAACAGCCAATCACATGAGACATGAGAGAGTCAGTGTGATTCAGTTTTTGTGATAATTCCAGAGCAATTGAATTCTCTGTTGAAGATTAAGAGATATTATCAGACATATAATTTCATTCATTCATTCATTTTCTTTTTTGGCTTAGTCCGTTTATTAATCCGGGGTCGCCACAGCGGAATGAACCGCCAACTTATCCAGCACGTTTTTATGCAGCGGATGCCCTTTCAGCCGCAACCCATCTCTGGGAAGCATCAACACACACTAATTCACACTCATAAACTACGGACAATTTAGCTTATCCAATTCACCTGTAACTCATGTCTTTGGACTGTGGGGTAACTGGAGCACCCAGAGGAAATCCACGCGAACGCAGAGAGAACATGCAAACTCCACACAGAAACGCTAACTGACCCAGCCGAGGCTCGAACCAGCGACCTTCTTGCTGTGAGGCGACAGCACTACCTGATGTACCTATTTATTAAATTACATATAATTTAATAAATAGAATTAATATAATATAATAAATAGAATTTAATAACATACAGTACAAGGACAAAATAAATGCTGTTGATGCATCAAATATTTGAGTCAACTTAAAACATGATTATATCAATCTGAATCAATAATTTATTTTAAGAATTTAAGGACAAACAGCTCAAAAGACAGCCATTTTAAAAACTTTATATATTAATTATAATATTAACTGACAATTTGAAAGTATTTGAATATTCATTCATTCATTTTCATCATTTTCTTTTCAGCTTAGTCTCTTTCTAAATCTGGTGTCGCCCCAGCGGAATGAACCACCAACTTATTCAACATATGTTTTACACAGCGGATGCCCTTCGAGCTGCAACCCATCACTGGGAAACCCCCATACACTCTCATACACACACATAAACTACGAACAATTTTAGCTTACACAGTTTACCTATAGCACATGTCTTTGGACTTGTGGGGGAAAACGGAGCACCCGGAGAAAACCCACGCCAACATGGGGAGAACATGCAAACTCCACACAGGTATGCCAACTAACCCATCCAAGGCTCGAACCAGCAACCTTCTTGCTGTGAGGCGATAGTGCTATCCACTGCGCCACCACATTTATAATATAAAATATAAATATTGATCAATTTTATTTAAACAAATTATTATCAACAAAAAAAAAAAAACACTGGGAGTTGCTTTGTTGCATCATATAAATGTCACTTTACTCACAGCTGATTGGCCCAGTTTGGTTTTGCGATGTCTAATCTATAATAGCCATGTAGCGTAAATTATGATGGCAATGAAACCTGCCCACCTTCTTGAGTCCGAAAACTCAGTGTTTACGTAAACTTACCTGGGTAAAAACCAAAACCGGCTTTCAAGAGTTCACTTAGC
Source organism: Danio kyathit (assembly GCA_903798195.1). Lineage (NCBI taxonomy): Eukaryota > Metazoa > Chordata > Actinopteri > Cypriniformes > Danionidae > Danio > Danio kyathit. Next base: position 32,498,651 of record LR812538.1, on the reverse strand, counting down.
TGATGATTGATAATCAAGCATATTTGGCATGCTGTCCCGGGAGAGAGCCCTGAGCTCAGAATATCCTCGAGCCAGGGGCTCCCTCCCGTTTGAAGGGCGAGAGGAGAGTTTGAGCTCAGGTAGGTCTCGAGAACTCCCCTGCTTGTGAACGTGCTGAGATATATCTGGCTAAGAGTTGTCTTAAGATGCTATTTTGGAGAAGTCAATTTACTTATGGTGTATATCTTTTGACGGTGAGAGGAAACTAGGAAACCCAGGGGAAACCCACACGAACACGAGGAGAACATGCAAATTCTGCAAAGAAACGCCGACCGGCCCAGTTAGGGGCCAAACAAGTGGCGTGCTTGCTGTGAGGCAACAGTGCTAACCACTGGGCTGCCATGCCACTCTATTAGAGAAGGGGAGAAGTCGGGGTGGAAGGGGGGATTCTTCACGTCGAAGATGACTGGAGTAGAGAGCTCTGGTTATTTATAGTGTGTTAGTTTTCATCTGATTGATGCAATGTACGGAGCTGATGCGGTACCAGCTGTGTTCAATCATAAGCACGTGATCCTCTCGAAATTAGTTTATAAATAAACCACACTTGTGGAGAGGCAAAATAAGTCAGGAGTTTCAGGAACCCTGGCTGACAATGATACATAGCAATGGAATTATTTATTTGAAATAATTGATGCTTTCCAAATAGCTTCTTGAAGCATCGAAACATTATGAATCTTTGCTTAGGATATCAAGCTTCTGGCTCTTCAAAAGAGCACTGGGTCACACCAAAGTCATATGGTCAGTTTTCATTCCGCAGGGGCGGACTGGGAAAGCATTTTCAACCGGGACAAAGTAACTGTTAGTCATGCCAAATCTGATGCGAAATAGAAAGTGAAGAGGGCCGGGGGGGGTTGGTGGTTGACTGGTATGCGTGGCAGGCCAGAGTCCCGGTGGCAGGCCACATCTCATGCGATCTAGATAGTGAAGAGCGGGGGGTGCGAGGCAGGCCAGAGTGCAGGTAACAGGCCATATCCGATGCGATATAGAAAGTGAAGAGCGGGGCGGGGGGACAGGGTTGCGTGGCAGGCCAGATTGACCGTCAGGCCACTGGGAAATGTCCCGGTGCTCCCTATGGCCAGTCCGCCCCTGTCTTTGAGGAAGAGCAGGAGTGAGATACTGAAATCTGGGAGTATTATAAACACCCTATTACAAAAATTACTTTTATTTTTATTCATTTTCCTTTGGCCTAGTCCCTGATATGGGGTTGCCACATAGTGAAATGAACCACCTAACTTTATTTTATTGAGGTGGTAAAAACAATCAGTAAAGATTGCTGTAAGAAATGACAGCAGATCAGATCGCAAATCAGTAAGTGGTGACACCACCATCATTTATGCAGCTGTCTGGCCAATGTCAAGAATGTCAATTTCTTCTTCGTGTTTCACAGTGGTCAAGCTTTTCGGTGCATTACTGCCACCTCTTGCTCCGGTCGGTGATGTCGCCAACCAACCATTGGGCTGACACCTGAAACTTGCTTCATGGAAAGATGACTGAGGAATTATTTCTGCAGGAGTCTTTATGACCATACCTCGAGAAGCATATGTCTTAAAGTTAATTTTGATGCTGTGCTCTTGTTAGAGTTTTATGTATTTTCAGTTATCTAGAGTTGTGTTGGTTCTAAAATAACTTAGAGTTTGTCCTGCAAACATGCCCAATTGCATTCATATGAAAAAAAATCTATAGGTATTTATAGTAAATACTAGAGTGTTTTTGAACCAAACCATAGGGAAGTACTTGAATTAAACCAATCAGAAACTCCCCCATAGGGAAATACATCCCCAAACTGGGCTAGCATGGCATAGGGACACCTGGCAGGATAAGACATGAGGAAGACTCCAAACACACCACATGGATGAAAATTAACTGGCACAGGACAACACACATGAGGCAGTTAATAGGAGAGCAAATCAATAAACAAACAGGTGAACAGCATTGTCTAATAATAGGATAACAAGGTGGGAGGGATTAGACAATAGACAGGAGAGCACATGGCACAAAGAGACAAAAACAAAAGCCATGTACTCACATAAAACAGGACAAAAACACATGGTTAAAGGTTCAAGAAACACTTGAGTACATTTTTGGAGATTTTAACAGATGTGTTAAGCACCAATTAAGACGATGTTAGCACATGTTAGCTTTAATTGTGGTCAAAACTGGATCATTTTGAGCTTTTGTCAGTTAATTTCATCTTCTGGCTTTAAAATCGTTATTGGGGTGGGATCAAAATCGGTGACGTAGCACTCATCTGCTAGTGGGGTAATGACGCATCTGTTTCTCAATGTTATTCACAGACTGAGTTTTCTTATCCCATGAGAAGACCTTGCTTCGGGGGTGTCACAGTGGGGCAGTGGGTAGCACGATCACCTCACAGCAAGAAGGTCGCTGGTTTAAGCCCTGGCTGAGTCAGTTAGCATTTCTGTGTGGAGTTTGTATGTTCTGCCAGTGTTCATGTGAGTTTCCTCCAGGTGCTCCGGTTTCCCCCACAGTCCAAAGACATGCTCTATAGGTGAATTGAGTAAGCTAAATTGGCTGTACTGTACTGTATGTGTGTGAATGCAAGAGTGTATGGGTGTTTCCCAGTGCTGGGTTGCGGCTGGAAGGGCATATGCTGTGTAAAACATATGCTGGATAAGTTAGCAGTTCATTCCGCTGTGGCGATCCCTGATTAATAAAGGGACTAAGCGGAAAAGAAAATGAATGAATGAATGAAGACCTTCCTTCTTAAATATTCATGACAGCACATGCTTTCCGACAACAGACCTACCAAGCTGTGAGACCATGCACGGTACACAGCAGTTAGGTGGCAGTTCGATTTAAAAATTTAAATAAAAAAAATATCTTAGAATTCCCTGGGGTAGCTTTTAGAGACCCAGCAAACAAACAAGGGAAGGGGAAATCAAAGGAGGGTTTGGAGGTTCATGAACCCTGGCTGACAAGAAGTGCGGGGCTGCAGGAACATGATGTCTGATGTCAGTATGTCTGATAATATTTTTTCTTTTGGAGAAAGTCTTATTTGTTTTATTTTGGCAAGAATAAAAGCAGTTTTTAATTTTATAAAAATCATTTTGAGGTCAAAACTATTAGCCCCTTTAAACTATATATTTTTTGATAGTCTACAGAACAAACCATCATTATACAATAAATTGTCTAATTACCCTAACCTGCCTAGTTAACCTAATTAACCCAGTTAAGCCTTTAAATGTCACTTTAAGCTGTATAGAAGTGTCTTGAAAAATATCTAGTAAAATATTATTTACTGTCATCATGACAAAGATAAAATAAATCAGTTATTAGAAATGAGTTATTAAAACTATTATATTTAGAAATGTGTTGAAGAAATCTGTTCTACATTAAAAAGAAATTGGGGGAAAAAATAAACGAGGGCTAATAATTCAGGGGAGCTAATAATTCTGACTTCAACTATATATATATACATACATACATACATACATACATACATACATACATACATACATACATACATACATACATACATACATACATACATATAAGCTAAACTATACTGTGGCAATTACTAATAGCTGACAATAGTTGCTAAAATACTAGATTAATTGCATTTAAGTGTACAGCACCTGGTTTTGTTGGATTTTTACAAAGGGATTTTTACTCCAGAACACTCATAAATATGACAATTATCAAGTGTTACTTAAGTTAAAATGCTTTTTGAAAACATAACATTAACTTCAGTAACACATAATTTTTAAGATCTACTTAAAGGTGCCATATACTGCATTGATTCAATAAGTTAAATTGTTCTCTGATATCTACATAGTAGATATACAGGGGTTGGACAGAGAAACTGAAACACTGGCAAATTTAGTGTTGGAAGTTTCATGGCTAAATTTGACCAGCCTGGTGTCCAATCTTCATTGACTGCACATTCCACCAGTAAGAGCAGAGTGTGAAAGTTTAATTAGCAGAGTAATAGTTTGCTTAAAATATTGCAATGAATGCACACAACATTATGGGTGACATATCAAAGGACAGGCGACGCAGTGGCGCAGTAGGTAGTGCTGTCGCCTCACAGCAAGAAGGTCGCTGGTTCGAGCCTCGGCTGGGTCAGTTGGCATGTCTGTGTAGAGTTTGTTTGTTCTCCCTGCGTTCGCCCGGGTTTCCTCCGGATGCTCCGGTTTCCCCCACAGTCCAAAGACATGCGGTACAGGTGAATTGGGTCGGCTAAATTGTCCATAGTGTATGAGTGTGAATGATTGTGTATGGATGTTTCCAAGAGATGGTTTGCAGCTGAAAGGGCATCCGCTGCGTAAAACATGTGCTGGATAAGTTGGCGGTTCATTTTGCTGTGGCGACCCCGGATTAATAAAGAGACTAAGCCGAAAAGAAAATGAATGAATGAATGAATATCAGAGGACAAATTGTTGGTGCACGTCTCGCTGGCGCATTTGTGACTTAAGTCTTTTTTTTTGTGATCTGTTTTTTGTGATTTGTGATCTATCAAGAGCCATGGTATCTAGTGTAATGTTAGCAAACCAGCAAGAAGGATGAACCACATCCAACATGAGTAACTGTGGACACAAGAGGAAACTGTCTGAGAAACTGAAAGAGATGTCTGATCCATGGGACTGTATGCAAAAAACATAAAACCACAGCCACCCAACTCACTGCAGAATTAAATGTGCAACTCATATCTAGGTAAATACTGCAGAAATGAATAAACATAAATGCCCCAAGTGGGTTTTAAGAGGTTGTACTTTAAATGTCCAATCAAGACCCATTAAAACAGAGATATTTTTATGAAATACATGATTATTTTTATTTATTTATTCATTCATTCATTTTCCTTTGTCATAGTCACTGATTATCAGGCATGGCCACAGCGGAATGAATCACCAACTATCATCAAACTAATCAAAATAATGGCTCATGTGTGTGGTTGTAGTGTTTATGTCCTCCTTATAGTTTATGTAGTAGTAGTTTTTTATATTAACAAAGTTATTTGCTCGTGTGCATTTAGGAGTTAAAGCCCAAACAAAATGTACTTTTTTTAAACTGTTCTGTTAAAATAGTTTTTGTTCATATTATACTTCACAAAATTACATTAAAGTTCAAATTTGTCTTGAGGGTGAACTAATAATCAGTCATCTGTCAGACAGAGAATTCAAGACTCTTTGCAGGCCAACTGGCAGAACCATAAGAGGCATTGCATTTATTTTTATTTTGTACCTTAAATATAGTCTAATTATTACCTGTCACTTTTGTTTTGATTGTCTATGTAGTTTTGTTTCCAGTGAGTGATCATTTGTCGTCCCATTCACTGAAAACACTCCAGTGTATGAAATTTGCAGTTCGTATGTAAGTGTAAGTTCATATTTGCAAACGCCTATAATGTCAAGAATTGCTCAAAAACACAATTGCTGGAATACTTAATCAGCTGTCTATTGTCACACATTCATATTTCCATATATTAATGAGTGTGAGAGATACTACTTTTATTCCTTCATATTATATTTCATAATGTTTTATTATTTTTATCATTATTTTGATTTTATTGAACTCTTACTTGTACAGCTTTTTGGTGAACACTTGGTGTTACTAAAAAAGTACTTTAAAAATAAACTTTGACTTCAACCGGCCTATGACATGCACGAGATCTTGCTTGAAAATTCTCTGGCTATTTATAGTCATATTGTTCAGTTATCAACTAGGAACATTTAGTTGCTTTCTAACATTAATATAGTAGGCCTAATAAATATATCTGTTTCTCAGTGTTGATTTTAACGGAATAACTCAAATTTATTAGACCTATATTGTAAAGTGTTACCAACTATAGCTAGCTTACTTTATAATCCCTTTGCAATTACTTTTTTAAACATATGTTTACTCTGAATATTTACATAAACACACACATACATATACATATATATATACAGGCAGTGCAGAATTATTAGGCAAATGAGTATTTTGACCACATCATCCTCTTTATGCATGTTGTCTTACTCCAAGCTCTCTTATTTTCACTGGTGAAAATAAATAATTGAAATGGGTATATATTTGTTTTTTGTTAAGTTGCCTAATAATTATGCACAGTAATAGTCACCTGCACACACAGATATCCTCCTAAAATAGCTAAAACTAAAAACAAACTAAAAACTACTTCCAAAAATATTCAGCTTTGATATTAAGGAGTTTTTTGGGTTCATTGAGAACATGGTTGTTGTTCAATAATAAAATGAATCCTCAAAAATACAACTTGCCTAATAATTCTGCACTCTCTTTATATATATAATAATTACCCTAGTTAAGCCTTTAAATGTCACTTTAAACTGTATAGAAGTGTCTTGAAAAATAACTAGTCAAATATTATTTACTGTCATCATAGCAAAGATAAAATAAATCAGTTAAATAAATCATATATATATTACAGTTGCTATAGTAATGTTAAGCAACAACATTTTATTAGTTATTAACTTATAATGAACAAAAAGACTATAAATAGACACAGAATTTTCAAGCAATATCTCGTGCAAGTCATAGGCCAGATTAACATATGAAAATATGAATTCATTTTTAAACATTCAACAAATTTCGTACTTACACTGGAGTGTTTTCAGTGAATGGAACGACAAAATATCATTCACTGAAAACAAAACTACATAGATAATCAAAACAAAAGTGACAGGTAATAATTAGACAATATTCAAGGTACAAAATAAAAATAAATGCAATGCCTCTTATGGTTCTGCCAGTTGGCCTGCAAAGAGTCTTGAATTCTCTGTCTGACAGATGTTTTATTTTATTTATGTTATTAGTTGACCCTGCAAGACAAATTTGAACCTTAATATAAATTTCTGAAGTGTAATACAAAAACAGGAGCAGTTTAAAAATATGTATTCAATCATTCATTCATTTTCTTTTCGGCTTAGTCCCTTTGTTAATCCGGGGTCGCAACAGCGGAATGAACCGCCAACTTATCCAGCACATGTGCTATGCAGCGGATTCAAAAGAAAAGAAAAGAAAAGAAAAGAAAAGAAAAGAAAAGAAAAACCTCCAAAGCTGAAGAGGGAATGATGACCGCCCGCAGTCTTGTTCTCTTGTCTTTATACAAACGCACATCATAGTTAACACTCCGCACCTGCTCCAAACACTCCAGAGGAACACCAAATCACAGAACACCTCCATCTAGTGGACACTGGTTAATAGTACTACGACCGTAACAATTTATATACTTTTTTCAAAATACTCAAGGTGATATTGGTCAGCTCTTAGGTAACAAAATTTTGCAAAATAGGTCAATCTTGGTAATTTTGGTACACCAAGGCTAAAACAGTAAAGCCAGGTCTGTCTAGATTGGCATATTTGATCTAAATGGTTGTTTTTTCTGTTCTATTACAAAATAACACTTGTATTATTTCTTAATTTTATCACAAGCATTGTCCAGTTAGTTTTTTATTTAAAGCATTGTGCATCTAAAGATTTGTAGTAATTAAAAACACTAAAGAATTAAGCAAATAAAAGGCTAAATGTTTATTAATGATCAAACAATGTATCAACAAGGCCTAACCGTGTTATTTTTGATAGCTTAATGTCGCCAGGCTTCAAAGTGGAGTTGCTCTTGAGTTGTGTTGTGGAAAAAAATGTAGGTTAAATAATTTAACTCAACAAAAGAGATGAAATAGTGTTGTATGATGTCATTGGAAACATTTGGGGTTGGGTGTGGGGGTTTTCGGGGTTATAATTATTTATGACTATGTTTAGGTATACCCAGATTTTAAGGCACCTTTAAGAAATACCATTGTTGTCCACCTTATATTAGTATAACCATTGTCCATTTTTTATTTAATGCATTGTGCACCTAGACAATTAATTATTTTTATTGGGCATGAGTGATGGAGAGAGTGATAATTAACCAGAACTGCTCAAGGTATGTCTGTAAGTCTGTAATTATCATCACCATTCGGGCAGACGGTGACAAATATCATATTGCTGTAGATTTGGTCCTGTTTGCCCTTTTAAAAGGGTTTCAGTATCAGTGTAAACGACACATCCCCGTTTTTCCACAAGGCGGCGATGCTACAAAAAGACACCTCAGAAAACCTGCCCGTAAACAGTTGTGTCGCTTGCAGAAAATGCATGTTTCGGCACTCCAAACACCCTGAGCTTGTTGACTTCTTGTCGAATAATGACATACGTCACTGTCTCTATTTATACGGGTTTTCACAGTGCAAGGGAATGTCTAAAATGACAATCATGCATTCACATCTCAAAGAGAAAAACCTTGGGAGCCAGGCAGGGGCTGTGCACCCACTATGAAATCTAATGTAAAAGGCCAGTCGCGCATATGGCATGGAGATCACTATATGAGGTCTGTATAATTCTCGAATGAATGAATACATAAATAAATAAATACATATTTAACATTAGGACGATTATAACAGTCATATTTAGTAAATTTGTGTGGCTGAACCTACACAAAAGCCTGTAAATGCTAAAAAAAACATCACAACAAAGTGAGCACGTGTACGATTCTCAACAAGGACACAAATGTTTATAGAGATTGGACAACAGGTGGCGACAAAAAATAAAATTAACAATTAAAAACCACACATTTCTTTAGAACATTTGATTTCCTTCATAATAACCACTTGTGGATGCTGATCAGTTTTCCACTGATCAACAAAACTTTAGGGTTAGTTCTCATTTATAAAATATAAATCAGACATGAATAGGCAACATCATGGGAAATAGACAAAAAGTTAGTAATTAAATACTTAAAGTAACAAGTTAAAAAGACCATACACAATCTCAAGATATTTAGTTACTTTTATTAAAATCTTCACATTATTCATAAAAGTGTAATGCGCTTACAGTAACCACTTATACATCAAAGCGTCTGTACCTAGATGAATTGTTTGTATAGGCAAATATTCATTCATTTTCTTTTCAGCTTAGTCCCTTTATTAATCCGGAATGCGGAATGAACCGTCAACTTATCCAGCACGTTTTTACGCAGCGGATGCCCTTCCAGCCGCAACCTATCTCTGGGAAATAGGCAAACATTCACCATGCAAAATACAACAGTCCCCATCCAATAAGGCTGAAGTTCTTTGAAATTATGGCACCAGAGCCTGTGCAATTAAACAGATCTGGTGTTGAGGTACAGACAGACAGAATACGAGAACAGAATGCAGATAAACACCACTAGTACTTCCCTTATTTGTAGCTGGATTTGCTGGCTAGCTAGTTAAATTTCATTCATTTTCTTTTTGGCTTAGTCCCTTTATAAATTTGGGTTGCCACAGCAGAATTAACCGCTAACTTATCCAGCATATGTTTTAAGCAGCAGATGCCCTTCCAGCTGCAACCCATCTCTGGGAAACATCCATACACACTCATACACTACGGACAATTTAGCCTACCCAATTCACCTGTACTGCATGTCTTTGGACTGTGGGGGAAACCAGAGCACCCGGTGGAAACCAACGTGAACGCAGGGAGAACATGCAAACTCACACAGAAACGCCAACTGACCCAGCCGACGCTCGAACCAGCGACCTTCTTGCTGTGAGGCGACAGCACTACCTACTGCACCACTGCGTCACCCTAGTTAAATTTCAGTTTAGTAAATTGCACCAATCTTGGGTTTTAGGTAACACCTTTAATAAATCTTTGTTGCCATGCTATTATGCAGCAGCTGAGCTGAGCTACTCTTATGGTACCTGAAACCCAGAATTGATAAATCCTAAACAGAAACTTAACTGGCTAGACAGCAGGCTTGATGGTACAGGCCCCAGAACCCTTATCCAATGTTAAATGGCATCAAATTACAGCAGGTGAATTTTAATATTACCTTGATTAAGCTTGAACTTAAGATTTAGCCTGAGAGTTAGCCTGCCCCAGACCAGGCTAGTTTCCCAGCATAAGTTGCCAGAGTAACTGAGTTTGAACTATCGTAAATTAGATTTATGAAACCGAATCAGGGATTAATAAACCTGACTTACCAAAATAAGCCTAGCTTTTTCTGTCAGCTTGGTTTATGGAACAGGCCCCAGCTGTTTGAGTTTCAATTCTATTTTCTATACATTGCCAGCTCTCTTTTGTCACTTGTTCTGGTTTCCTCTTTTGACATTATGAAGCAGTACATACAAACTGGTTACCATCCAACATCTAAAAATGCAAATACTTCATCATTCCCCTGGTCTTAAGATTTTAATTAAGGCTGTATAATTTAAGTACAGAATACAAAAATAAAATAAATTTTTCAAAAAGAGCACTGATCAAAATTAGAAACCACTTTCAGATACCTCCTAATGATTGGCGTTAATTTGCACCTGGTGTTATTCTTCAATTATCTGACAATCCGTATTTAACTAGCAGTCTAAAGCTGCAGTCACACTGGACTTTTCTCCCCATAGACTTCTATTTATACGCACGCGAATGCATCAGACCGGAAACGCAGGGTCATGCGTCGAGTTTCGCATTTCGCTGCGGTGCAAAGTTCAAGCTTGGTGAACTCTGACCTGAGAAATCGAATCGCTTGACTGCGTGAGACCAATCCAGGATCAAAACATGACCTCTCTGAACAAAAATTAAAAACATGGTGCAATCGCTCGCTTTTTTAAATGCCTAATCATCTTGTTTAATCCTGCCCCTTTTCGCAGTGCCATACGACAGAATTTCGCAAGCTCAAAATGTAGTGCGGCCGCAGCTTAACGCTGTAAAGCGGTGAACCATTCTAAACTAACTGAAATATTCTGACAGCAGGTAGTCCATCCAAATATGTGTATGTTCATCCAAATCTGTGATTTCTAGAATGTTACTTCTTTACAAACCGTTCAAGTCCCCAAAAGAACCTGGTTGTCCACAAAAGACAAATCCAAAAAGACAGGATAATGTGGAGAATCTCAATGGGCAATTAGTGACCAAAACTCTCATCAGTAGAAAGAATCAAAAGGCTTGACTAACCTTTGCCGAGGAGCATGTTATGTGGACAGAGAAATGGTCCACCAATTTTCATGCAGAACAATGAGTTCCTTAAAGCTGAAATCACTTAATTAACAAATTGGCCAGCCCAGAATCCTGACCTACACATGATTGAAAATCTCTGGAAAATCCTTGGCAGCTAAATTATGGCTAAGATAGCGAAGAATGAGACCAGTGATGTCCTTTGAGCGCACATGTTCTCAAGCCATTCAAAGCAATGGCCTGTACACTTTTTACTCAATGACTTCTGTAACCTTTAGAAATGTTAGTTGAAATCTTCCTGTGCGATGATCACTTCTCATCTTTATTAAAGGTTTTTCCTCAAAATCAGTGTGGTAAATTTTAATTGCCTTGGTTTTATTTGATAAAGCACTGCTCTACTATCCTAGTATACAATCATTACAATTAAAATTTCCTTAAAAACTTTGTATAGTGATTTATTGATAAACATACATCAAGTGTTTATAAATTGATCTTTAATGTGTCTCACAATATAAATGTTTAACAGTTTAATCCAGGATGCGTTTAGTTCCAACTCTGCGCCAACACATTCACCTGCAGGTTTCAAATAAGCCGTAAAGAGTCTATTAGTTTGATCAGGTGTGTTTAATGAGGGCTAAAGCTGAACTGTGCAGAGCTGCGACCCTCCAGTAACTGAGTTTGACACCTGTGGTTTAATCAACCAAATGCAGGCTTTGTTTTAAATGATGTATGAATATTCATACAAGTTTGATTTAACTAACACATTCTCCATACATTGTATGAATTATATATAAACAGCACTAGATTTAAAAGCAAATCATCAGTAGTTGGATTATTTTATGTTTAATACTTGAAAATTACATTATATGCAAGTACAAGTAGTCAGCATGATGAAGGGATGCTATGACTAGATGTACTTTGTCCTACAGCATAGATCTGGGGTTGTGATCGGTAGCTGCTAAATGTTTTTTGAAGAAATTGATCATCCTCGGCCAGGCATCTAACTGTGCCTCTGCATGAGCTTTAGGCTCCCCGCCAAAGAAAACTGGCTGACCAGCAACACCATGAAAATTAGCAAGGCAAAAGGGCATATAGGGCACCTCAATAAAGTGACCTGCTTTTTCATACTTTACCAGCTCATAGTTATTTTTTTCCATGAGCTTTGAGTCTGTCGCATGCTAATTTAGCATAATAGGCACTTCGCCAATTCCTGTCAGCTTCTGACACAACAAACATGAAGCTACCAGGGGCACGCTCAATGGGAATAACACTAGGAAGGCCTTCTTTGGACATTGGGTCATCCATAACCTCTCCAATATCCACAAGGCCTAATGGTGTCATTTTTGTTCTCTTAACATCAAACATAAGTGGTGGAACACAAATATCCTTGTAGTAGACTGGAACTAAAGTATTAGCATTGCATCCGTTGACCCAAATAGTAGCCGCTATATCAGGGAGGAATGTTGCCATGGACAAAGCGAGATCTCCACTCTTTGATATGGACACCAAGCCAATTTTTTGACCTTTCACCTTTGAAAAAAAAAATAGACATGTAAATCACTTGATAGTATTTAGATTAATCAGGAAAGATTATGAATAGTTATCCATACTAACCTCTGGCTGTTGCCGTAGGAAATCTATACCTTCTTCAAAATACTCAAGGTGAAATCGGTCAGCTCTTTTGGGTAAATCTTGGTAACCTTGAAAAGCCAAGGCTAAAACAGCAAAGCCTCTCTTTGCCAGGAGAGCTGCTCTTAACTCAAAAGGAGCTCCTCTAAACACATTTGTATCCAAAATCCCTGGAAATGGTCCTTTGCCTGGAGAATTAAATTATCAGCATTAAAAACGTCATTTGACAAGTGCTGGAGATATAATGGCAAGCATGATTTTTCAATAGTGTCAAGTATTAGTGAGTATATGGAGTAGTAGACTTATTATAACATCAAATTTTCTCATTGCAATTTAATTGCTGAAACTTATTACAGTGTATTATCACAAGATTGACCTAAGCTGCAAAAAAGATAACTTTAAAAGATGTAATAACCAAAAATACTTTGTTTTAACCAAATTAAATCACAAAAGGATGATCAACTACAACAGGTAACACATTATAATGTCTCATTAATAAATGTTAGTTATTGAATTAAAATCAACAATGAGAAAAATCCAGACTTATTACAGTTACCAATACCATAATAATGTTACTAAATTTTATTAGTTATTACAGGGCTCGAAATTGCAACCATTTTGGTCACATATGCACCCAAAATTTTATCTATGCGACCTCAAAACATATTTAGGAGCATTTGTGCGAGTGAGTGCATAAAATTGTTCCCATGTGACTGGTTTAAACTGCAAAATGATCACTGCATGCGCAGATTTAGGACACATTCAAGCAGAATGCATCTTTGCACCTGACACTCGAAACGCAGCCCTGAGAAATAGTTTAAAACAGTTGTCATGTTAACTTGCTGCGCTAGAACTGAACGCAAATTTATTGGTTAATATCAGCTGTCAATCACTCAGTCAATGCCTTCTGCCTTCAGATGACAGGGAGCTACAACTGCTAAAGTGCTGAAGATGAGAAAATGAAAACTACACTCGACAGATTTTGTTTTAGAAATCACCTAAAGTTACAAATAATGGCACATATAATCAGTGATCATGTGCTGAAAGTTAATCCACCGTCTACACTTTTCGAAGAGTGGATAAAAGAATTCCAATGGGTTAAAGTCAGCCATGAAAATGACTAAAGCATTCACTGTAAAGCCTGTGGGAACGAGTTTGCAGGTAACAGCATTTGCCACATCTACATATTTGTAAGAGGTTCTCTTTAATCCTTCATTTAATCATTCAGTTCTTCATCATTCAAATACAATGAATCTGTTAATATAAAACGTGTAGTAACGGTGCTCATAATTGTGGCTGTGACAAAATTTTGGCTGGTGCGATTAAATTTTCAAAGTTAGAAGCACCAGTGCTATCAAGCAAAAAGTTTAATTTCGAGCCCTGTATAAGCTAATTTAAAAAAAAAAAAACAATAAAGACTTCATTACTATTTGACAATTTCAACTGTTATTTTAATATGTTATTAGGCAATTAACATCATCATCTAAGATTAATAAAAGCTTTTGTAGTTTTCATCTTAAGTTTATTTAAATTAACTCATGTTAACTATTATTGGAGCATGCTATACTATATAAATAGTCAGAAAATTTTCAATCAGTATTTCAGCATTTAGTACGCCACATTATATGTAAAAATGTTAATGATTAAATTATGTTAACAAATTAAGTCTTAAGCATTTGGTGCTCAACTATACTACAAATACAATCTGAATATTCTTATTAGACACACTTAGCAAAATCAACCTAGAGCCTCCAATATGGCGGCCGACTGATGACGCGTCGTCAAAACAAAACTATATGGCGAATTTAATTCTACATGTACATTTAAATAAGCTGCTAAATACTTTTAACATATACGTTAATTCCATATAATAATAATAATAGCAGCTCAAATACCTTTAAGTCATTTAGCATGTATTTGAATGTTTGCTGTAGAACCACGTCAAGTCAAACACTAAACAACTAAAATAACTGACCAGGGGGCATAAAAAGAGTTCCTCTGATCCTTCCTTCAGTAACAGGACTTCTCCGGACACCATCGGTCAGGCAGTGTCTCTCGTTGGTCACTTTGGCCAGGACTTTATCATCACTGACAACCTCAATGTCAACAAGAGCTGGACGCGTCACATCTGACAGTGTAAACTTGCAGCTTATTGTGTCTGCTTTCAGAGCCCAGTATAAACCCATCGGTTCAACCCCAGTAAAGCTCCCACCAAGAGAAGAGTCACGCTTGAGGTCAATTTGGCCACTGTCATCTGCCTGATAGGTCGCTGAAGCCTTGAAATCAAGTCCATTTTCATCCGTGATTTTGGAGCGCAGATCCACGCGTTGATGTGGATTTAAGCCGCTCACCGTCACATGTACTGGGTCTTCAAAAGAGCACTTATAACTGGGCTGAAGCCTGATGCTGACTCCTGCACTGTAGTGCATCTTTGCAAGAGTATTTCTTGCGAGAGGAGAAAACACATGCTTCAGCACTGCAAACATGTCGTCCGTGTGATCACTGCAGGTCTAAAGTGATACTGCCGTCTAGTGTTCGGAGCATTTAAGTAGACTAAACTCACACTGCTATAAAAAGATAATAAACAGACAATAACAAATCTGATCCACAAATCATTCACAGGTCCAGTGATCCAATAATGACAAGTACTTCACATAAATTAAAACTCTTTAAAACGTTGTATTCCAGTTTATATGTAATATTTGTTTATTTATTTGTTCATTCGTTCATTTTCCTTCGGCTAAGTCCCTTTATTAATCTGGGGTCGCCACAGCGGAATGAACCGCCAACTTATCCAGCATATGTTTTACACAGTGGATGCCCTTTCAGCTGCAACCCAGTACTGGAAAACACTTATACACTCTCACACACTACGGCCAATTTAGTTTATTCAATTTACCTATAGTGCATGGACTGTGGGGGAAACTGGAGCACCCGGAGGAAACCCACACAAACATGGGGAGAACATGCAAACTCCACACAGAAATGCCAACTGGCCCAGCTAGGACTCGAACCAGCAACCTTCTTGCTGTGAGGCAACAGTGCTAACCACTGAGCCACCGTGTTGCCCCTAAAATGAAAATATATAAAACATATTAAAGAAAATGAAAAGTGAGGTGAACGCTTGAAAATTCAGTTTCTATAGATTTACTGGAATTATTATTAGCTATGGGTTTCAGTAAAATGTTAGGCTAATATTTGTTTTATTGTTTCGTAATATTCTGATAACATTTCTTCCTAATTAAATATTAATAATAAAAAAAATGTTTTTCCTGAAAATGTCAATAGGTCAAAATAGTTTGTTATTTTTAAAATTAGTTGTTTCCCAGTACTGGGTTGCAGCTGGAACGGCATCTGTTATGTAAAACACATGCCAGAATAGTTGACAGTTTATTCCACTGTGGCGACCCCTGATGAATAAAGGAATTAAGTCAAAGGAAAATGAATGAATGAATGTTTCCCAGTACTGGGTTGCAGCTGGAAGGGTATTTGTTGTGTAAAACATATGCCGGAATAGTTGGCAGTTCATTTCACTGTGGTGACCCCTGATAAATAAGGGACTAAGTCGGAGAAAAATAAATGAATGAATGAAAATGTGTTGTAATTGGAAATCAATCATTCATTCATTCATTCATTCATTCATTCATTTTCCTTCGGCTTAGTGCCTTATTTATCAGGGGTCACCAAAGCAGAATAAACCACCAATTGGAAATCAAAGTACTTCAATCAAATATTGACTTCCTAACTCTTCACAGCTGTTTGTTTGAGTAAAACACATTTTTATTTTTTCTGCAGACTACTGATAACATTTCTTCTAAGTTTAAAAGAAAAAATGTTTTGAAGTCTTTCTTTTTACAATTTGGGAAGACCAAATGATAAACTAACAAATTAATCTTTCACCTAAGGTCTGTGGGGGATCATAGTCCATTGTTCATTTATTATGAGGAAGTTAAGCAGATGATATTTTACATGTTGTTAAGGATTCTCAGCTATACATCTACATAAAGTGGAGTATTTTTGTGCACATGCTAGTCAGTGCTTGCATTTTCTGCAAAGGCTTAGGGTAGTGAATAAAAGTATCTCATTACTGTTTTACAAATTTGATATTTGGGACATTCTACTAGAAACCTACATTATCTGTTCTTGAAATAAAAACATAAATACAGTTAAAAACCCTGTAATTGTCCTTGTCCTCAGCACAATTTAACCTACAGCTTTATTAGTTTTGTCATGCTAAAAAATGTTATTTAAAAAAAAAACTTCAGAAATAGCAAGTTTAAGTTGTTATTATTCACATCAATTGATTAAAAATTATAAATACATTTTACAAATAAATACTATTTTACAATTGTCCCCATGTTTCTGTCAGTGCTGTCACATTTGCATTAAATAACATAAACATAAAAACATAAAATGCGTGCAATACACCTTTAAGGCTAGAGAAACTTACATCATTTGACAGAGGAGAAGCTGACAGTGATCAAGGATTCGTTCTATCATTGAATTGTATGATTTCATGCTTGTTTTGTATGATTTTTTTGAGGAGGACAAGCTTAAACGACAGGCCCTGTCACATTTTTTATAAGTGTAAATGTACGTTTCTGGTAGAACTTCCGATTTAATTCATATGTTATGCTTTTGACAATATGGCTTGGTATTTTATTTGTTCAAGTGAAACAACTTCAGAATGTGATTGGGAGAGCTTGAGAAATAATTGGTGTGCTCTCACTATGTTCTCTTCAGGGTATTATTGAGAAGTCTGTAAAGAAGCAGAGCCTTAAAATTATTGGTGATCCAAGCCATATGAAGAGTATGAGTTGATGCCCTCAGCAAGAAGGAATATATGGTACCAGTTAGTAAGTTAAATAGGTATTAATTATTCTTATTTCCAAGACCAATTACAGTATTAAATATTAGGGAATGGGTTTTTTAGGGTAAGGTGTGGGTGTTGTGGAATGTATTTATGCATTTATTTATTCAATCATTTATTTTCCTTTGGCTTAGTCCCTTTATTCATCAGGGGTCACCACAGTGGAATGAACCGACACATATCCAGCATATGTTTTAATCATTTGTGTTGTACTATCATTTATTGTGTTGCATCTAAACTTTTAGAAATTTTGTAAAGTTAATCTGCTCTAGAAAAAAAAACCCATTAGCGATACAATAAACAGCAGTGGCGCAGTGGTTAGCACATTCGCCTCAAAGCAAGAAGGTCGCTGGTTCGAGCCTTGGTTGGGTCAGTTGGCATTTCTGTGTGGAGTTTGCATGTTTGCATTTCCTCCGGGTGCTCCGGTTTCCTCCACAAGTCCAAAGACATGTGGTACAGGTGAATTGGGTATGCTAAAATTGACTGTAGTGTATGAGTGTGTATATGTATGGATGTTTCCCAGTGATGGGTTGCAGCTGGAAGGGCATCCGCTGGGTAAAAACATATGCTGGATAAGTTGGCAGTTGCTGTGGCAACCCCAGATTAATAAAGGGACTAAGCCGAAAATAAAATAAAATGCAGTGAATAAACAAATTAATGAGAACTGAATGAAAAATAATTAATTGTTAACCTCAAAAAGGGTTGAAAAAAGTACAGCAAAAATGTTTGCTTAAAAGAAACCAAATACATTTCCGTGTTGGTGGACAAACAACATTACTAAGTAGTAATTCGTGCATAATGTCAGTTTAAATAAAATCCATATGTGTTGGATCCCCGTTGTCCAAGCTACAGCTGATTTCTCATGAACCAGCAGACCTCTCGAAGCCCCGCCCCTCTCGCGTACAGTCCGCCGTGGTCGTCATGGGGACGGTGTGAGAGCGAGGCCGCTGGTGGAGCTCGCAGCTCTTTCCTGCTGTTGAGAGGGAGGTGCTCGATCTGGCCCCGCTGCTCTCAACCTTCTCCGAGACGGATGATCTGATCAGAAAGGGCCGTCAGAATCTGTGAATATTTTCCTTTACAACAGTCACCGCGTTTACAGTGACCCTGGGATTTCTAGTCGACGCAGCTCCATGGTGACCCGATACTGATTTTAAAGAGGAGGGCATTCACTGGTAAGAGCTTTTTTTCCGCTGTGAAGGTTAGTTAACGTTAGCTGAGCTAACACAGTTAGCCACGCCGAGTCTATGGGATGTTTATTACTGGTTAAGGCGTACAAACTGAAACGTATGATAACCAACTGATTTAGTTTGTGTACTTACTTAAATATAGAAAGAGTTATAGACTTTAGTATTCACATGAATGACAATATAGCTCGCTGATGAACCCTAATCCAATCAAAAACACTATTACAATAGCAGTTAAAGGTTTTTTAACCATTGATTAAACGACTGATTGTTGAATATGTAATCGCATCATCTTTACCTCATTATCTAGCGAGTTTCAAGAGGAAATGTGGTTGTTAATTAGTGTCATAACGCGATTAAAAAAAGTCGCCAGTCCAGCGATGCGGACAAAGCCTGTTGTTCGCTTCCTATTACCATAAGGCTGCCATTTTACTTCTGTACATAGTTTAATGTCGATTTTGTGTGTACTATTGGTTAATTTCCGTTTTAGATATATTGGCAAGTATATTCGTTGTCAATTCGTTACAGTATCATTGTTGTCAGCAACAGACCTCGAAAATCGCTGTAGTAATTTGTACTTGAGTCAACCGGGTTGTAACGTCAGAAATATCCAGTGTGTTTAGTTAAATGTACGTGTAATATACATCCTGATTTGTCTCCCCGTTGCAAGAACGACATCTAAACATATACACGTATATACCAATGACTGGTATATACATATAACTTACGCACGCGCACATGCTCTAGGCGCTGTGCTGTAAACATAGCAAGAGGACTTTAAAAACTTGTGGTCGAAAAGTTACAAACAACCTCAAAGTTATTACCGTTATTGTAGGAAACTTAATCGTAATAATTAGTGGTTCAGATTTTGGTTTGTATTTATGGTTAAATATAGTTTTGTTCACGATATTTTGAGGGCATGACACACTCTGTTCTCTTTGTTGTAGTTGTTCGGCTCTCGGAACAGTTGCACGTGTCGGCGCGTGTGACTTTAAGCCCGGACATACTGGGGCTTATTTCTGTCTTACGTAGAATAACTACATTACCATGTCCTCCAGCACTCTCCAGTTTTCTCATAATACCTGGCCTGTTTTGTTTTTGCTTTTATAAATAAAAATGTGCTCGTTTCTGTGGTGAGGCTATAACGCCAGTGCCATTCCTCGTCCTGAAAACAGGATTAGTGTCATCTGG
This sequence comes from Danio kyathit, assembly GCA_903798195.1. Lineage (NCBI taxonomy): Eukaryota > Metazoa > Chordata > Actinopteri > Cypriniformes > Danionidae > Danio > Danio kyathit. The sequence goes on along the minus strand of LR812538.1, from coordinate 32,478,794 downwards.
CTTCAAGTAATTGCTTTATAATTTGCTGGTATCTCTTTGTCGAAGACTGCAAACATTGTTACCATGTTTTACTACTTCCTGTTACCAAACTCTACAACTTTCCTGCTTTTCTCAGTAGGATATCTTATAACATGAGTTTGCTTGAAATCTTCGTGTTCTGAAGCTTCCTGTTGAAACTTGATCTGGAGGTTGTTTCAATGTGATATCATATGGACAAATGTAATTGTTGCTCTGGTGGAAAGCTTCCCCTCATAAACCCTTGATGGTTTCCTATATGTGGACTGACTCCCTTTTCCTCGTTGTTTTTTTTTTTTTTTTTGTGTTAAAAGGTGTAGATAAAGAAACAGTGTGGGCCATAATATGCACAACAAAAGGCTCTTTCTTTACTGTCAGGCAGCCTGGACTCTCCTTGCCACACTATTCTCAGCTATGTGTTTGTGCCTTTCTCCTTTTCTCTGTCCTGTCCATTTCTAAACTCCTGACAGCTGGACAGACTTTGCATTTGCATATTCCTTTTTTAGACCTTTTACATTTCAACCTGAAAGCAGTTCTGATATGATAAAGCAGGAGCTGTGGTGCCACATTTCTTTTGGCGTCTTGCCTAGTTTGTTTATGTTGTTGTTGTTGTTTTTTTCCTTTCTACTTAGTGGAGTTTAGTATTATTCTCAAAAACAAAGGTTAATTACTACTTTTCAATACAAATGAAATCTCATAAAAGCCAAATTAATTAATTTATTTGATTCTATTAATTATTCGCCTTAATGTTGTCAAAGCAAATTAAGGTATGTTTTAATAAATGCAGAGATGTTCTGTCCCTTCATTATAATAAATTCCACTTTATCTTTGATGCTTCAGAATTTAAATCTACAAAATAAATCTATCGTGTTGTTTATACCCAGTAAGTTAAATCTAGGACCAATAATGTTTGTTTGCATGTGTCAAAGAAACCATAGAGCATAGGTCTCGAACTCAATTCCTGGAGGGCCGCAGGTCTGCACAGTTTTGCTCCAACCCTAATCGAATACAGCTGATCCAACTAATCAAGGTGTTAAAGACTACACCTTGATTAAGCCGGTCGGTCACACTGGACTTTTCTCCTCAAAGACATCCATTCAGGCATCACTGTGGCACAGTGGGTAGCACGATCGCCTCACAGCAAGAAGGTTGCTGGTTCGAGCCCCAGCTGGGTCAGTTACCATTTCCATGTGGAGTTTGCATGTTCTCCCCGTGTTCATGTGGGTTTCCTCCGGGTGCTCTGGTTTTCCCCACAGTGCAAAGACATGCGCTGTAGGTGAATTGGGTAAGCTAAATTGGCTGTAGTGTATGTGTGAATGCAAGAGTGTATAGGTGTTTCCCAGTGGCTGGAACGGCATCCGCTGCGTAAAACTTATGCTGAGTAAGTTGGCAGTTCATTCCGCTTTGGCGACCCCTGATTAATAAAGGAACTAAGCTGATAAGAAAATGAATGAATGAAACTTCTTTTCATACACACGAGAATGCGTCAGACCGGAAACGTGAGTTGTGCGACAAGTTTGGCAGTTCGCTGCGTTGCAAAGTTCAGGCTTGGTGAACTCTAACCTGCAAAATCGCATCATGTGACTGCGTGAGACCAATCAAAGTTCAAAACATGACCTCTCTAGATAGACATTTAAAATATGGACGAATCGCTCGATTTTTAAAATGTCTAATCATTTTGTTTATTTCTGCCCCTTTTTGCAGCGCCGCACAACAGAATTTCGCAAGCTCAAACTTTAGTGTGACCGCGGCATAAGCTGGATCACCTTGATTAGTTGGATCAGCTGTGTTTGATTAAGGTTGGAACAGAACTGTGCAGAGCTGCGGCCCTCCAGGAATTGAGTTTGAGACCTATGACATAGAGCTTCGCTCAACTCTCTATATGTGCATTGAGTGGTTTTAATGAAAAAAAGCCAACAGACTAATTAACCTACTTTATCTAAAGTTATATATTTTATGATGTCTTTATAAACTTTTTGTGCAACTTTCAGTGGAGCTGTCTACATTTTGAAAATGAACTAAAGTTTTAAGTTTTTGGAATGACATTAGAGTGAGTAAATGACAAAATATCAAGTGCTGCATTTTATAAAAGCTTGATTCTTGGTCATTTATCTACTTTAAAGCATTTTCAAGCATGTGTTGTTTGATATTTGTGCGGCACGTCAGTCAGATTCGCTTACTCTGGACGCCATCTGTACAACACCTTAGTCACTTTCAACTGAATCCAGGCTGATTTTCTGCTTTCCCACTCTGGGATCCTTCTGGCACTAAGCAGTTTGTTGCAGAATGTTCTTGTGCGCCAGTCTGTTTGGTACATGAGGCAGCAGGCAAGCTCTTCTCTGCCAGTGTGATGTGCGTCACACTCCTTGGGCTTCTTGGGCACCCTAGTGATTCTCCGGAGTGAGGAGAGGAAAGGTGTGGCGACGGTGGCAGATTGGCCTTATATGAGAGCAGTAGTTGCACCCTCAGCATCCTGTTTCTGGGACTTGTGCAACCCATGTTTCTGAACTCAATTTGCCTCCTGCATACACGTGTGTGTGTGTGTGTGTGTGTGTGTGTGTGTGTGTGTGTGTGTGTATCTTCTTTTGGAGGAATGCTGACAAATGGCTCCTGCTTAGTTAGCAGCACTGATGCACCTGCTCTCATTTGTGTAATAGTCTTGCTCTTGTGTTTTTCCCCAAGTGCAATGTAATATAATTCTTCTAACGCACTCCATGTTGTCGCATTTGCTAATAGGCTGCATATATAATGTAAACACCACCTTACGTTACATTGGTAGCCTGCAGCATCTGTTTCATATTTTGTTGATTGTAATTGAAAGCTGAAAAATGTATTGTGACACAAGCAATGCAGTTTCTCATCATCCATGGGTTAGTTACAAGAGTAATCATGTTTTGAAACTAAGTATTTGTTCCAGTTGCCTTAAATTGAAAGCATAATGCATAGTTTGGCTTGTTTAAAAAAAAATGCTTTCCACATATTCAAGATTATTATTAGTGATGTTTGATTATTGTGAGATGACTTTTTTGAAGGGATTTAAAGAAATTGGACTTTAATTTGGACAAATGCATGTAAAAACCTGGCATTGGTGAAATGCTGTTTACTAGTTAACTGGAAATGTCAGGATTACCTGGATTATGCCTAATTATAAAATTATACTTTGAACGGCAGAATTTTTTTATTAAGTATTTAAAATGTTTCAATTTGCATAGTTTAGCTTATTAAACTGCTTTTGACAAAGAAGTGTAATTATACTATTAAATGTAATTAGAAGTTTTAAAAGAAACTGAGTTGTAACGTTTAATTAAAAAGCCTGAAACATAAGGAAATTGGCCAGAGTGAGGCTTTGGTGTGTAAATAATGTTTAGCGGATTATCTGGATTAATGCATGTTGTAGGAATGATAATTCGACCATTAGTAATGTAAAATATGCCTAAGTTAAGTGGCTTTGAAACTAGGGCTGCACAATATACTGTTTCTGCATCGATATTTCAATGTGATAATTCGTAATAGACACATTGCAAGATGCATGCAATGTTAAGTTTGTATTATAATGGATCACTTGCATGTGTTGTTGATACCTGGAATTGTATAATGATTTTAAAAGCATTCAGGCATAAGAAATTGAACCAATTGTGACAGACCACAGACCACAACGAAAATGTGTCAGGGAAATTTATAGACCATTTTTGGGCCATTTCCACTGAGTGATACAGTACAGGTCACCTTTATCAGGCTTACGTTTACACTGCCAAAAGGTTACCAATAGTGTGGCGTGGTGTACGACAAAGTTTCAATCGACATCATTCTCACTCAAGGAAATGTCTACAGTAAAGCTGTACGGGTCATTCACATATCATATGAGAAGGATTTCTCACAAAACAGATGCTTTATACACATAAATACTTGTGTATAAATGTTCATTACTAACCTCTCTATGAACAGGATTTGATTACAACTGCAGATCAACGAAAGGGCGAAATAGCCTACTGCGCCTGCAATTATATAATATAAATAAATAAATGCAACATATGAACACATACAGAACCTTACAGTCTTTGATATGTTACCAATTACAGAAAGACTACACACAGCATACATTTAGTCCTTATTTGGGTTTAAAAACAACACGAAAAATAGCCCACAGTCAGTGCAAACCTCTCATCTGTATCTTTAATCTTCACCAGCACATGTAACCTCTTGTTAGAAAGTAATTTTGTCATTCCGAGTTCATAAAAGTCCAAAGGTGATGATAATAGTTAAACATGGCAGTTCATGTTTTAGGTTGCTGAAAAAATAATTTGCTCCTTTGTTTTTTTTTTTTTCAGCCTCTCTTTTGTTTTTTCACGCTTCACTCTCGCGTTTGTCTGTTTCTGAAAGGATCAGATGTCAGAAGCACTTCAATAATCACGCACACGTTATTATCTTCAGCTCACGAAGTTTGTTATTTCAAATAAAGACGCGCGGTGAGCGCACATGAGAAAGTAAAACCGCTCGCACTTTAGACGGCCTTGTAAACAACTGCGGGGCACAGGATAGATTCTTCTCTTCTTCTTGGCTTTGTGGCTGTTCATCAAGACGATGACAAGATTTGTTTGAGCTCGGGTCGACCATGGCTTGTTATTATGTATATATTATTACAGTGTATTGTCTCAGCTGTGTATTTAAAAATTGTGCTTCCTTTGTTTTCATTCTCCTGGCTTGTGCACAAGCTAGTGACTTATCTCTGTAAATCAATAGCGTTTGTCTTGCTCCGCCTTTTGGGATCCTTTTGTTGTGCTAGGTACTAGGGTTGGGCCGATAGATGATGCCATCGCCAATGGCCGATAAACTTCACGATGCTGAGCCGGCATCGCGATCCATTGCCCCGCCCCACATTTATATTGATATATAACTTATTATTTGCATGTCATCTTAATAGCAATAACGGTCTTTTCATGAGCTGTGTTAAATTTTACATGTAGCTACCGCTTGCACGACTGACAGCATCGTGAGGATTAAATGAAGGATTATACAGTACCTCTCGCTCTTAAAAAGTGTAGATTCAGTGACAAACGCTGTTACCTGCAAACCCCGTCCCACAGACTTTACAGTGAATGGTTTTAGTTATTTTCATAGCGGACTTGAAGCCACTGGAAGTCTTTCATCCACTCTTGGAAATTTGTAAATGGTGGATTAACATTCAGCACATGATCACTAATAATATGTGCCATTATTAGTAACTTTAGGTGCTTTCTAAAACAAAGTCTGTCAGTGTTATTTTCATTCTCTCATCTTTAGCGCTACACATTTTCGCGGTTGTAGCTTCTGTCATCTGAAGGCAGAAGGCATTTACAGTTTATATTATCCAATCCATTCGCGTTCAATTCTAGAGCAGTGGGCCAATAAGAAGAGCACAAATGCGGGGCAGGCCTTACGGGCTTTTTTTTTACTTCAGCAACTGTTTTAATCTGTTCCTGAGCGCTGCCTTTGGCGTTTTTAGGTGCAAAGATGCATTCTGCATAAATGCCTCCTAAATCCGCGCACGCGGTGAGGATTTCGCAGTGAAAACAGTGAAAATGTATGCACTTGCACAAATGCTTCCAAATATATTTTTAGCTTGTATAGATAATTTCGGGTGCACAAAACAATCGAGTCCTAGCATCTTTACTTATTATTTCCTCATAATAATAATAATAAAATAAGGAAGTTCTCATCAATCACAATACAAATTACAGTGAACTCCAAACTAACTCTTGTGTCCTCCACCATCTGTGGGAAAAAGCCATTATAACGAGTCTCGCGGATAAAAGGGATTGACAGGTGGTAATTTGTGCGTAACTTTATTTATGGTTTGGTTATGGGTAAAGCAAAGACCATGTGGGTCAGGTAGTGAAAACAGAAGCTACAATTAATTAATTTGTTATGAGTTAATTGATATTTAACAACAACCACCCCAGCCTACGACGAGGATGCCATCGTCCATCGCGATGTTTCACATTAGACATTGTACGATGCCAAATTGGTCAACATCGCCCAACCCTACTAGGTACACTTCCGAAAGAGTACCCAAAAAGTGGTATGGTACGGTTTGCTTTTTAGTACCTTTTGACAGTGGAAACGTCCATAAAAGCGTACCGTACCACTCAGTGGAAACGGGCCATTTGAGGGATGTAAACAAAAACAATGGTCCCAACGTATTTCCTGTTTTACATTTTTCATATGTTTTACATATCATGTAGCTTCCAAGAATCCAAAAAGAGCCACATGATGATCAATGAGCATCTGTTTTAACATTAAGTTATGATTGAATTGCCTCTTGTTACAGTTATGAAATAGTTGGATAACAAACAGGAAATGTTCATGGGCCAATGACATGACCACATTGAAATAGTCTATTGATTGTTTATTAGAATTTATGGAGATGCACTCTTAACACAATATCATCCCAATTGATCTAACATTATACATTCTTTCCAAATAGAGATAGTAAGTCATCTGGTGAAATTGTATTTATATCGCAATATATATCGCAAAATAAATAAATAATGCAATGCTAGCTTATTCCAATGTCGTGCAGCCCTTTTAAAAACCACATTGTTTGTTCTTAAATGAAACGTATGCAATTTCTTACATATCATAAGCATATCTATGGCAGAATAAAGCTTTCTATGAAAATGTGCTTTTTTTTCAATTCATTGAAATTCTGCTAGCACAGATTCACTGTGGAGAATGACTCACAGCTTTTTTTGTGCTGTTGCTGCCGCTTCTGTTTTACATTTAATGAACTAAGCATTAAGCTCCCGGTAGTAATAAGTGTGTGTTTGTGCCGCCAGGTTCAGGACTCTTGCTGCACAAGCAGGACTGAAAGATGTGCAATGGAATGGTAGCGTGTGAGACGAGAGCCTCGCTCGCTCACGGGGTAGCCTCCACATCTCTGCTCCTCCTCCTAGCCATGCTCCCCACAGGCCAAGCTTCAGGTAAGATTATTCAGAAAGGCACCTCGACCTTCTGCTGCCGAACAGTCCACTACGACACTCTTTTGAGCTTTGATTTTTCAAGATGTCAAAATATGCACTATTGATTTAGATGGAAGTTCTGTTTTTAGATTATGAAATATTATGAAAAGTAGCTTTTGGGGAAGGTAGTGGCAGGCATTGCTTTTTCAGTGTATTATAATGAATTTGTTTTCTGCATAATTGATTAGTCACAGAATGGTTTACAGTGGGTTGGTTTTGAGTCTTTGCGTCAATGATGTTTTTCGACATCAAAGAAGAAAATACAATAAGTTCGGTCCTTTTCTTTGCTTCACTTTCGCTGCTCTGATATCAGAAGTAGTAACCGTTGGACTTAAGCTACTGTATGGAATAAAATAGGCATCATTTCTTTGTTTTCACTGGAGCATCTGGAGGTGTTGGTGGGGGATGGGCACACACACACACACACACACTCTCTCTCTCTCTCTCTCTCTCTCTCTCTCTCTCTCTCTCTCTCTCTCTCTCTCTCTCTTTTTTCACTGGGAGTGTGTGGACGTCTGTTGCCCCGTCTCATCTAGTGTCTCCTTCCCTAACGTAGCTCTTTATTTTGCTCTACATAGCAGATTTTGTCTGAGAACTAAGGCCCCGTTTACACTAATGCGTTTTCGTTTTAAAACGCACAAGTTTTGCTACGGTTACGCCATCCGTCCACACTACGCCGGAGTTTTGAGCCCCGAAAACGGAGCGTTTTGGAAACGCTGAAGAGCGCGTTTTAATTCTGATACGCTGCTGCTCCGTCTCAGTGTGGATGGGGAAAAACGGAGACGTCTGAAAACGGAGGCGTGGCTGCTGAGATTCGCTACCTGATTGGGGCTTTTGGGTCATTGCGTATCCTTCCCTTATTTGTCAAGCCCCTATCACATGACTATAACGCTACCGGAAGACGGCAGACCAGCCTTCACTGTAAACAACAACATGGACACAGAAATGGGAGCGTTGTTTGCACTATTGTCCGTTTTAGGCGTCATTGTGCAGTTAAACTCTGCCTTTTTTACTACAGCAGCTGCACATATTCGCAAGAGGCAAGCTATTGTTCGAGCACTCGCTAATCGCTCGCGTTCATCGTTCAACCAGCGTTTGTTGACTAACAATAACCAAATGCCGAGCGAGACACATGCTTCCTGTTTATACTTGAACGCGCATGCCCAGAGTGCGCGAATGGTCACGTGATATACGTTTTTGGTGGAGTGGTGTGGACGGAGATATGTTTTGAAACGCTAGTGTGGACGTGGATCGTTTTTGATAAAAAAAGCCGTTTTAAAACGAAAACGCATTAGTGTAAACGGGGCCTAAGACAGATGTCCGTGTTGACTGGCAGTTGTTGTGTTGTAATGAAAGTCTGAGGTGTGTGTGTGTGTTTGACCACATCACTTTTGTGTGTGTTTTTTAGTCATTCTTTACCCTATTCAGATAGCACTGGTTTTTGTCTGTGGAGGTCAGGTGAGTTTGTGGTTCATTGCTTTGTGTTAGTAGACTTTTCTGGGTGGAAGAATAGTTGGTGCTTGAAGTACTGTTGGCATTTCATCCAATGGGAATTACATAATGTCGTTTATAGACTTACTTATGCATATATAGTGTTGTAAATGTATCATATAAGTGGCGTTTTTTGTGATTCAGGAGTTTCTTTCTTTAAAGCAGAAAATTAAAATGTAGATGCTTGATACTACTGAATACTATGGGAGAAAATTACTAATTTGAAAAGCAACAGAATTAATAAATTTTTATCATTCTTGAAAAAGTATTTTTGTCAGCTGATGACAACAAGTTAATATATTATTTTATTATTTCTAAGACAGTCAAATTGTACAATGCTACTGTCATAATTCCACAATTAAACAAGAATCAGTATTTAAGTGTACTACAGCAGTAAAATTGCAATACTTAGTATCTTACTGCAAGTGTTAAACTGTCATCATGATTATATATAGGTGGAAAACTGCAGAAAAATCTTAAGTTTCTATGAAAACAGAGTTAAAAATCCATTTCCTTACAGATTTCAGTGAAATGTCATAATTATCTATCCACTAAAATGTTGGAAATCAGTTGTAAGCAGTTGGGAAAATAAAGTGTAGCTGGCACACTGGAAACTGTGCAGCAATTTGCCTCAATGCGTGCTGCAGAACTGATGATATACTTATTTAATTCAATTAAATAAGTCATGACGTACCGGCAATTTTCTGGAAAGAAAAGTTGTAACATTACCGGTAATTTCAGCCAATCAGAACATTCAGACACATTCACATCCACGCTGTTTATGAAATTAAAAGCTTTTGAATATTTTTCCAGACACATTCATATTGCACACATTATGCTAGATGTTAGTCAGATAACATTTCTATGTTCCTTAATGCCAACTCTGTAAAAAAATTATCAATAATATACTTATGATGGACCGCTGTTTGTTTACCTTCTACATAGTGACACACACATTATGACACACATATATTGTACATCTCAAGATGCGAAAGTGTTCCTCCATGTTTTCATCGAAGTTGTTCACTGTACTTATCCATCCACATACTTTGCAAGGTTTCCGCTACATTCATTCATCCGTGGCGGACCACCACGCCAAAATTCATCCCGCCACGGCTACATTACAACTTCTCATTTAAAACATTTAGTCGTGTTTTTTTTTTATAGCGGGTTATAATCGCACCAAAACATATTAAAAGGTAAGTGAATTATAACAGCGCAAACATTTCTGTAACCGTAGTAGTGCTGTGTGCTATTTGTTCAACCCTTTAAGGTGACATGCTGACTGACTGACAGGTGCGTGATGCGTGGAGCGCCAGCAAACACGGCGTAGCTTTCAGTTAAGATGAACACAGTTTGCATAAGTATACTTATCTTTCTGGAGTTTATAGCCGTTTCACTTTACTTCAGGACGCGTTAATGTCGGAAAACGCACAAAAACGCACTAAATCGCACTTCAGCAGCGCTTACTGGAGAGCGCACGAGAAGATCTGCACTTGAACATGTAAATTTGAGTGCGTGCAAGAAGTTTTGTGCACGAAGAGGAAATCGGCGCGCAAGCAATGAGATTCGCATGCTCATATTACATGAATGCGATCTCGACTTGTAATACTGCGTGTAATATTTCTCTTTGAAATAGTTGGCAGATCTGTGTAAAAAAAAAAGCCTGCCGCCACAGCTCGGAAGAATCCTAGAGGAAACACTGCTTTGTTATGTAGTCAAATGTGTAAACATTTAGCTGCGGTTCGCACTTCTGCATTTGGATGCTAAAGCTTTACATAAAAGTGAAACCATCAACAAAAGCCCGACCCTTTCTATGTTTACAAATACAAGCGCAGCCATTTAGAGCTCATTTCTGGTTAATGATGTCAGAATTTACCCGTATTTTGGAATGGATGTGTGAACTGTCTTTTCTAGAAAAATTCCAGAATGTTCTTGCTTGTGTGAAAAGTACTTATTTGAATTTACCGGTAAAGTCGTTCCGGAAATGTATGTATCAGTATTGCGGAAATTTAAATATTGAAACTTTTTCAAAGGTTTCCATATCATAAAATCTTTTTGAAACACAAATTATGTAAGTGCTGTTTTATTTTAGTAGGTTTTGTTTTGCACACAATCTTTTGTAGGGCCCACATAACAGAAAATAGAAGCTCCCAATGCCATCCAAAACATAGCTTGAAATGAAAACCGTTGTGCTAATAATTGCTACTTAAACATCAATTGGAATACCAGGGTTGTCTGAATAGCCCTTTACTCTCCATTCCCAAAAACACATGGCATCTGCACAATTTTGCCTTAACAACACGTGATTGAGGCTCAACAAGCAAATGAGTGTCTCTTGCCTTATGTAATATATGAGTCACTGAGAGCGTTGAGCTTGGAGAATAAATGATAGTGATGGTGGGATTGGGATGTAGCGCAGATCCCATGTGGCCACATTCTCATATTGATACAGCACCACAAAGTCGAGCCAGGGAGAAAAGTGTCCCAAGTGGTCCCAAGCAGTGTGTGTGTATGTGTGTTTGCATGGATGTATGTCTGCGCACACGTGTTTGGCATGAATCTGGAGCATCGGCTGAAAGCTGCATGTTCAGCCCTCCCACAGTCCAAGCAGCGGACAGAAAAGATGGTTTTTCAAGGTCATCAGATGAAAGACTGTTGATGATATTTTGGCTTCCGTTTGTTCGCTCAAGCATTATTTTTTTCTGACTATCTCAGCACATTTAATTGTTAAGTGTGTCATTTTGGTGTGTATGTGTGGCAGTAGCAAAACTAATCATAATTAATTGTGTTAAAAATATACAATCACCAGTCTACCACAATTTTACTTTATTAATAGCAAATGATGTTTAGCAATAGCGAACACTGATTGCAATTCCGTTTGGTGCCACTAGTTGTACAATTGCAATACAATACAGTGTTTCCTCTAGGATTTTTTCCAGCTGTGGCGGCAGGACTTTTAATCTACCAACTACCTTTGGCGTTATTTCAATGACAAATGTGACGAAGTACTAGTCGAGATAGGATTTGAGTAATACGAGCATGCAGATCTTTTTGCTTGCGCTAGGATTTCCTCTGTTCGTGCACAAAATTTCTTGCACGCCCTCAAATATACGCTGCTCAAGTGCGATTTAGCGCGTTTACGTAATGAATATGTCTCCAACCTTTATTAGATTTGCAAGGAATATTTATGAACGTCTCCAATAGACCTACAGACCGGCATTAGTGCGTCCTGAGGTAAAGTGAAACGGCCATAAACTCCAGCAAGATAAAGTCTTTGTTTGTTGTATGCAGAGTCATAGACCTTTATCTATAAATAAAGTATACTTATGGAAACTGTGTTCATCCTAACTGAAAGCTACGTCGTGTTTGCTAGCCTCGCGCATCACGCACCTGTCAGTCAGACAGCATGTCACCTTAAAGGGTTAAACAAATGACGCACAGCACTACTATGGTTACAGAAAAGCTTGCGCTGTTATAATTCACTTACCTTTTAATACGTTTTGGGGCGATTATAATCCGCTATTTAAAAAAACGTCAATGTTTTGAATGAGAAGCTGTAATGTAGCCGTGGCTGGATGAATTTTGGCGTGGCGCCCTGCCATGGTAGAATGAATGTAGCGGAAACCTTGCAATATCCATCTTAATTTGCAATGCTGAAGTAAGCTCTTATATTGGTCTTCTGATTCATTTGCTGCTATGGTTAAATAACTAGGAATAACAAATTGCAGGAAACGGTGAAACTACTTCCGTTACAAACCAGTGTGTTCATAACAATACATTAGAATTAAAAAAGTGTGATAAGAAAATAGTTTTTAACATCAATCAGCATAAAGAGCTGTTTTGAATGGCTAAAAATGAATGGATGTGAATGAGACCGGACGTCTCAACACAATGACCTCGCATGTTCTTATGTGAAAACAAGGTGGATACAGCTTATATTTTTGAGGAATAGTTTGTTAGAGAGTTTTTCCATTTATATATGGTTTCAGTTATAAAATGTTTACATTAATTTCATAACATTGAGATTTTATTTTATTTAGATCATTATTTTATTGACAAGTCTGATACGTTGATAACCAATTTCATTCACACGCACCTGCGAAAATTATTTTTAAAAAGTTGTATAATCCATGTCAGGCTAGAAGTTTGCAGTGAAGAAATGCTTTACATCCTGTAGTCCACAAATCTAGTCTATACAAAATCATATTTTTGTGGTCTACACCGAGATGATAACGGTATCATCATAAAATAAAAAACATAAAATTGAAAACCTGTTATTAAAAGTTTGCATTTTCAGTCTACCAAAATCCCCTTGTGTAAAAGAACCACCAAAATGCATAAAAGATTTCTAGTTTAGCTTCACGTTGTAGTGTGTAAACTTCCCCTTAGTGGGTGAAAACTGACCACTCAAAAGAAGTCCATTTAGTACTAAGGTAAATGGAACTGAATTTAAAAAGAGGAACCCAAGTCAGCATGATGACGTAGAACCCGAATCAGCATGATGACGTAGAACCCGAATCAGCACGATGACATTATAGATATATATGTAGGTGCTTTACGTAAGTGACAAAGCAGAAAGAGAATCATATATGACCATGACAATGTGAACTTCCCTTTCTATTAATGGATTTTGCTATTCCAGTGAAGACCATGGGCAAACATTCATGCCTCTGATTGAGAGCAGATTCATACAGTCATATTCCAAAAACTATATATATAATTTGTGGTCCGCTTTGAGTCTACTCATATTTTTTGCCATGTTGTGGAGCTTGATTGGCAAATCATCAATGTTCGTGTCAAGACAGGACCTGGATTACAAAATATTCACTATACTGAACACTGTCGTTGCAAAGCATCTAGATAATGATAGTTTAACGTTCCAACATCCACAAAAGATTCAAGAAGGCAGCAGATTTGATGTTATTTTATATTATTTATGTCGTTTGAACTGACTACAATAGTTGAGGCTTTTAAAAAACATTGATTCTTTCACTTGAGTGTCTTAACAGAAACAAACAAGAGGAAATAGCACAGGAAGGTAACAGTAAAACCTTGCTGTACTCAGAGGCTGATCGTAGGGTTTCTGGAGCTTGACTCAGCCCACACTATTTCACAGTGTGAGAATGAAAAGCTGCTCCCTAAAGGCCCACAGCTGAAGTCACTCTTTTTAGCACTTGGCACATTGTGAACTAGCGGATTTTCCCATGTTACTCATGTCTTACGTGGAATTATCTCTATACCACTTCCATATGTTAGCTGGTGTTAATTCATATCTCATGACGACTCTTTTACAACTTTGAACATTTGAAAATTGAGGGTGTTAGCATGGTGAGGTAACGGTAACAAGCCGTAAGGCTGAATTATACTTCTGCATCGAGTGATCGCTGTAACCCATGCCGAATGCTTTGCATGTAGCCCTGCATTTATACTTCTGCTTTCTGTTTGTGTCGCTCTGCAATAACACTTCTCAAATGCTAGCTGGCAATGAGGGTTTTATGTTCCTCTGTGTGGATTTTTTTCACGGGTGTTTTGTTTACATTAGAAATACCTATAATGCTACCTTACTGTACACGTAGCTCCAACTTGCTCATTCAGAGGTGGGAATTGGCAGATGCATAACAGCTAAGGTAAATAATAAACAAAAGTATCTATTGGCAGCTCTTTCACAGGATTTGACACTTGGTAAACACTCAAGCCAATGGGCTCGCTCCTCTCCTGCAAGTACTCATCAACAGGCCCTGCCCATACTCATCAACACTACCAAGTCGACCAATCACAGAGCTTGCACTTAGTCATCGTGACTTGTAGTAAAATATTTTGAGAGGCACGTGTCAGGATTGGCGTCAGCCACGGCGAGGTGTATGCGACTGTGCGAAGACTGTGCTGGACCATCCGCATGCAATCGATGGATAAGTATTTAGACTTTGGTTAAACTTCAGCTGTTGTGAATAATCAAAAAGCAAAAAAACTGAATATTCTAACACAACGGGTTTGTTGATTTACTCAGATACTTTGATTTGCGTATGTAAACAATTATAGGTATTGTACGTGGTATTGTTTAAAGGTTTTTACCATTTTAAAAGTGTCCAAGCACTCGATCAAACTGTATGGGCAGACTCGACAAATAGTAATAATAAATGTCTACATAGCGATGTAATACTTTTGAAAATCAATTGTTAAAAATATTGAACATTTGTATAAATTGTTAAGACATTGATGTCTGTGATGGAGCAAGTCCAGAGACTGTTGTGTACACCATGATTTTACATAAAATTCACTTCAATGTGTTATATGACTAAAAAGGGGTCATACATGAATATTTTCTCAATTCAAATGAGTAGTGGCTTGGACCCGGAAATGGTATTCTATACGTCACCGATACGTCATGACTTAACAAGCAGATTGGGGTCATTTAAACTTTTTGTGGTCAAAAAGCCACATTTATTGTATCCAAAAAGCAATATAAATTATTAAAACATTATTATCAATGTTTTAAAAATTGTTGCGCATCTTTATTTTGTGGAAACCATTATGCATTTTTTCGGGATTCTTTTTTTGAACACTTTTAAAATGTAAATAGTCTTTTGTAGCATTATAAATGTCATTAATGGCAATTATTTTTCTTAAAAACAAACAAACAAACAAACAAAAAAACAACAACAACACAACAAAAAATATCTTCCTAAACCCATGTTTGGTTTCGGTTGTGTATATGCAAAATAATGCAGAACAGTGTTCTTGTGTTTCAGGAAGTGGTTTGTGTGGGTTTGAAAAATGTTAGCAAATCAACCCTTGTACCATCATTGCCAGTAAAAGTGTTCGTTTGATTGATAGACGTCACCTAAAATCTAAACTCTCAGCATAAATGTGGCATTCCCTGAGTTTCAGTTTCTATCATATTGTATCAACTTCTTTGGAAAATCTGTGTGAAACAGATGTGTAAATGTCTGGCTGCACTCTCAAGTTTTTTGTTTTATCCCCTCAAGGTTTCATGCGCTACTCCTTCAAACTCTCCAACTTTTTTTTGTTTTACTGTAATATGGTTCTCGTAGTCCAAGTTAGCAGATGTTGTGCCATGCCTAAATTTAAATCAAATGAATTAAAGGTTGTTTGTGTGGGTGTGACATCATTTGGGTTGTTTTCACCATGCTAAGTGTTTGTGAAAGCAGCTAGGAATTATATGAATCATAGGGCTTGTGCTGCTTGTTTTCATTGCGGAAAAATACAATGTTGTGAGCGCTCAATGAGGGTTTACAGTTTTGAGGCCTTCAGTTGCGAGTCGTTGAAATCAGGAACATCGTGTTCTGTCTATTAAGTCACCAGAATGTGGACTTGTTTAGTCTTTTAACTCTACAAGAACTGATGGTGTTATTTGTGACTTGATCAAAACAAAGCTAGCATAGATTGTAGCTATACAAGTGTAGCTAGGTTTTATTAAAGCTGTTGAAAGGAGTATTCATATTTATTGCATTCATCCACGCCCTTTTCAAACAAAGCTGAGTTTAAAGTTTAACACCTGGTTTGTCATCAGTATTAAGGGGGGCTATAACATGAGCCTGGATTTTATGTGAAAATCCTTATCAAACCATATTTTTTTCCTTCAATATATTTGCTCACGTTCACTTGTTTGTAGCTTAGTAACTAGCAGTCAGTACTTTAAAGTCCGTACTCATCAGGGAAATCATGCTGTTTCGCCTACTGGGTCTTATAAAATCCCAATCTCATCTTGTCGCTTTTTATGATAATACTCTAACACCACTACCTCTCATGGTGATTCATTTGCTGCATCTTGCCTTTTATAGCCAGGCGACACAGAGTTACTGGTTCGCAATGAGGAAATAAAATGTAAATGACCAACTGACAGACAGTTCCTTATTTGAGGATTAGCCTAGGTTGATGTAAATAGAGTT
This sequence comes from Danio kyathit, assembly GCA_903798195.1. Classification (NCBI taxonomy): domain Eukaryota; kingdom Metazoa; phylum Chordata; class Actinopteri; order Cypriniformes; family Danionidae; genus Danio; species Danio kyathit. The sequence goes on along the minus strand of LR812538.1, from coordinate 32,462,377 downwards.
GCAGCAATTGGGAGTATACAAGTTGTTGCTTAATTTACTTAATTTCAAACCTGTATGACGACTTCTGTGGAAACAAAATGGAGAAATTCTGATCAACACACTAGGCGGTTTTTACATGTAATCACAATGAGCAGTGACTGGAATTTTCAAGCATTAAAAAGGATTTAAAACTAGTATAAAGACTTGCTTAGTATGATCCCTGCCTTTGTATCACTTCATTTTTTAATATGGAAGTAAAACTATTTCTTGTAAATGTGTGAGACATTTTTTGGAGAAAAACTGGAAGAATAAACGTGAAGTACCCTATGAAACTACAGTAGTTTCCAACAATAAAATAAATTATGATATATGAATAATACCAGATCGTAATGTCAAGATGTAAAACCGATTGGTAACACAACTAAAGAAAATGCAAGGGTTTGACAGCGGAAGCCTGATACACTCAGACTCATTAGAAAAACTCTACACTAGAAACACAATTAATTTAAAGGCTGTTGAGCAGCATTAGGCCATCAGCATCTGGCTACTTTATTTGCTCTGTTCCACATGTAGCCTCTCGTCTTTCAGGCTTTCAGCGGTGCGTCAGACTGAGCCCAGTTTGATGAACTATTGTCCGGTGTCAGCAAGAGGACAACAGGCACTATGTCATAATCACTCCCTTACAAGAGCAAGCTTATGATTGGTTAACGCGGCGCGAATGTCTGCTGAAGTTCAGATTTTCCAACTCGAGTGATTTGCGTAAAACGCACGATTTGTGCATCAAACGCGCACAGTGCTAAACTTGCGCGGCTTCATTCGCTCGAATAGTGTCTTTTGTGCCACTTCATTCGCACAAATCTCACCGTAGGATGTCAATTCGCACCTTTGCATTCATTTAACATGTAAATCACATGAACTTGAAGCTTCACCTGTGTCTGGTGTGAACGTAGCATCAGGGTGTACTCTCACTAGGCTATTCGAACCGTGCCCAGGCACATTTGACTCCCATTTCCGGGTTCTTTGAGAGTATGAGAGCTCTGAATTGGGCCCGACGTGGTTCAGTTGGCTAGCTTTGGCGCTGTTGGAAGAGGTGTGCCAGAGCGCGGTTCAGTTAGGCTTTGGCACAGTACGGTTGTAATGTGAGTGCAAAGTGCACCTGAGCGTGAAACTTAAAGACTCAACGTCACTTTTAATGGAATATTTTATATGGATTTATTAATCATTCTTACTATTTAATGAATGCAAACTTTCGTAGTTTATTAAAGATACAAATCGCTCGCTGCATGACAACTGCCATCTTCAGCAAACCTCCTAATACATGCAGCACAATGACTTTTATGATAATTTATGAGCGTCAAAAGTGTTGGATCTGTTCAGTAAAAGATTTGATTCACTGTATATCATACGACTTAAATAATACAAAACAATATAACTAAAGCAGTCTCCATTGTATGGAGTGAGAATGCTTCTCTTCTGTTAAACTGAACAGTAGCATCATCGATGACGTAAGCCTGCTCAGGCTCGGAAGGCAAAATGTCCAATGTGAGTGCAGGCCGAGAGGGAGAGAGGAAGGGGGACAATCGTGCTTCGACACAGTTCAAGACAACCGTGCCAAGTGTGAGTACACCCTTATTTAGTCAGTAAACAGAGTGCTCTGATTGGCTGTTCAGTTACAAATCAAAATGCGAGAACAAAAACCGAAGTGACTGAACTAAGCAAGAGGGAACACAAATAATCCAACTGCCATTTTGTCGCATCTCTTAAATATTTGCAAACTATATGGACTGTTAAAATTATCAGACATATTTGCACGACCACTAGTTTTGGTTACCCTTTCAGTGGAAAGACAATAAAGTTACTGCCACCTTTGTGTATGTAAAGAGACCGACTCTCAATCAAGTGCAGAATGTACTTTCTCATTTTAGTTGGTTTATGTACATTTGGTTTGTTAATGTAAAGCTTTTTTTGGTACAGACGCAGCTGATGTAAGGTTTTGACTTTGGCTTGATGCGTCTCAGGCTTAAGTTGTTTTTGTTAGAAAGTCTTGACAGCCTTTTTCTGATTCACAACCAAAACATTTTGAGTCGGATCCTTTCAGAAAAATTGCACTGTACAAAGAAATCTGTGGAATATAATATTATTATAATATATTTTTATGTATATATGGTCAGCATAAAATCAATTAAGTAGGTCAGTGCTGTGACTAGTGTTGTGTATCTGTTGCATGTTGAGGATCCCTCAGAGGTTTGGCTCGTGATGTGACTGTACTCCGCCACTGGCGTGAGACTGAAAGCATTTTCTCCATCTGAGAAAACAATACTCCACCCTTTTTCCTTAGCATTGCCAAAACAAAATAAAGCCTCCCATCCTTGTTTCCAAACAACAACTAAACTGCATCTGTTTTTGTGGACTCCGTTTGATAGCTATTCACTGTTGACCCTCAAAGTCGCCTAGTCACGTTTTAAACAGATGCCTTTTTATCGTCTCAAGTTCCTCTTAGCCATTAGCCAGCACAATGGATGTCAGCACCTCTGAGCTCAGCTGTTGGCCAAGGATTCAACGTCTGACTGGCAGCAGCTTTAGCTCCGACTGCTTGTGCGAACCACAGAGGCTCCAGTCTGTCATTAGCTGTGGGCCGAGTGCATTCCTGCAGTGGGTGAGCCAAAGCACAGCAGATCTCGAACACAAGAGTACTGTGTCTCGAGCCATCCGCTGATAGCAGACACAGCAGGGCTACCGGGTGCCCTCTCTCACTCTCTATCTCTTCCTTGTGTTCCTCTTTGTACACAGAAGAGGGCTTACTTGTGCCTCACAGCTGTCCGAATAGAATCAGGAGGGTGCAAACGCCCATCTGCCGCTTTTTCACTGTGACAAAAAGCAAGAGGAACAATAGAGTCTTCCTCTGTGTCTTCTGTCAGATTGCGTCTCTCGGCTTTCCCTCCCAGTCGATTTTGGTTTGGGTTAAATCAGTCAGCTGCCGACCTCGGGCTAGAATAGGGTATAATAAAGAACACGTGGAGCTTCGGTTGATGCTTTTGTTCTGGCTTTCAGAAGAAAGGACTTATTTAGGGCCCCTCTGCTGTTCATGGTTGACTGCTTTCAGGGTGTGATGAGGCTGCATGCTTCTAAACAAAAGGACTCTAAATGATTTAGTAATGCACTGGTTTAGATATTTTTGGCTGATCTTATTAACTGCTCATTTCATTGATTTGGTTGATTGATTCTCATGGCCAATAATCAATATCATCAGTGGAAGAAAAATACGCTTTACTCATTACATTCATTTATATTTATTCTATAATAAATAGGTTTGCCCCGATCAGGATTTTTGCAGCGAACACTGAGTACCGATTACTTATCATGGTGATCGGCCGATACAGAGTACAGATTCTAATGCTTCAAACGTTATATAATTTTGCCATTGCATAAGCACATTTTCCCTCTATGTATGAGATCTTGCCTTACCTAAGAGAATAAATTAAGGATGATGCAGGTTGCATGGTCGAAAGCAGCAGGGTTCAACGCTAAGGATTTATTCTGCTGGCCTGATCGGGCCAGTGGTTCAGATTTTTACTTGCCAAAATTTTCACTGGCCCCACCGGGAAAAAAAAAAAAAGTTTATAGCTATTTCTTAGCCACATATTTTAAATAATGTGTCAAAAATCTAAACTTTAAATATTTAAAAATGTTAATGATTGTAAAATTAGCAAAATTCAAAGAGTTATACAAACAAAAAAAACAGTAAGGAAAATATGGAGGTATTTTATTGCTGACTTGCCAAACTGACAGCAAAGTGTGCAAAACACTTTTTTTTTCATTGTGTTGTACCCACATAAATGTCTGCTTCAAGACGTTAGAAACAGACATTTTTTCTTTAAACCTCATAATTTGATGTTGCCGCCATGTTGCTGTCTCTTCACTGTTCTGATTGTTACCAGGTTATGGGAAAAAAATGTGCTCACAACATCCAATCAGATAAGAGAAACTGGAAATCAGTATGGTGTTTACGACATCACAGAGATGGCAGCGTTTAAAGGCTTAAAAGCACAAACTGTTTCTCAATTCTAAGACTGCATTTGCACGTAATTGACAAATAGTCGCAGGCAAATGAAACTTGGGTGACAAGGCAGTACTGGGCCTATCGGGCCACTAACGATCCTTTCTACTGTCCCAAGCATCTCTCACGCTGGCCCTGGGCCATCGTGCAGTCCTTATTGTTGAGCCCTGAGCAGCTTTACAAAAATTGATAGAACAGATATGGTAAAAAAAATGGTAAGAAAAATTACTAACAATGCAATTTGAAAACATTGCTCATGTGCAGTAGCGATGCTAATGTGTAACCCAGGCGTGCATGTGCATCTTCCTCTGCTTGTAAACTCGTAAACAAACATTTGCGATCAGCAAGTACCGATTAAGTCGTGACGTGATTATGGGCTGATATCGATCTCTGGCCGATTGATCTGAGCATTCCTAATAATAAAGTTATAAAACATATAAAGTGTATACTAATGGAGGAAAAATACATAAAATGAAACTAAAATAAAAAAAACCCACACAAATTAAGCTTGAATAATTAAATATACATAAATATTTAGGGCTGCACAATATATAATTTCAGCGTCAATATCGCAGTGTGTGCACCCAGTAGCCACATCGCAAGATATGCAATGTTGAGTCTAAATTATAATTGACCAGGAGCTGCAAAATTGTATTTAATTATTGTATTCTTACAGAATTCATACAAAAAAACAAAAAACTTGTCTAGTCTTGTTTTTAGTCCAAATATCTACATTTCAAAGTGAAAACAAGATTATTTTACTTGCCCCACTGACAGATTTTTATTATTTTTTTGTTGTTGTTGTAAGGAAAAAGTTTTTAAAAATTGTTGAAAACAAGACAATATTTTTACTTCGGCTAAGAATGTCTAAATATTTGGAGTAGAAATGAGACAAAGTAAGAAAAGCATTTTTTGCATTTTTATTATTCCATTTCTGTACCTGAATACTGTTAGACTCCATAGAAAACCATCAAATAGTGCTTTTCAAATGATCTTATGACTATAACCCAAATCGTAATATTTATTGCAGAAAAATAAAATATCGTAATACAGTGGTCCCTTGCTATAACGCGGTTCATGTTTCACATTGGGTTCTGCGTCCCGATTGGCTGTAGACCACCTCCTTCATGCCGTGTCTCCTATACAGTACAGAATGCACTTACCTTGCCAAATTTACTTAAATCTTTGATTGCTAGCGGTGTTACTCTGAAGTGCTGTACTGCATGTTTGCAAGTTTTCTCCCTGACAAACCCCGCAATGATGATGAAATGTTCTGCACCGTCAAAGGCACCTGCGATAACACCCAAAAAGCAGAGGAAGATGCTAACCATCGCACAAAAAGTTGGACTTCTGGACATGATAAAAAGAAGGTAGAAGGGTGCCATTACGGCACCACTATAGGACGCCATTACGGAATAAATGAATCTTTGGTTCATTACATTCGGCTTTACAGCCTAAAAACATCTATAATAATTAAAAGAATAAGGCTGACTACTTCGCAGATTTTGCCTATTGGGGGTTATTTTTAGAACGTAACTCCCTCGATCAATGAGGGACCACTGTATCACATTTTTCCAATATCGTAGAAAACCATCTTTGACAGTGCAGGGTATCACATTTTTCCAATATCGTGCAGCAACATAGGCTTCTTGTTTAAGTAATTGTTAATAGGAAATTGATGGATACCAAATATGTTATCGATATGCAGTAAATTGATTCTATTGGGAGCAATAAAAATGATTACATTTAATTGTTGTTGTAATAGGGATATTTTTAATTGCTGTCTCTTAATTTAATGCGCTCATAATTATGCTTGTATACATTTAATAAATATTATTATAAATTTGTATTGTATTAATGCTGGATTGAGTTATAAAACACTCGCAGGACATTATTTTAAACAACTGTGAAGGTATTTTAAAGTGTTCACAAAAAAAAGTATGCATAGTTTGTGAATCAATGGACTTGTGCTACTTTGATACAGTAAGAGTCGCAGACGTGATGCACGCGCGAACTGGCCTAACCATCGTTACCTTTACATATGCGTGACGCTTTAATTTATACAACTGAGAACGTATAGTCCTAGTTGACGTTCAGCAGTTGGAAGTTTAAGCAACAGATATGTCTTTATTTAACAATGTCTGTTTTTGCACAAAGTCTGAATTAGCTTATTCAATACAAAAAACAGGATATGCCATTACTTCGATTGTTGTAATATTTAATATTTTCATAATTTATTTAATATTTTAATAATGAAATCTAATAATTATAGTATAATATTTAAGTTAATTTTAAGCCATTTCGCAGCCCACCTGCAGGATTGCTCAGGCCCACTAGTGGGTTGCAGCCCACTAGTTGAGAATCTCTGCGCTGTAGATGAATTAAATAAACTTAATTGTTAGTAGTGTATGAGTGTGTGTGTGTGTGTGAGAGAGAATAAGTGTGTATGGGTGTTTCCCAGTACTGGGTTGCAGCTGGAAGGGCATCCACTACGTAAAACATATGCTGGAATAGTTGTCAGTTCATTCTGCTGTGGTGACCTCTGAAATAGAGACGAAGACTGAATGAATGAATATTGTATTAGTCAATTACCTGCTCTCTCTTCTTATCATTTCCAGTCTACCCTGCACTGTCAAAGAAAATGGTTTTGCTGAGAGAAGTTTCTCAATGTTTTGCTTAATGTTTGCATATCGATAATCATTAATGAATCCGTGGGTTCAGCTGTTTAAACAGTCATGGTTTTATTCTGGATAGATCAGTCTTTTAATCCAGGGAGAGTCTCTTGGATTTCTTGTCAGGGCTCGTTTTGCTGTAGCAGCTAAGTCGTCATGTTTCTACAGTGTTTTTTTGTTTTTCGGTGTAATTAAACATGCATGTGAAAACTCATTCCTCTCTCCTGTATCCTTACAGGAATGACAGCCCTTTCGCTGAAAACTCTCTTTCCTAGCAGCACTTCCTGCACGACCGTGAGAGGCTGCGGGTGCGCTTTATCTTTCACAGTCAGCTTTTCCCCATCGCAGATATGCACCACCCCTGCTGCGTTTCCCTTTAACTCTTTGAGTCCGTTCCAAAACACATGTGGGAACAGCAAATGCACACGTAGACATTCACGCATATCGGTCAACAATCCCTCCCACCGCTGGCAAGATTCATGTCATCCAGACTGTGTTATGTACACAGAAACATGAGAGCGGAGAGTCTTGAGGCCTCCTTTCTCTCATGCAGCATTTTCTTACAACGAGGAAACCACATACTGTTATTAGCCCTTTGAGAGCTATTCAAGACATGTTGTGTCATGGGTGGGTTTCATATCTCGGCAGCTGTGGTGCGTTTGTTTCGTCAACAACGTCAAGCTCGTAGCGTAATAAACACATTAGACGACAACACTATCTCGGGAGGTTTTGTGAAGTGAGCTTTGGTGATAACAGTATTGAACAAACATCTATTATGAATGAACCACAGCGTGAGGTTAGAGCAGGGAATTATGGTTGTAGAAATGTGTGCTCTGGAATGGATTCAGTTGTGCTATACAGTTTTTACAGTAAGAAAAAAACTGTCATTTAGAAAGGGTGCATTATATTGATCTAAAATGTTCATTTCAGACGGGTTTTTAGGTGTAATAGTTTAGGCCAAAATTTCACTTGTGCTCATCTCAAAATGCCTGGGTGTTTGGTGCTTGAGAGTGATTCTGCAGCATTTTGGTGTTTTATATGTTTTGGTTTTTGTTATCTGGAATATCAGACTGCATCAGTTCGGCGGATGCCCCTTCCAGCTGCAAGGCATCACTGAGAAACATCCATACCCACTCATTCACACACATACACTACGAACAATTTTAGCTTTCTCAATTCACCTACAGCGCATGTTTTTGGACTTGTGGGTAAAACCGGAGCACCCGGAAGAAACCCACGCGAACACAGGGAGAACATGCAAACTCCACACAGAAATGCCAACTGACCCGGCTGAGGCTTGAACCAGCGACCTTCTTGCTGTGAGGCGATCGTGCACCCACTGGGCCACCGTGATGCCCTGCAGCCCAATCATTACGCAGTGCGCCTAAAGAGAGCGCAAGAACAGGAGACTGAGGATGAGGAGTTCAGCACAGGAGGACTTGGTGCCAAAAAAGTAAACATCAGTAGTATAGGATTAAGTTACTTTGGATCCAGAAAGGCTGATGTAAGGCAGAACCAGGTAATTTGTAAGTCAGTCATATATTACGTCTAAAAGCGCGTGGAAAGCATGAGCGTGTCGCTTCTTTCAGCATTTTCAATGTGCTTTGCGGTCACTCTGAAATATCAGTGCATCTCTAATATCAACACACTTTGGCTCTTAGTTCAATATAGAATAAAAAAGTCCAGAGCTTCTCATTGTTATTCACATACATCTTAACATGATTCGATATAATATTGTTTATCGACCCAGCCCTAATTTGGTATGTTTACTTTCGACCCACAGACCTCAGTCAAGTTTGGTTTTTGGCTCCTTTGTGTTACTAGCAAATGATTTTTGTTACCAACATGATATATACAGCATTATACATTTTTTCTTCAGTTTTTCCATTGCTGTGCTTGTTGATGACGTTGTACAGTGTAACAAGAATGTTGTGACAGCTGGTTGGTGTGGTTTTTGCCCTGCCCCTTCTTCTCTGTGATTGAACAGCTGACTAAAAAAGTGATATTTGCATTTAGTTGAATGTTCTTTAAACTCTCAGTGACCAGGAAGAAAAATAGATACAAAAATAGATGCAAAGCACCTTGTCACCTTGGTTACTTAAAAAAAAAAAAAAAGAAAAAAAAAAAAGTGGTGCTCTCACTAATGACATAGAAAGCCTCAGGGGGGGAAAATGTTGCTAGTAGACCTTTACATGCTTATCTGCTAACTGGAGTAATTTAGAAGTGTTTAACAGTCCATTTTAATTAGTTCAGGCTTAGTAAATGTAGGTTGTCAAGTTTTGGAAATTGGATCTATGTATCAAAAATTCAAAATTAATTTGTTGATTTCCATTTTACACCATTATGATGGTCTTTTTCCATTTCAAAATGAACTCAAACAACTTTTATATGTTATACTTTGATGCATTATTGTTTTCTACGATTTGTCACTTACGGATTAAAAACGAAAAAATGATTATGTAATTATAAAGTATTTTGGAGATGCATTCCCAGTAAGAAATAATGTACTGTCGTTATATTTATAAAATGAATCATTCATACCATTATTTTTCGGTCACAAGTACCCTCCTCCACTTCTACAAATACTGTAAATGGGATGGGAGAGAAAGACACAACCCCCCCTTTTGGCTTCTACCATTTCTAACAGCTTGCCTACAATCTCAGAGATTTGAATTAGGAGATTGGAGAAAAAGAATAGAGATGAAAAAAAAACATCAGCCTGTGTAATAAGGAGATCTCCAACAAAAACATATTTACAAGGGAGGATTTTTTTGGAGACAGAAGGCTTTAATCCATTCCTGGGCCACTGGGTTTTGCTCTCACTGAGCAGCTGTACACTGCAGTGGTCAGTAATGTGATCCGCTTTAGTCCACAGCCATTTGTAATGAAGGATAATTAGAATTTCATTCTGCTGTAAATCCCTTCGTTGTTGTTGTTGTGTTGTGTTTTTTTCTTCTTCTGGGTGCTGCATCATGGACAGATGGAAGCTGAAGTTCATTCAGAACCATATGTTTGACATTTATTTTCATTGTTGATCCCACTCCAAATGATAAACTTAATTTCATTATCTAAATGTGGTTTGTTTTATTCAGATTATTGATGTTTAGTAGAGTAGGTCAAGCATACAGACAGTTAAAGAATGTTTAGAAATAGCTCTTTAATTTACACTGAAGTTTCTCATGAAACTTCTGCCAGCCAAACAGGTTAATTAGGAATTAAGGTGGGACATTAACACAATTTGCTGGATGATGTTTTTTGACGGGTAATCCATCATGCTTTATTCCTAAGATCGGAATCTCTTTTGTCATATGTTTAATCAGTTTTAGATATTGTGACGGCCCAGCTCAACTTGTCGTAGCAGGTCTGAGCAGCAATCATTACCAAGCACTCTTCCGCAAATCTGAGATGCTTTTCACATTTTCCTTGAGAGATCCTACCTTTCAGTGACGCATGAAATTGCAATGAAATGAAAACAAGGAAGAAAAACAATCTGAAGATACCAGACAAAATTGTTGGTACCTTTCCATTGAAGAACGAAAAACTACACTCGTCACCGAAATAACTAGAAACTGAAAAGTAATGATTAATCGAAATGACTGAAAATAAACTGTTGAAAATCAGATATTGCTTTCAAATTGTGGCTCAACAGAAGCATTAAAAAAATCTAACTAATGAAACTGGCCTGGACAAAAAGGGTTCTAACAATATTGTCCACATCTGTGTGTGTGGGTGTGTACTGATCGATCGGCCAGAGAATCACATTATAGTCACATTTAATGACTAGATCGGTACTTGCCAATCTTATAAACCAATCGCAAGTGTTTGTTTATGAGTTTACAAGCGGAGGAAGATGCATGTGTGCACCTGGGTTATACAGGTAGCAGTTATACAGATACAACATGTGAGAAAGTAAATGATGCATGGGGGTGTAAGTGATCACTGTGCTCGCATCACAACAGCTAAAATATATACAGATGTGGTGCGACCTCTGTTTATACAGTTTATAGACCTTTTTCACATTTCCGGTAGCGGAAGACGTCATAGTTGGGAACACCTTAGAGCGCAGTGAATGGGAGAATACAACAAATATTTTTTTTACAATCTTATTTGCTCAAATAATAAAAGACAAACTCCACGATGATGTTATAAAGACGTTCAGAAAAATAAAAAATTGTGTGAGACAAGAAGAGAGAATAACGTTAAATTTACTGTCCTGTCCCATAGACGCTGCATTAGAAATGCCTCGCACAAGTGGTAATTAGTTTTTGTAATTTGGTGCAAAGATGATATAATACATACCTGAATGCATAGAATTGTTCATACGTTAAAAAAAAATCTAAATATTAAAAATTTGAGGATTTAAGATGCTGTGATGACCGTTTAACCTGTCGTAACGGCTTGTGAAAAGGGTCCATTGGCACGACTTGCGCGAGTGATGCTCTCTTTGTTGCAGCTATTGTATATCCAGTGTTTTGAGCTGCTGTGACACCAGCGGAGCAATCAGCTCCATCTTGTGTTCAACCATATGTCCTCTCCGGAAGATCCGCGAGTCTATCTGTTATCTATTATTTTCTGTAAAGATGCTTCTGTCCACATTAAATGGTTATAAGAGACATGTTTAAGATTATATGCAGTAATAATAATGTATAGGATTACATGCAGCATCCTTAGTTTATTCTCTTAGGTAAGGAGAGATCTCAACTTAAGTATCAAACTCTAAGGGAAAATGTGCTTTATGCAATGGCAAAGTTACATAAAACTTAAAGCATCAGAGTTGGTACTTGATATCGGCCAATCACCATGACAAGTAATCAGTACTCCGTATCGGCTGCAAAATCCTGAACAGAGCATCCCAAATAAAAAAATAATCCTAATATTCTGAAGTAAATTCTCTCTTGCTACGAATTTGGTTTTAGTCAGTATACATTGATTGTTTTATACTTGTTCACTTGTGTTCTTGTTAATGTGTTCACATATTTATTGCTTCACATTTTTAAAGCCAGTGTGGGACATTTAATTGTTTTCACACTTTCATTAAAAAAGGCATTAAAATGCAGATCATAGAACAACCCCCCCCACCACCACCACCCAATTCAACTGCTTACAGATGTTGTACATGTTTGATATCATGGATTGTGAAGCTCTGCATCTGTGGTTTATATCCTGACTGATTCCCCCATGTAAAAAAAAATACAAGAGATGAAGCTGTATGTCCAACCCCTGAGTCCATAATCGGCTGATCGCAGCTTTAAGGGCATGTTAAGAGCTCAGATTAGAGACTGTGATCGTGGGGGTCTCTACAAACAGACCCTGTTTGTGTGAGTTGTTTTCTTTCTTTCTGCTGGATAAATGTAATAAGGGGATAAACATGTTTACGCATTTCAAGTGATCTATTGTGTGAATGAAGCTCCGGCTCAGAGGCTCAGGAAATGTGTTTTTTTTCTCTCTCTCTCTTCTCTTGTGTGAGAAAGACAGGGAAAATGAGAAGGAAAGAGACACCGTTGGTTTTATGCCATTCAGCTTGAGGGCAGAAATTGAGTATTTTGTTATGCATCTGAAGGCTGGACATTATGAGTGTGCGATGTGGGGGAGGTTTGTGTGAACTAACTTGAGGATATAATATTGTAAAGCAGTATACGAATAAGATCTGATTAATTCCCCAATGAATACATGTGTAATAGGGGTTGAAATCATTTTGAGCTTATCCATGTTTAACTATTTCCAGAAGTAGTCAAAATATATTTGACCGAAGGCATTTGAAAAGCTACTGACCACATGTGATCAGATCATTGAAAACGCACGGTAATACCAGGTTGTTGTTTTTTTAAGTGCAAAAACATGTCAGAGTTTTACATTGAATAATAAGATAATATTCATTATTCAATGTAATTTAAATCTTGCCCCTACATGAAAAATTATAACTAATATAATAATAAATAAATTTAATTGGAATTAAATGAATAAACAAACAAATTAAATAGAAAATTAAGAACATAAAATACCAAATTATTTTACAAAAAGGCAGAGTCCAGTCTGAGTCTAACAGACAAGCTTTTAGTCTTAAGGCCGTCACACACCGGATGCGCCGCGAAACGGCGCGCACATGACAGTTGAAAGTATCGCACACCAGACGCGCACATTTGCAGGCTATTCAAACTAATCAGATGGCGCTCTGTGGCACGACAGAAATATGAACAGTGTCCTGAGTCGTGGCTGGGCGCCGCGGACAGCCGCCGACTTACGGCACCGGTGTGTGTACTCTGATTGAAACCTATTTTTAGAATCCTGAAATGCGTGGCGCTGTGCGTCGCCGAGCGGCGCTTCTGGTGTGCAACCTGCTTTAGGGTGCTTTCACACCTAGACTTTTGTTTCGGAACCTGGCACGTTTCCCCAGTAAGCGCGGTTCGCTTGGCATATGTGAATGCAGCAATCGCGCTCGGAACCGCGCCAAATCAATTGGTCTGAGATCGCCTGAATGAGGTGATCTTTACTCGATTGAAACAGACTCTGCAGCAGATCAATTGTAGTGAGAAAGCAAAACGATCCAATGGACTCACGAACCAGGCTATATCACAGTGTATTATGGATATGTAATAGGCATATATGGCTATATGAAGAGAGAATTATGAGTAGGGCGGGATGTCATCATTCCTACTGGTCAATATGCATTTCATGTCGAATATGAAAGTGAAAGCATGCTGAAATATTACAGAGAGCTGTTTATTCCTTAGGAAAATTGACTGAACTGCAGTCTTGGTTTAGCTGTTATTTTTCTCTATAATGTAAGGCCTATAATGCATAATTCTAGTTAACGGCTATGTGTGAGAAATCTTACCTCTGATTTATATTTGGTGATGATGTCTGTGGGTGTCACCATTGATTTGTCTTATTGCTCATCATCATAAATTTAAATAAGGACACATGACAACTAAGCCGGACTCTGCAAAATAAACCCTGAAACTCTGACCAATGTGATGAGAGTTTACTCGCATGTGACTTGTTTTAGCTTATTTGGTCCGTTTAGAAGCAGTGTGAAAGCGAACCACACCAAGAACAAAGTGCAACATTGTAACAATTTTAATCCCTATTTCAGAACAAAACAATCTATCTACAGGTGTGAAAGCACCCTTAGAGACTTGAAGGTTCAAAGATAATCAAATCTTAGAGTAAATCAAAGAAAGGATCGCAGGTGTGATAAAAAAAGAAAAGGTTTGTTCTTCTTAGTTGTGAAGAAAGCCTCAAGTGGGATTATGTTGCAGACTGCGAAAATTATAAGGTATATCGTCATTGTGACCCAGTAAGCAAGTAAAGGTTAAAGATGGAGTTCAGCTGCAGCCTTATCAAGTTTCAGAACTGCTGTGTAAGAAGACAACTCAACATACAATGATAGAAAGATCCAATGTCCGATTTAGATTTCACACACACAGCTCAGACAGACCTGGATTATGGTAACACAGGTTGAAATGGAGCTTCATATGAAATCAACCTCGATTTAGTTTCATATTCATTAGGAGTTTAGCTTTTTCAACAGGTTGAATTTGTTCTCTTAAATCAGTCAATGAGTTACTTATGAATTTTTTAAAAACAATATATTCCCTTTTTAAATCTATATCTTCCGATCAATGATTATATGAAAGGTTAATGTTATCAGTCATGAGAGTTTTGACTGGTGCCTTATCGCATAGACCAAATCTGCACTTTACAGAAGTTTTTGGTAGAGGAAACCACAATATGGAAGTTTTTTTTTTTTTTGCAATTTGTAAATGCATTTGCAAAGAGTTCGATGTTTTGTTGCAGTCTCCTTGTTTTTTTTTTTGTTTGTTTTTTTTGCAATAAAATCAGCTGGTTTTGTTTGTCTTTTCAGTCAATTAAAAAAAAAATACATCTCAAGATTTATATATTTATTATCGGCTTTTAATTATAAAGAGTTTTGGTTATTTGTATCGGCCAAAATTTGCATCCCTAGTTTTTAGACTCTTATCGAAGAAACTAATGTACACATAACCCAAGATAAATTTGAACTAGTTAACTCTGTTTGATGCTAACCTCTTCTCTTTCTGTGTTTCTGCAGGTTGTCCCAGACCCTCAGTTGTTCCTCATGGCCGTGGGAACCTGACGGAAACGAACCGTGGCTCCTTCTCTGTTGGCACGCTGCTCCAGTACAGTTGTGATCCAGGATACACGTTGGACGGCTACAGCATCATCTCATGCACCGTCACCGGCCAATGGTCCTCTGACCCCCCTCGCTGCGTCAAAAATGATGGTATGTATGATGGTACGTCTGTTTTTCCATATTTCTTACCCCTTAGAGGCTAATGCTGTGTTTGCTTTATGGTGGAATTACAGTGATTATGAATTTCCGAGTAGAAAAAAATAATCTGGAAGGTCTGGTTTTGCTCTGACTTGAAGTTCTTTCCCCCTCTAACAGTCTGCCAGCCACCAAGTGAGCCAGAGAACGGAGGATACAACTGCCACCCATCGCCGTGCCACAGACTGACCCAGGGTACTGTGATTGAGTACTTTTGTGATGAGGGTTACATCCTGAAAGGAGGCTATCAGTTCCGAACCTGTGAAAGCGGAGAATGGAAGTCGCCCATGCAGATCAGCTGTCACCCTGTGCAAGGTACATCTCACAGCAGCAGGAGACTGATCCACACACTCGGACTTTTAAACATTCGGCTGTCATCTCAAATATAGGCAGATTTCCTCCTTTTTGGAAAACATTGAGAATGGAGGTTTGAACTCAATATGTCAAACTGTCATATTTCAGTTCTTTAAATCAGGGGTTTGCAACCTTACTTGTAACACAGAACAGTCTTGGTATTGATAATTTTTCGCAGACCAGGGAGGCCAATTTTGGTTGGTAGGTGTTGGCAAGTATGTTCATGAAATTATATTTGTATCACACATGCATGCAACAACAAATTAACACAACTGCCCATTATTGAGAGTAGTGATGTGTCGTTCTTGAACAAATATTTTGTATGACTCGAGAACGATGAGTCCTTTCAGTGAGTGATTCGTTCATTCGCGCATACGCACATTTGTGCAGGTGGAGGAGAAGATTAGTTACTTTTTCGAGTCTTCTATCGTGTTTGAGTCATTCGTTCATCACATGAAAGACAGATGCCAATCATGTGCAGTCAGAGCTGGAAAAAAGATTCTCTCGAGTCTTCGGTTTGAGTCCTTTGTTCATCACGTAAAAGATAGAAGCCAATTATAATCATTTAGAGCCAGGAAAAGATTTCTCAAGTCCTCGGTTTTGAGTCATCTCTTTACGTGCTGTCACGTGATGAACGAACGACTCCAAAACCAAAAGACTCGAAAGTTGAACTAGTCATGGCTCCTTTTGGCTCAGACTGTGTACATTGGTTATTGCTTATATGGGACTGTCAGTGTGACGTGAACAAACCACTCAAATTTGAAGCCATGTCAAAAGAGGCGAGCTGACATAATCATAGACAAAAGACCAGGTAAACAATAAATGATTATTTTCTCTTTTTTATTGCATTCTAGTTATGACTTTTTTGTAGTGTTATCAATGTTTGGTGTAGTTCTAGATAAGTTTGGAAGCATCGTGTAACATTTTAATAATATTTTGGCAAAATGAATGAAATTACTTAAAAAAAGATTTGTTCATCTCAATTAACGTGACTCAAAGGTCAGAGTCAGTAAAATGATTCGAACTTCCCATCACTTATTGAGAGAGATATTTGTTTTCCACTCATGCTGTACTAGTAACTGAATCTTAATAAAGAGGGGCGATGTACCATCATAGAAAACATTAGATTGCTAGTATTGGAGATGAGTGGCTGTGCACACATATGGATATTGGTTCTTAAAGGGGTAACAATAAAGCATGTAGAGCATGGTGGCAACTCTTTCACGACCCAGTACTGGTTCACGATCCAGTGGTCAGGCACCCCTGCTTTAGATTTGGCATGGGTCGGTATAAGATTCTGACGGTATAATTACCTTGAATAAAAATATCATGTATTAGTATTCTATAAACAACAACTTTTCCCCCCACATTGAACACAGTATAAATTAAGAAACATTAAATGTTTTGGAATAGTAAAGATGTCCAGCTAACTATTTAAATAAATCATTGACTTCTGCTATCTTAATTAGTTTCAAAAACAACTTGAAAAGGCACCTTTGAATATCTTTTCTGTGAATATAAAGTAAGCCACTGCACTGTTCAGGTTCAGAGCATGCTTGGATGTTGGTGCTAAAGCGATTTGTTTTTCAAATGTTTCCTGAATCGTGGGTTGACCAGTAGACCTTGATGTGGAGGGTCCTTTTCTACTGGAGAATCTGTTGTCCTCAAAAAACTAAATAAAATAGTCAAAATAAGATAAACCTTGAAACCGGTTATCGTCCCATGCCTACTATAGATACACTTTCAGTAGATAGAAGTAGGGAAGAACATGAAAAATTATATATTTAAAATGTCTATCAATTATTATTGTGGCCTAAAAGATGATGGGTACAAGTTTTCTTGTTGGTTTTTCTCTGTTTGGCCAACTAGTTTGTAAGGTTGGTTGTCATTAGGTTGTTGTGTGATATCAGTGCCGTATCTATGATTTTAAAATGATCCCAATGCCTGAACTGAAACTTTAAATAAGACCCACAAAACGATGTTGGATGATATTAAAATCTATTAAATAAATAGAAGTATTTACAAAACAAACTCCCAACTATAGTAATCCAAAACTACAGAGTATTTACAGTACTAAGTACAGTACTAACCCTAACAGCAAACTAGTCACTATTTATTTATATGCTGCAAACCAATTATTTTGGCAGAATTATGACCCTGTTTGCTTTCTCTGTCAAAGAACAACACCTCTTAGTGCTCTGCCTGGCCTATCCTGGGATTGTTTAAAACGATGCAGCACACATTTCACTATAAATATTACATTTTGACAGAATAGTTATAAGCCTGACGTTCTAAGTCACAGTCTGTTATGCAAGAACTTGCTGTGTCTGCACTTTCTGGTTTTCATACAAAGCTAGCACATCCTTTAGAAATGACTCCCAACACCCTCTGAAATCATCAAAATAGGCCAAGATAAACAGTTTGGCAAGCCACCTAACCACCTTTTTTCTGTGCTGCTTTAACTACAACTAGTTATACATCACCGTGAACTTGTTTTTAGCTTTATTAATCAAAGAAAATGTTTTTTTTTTCTTGTTCCAGGGGGGGAGCAGCACTCTTCATTGCCCATGCCAGCTCTCTCTATCGTGGCCTCTACTGCTAGTTCTGTTGCCCTCATCCTGCTGCTGGTGGTGCTCTTTGTTTTGCTTCAGCCAAAACTCAAGTCCTTCCATCACAGCCGGTGAGGCCCGTCTCCCTCTCACTGAGTGTTACATCTTCAAAAACGAATGTTTTATCAACACAAAGAAAGAGAGAGAGTGTTTACTTAGAGCTGTTAATGGCACAGTGGCAAACACAGCCTGTTTAATTCTAAACTTAAGTTTTATGTGCCCATAGGCTACAGTTTTTAGTTTTACCAGATTCCTATTTTTTTATGATAGATGATAATAAATTTGTATTTATAGTAAGTTTTTTTTGTTTTATTTTCTTTATTATTTTTTATGCTAGTCATAAAACAATATATATAAAACTGGATTAACTTACAGTTTGAATCCAAATTTGTAAATAAATATGTTGTAGTAAAATAGTATAATGATCCAGCTGATCCAGCAAAGATTAGTTCTTAAAATATCACTAAAATGTACATTTGAATAGAAAATAGGCGAATAACTGCATAAAAAGGTCCACTTTTTCAGAAAAAAAGAGCCACCCCCTTTAATAGGCTGGCTACGGGCCTGAAAATGTACATCTGATGTTTTTCACTGTTTACACTTGCAAGTTGCTTGTAAGATCGCTTAATGTTTTAGAAAGATGTCTCTTTTGCTTGGCTGTTTGTTCCTGTTTGACAAAGCATCCATTTCTTCAGTCTTTAGATTCACATGATCCTTCAGAATATGTTGATTTGCTACTTGAGAAATATTTACTATCCTCAGTGTTAAAAACAGGTGCTTAACTTTGTGGAACCCACAATACACACATATTTAAATAGGAAGTGTAAAGAGCAACATTTATTTTTTATTTTTTACTAAATTTAGCTATGAACTTGTACTTTATATTTAAAATATGTTTAAATAATTCTGTCTTCACTTTGTTCAGCTGTAAACAATATAATACAATTGTTTCCTTTGTAACAGTTTTTTTTTAAGATTCCACTCAGTTTAATATACAATCCAAAGACATTCGTTCAAATGTCCAAATATTTTTTGTTCCTTTGAGAACATATACGGCTGGTTTAAAAGTTACCAATGTATTAATTTTGGTAGCAAGCACAGTTAAAGTCAATCCTGATTCCAACTGTTTGACATGAACCAATATGGCACATCCCCGACGGCACTGTTGTTCCTGTAATTTGCTGTTGCGTAATCAGCCGGCTGTGATGTAAGCCACAGATCAGATCAGGCAGGTCAGGATTTGATACGGTTTAGGCTTTATTTTTATTCTCACATCTTCCCCTCTGTGTTTTGAAGCAGCCGGGAGCAGGGTGTGTCAGGACAGCCCTCCTCCATGATGGTGGGGGGTGTTCAGGTGTCGCTGCCCTCCTATGAAGAGGCTGTGTACGGGGCGGGCGGCACTTCTGTACCTCCTCCAGAGTCGAGGGTGCAGATCGTGCTATCGGAGGGCCCTCAGGCTGAGGCTTTGCATGAACCTCTGGAACAGGCTCAGGCGAGCTATAGTTTCGCTTCCACCTCCACTGCTGCGAGCTCTTGTCACGCAGAGACTGTACTGGTTCACCAGGTGGCCTGTTCCTCCTCACCCTTCTCCTCTTCCTCTCCCTCCTGGGCTGTTGAGCAGCCTGGTGCCGCTGCGCCTCTCCACCGCCAACAGAGCAGCGAGAGCAGCGACCAGCACAGCCTGCTTTCAGTCACCTCTGCTGAAGACTATGGCGATGGTGAGTCAACTGGCACATTTAGATCTAGAGGTGATGGGTGGCAAAATTAGCTATATTTTCCTATAAATATACATTTTATATTATATATTTTACTATATATTATATGAATTTATTTACTATAAAAATTAATATAAGCTGAAGTCAAAATTATTAGCCCTGTTGTGTTTTTTTTTTTTTTTTTCAAATATTTCCTAAGTTATGTTTAACAGGGCAAGGAATTTTCAACAGTATTTCCTATAATATTTTGTCTTCTAGAGAAAGTCTTATTTGTTTTATTCTGGCTAAAATAAAAGCAGATTTAAAAATTTTTTAAACCATTTTAAGGTTAATATTTTTAGCCCCCTTAAGCAATTATTTTTTTTTTATTGTCTACAGAACAAACCAATCGCCTAATCACGATGCCTAATCACTCTAACTTGTCTTATTAAACTAATTAAGCCTTTAAATGTCACTTTAAGCTGAATTCTAGTATCTTGAAAAATATGTAGTAAAATATTATTTACTGTCATTATAGCAAACATAAAATAAATCAGTTATTAGAAATTAGTAATTAAAACTATTATGTCTATATACAGGGGGGTAATAATTCTTACTTCAACTGTATATTATGTACATTACTACTATACTACTAGTGCTGTGAAACCCTTTGATTTATCGCATCCATAATGAAATTTTAAATGTATAAATTATACATAATAAATACTGTGTAGTTAAATATATACAGAGCAATTTTTTTTATTCATGTATCATTTGTTTTATTATTTATATATTTTAATATCAATATAAACAGTTTCTCCATTATATGCATAATAAATACACACAGTATGCATGAAACAAATGTGTGTTTTAAATATGATTAATCATACACACATTTATATACACACATATTTACACATGATTTACACACATATATATATATATATATATATATATATATATATATATATATATATATATATATATATATATATATAATACATATATATATACACATATATATATATCATACATACATACATACATACATACATACATACATACATACATATACATATACATATATATATATATATATATATATATATATAATATATACTTGTATTATTTGCAATGGACCCTTTTCACATTTCCAGGTTTCTCAGCAGCTGAAGTCATTATAGTTTGGTAAACTTAGAGGACAGTGAATGGGACAGTATATATATTACAATTCTATTCTCTCAAATAATAAAATAAAAACTCAACAATGACAAATTGACTGTCTGGCCCCCTTGCATAATTGGTAGTTAGTTTTTTGTAATTTCATGCAAAGATGATATAATACATATGTAAATACGTATACATACATTTTTATATCTAAATATTAACAATTTTAAGGATTTAAGATGCTGATGACCGTTAAACGTGTCATACTGTAAGTGAAAAGGGGTCATTAAACTCTTACTAATACATGCTTTAAAGTCAGTTTTTGTATGAATTTTTTATCATTTTTTTATTTTAAAAAATCATATCAAAATGAGCTACTTGCCATTGACACATTTCTCTTTTTCTCCGCTAAACTCAATTCTTTCTCCATTTTTCCATCAGATATTCCATTGCTAAAGGAAGCCTGAGTCTGTGTGCATTCGCCCCTCTCTCTGTTATTGCTGGCCAGGACTATAAAACCCTTAAAAGCTTCTCACCAAACACTCGCCCTTCCCACAGCCACCCGAAATACGACCCGTCAGCTGTCCTTCAGCCAACAAAATCGCCCGCCTTGGAGGCCTACAAGCTATGGGGTCCAACAGCTCCCTTCACCGGACGACCCTTTAAAGGGATGCGCAAACGCTCAAGCTTAACACGTTGCACCTTTTCTTGCAGGTGTGCTAATAATGAGTTGCACTCACAGGCTTACCTCGTCACGGCGAGGATTCGCTAATTACAAACGAATGCATTCAGATTACGGGATGGACATCCGCTCCGTCAATGACTGTGACCTCTTGCGAAAGGGAGAGTTCAGCAAGGATTTGCTAAGTCAGGCCCTTTTCTCTTTGATGCTGCATGTTCTGTGCAATTTTTTTAAATTTTCTTTTCCTGTTTCTACACGCGCGTACACACAGGAGCACGGCATCAAAGCATGACACACGGCACCATCTCCACGCTTTGACCTTGTGCGAGACGCAGGGTTAAACCCATTTGCATTGTACTGTATTCAAATACATGCTTGCCTTTTTTTATTTGTCCAGATGTACCTGTGCTGTGCTCTGCGTGTGTGTATGTGTGTTTCTGATGCCTGTGTGACTGTGGCTGTTGTGATTCGAAGAGGGCTGAAGCATCACCTCGGCTTTTTTTGTCCCCAAAATAGGAAACATTTTTGGATACCTCCATCTGTTTTTCTAATTGAAATGTTATTTAAGTAGAATGGATGTTCCTCGTCTACATGTCTGTTCGTCTAAAGTGAGGGAGATAAACTTCTGAGATCAAGGAGAAATAGTTTGATTTTATTTCTTCATTGGAAAGCAAATATGTCTCCCTCATGTTTATGTGTTGCACGCACAAGTAAAAAAAAAAAGCAATTTTCTTTTTTTTTTAATCACTTTTATGTTCATTTTCCAGAAGGACTTTGTTGGATTGTGGAGAAGGTCTATTGCTGGGCTGTACCTTATGAGCTTTGACTAATACGTTTTGTATTATAAATTGAGGAAGCTTAATTCACTTTTAATTGGTGGAACTAACATGAAACCACACATGTGGCTGATATTTTAAAGATCACTGTCAAGGATAGGAGCATGCTTTGCTTTTTGTTTTGTTTTTTTGCGCCATCTGTTCTTGAGATTGTATTTGAAAAGAGAGTTAATCAGAAATGCCTTCAGAAATGGGTTGTGCATTGTTTTAATGCACTGTGGATAATATTTTGCAACATTTTGCATCTTTTGAAAAAATTCAGCCAATTCAAATGTCATCACTCGATTGAATGGGTGTTATCAGCTGATAGATATGGGCCAGTTGGGGACTTCTGCACCTATTGGTAGGCTCAGAAGGCTGTTATGGTTAATCAGCTATAGATCACATACGGCTGTGGTTGATGAGAATCATTTACATTATTTATTAAGTTTCCCATCTACCCCAACCCTAAAGCCAACCATCACAGTAATGTAAAAACAGATCTAGATATGGAGACTTCTCTAATAGTATAGCTGATTAACCACAAGAATAATTTATATTATTCATTACATTTCCCATTAAAGGGTGACACGGTGGCGCAGTAGGTAGCACAATCGCTTCACAGCAAGATGGTCGCTGGTTCAAGCCTCAGCTGGGTTAGTTGGCATTTCTGTGTGGAGTTTGCATGTTCTCCCCGTGTTCACGTGGGTTTCCTCCGGATGCTCTGGTTTTCCCCAAAGACGTGGTATAGGTGAATTGAATACGCTAAATTGGCCGTAGTGTATGTGTGTGAATGCAAGAGTGTATGGGTGTTTCCCAGTGTTGGGTTGCGGCTGGAAGGTCATCTGCTGCGTAAAACATGTGCTGGATAAATTGGCGGTTCATTCCGCTGTGGCGACCCCTAATTAATAAAGGGTCTAAGCTGAAAAGAAAATGAATGAGATTTCTCATTATTGTATTTTATTATCGCCTACCCCAACTGTCACAGTATTGCAAAAACAGATCTGGATCTGGAGTCTTCTCAATATTAGTATAGTGGATTAACCATGTGGATGGATGATAACAGCCTTCTGAGGTGCAGAAGGCCCCTACTAGCCCATATCTATACCACTATAACCACTGATAATGCCCATTCAATTGAGTAAATTGGGTAAAAAATTAGCTGTTGACTTGAAAATTCTCGGGAGTTAGGATTTATAGTTGTGTTTGAGCGACAACGAATTCTACCAAATTAAAAATACAAATGTCATTTTGAGCATTTGTTTTTTTCAGAGAAGTAACCAAAAAATAATTTTTCAAACATTTTATATTAACGTCTTAACGTTTAAAGAGTTAAGAAGTCAGTATTTAGTGGAATAAGCCTGGTGTTTTAATCGCAACCAATGAAAATCATTTATTCTGACCAACTCTCTTTTTTATAAATTACTATTTTTTTTATTTTGTTTGAACATTTAAGAAAATTTTATCAGTCCAGGATAGAATAAAACAAATATGAACATTTTACTCAAACTCATAACTCATAAATCCAAATAATCCACAAAAACTGAGATTTTATAAGAATTTAAATTAAAATAATTAATTTATGGTTTTAATTTCAATACAGCTCCAGAAAATGGCCTTGTTCTTCACTCTCGATGTTCTTTTGGCAAACGTACATTTGAAAAACCAATGAATCTTTTGTTTAAGATGCTTTTTCTTTGTGTTTTACATCCTTGTCCGTTGGACTTTGCCACCTCATGTGTATATTCCCTTGTGTTTGGCGCGAGATTCTGATGTTTGTCATCATGCATCAAATATATATATTTTTGTGTGTCTGACTTGGAGAGAGAGAGAGGGCAAATTTGCCTGTCTGCACATCCTCGGTTGAGTGTTCCTGGCTTGTTTCTGTAAATTGATTTACTTTTTTTTTTGTTTTGTTCATGCAAACTGAAGGCAAAATATTACTGCTGCCTTAACTTGTACATTTCATACATTTCTCACGTTGTAATTATGTGTTTCCTCCATCTCACTGGCTTTATGGTAATTTGTCTTCAGTTTCCTTATGGCCTTACTTTTTCTTTTCTATGCATAAACATTGTCTTGTTGATTTCCAGACGTAGGGTCTTACTCCTTTGGAGGATGTGACATGAGATTGTCTACACGTACTTCCTCAATGCGTTTTTATTTTCCAGTGAACATGAAAGTTGTTAAGTTTAACAAAAAAAAGGATGCAAGTTAGAAAAAGGATATCCAGGATGTGTGTGAAACACTGTTGTACGGTGTTTTTCTGCAAATGTAATTTAAGTTGACTCATCCACTCAGCTCCCCATCCCTCATTACACTTCTTTTGGTTTTCCTCTGTACATTGCTGTGGGTGTGAAAATAGTATTTTAATATTTGTATAAAGTTTAATTTAATTCTACAGTGTGTATATAACTATTTCTAATTAAAGCTTTCATTTGAAGTGCACATGTGGTTTGTGTATTTTGGTGTTCGTCAAGCTGTGATTTACTCTGTAGACCATTTCAGTGTGGTCATGTCATTGGGCCATCAACATTTCCAGCTTGTTGTCAAACTATTTCATAACTGTAACAACAGGCAATTCAATCCTAATGTTAAAACCGCTATCATAACATTATCAATCAATAGATGGCTCTTTTTGGATTATCGAAAAGCTATGGAAATTAAAAGGTAAAACAGGAAATATATTAGGACCATTGTTATTGTTTACATCCCTCAAAATGGTCTATAAATGCTTTATATTATACTGTATGGTTAAATTCCTTAATGTTGTGCGATAGCTCCATCTACTGATGGATCTTCGTATGACCGGTTTAGGTGTAGTAATACGAATCATTTCTATTAGTCGATTCTTTTGAACAGTTGATTCACTGTTAAAAGAACAATTTGCTGCAATGCATGAACATTGTTTTAACCTTTTTTATGGTCAGAATAAATATGGTAGACAATTATTTATCAAGCAAAAAGAAAAGGTCCGACTCGTTTGCTCAAGTCGGTTCATTTGAACAGTTCAAATAAAGAGCCGACTCAAACGAAAAATAGCTCTATTACTTGGATCATGTATTTCCTAGAATCTACTGTTTATTTGATCAACTTTTTATTCTGGGTTATTATTTGCAACTACTGAAACTAATTTCAGTAGGTCCCTCACACCTCATCTCCTCATTTCTGTCGTCTGTTACTAAGGTAAGGGGGTTGTGCACGCGCGCAATACACTTATTTAAACATGTCTTATGATTATACTATGTAGGCACATTTACACATACAGTTTTAATACTTTTACAACAGCCGTAAAGCAAAACTAAATGTATTTCCCCCGTAAAAACTATACAAAAGGTACATAGGTCTAAGTCGTTTTGCGTATTTATTTGTTTATAATATATAGCGTGGATTATAATGTAATAAACCGAGAGTAAATCTTTGTCATGGATCATATTTCTAAGCTTAAAGAGTTGTCTGTAGCAGGGTGGTGCTGACGTCACAGGCGAGCGCCCCGAAGGCTGTAGTCCGTTTATAGCCTAATGTTAGCTTTTTAGTTCTTGCGTTTACATTTAGGATTCAAAAGTGCTAAAATTTGTATTTTCGTGTGAGGATTACCCGGCTGGACAAAACGTGTAAGTTTAATGAACATCGACTGAACACAGAGCTTATTATTTGCAATCTTCGAAAAGCCTATGGGAAAAAGAGATTTTATCGAGGGAACCAGTTTTATGCTAGCAGCCGATTCGCCTACAAGGTGACGTCATAGTTCCTCCAACTCTGTTTTTTGCTTTGTGAACCAGTTACGGTATATACTTAGACTATAATAGTTATTTTATAGTCATAATAAAAATGTTAGTCATTGTTATTTATCAAGTAAGTTAATAGACTAATAAACGAAACACATTATTTTATATCCTTTATATGCTTTCAATTATAATAAGCACCGTAATATCAAAGTCCCTTTAAGTATTTTATGTATTCTGTAGTCTTTGGTGATATTCACAGTATAATACGCAGATAATATGTATAATATGTGTTGCTTGGCAATAACGCTGATTGTAGTGTGTCACAGTTGTTCTCCACTCGTCCTCTGTTCTGAACTGATCTCAGATCAGCGCTGAGCGTCGCTCTCCGCTCTACATTTATTGACTGACTCCATTTTGTGTAAGGAGCTGTTCGCACGCACAGACACGACACGTTCACAAGAGAAACATTAAACAGAGGTACGTTACCTGAAAGAAAATGTTCGTCCGAGTTTAAAATTTATCGGCTGTGTTGTTGAAGCGACTGTTTTGCTTGGCGATTCGTTATTTAACGAGCTCTGTTTGAATAACGTTATGGGTTGTGGTTCATAAAAGGCCTCAAGCCTTCATTGATTCAGAAATGCGTCGGTGTTTGGCACTTGCAGAATGTAAGTATCGTTATTTGGCGACTATTTTCATGTAATGGTCTTTGTTTTAAAGAGAATGAGCGGTTGTCGTATTTTCATCGGTCGGTTAAACCCCTCTGCGCGGGAGAAGGACGTCGAGCGCTTCTTCAAGGGCTACGGGAGAATCAGAGACATCGACCTCAAACGAGGTTTCGGTTTTGTGGTAAGTTTGGAAAGCGTTATAGACATTTTCCTCAAATTTATAATGAGCTTGCTATTGGCATAAGAGCATGCAGTTGTGTTGCATAGGAAGAATCGTCTACCGTTGGCCTAACCTCAGTATGGTTACCTGATGGCCTGTGTTTCAAAACATGGTGGGCTGACTACATAGGCAGCGCTATGGGCACCTATTGTAATAGACAGCTTTTGTTTATTAAATCGATTTGATATGAAATCATAGTGTCTACTTTGAAGCCATGAACCTTATAATCCAACCATGGTTTTGTTATAATAAATATGTAGCTGTCGTGGTTGTTGGCACATTGATTACCAATTGTTTAACCACAATTTTACTCCATACCATGGTTAACCCCTTAATTGTTTTCCAGTACTTTTTTGTCTAAACCTGAACTTATTTTGATAAACTATATATAAATGTCAAGTTTGAATTAAAAAAAAGTTATGTGACCTTTAAGGGGGCTTAATTTGAATGTTAGCTTGTCATAGATTACCTACAGAAAAATATTTAGATTTTTTTTTTTTTTTTTTTTTTTTGTGAAACCGTGATTATTTTTTTTTTAATTTAAAACTGCAGATTTATACTTAAATTATATTGCTATATATTTTCAAATAAATCATCCCTCAGATGTTTGGGAAAGACATAAAATTCTGCATTTAATGACTAAAATTAATTGCAGCATCAGTTAATTCAGACTTTAGCATCATATGATCTTAAATCAGTGGTGTCTTTGATCAATGAATTTTGATTAATTAGCTACAAATTAATTTATTGAAATTTAAAGGAAATCTTTTGCAGAATAAATATATGAATTTCTTTTGAAACAATCTCACTAACCCCAACCTTTTAAACAGTAGTGTACATAATATTAATGTAAAATAATGAACAACTAAGCAGTTAACCTATGTAAACAAAGGCGTTTTTATTTTTTAAAGAATAGTAAAAACCGTAGTCTTTTCTTTTAATATAATAAATCAAAGATCAAGATCACGTGTAAATGTCCCTTTCTTGTTTCCTGCAGGAATTTGATGATCCAAGAGATGCCGAAGATGCTGTTTATGAGCTTGATGGAAAAGAGCTCTGCAATGAGAGGTATGTTTGCCAATTTCACTACACCCTGTATTACCTCAGCAAAAAAGAGAAAATCTAAAGGCTTCGATGCACCAACATCAAAGAATTTGTGGTGACAAAAGCTAACTGTGTTCTCACCTCAAATGGACTGCATCTCAGCCAGAATTCACACCAAGAAAAGGCAGACTGTAAGCTAGCATGTATGACCTACGCAAAGAAATAACAGTCTGCATTAGCAGGTATCAATAGACTGTATTCCTCATTCAAAAATGAACTTGGAACGAGGACTGCAGAATATACAAACCATAAACAAAGCAGAGCTGGCTTACCCTTTTGAATATCAGTCATGCTGATCGGATTCTTCATTTCAGGCAGCTGATGCTGTCGTAAAAATATTTGCTGATATGACTCTGGACCACAAAACCACTCCTATAAATTGCATGTGTGTATTTGTGGAAAGTGTCAAAATTATAGATTTTTATTTCATGCCCAATGTCATTAGAATATTAAGTAAAGGTCATGTTGCATGAAGACATTTTGTAAATTTATTCTCAAGTCAATGTTTATTTATAAAGTGCTTTTTAAAAACAACAAGTGCTTACTAAAGTGCTGTATACACATACACCATCTAAAACAAAGGACAAATACAACAGACATAAGACTCTCGTATGGTATTAAAAGCCAAACAGTAAAAACAGGCTTTAAGACTAGATTTAAAAACAAATAGGGTTGTGGCCTGCCTGGCATGGAGAGGAGAGTTTTGGGGCAACCACTGCAAAGGCACGGCCCTCCCTGTTTTTTAACATTGTGCGTGGAACAGCCAAAAGTAGCTGATCAGCACATCTAAGTGCCCTTGATGGAGTGTACAATTAAATTAATGCAGACAGATATCTTGGTGCTAGTCCATTTAGGTTTTAAACACCAAAACTAAAATCTTAAAATGTATCCTAAACTGAACAGCCATTATGGGTGTGATGTGCTTTCGTTTGCATGCCCCTGTCCCTGCAAACTAGCAGCAGAATTCTGCACCATCTGCAGACACAGGGTTTCTGCAGGGTCTTAAAATGTCTTAAATCTCAAAATCCAAATTTTAGGCCTTAAGTCTTAAATTTATTGAAATATTGTATTGTAGGTCTTAAATATTTTTATAAACAGGTCTTAGTTTTTCTCTATTCATGTATTGCTACCCAATTTGGCCAAAACCCATACAGTCACCAACAAGCCATCTCAATAAAACTTTTTATTTAAAAAGGTCATTTTTGACTCTACTGTATTTATCAAAATGGTTTAATTATTTTCCTTACAATAACATTTGTTTAAAAGTGCTCCATGTATTTACTGCTGAGGACACCGACCTGGACAGATTGTTGTGCATAGATTTAGTTTATTATAGTTTTTTTTAATTTTAAAACGTTTGTTCATTTTTTTTTTTTTTTTTTTTTTTTTTTTTAGAAAAAAAAGTGTATGAATACAAGTAGAATATTAAGTATTATTTAAAATATTTGTATTTTTTATTATTAATGTATTGTATTATTAAATTAGAATTAAAAAAAAATTATAGGGCAAATAAAAATCTTTTCTATCTGGGCCATTTGAAAAAATTCCTTAGCCTTTAGCTCCGTGAGTCTTAATTTCATACATAATGGTCTTAAAATGTCTTAAGTCTTAATTTAACTTGGTGAAACCCTGAAACAAGTAAGGGAGGCATGGGTAATACCCAGAGGGCCTTACAATAATCTAGCCGAGTTGAGATAAAAATATGTATAATTCTTTCAAAGTTGTTAAAAGACAGAAAAGAGACTTTACTTTGGATAATTGCTTCAACTGGAAAAAAAAAACTAGCTTTATTGAATTAATCTGTTTATCCAGTTTAAAGTCACTATCAAAAATAACAGCCAGGTTTTTTTTTAAAGTACAACTTAAAGTATATTAAACCATAAGTATATAAAATCTTTGTTTGGTAAATAAATTGCTAAGAACTGAATTTGTACGTTTTTAAAAGGTGAATTTCTCACTGTTTAAATTTTTTTTTAACTTTCAGACTCCAGATTTTTATATAGTTGTATCTTGACCATTACTGTCCAATCCTAACAAACTATGAATGACTGGATGCTTTCAGACGATGGATAAATCTCAATTTTCGAAACATTGACACTTATGACTGGTTTTGTGGTTCACATGATTTTGAAATACTCAGGTTAGATGGTGTAAAATAGAACAGTTTTTTTTTTCGTCTATGGCTTGCATCACTTTAGATTTTATTATAGACTCATTTGCTAAAGTTAACATCCGATTAGAGTAGGGCACTAATGGCCCCTATTTGGCAAACTGCTAAGACCAATGGTCTGTTGTTGGCCGAAAATCAACTGTGTATGTCTGGCCTGAAGGTGGTTAGATTAATATATCAGTTCACTCCAAGAGGTCTTTTTTTAGAGCCAGACACACTTATGATGAGTCTTTGTTTTCAGAGTGACCATTGAACATGCACGCGTTCGTCTGCGTGGAGGCAGAGGTCGTGGGGGTGGAGGACGTTTCCCTGCTCGGTATGGTCGTGGCTCTCAGGACAGCCGAAGGTGAGTGTCAGTCTTTAAGTAAACTTTCCTTGTGTGTTTTTTGTTGTTATTACTTATTGCACATAAACCTTGTTAGGTGTGAATACAGTACAGTTAAAAATAGGGATGCATGATGTTGAAAAAAATTTAACATTGCAATTTACATATTGCGATATGTATACAATTGCCTTAGATGACGAATAACTGGAAAGATCTTTAGAAAGAATTGATAATTTTGGATTCATTGGGATTATGTAGGGGAGTGTATCTGCATAAAATATTATAAAAAAACAAGCATAGATAAATTCAATAAAGATACAAATGAAATGAACCGCTTTTTATTGTTTTTATAGAAGTCCAACTGTATTCAGATACACAGTAATTGAATAATCAAATGCAGAATAACACTTTATAGCCTTTATATAAACAATTCAATAAAATTAACTGCCTGAATTTCTTTTTTTTTTTTTTAAGATTTATTTTTGGCTTTTTTGCCTTTATTAAGTGGATAGGACGGTATTTCAGACAGGAAGCGAAGTGGAAGAGAGAGAGGGGGTAGGGACGGGAAATGACCTCGAGCCGGGATTCAAACTCAGGACGCCCTGAAGTACTACTTCACCATATGTCAGCGCATTAACTACTAGGCTGTTGCGCTGACTGCCTGATTGTTTTGAAAATCCTTATAAGCTGCGTCCCAAATGGCACACTAATGCACTATGCATTTATGCACACTCAACAGCATAGTATATGTATGTAGTGTCGTCCCAAATAGAACACTAATGGTTTTTCTACTAAGCGAAAATTCAAACCTGATGACGTTTGTCTGTCGTCAAATTAGTGAAATAAATGACCAAACTACCAAATAATACCTGCCATAAGTATAACCCCATTCACCATCGGAAGGAGGAATAAACACTCTCATAGGAGAATTTTGCTTTCACAATCCAAAATAAATAGAGTAATCCAACATCAGCCTGATGGCTCTGCCCCTTCTTCTACGTGAGCAAAGCTGTGACCGTAGAGTGCGTGAAGTGTCCTTCATTACACACTTAATTTTACTGGTTGAATAAGTGCATCATCTGGGTAATTAAAGTGCACTTATTATTTTTAGAGTTTTCAGTGTGACCGCACTACTTACACTATTTATACTACAAAATGGCATAGAATAGTGCATAGGTATTCGATTTGGGATGCACCTATACAGTCACGGGCCTCAAAAAACATTTGTGAAATGAATAACTCAACATATTTTGTGATGCGACAATTGTGAATGATCACATTGTGATTTTGCGATATTCATGCTGTAATTATATATTGTGCAAAAGCTTGTCCCATAAGATTATTTAAGAATTTTTACAATTTTTACTCCACAAGGTTGCAATAAATTAATTAAAAGTGACAATAAAGGCCTATCCACACCAAAAATCATTCTTGTAATGATAACGTTAAAGATGAGTAAATGTAGAATAGCAGTCAACACTACAACTATAACGAAACAGGTGAAACTTTTGAACCAGAGGAACTTTTTCACATTTTCTAAACTTTTAACAAATGTACACACTTTTTACCATGTTCACACCACATTTTATGTCTAGAAGCACCATTTAAAGGAACTAAATTAGCCCCTACTTCAAGGGTCTATTTCAACCCATTATTATGAAAAAAGACACAGTGAAAACACAGCTTTCATCTTGCAGCCAAACTCCATCTTTCAGTTGTTGATCGTAATATTGAAAGTAGTGCTTGATGTCAATGTCTGCCAGCTTGCATCACTTCATAATACATAGTGCCATGTGAACAGAACCAGGTAAATGGTCAAAGGGGATTAGTTGTTGGGGAACAGAGACTGCTGGCTTGTTCTTATGACCGAGTTCCTATAACTACTCTTTGCTAAAGCCACTATTATTAAAACATCATTTTTTTTTTCATTTCAGCTCATGAGCAGTGAAAATATTGGCACCCGTTTACTGTAAAATCTTTTTTGCTTTAAATGGTATATTAAACAACAGATGACACTAGTGCAGCATATAATTATAATAAAAGAATGCTATCACATATTAGTGTAGGTGATAATATAGTTATTATAGTCAATTTTATAGATCTTGTGAAGTCTTAAAGATATTTCTAATGTTACCAAGCAGTTAAATTGATTTTTGTAATGGCCAAACAATCCTGAAAAAAATCTGTATTCACTAGAAATACTGTTTTCAACAATCTATAACAATAGTGTGAAGAAATGTTTCTTGATACTTTGTTCAAAAACCTCTTCACAAGCCCAAACTTTTTAAAAGTTCAACTAAATCTGAAATGTATAACATTTTTGCCCGAATAAGCATATAATTTTGTCTCATTTTTAGTTTAGTCATATTTTGTACATTAGAAATGAACTAATTCAAAACGTTTCGCTTGTCAGGAACCCTCCGCCGATGCGCACAGAGAATCGCCTCATCGTGGAGAATTTATCATCAAGAGTGAGCTGGCAGGTGAGCATTCATTCATTCATTTCCTCTCAAGTTATGGCGAGCCAGTTGTATTCCCAAACACTGCATATAATAACAAAGACAATAAGGATTCCTTCATATGTATAAGTGCATCATGTAGAGTTACAATTTCTAGCTTCTTTTAATGTTAATCAATGGCATTCTGAGATTACACTCAAAAATTGAAGGTCATATGTTAACTACTTCCATAAGTGCTAGAGATCAGGAAACACTAAGGTTAAGTCAATTTGCCTTTGTTTTAACCAATTGTTCACCCCTCTATTTGCCAGCCTGACTGTTGTGTCGTATGGAAGAGCTCGCTAATGGTGGAGTTAAGCCCTACAGGGTCCCTCTCTCTGCTTAATCCACTCCCATTGAGTCCCACGACTAGTAGACCTCCGCCGATCGCATGAGAGGTCTCTGAGAGTGATGCCGTCTCGCTCTAGACGCAGCGGCCGCCGCTACAAAGCGCAGTTTGTGACGGTGCCGAGCTGAAAGAGAGAGAGGCAGAGAGCGAATTCGAGAGATCGAAAGAGAGAGGGGCAGAGAGAGCGAAAGAAAGAGAGAAACAGAGCGAATCTCTGGCAAACACAGTCAATCGAGGGGTTCGGTAATTTGAGAGCCTTCGATCGGTGTATACTGCACTTTGGTGGTCCCACACACACGTGGCCGTGGATAAAATCTCCAGGTTATCACCCCAGGCCGATGGGTACGTTCCCAGGTATTAGTCTATAATCTCTTCCTCGCTGTTGACGCTCGGTGCCCTTGAGGGGACGGCACAAATAGGGTACGATTGATGGAAGGAAAGCCTGTGCTCTGCCACACTGTAATCACTTGTGTTTTGGTAAGAATGCATTTGCCATGTAAATGTACCTTTTACTAAATCTGGGGCCTTTTTATTACGAGCTTTTTAGTGTTTCTTTTAGTTTGGTGGTCCGAGAACGTCAAAGCGTTCCAAAAATCTCCCTGGTCAACATTGTTCCTTTGATTGATTTTGGCCCCATGAGACACAGAGGTCTTTGTGTTTGCACATTACAGAAGCCCGGGTTACTTGCCAGGTTTTAATAGAGATCAGTTAGACCATGGAACAGGCTGATTTGTGCCTTCACAGCGCTCTGTCACATTGTGAATCAAAGGTGACTGCTTGGCTTCACTTTGAACATTCTTTTCTGTCTAGGACTCTATGAGTTCTTTGATGGGAAAAACCCAGAATCCAGTCTTAAAATGGAAGTTACTATATAACTCGCAGTGGAATTTGGATGATTAAATGAAAATAATTGCTGTACAGCTAATCCACTTGTATTGTCTAAATATTAAATGACAAAAAAAGAAAATCTGTTGTCATAAACTCATAAAGAAACAAACCTTCAAAAAAAGGTTTGCTTTAACTTGAAGAAATTATGAAGAGATCTTGGATGACCCATTGTAACTGCACAGTCTAGAGTAGTTTTCAAAGTAATAATGTAAAATTAAATTAATGACATCTTTTTTTATTGTAACACCAAAGTTCTTTTCAGAATAACTTATAAAAATGTCAAACTCTATTCCCAGAGGCCCCCAGCTCTGCATAGTTTACCTCCAACTCACACCTGTTTAATAGTCTCTAGAAGTCTTGAATACCTTGACTTGGATCAGCTGTGTTTGATTAGGGTTGAAGCAAAACTGTGCAGAGCTGCGGCCCTCCAGGAATCGAGTTTGAGACCTATAGTTTAAAATGAAGAAATCACAATATTAATGTAGTATACTACACTGAAACTGTAAAGAATGCTCTCAAAGTACTTTTTAAAAAACAAATTTTCATCCATGGTTTAATTTGAAAAGTAATAAAACAGAATTTGAGGAAGAGTAAATGTATCGTAGTTTCTGATAACATGATTGCACATTTAATAAACATTAAAATAGTCCAGAAAAAGATTAAAAACAACAACAGAAATATTCAAACTGACACCGTAGAATTTGAGAGACAAACATTTCCAATTCAGTCGCCTATGGGAGAAATAACTATGAATAATAAACCACAGAAAATGGTCAAACTACTTGCTCTACAAACAAGTGTTTGCATGACTATACAGACCAAGTAGAATAATATAATTAGAAAATATCAGTTTGCAACATCAAGCAGCGTAACAAGCTGTTTTTAACGTCTAAAAATGAATGGAATAAAATGAATGAACCAGGAGTCTCGAGCCAAATCGATTCAAATGGCTGTGCCCACTCGTACGCGGTGAATAAAGCATTATTACACTATTTGGGGCTGCATGCAAATTTTTCTTAAGTTTGATTTGAATGTTTTATGTGTAGCGCACTGTTCTTGGTCCAGGGTTGAGCTTGAGCTGAGATGTTCTCGGACCCCAACTTTCATTGTTCATTAACTTTGATACTTCATAGTAAGTGTAAAAAAAAATTGATCATCTAACTCCAGAATGCTGATGTGCTGTGTGTAGGATTTAAAGGATTTCATGAGACAAGCTGGAGAGGTTACTTTTGCAGATGCCCATCGGCCAAATCTTAATGAGGGGTGAGTTGGGTGTTTTCATTCCTGTTGGTTTCACAGTGGCTTGTTTGCTGAACATACAATAAAGCATTGCTTGATACTGTGCTACTAGTTTTGCTGTTTTATTGAATATTTCTATCTTTCTGCAGCGTGGTTGAATTTGCTTCTCATAGTGATCTGAAAAATGCCCTGGAGAAGCTGTCTGGCAAGGAGATCAATGGAAGGAAAATCAAACTTGTTGAGGCGTCCAGGAAAAAGTGAGTTATTAAAGTTCTGAAATTTAGGATTTTTTTTTGGAATCGGTAAAAACATTTATGTTAAAATCCTTAATTCGTTGAACTTCTAATGCATCAAATGATCATGAAAGTTGATTCAAATCAATGTTTCAAAAACTATTAAGCAGCACAATTGTTTTGTTATATTTAGGGATGGGTACCGAAACTCTGTACTTTATCGGTATCGGTGCTACATTATAAAAGACTGCAGTATCGATAAGTTCTGACATTAACGGTTCTGCTAGCGGTACTGGAGAATTATTACTGAATAAACATTACTTAAAGTAGCATAACTTATCTGACCAACCTTTTCTAATTTACGATATTTGATATTCGTCTGCACAGTTGGCAATCTCACATGAGAAATGACGCGCTCACCGGAAACACGAGCAAGTATAAAAGCCTTCACAGTTCTCGGCTGTGCGCACGCACTCAGCGGTGGCTCGCGCTAAGCGCACACACTTAGCTCACGCACACACACTCGTGAACCAAACGGGTTGAATTTCCCGAGTAAACCGTGACAATGCCCTAAATTAGTATAACACCTAAATTAGTATAACATTACTAGTTAAATAAACACACGCACATTCGGTTATAATGAAAACAGTATTATTTTCTGCAGTAGCCTAAATCAATTTTAAACATTAAATGCTTTTACATCAGCTGTATTTAGAAATATATCATATGAATAGCCTAATAATAAACTATGCTTAAGAAATTATAAAAAAAAATAATAATTTTTACATTGCAGGATGCTCCAAAACGGTTTTAAAAACACAGTTAACTCCCAAAACACTGTTAACTCATTTATGCGAATGCATTAAGGAAAAATCATAAGCATTCTCATCTCATTATCAACTGCATTTTGCAACTCAGAGGGTATTTTCAACTGCAGAGAGCACATTAAAAGGCAAAGAAAAGGCCAGAAAAAGCAAACCTGTTGATTTTTCTCCAGAAAAATAGTTAAAAACTGAGTCATTTTCCTTCAACCCATTGTACATTTTTCAAGGAAATTTTTTTTATTTGTTTTACAATTATTGGTTTTGTTTTGTTTTTACATTAAAAACGTAATAATAACACGGTGTTGTTAAATTCTGTTCAATTTGTTTTTGTTTTTCATTAAAAAAAAGCACTATTAAAAAGTACCGATAAGAGAACCGTTAAAGTACCCAACTGAAAAGTGGTATCGATAAAAGTATTTATACTGTTAAAGCCTTAACAAGACCCATCCCAAGTTATAATAAATGCATATTAAATTAACCTTCTGTTAATGCAAACAGATGCCACAATGGTTCATACATGCAAAACAACAAAAACATCTGTGTGCAGAGCCTATAATATGCTTAGTATATCATTAAGTTTGACGAACTGACCATGTTATAGGCATTTGGATTCAAAAGTTAGGCCTGTGCGATGTCAAAATGTGTAAATATGTTAAAATGTTTTTCAGAGGATTAAATTAAGTAATTGGTCATGGATTTACCACAAAACAATTGGTATTTAATAATTTTCTACATCAAATAAATACTTTTTTATGTTTATTGCTCAGGCGGATGTGGTCCACTATATTGGACATTTCTGCAACTGTCTTTTATATTTTTGATTGATTTGATTTTTTTCATGCCCTAAAAAAATAGAAACTCTTGAGAATTTTGGACCAAGATAATTTTAATAATTCATGCATCAGAGAATAGTAGTTATAAAAAACAATGTTCACAATATTTGGGTTCTTTTATTGTATTTTTATCAAATAAATGTAGCATGAACATGAATCGTGAGATGTCGATTGAATTCAATGATATTTGATTTTGAATCGAAATTAAAGATTGTTCTTTCCTTTCTTGTAGATCCAGATCTCGCTCTCGCTCGAACAGCTCATCCCGTTCTCGTTCCCGAGGCCGCTCCGCTTCCCGCTCCCGAAGCCGCTCTCGTTCTCATAGCCCTAAATCCCACAACCGCTCCAGAAGTCGCTCCCGTTCAGCCAGCGCTTCTCCTGTGAGGCCCAAAGAAGCTCCTCGTCCTGAATCAGCATCTCCTCCAACCTCAGCGCAGCATCCACCTCGTTCTCGCTCTCGCTCTCGCTCCCGCTCTCGCTCCCGCTCCCGCTCTCGCTCCCGATCTCGCTCCCGATCCCGCTCCCCATCCCCTGACAGCCGCCATTGAGTCTGAGGCTGAGGAAGTTCCATCACAGCAATATGTCCTGTCTTCTGGTCAGTTTAGGTCCTAGAAAAGGAGGGGCAGATTCTCTCCATGCCAGGAGTTTTAAAACAAAGGCTCTGATGGTAAATGAAGGGTATTTGACAGGAGAATTGCTATAAATCAGGACTATACAGCTGTATTTTTTTTGTTTTTGTTTGTTTTTTAATGGATTTTCTCACCCACAAATGAAAATTTACGCTCGTTTTACTCAGCCTTAAAGGAATTCTCCACTTTTTTGGGAAATAGGCTAATTTTACAAGTCACCTAAGTCACCTAGAGTTTAAACAGTTGAGTTTTGCCATTTTGTTTTAATTTTTTTATTCATTCAGCTGATCTATAAGTCTGGTGAGAGCACTTTTCAGCTTAGCTTAGCATAAATCATTGAATCCAATTAGACCATTAGCATCTTGCTCAAAAATTCAGAAAAGCTTTAATAATTGTCCTATTTAAAGCATGACAGCTGCTATTTTCTAGGCCAATATGAATAGGAACTACACTCTGGTTCCAGAGTCAAGCTTTAAATAGAAAAAATGATCAAAAGTGTTTTTTAAATTTGAGCGAGATGCTAATGGTCTAATCCAATTCAATGATTTATGCTAAGCTAAGCTAAAAGTGCTCCCACCAGACCTGGAAATCAGCTGAATGGAGTTTAAACTCAACTGTTTGACTCTAGGAGTGTTATAAAATGAGCCTACTTTCAAAAAAAGCAGAGTGTTCCTTGAAGTATTTCCAATACGTTCGAGTTTTTGTTTTTCCGTTGAACAAATGAGATATTTTGAAGAATGTTGGAAAGCCGTTGGCATCTGTAGTAGGAATAGATACTATTAAAGTCAATGGCTACTAGTTTCCAATTATTCTTAAAAAATGTGTGTGTTCATCAGAAAAAGAAACTCAAACAGGCTTAAAACCAATTGAGGTTGAGT
The DNA here is from genome assembly GCA_903798195.1 of Danio kyathit. Classification (NCBI taxonomy): domain Eukaryota; kingdom Metazoa; phylum Chordata; class Actinopteri; order Cypriniformes; family Danionidae; genus Danio; species Danio kyathit. The sequence continues at coordinate 32,423,457 of LR812538.1, read as the reverse complement.
AATTGATGGCCTGACTTTGATTTTTGGGAGAATTTTACTTTTAGGTTCATGTCTGAAGTGCGTAGAATTGTCATTTTTGAGGTTTGTTTAAGGTTGAGATTCTGTAATTGTTTAAATACATTTATGGACAAGTCTATAAGATGGTTTTCAGTTACTTTGACCATGATTAGCATAAACTATTATGAAAAGGCATTTACCAACTCTTAAAAGTTTATGGTTACAAATTCCAAGATCCGAATGAGAAGCAAAGCAAGTAGTCTTGTCTTTTCAGATCTAAATAATAACATCAATGTCTTGAGTTTGTGATACTTTGCAGGTCATTCTGATACACTAATCTTTAAATAACTGTTTATTTTTGTTACGTGATTGATTGGTTGATTACATGTGCAGATTGTTTGTAATGTGGATGCTTAAATTATAATTGAAGTCAAAGAATTAACTGAGTTTCCTCCACAGTGCATGAATAAAGAAATCTTGTTCTCCATTAGTGACCCCCCTATCATACTAGCCTGTTCATATGTGTTTAATTTCTCATTGTGTATACACATTTTAGTGTGGTATTTTTTTTTTAAATGGAATTGTTTTTGGGGGGTGGTTCTTCTATTTACACAACCGAATGAGATTTTGATATGGCTTTGATATGTATTACATCAGGTTCTGTCTGGATATGTTTTGATGCATGTTCTTCATTTATTTGAATATGAATCACATTTCTGTACCATGATGGAAATATTATATAAGAAAATGCTTTTGAACATTTATAAGGTTTGTGTAGCACTGTAAAAATAATAAAAAATAAAAGTTCCTCGAAAGCCGTGGATGGAGTTAATTGTTTATTTAAAAATTCAAGAACATTTCATATTTAACATTATGAAAAAAATGTGTTAATGCTACGCTACACATTATTTAAAATGAAGGAATTAAATTCAACTTTGTTTCAATAACAGTTTTGGAAAATTAGGCAAAATGGCTACAGACAAGTATTGCTGAAGTATATTAAAGGTATTATAAAATGCCTGTGGTGACATTCAAATTAAGTCCAAATATAAACCTTAAAATAGGACAGCTTAATTACAGCAGCAGCAATAGTATCACACACAATTATTTAATAATCATAATGCAATGCTAGGTTTTGTTGTATTTGACTGAGAATACTATTCATTGTAAAATTAATATGTATAATAAAAAAAACAAGTACATTAGGCTCATTTTAAATGCATTGTAGAGTTTTCAATACAAATTCAAATTCAATCTCAATCTCAAATACATTTAAAATGTATACATTTTAGGTGGGTGTGGGGTGGCAGGTGTTTATTTTTGATTTAAAGGGGACGTATGCCACTTTTTACAGGGGAAAAGAAAAAGATGTCTGATGTCCTTGGCGTGTATATGTGAGGTTTCAGCTCAAAATACTCCACAAATAATTTTTTATAACTCTTTGAAACTGCCTCTTTTAGGCTTTGATCCAAACTGGTCTGTTTTGGTGACTATCGCTTTAAATTCAAACGAGATTGTGCTCCCAGCCAGAAGGTGGAGCTACAAGCTCCTTTGCCTCAGTGAGATTGTCACTAATAACAGCCTAATAATAGCTTTTTTTTTAATCTGTCAGTGGGTTCCTATGAAAACACCTTGTTCTGTTTATTAGGTTTTAGGATTATGTTTTGTATTATTTAAACAGCTTTTGGATGGCGCAGTGGGTAACGCTGTCGCCTCACAGCAAGAAGGTCACTGGTTTGAGCCTCGGCTGGGTCAGTTGCCATTTCTGTGTGGAGTTTGCATGATCTCCCTGTGTTCGTGTGGGTTTCCTCCGGGTGCTCCCGTTTCCCCCACAGTGCCGACCCCCTAAATAATAAAGGGACTCAGTCGAAAATAAAATAAATGGATGAATAAATAAACCGCATTGTAAAATGAGTTTCATTTAAGATTGGAGGACAGTACAGATGATAAAATTAGATACATTTATTGCTATTAGAACAATTTCGAATAAAAAAAACAACAATAAAAAAAATAATAAAAAAAAAAAGGATCAGAATTGACCATTCAGTTCTATACTAGTTTATGTTTCTCTTACTCGCTCTGCTCTTTAACAAAGATTGCAATAATCAATTCACCTTATATGTGTGTGTGTGTGTGTGTGTGTGTGTGTGTGTGTGTGTGTGTGTGTGTGTGTGTGTGTGTGTGTGTGTGTGGTTTTTTTTCCACTATGACCTTCAGATGTCATTGTTGGACCTCGTTTGTCTCTTCAGCTGCTCTTTCTACTGTTGTGTAGGCTTGTTTTCCTGCGAAAGAAAAGAGCAAAATATAAATAAGTATATACTACCGGATTTTTAAAATGTTTTAAAATAAGCTTCTCTTGCTCACCAAGGCTGCAATTATTTCATCAAAAATACAGTACAAATTGTGAAATTGTGAAATGTTATTGCACTATAAAATAACTGTTTAAAGGTAGTTTATAATTTAATTTAATCATTTATTTCAGTGATTTTAAAGATAAATTTTTTGCTTCATTACTCCAGTCTTCAGAGTAACATGAAGAAAATCACTCTAATATTAATAAATTTTATTATTATTGGCATTATTAACATTATAATTATTGATGGTAATAATAATACAAGCAATAATGATTGGAGTAATCATTTCATTTGAAATACAATAAGTAATAATAAATAAATATTTAATAAATAAGCATTTAACAATTTTTTTTTTACGTTTAATAAATGCTGCCTTAATGAACAGATTAATTTTATTTAAATTATTAAATAAAATTAATAAAAAAAAATAAAAAAAAACTGACCCCAAACTTTTGACCAGTAGTGTAATATATAAGACTACATATTATATCAGTGGTTCCCAAAGTGGGGGTCACTTTGTAATATCCAAAAGTCTCATATATATTATTAAACTATTAGAATTACCATATTTTATCCATAACCTACAAAAGATAAAACAGTATTTAATAGTTACATAAAAAAACCACATAGAAATAGAAAGCCATCAAACTTTAAAAAAATGTTTTCCATTGGATTGCGACCTGCTGGGCTGTTTACATTATATTAATGACACAGCAATAGAGTCAGATGCAGCAGGTTGATTTTACAGCTCAATGTTAAATCTTGACACATTTACGCACTCACATACATTTAAAAAAAAGGCCACAACTGAACATGGAGGATGATCTCCAAATCAAAATCTCCTAAACAAATGAATGATGACTATAAAAAAAAAATGATATGGTTGTTCGACTGTTGCACCTTTTTGTGTTGGCAATATGCTCATGTTTATATACAGTAGTCAACATTTGAAGTGGATCAAAAATCAAATCAAAGTGAATCAAAAACAATAATAGGTGTTGTTTAATAGTTTTAGGACAACTTTGATGAAATGTTTTAAACCACTTCAAATGTTGACAAGTTCAAGTTCATTTATTTATAGAGCACATTTAGAAACCAAAGTGCTGTACGTAAGAATAATAAGTATAATAAAAAGACAGAATATAAAAACTAAAAAAATAAGACAAAAAAAACAACTAAAAAATTTACACTGTCAAACCCAACAGTCGGCTTTATTAAATGAAATGAGTGTAGTTAACTCAAAATTTACTAAAAGTTATTTCTACTCATTTAAAAAGAGTTTTGAACTCAGTGTTGAAGGTAATGAGTTAATTAAATACCTCATTACTTCAACTTAAATGGAGTAAGTTTACAGTACTCAAATAGATTAGTTTTTTTAAACTCAAATGGTTTGTTGCAATCGGTTTCCTCAAACGGTTTGAGTTGCCCTAACTTATCAGGTTTTACTGTGCTCAAATTGCTTTGTTTACTCAAATGGATTAGGTTCACAGTACTCATAAGGATTAGTTTTTGAACTTAAATGGTTTGTTGCAATCGGTTTCCTCAAATGGTTTGAGTTACCTTAACTTTTTGGGTTTTACAGTGTAGCAGTAGAAAAGACTATTGAAATAATATTAAAAAGCCAAGCTGAATAGGTACGTTTTTAGGAATGATTTATAACCATCATCATTCATAACCAAGAACCCGCCACAGAGAAAGCTCTGTCCCCTCTACGATTCAGTCTGGACTGAGAAACTACAAAAAAGATTTTGATCACTGTTTTGACTACAGTAGTTCATATTGGTGTGTGTGTGTGCTTGTTGTGTGCAATGTTTGTATGTTTATTACCACCTTCGAGGATAGTGGGGGTCGCAAGTCACTGATTGTTATTTTGGGGGTCGCAGGCTAAAAAGTTTGGGAACCCCTGTATTATATCATCATCATCACCATATTATCAATCACAATCCTTTTTAGGTAAGTGGACTATACCATTTTTAATTATTTATGACTTTATTAACTTTCTTATACCAGAAATGTATTTCTAGATCAAGATTATAGCATTAAGTCTATAGCAGTTTATGAACCTTTTGGAGAAGGCCTCAGTTTCTGATGGCATCTGAACAGGAATATGAAGACCAGCGCTTCGACAATCTGGAACACAATGTAGATGACTGGAAAGAAATACAGCCGACCAATGATCTCAGCGGGAAAGGCCACCTTCAGGATTGTGGTACAAAGCTGGATGTTTTGACAACCGACCTCCATAGACACAGTCCGTCTGCAACTGAGGATGCAAGAGCACAAATGCTTAAAAAAAAAGTCTTGTAGATTATAGTCAGACCCATTACAGGTTGTGTCAGAATTCCATGCGGTGGACATACATACGGTGCATTCATCCTAAACAGAGCAGAAAGGATATATCCAAATATGTATCCAGTCAACGGCATCAATGCAGCAGTGGCTATAAGTCGAGAAGACAGTACTTTGAAAATCTGTCCTCCATCAGCCACACCAGCAAGAACACCAATCACAATGCAAGAGATCAGCATGAGCGTCAATCCAGCCTATATAAAACGAAAATAGCAGAGAACATGCTTGTAATTACTTAAAATTGCAATCATTTATTAAGTATTTCAACAGCCGGAGGATCTGTTGTGTACAATACCTCAATTTGCACGTTCAAGCAATATACCAAAATCCTTAGAGCTCCCATTGTAATTGACCTGCAGCTTGATTGACAGGCAGCCAATCATAAAGCAGATATTCTGTAACTCCAACCCCCTCCCCATCACTGTCTGCCATTTTGTCCAACATGTGTCATAGTACTTTTATAACATAGAAAATGAAATAATGTGGGTGCAGAAGTTTAAAACATGAATGATTGTTCATTTTTGCAACATTGCATCATCCTGTTTCATCTCACTCTTGTTTTACAGCACTGTCCGAAACAATTTTGGCATACTCAAAGGCTAGTGTGACCATGAATGCAGGATGTGCCTTGTTGCCTTCAAACCTCTGTTTTCAACTTTTATGAATAAAATATTGAATCATTCACTCAATTGATTTGTTCAAAAATGCTGATTCATTCAAATGTAAATGTATAGAGGAAAATTATTCAAACCTATTCACCTCACGAATGATGTAAGAAAACAGTAACTATACTAGCATCCACACCAATGTACAATATTTATTCAATATTTAATGATATTATAAGCACATACTGCTGCTCAATAGTCTTTAAGCTTGAACTCTTTTAAGCAGGGTGAATACCTGGCTAGCTTTATTACAAACAATTCCAGCGATATTGTTTCTCTATGTCATTATATTTGTTGTGTGAACTTCCCTATTCTCATAAAACAAATGAGATTATTATATTGGAATTATGTCTAGATGTGACTTCAAGCATAGCGCACATTTGTGGCCATTCTGCAGACTTTCACTTGAGAAATTGAATCATTTTAAATAGGAATCCAAACAACGCATGACGATGATAAATGAATTATGTCATGCATGAATTATGACCCACCTGGGTGATGATCTTAGAATACTGGGGCACTCGGTAGTTGATTAGGATTCCAATTCCACAGGGCACCAGGATCAAAATCAAAGAGAAAATGATTCCAGTGAAGGGAACAAAATCCACCAGGTTTGAGAAACCCCAGCTGTACAGGTAGAGCAGGAGGGGCATCATGGCCAACGCTAGGACTGTGGAACAAGCAGTCATCACAATACTGCGAGAAAGAGAGAGAACATACTCAAATATGAGAGAATGTGCTTTCACACTGATGACTTGCTCAAAACAACATAAATACACTATTAAAAAGAAAGTTTTTTTTTTTTTACAGCAGTACCATAGAAGAACCATTTTGGTTTTCTATAAAACAAATAACAACAAAAAACAACAATGAACATTAAATAACCATTTTGCTTATTCTGAAGGATTTAAATGTGTGAACTGAGGAGCCACTATAAAACCTCTAGTGCAATGTTTCATGAGTGTTCATGAAACCATCAATGCCAACAAAGAACCTTTATAGTATATAGTGTGCTATATGTAACAAATCAGATACAATTTTCAAGAACTGACTGTAGATTAAGCCTAAAAGCATGTGTGTTCTGAAGAATCTAAGATCTGTTAATGCCCCAAAAGTTATTCAGATCATTTAAAGAAAATTAAAGATTAGATCCTCACATTTGCACTTGGTGATGCATTGCGCTCAAGAGGACAGCACTAGACAAACCTGAAGAGATTTTTTTTAATCAGAACACTAAAAATAAAAACTAGAATAAAATTCATGTAACTTGGATAATACATTAGCCAGAAGTGTAATGTCAAAATATGACAAAATTATAATCACATAGACGTATATGTATTTATACAACATTTCTGTTGGACAAAATAATGTACTTTTGAGGGTTTTTAGTCAAGAATGTGGTTGTTTAGATTGCAAACTATTGCAGTTTATTTATAGGGATAATGTCTATTTTAAAATATTTAAAATTTCAGAGATTCAGTGCATCGGACGCCAATCAGGGTAAAGTCTAGATCGGATACGCGGCCGGCCGGAAGTGCGATATTTACATTAATGTAGCGGCATTTTTTAATGACAGTGTATAACAATAATTATATTTTTACCATAACTGTGACGTTTTTTTTTTTTTTTACAATTTATTGGGTAGTTTAATAGATAAGATAAATAGTACTCGGTATAACTTCTGTTTTTACGCTTCTGTGACGGTTGGGTTTAGGGTTGGGGTGGGGGTAGACGAAAATAAAATACAATAAATCGGAAATTTCATAAATAACATAAATAATTCTCGTTAACCTCCAGCCGCATTCGTATCCGATCTAGCAACAACCCGCCATCAGCCTGTCTGAGCAGACCAAAGAAAGTGACAGTTGACGATCTGCCACAAGATGGCGACAGAAACCGCATAATAAGTCCTTAGAGATAAAAAAAAAAAAAAAAAGCGTTTTCTCAACGCAAGTTTGAAATTACAGCTGAACAAATCATTATAAATCATTTAAGTGACATTCTAAGTCGATCTTTCTCTTTTGTATTTTGTAGTGCTGTATTTAAATATACCACAGAAACTGGTGGTGTTTGCTTTGCTTTGGCTTTTACAGGGTTGATTATAGTGATCTTATTGCAACAGAGAAATACTTGGAAATCTCTGTAGATTTGAATTTGAATTTGAGTTTATTTATTGAATGGGATAGCCCCTTGAGATGAATCATCTCATTTTCAAAGAGGGTCTCTAAGAAATTCATAAATCAAACAGAGTACAACACATCATGACAGACATACAACTAACAAAACAAACAAACAGACAAGCAGCACACTTCACCTGAAACACTTTCCACAATCTAAAGCCTAAATGAGCAAAAACATATAATCAAAAGTACAAACAATTTAACATACAATTAATAAACATTTAAATTGGAACCAATATTAATAACATTCACAAGTTGTTTCCAAAAAAGAAAATAAATTAGCCTTAAAAAGACTAAATGATTTCATTGATCTAAAAAAGGAAGGGAGATTGTTCCAATCAAAAGGAGCCTTGTATCTAAAGGACCTGCGGCCACTTTCTGTTGCAATTCTGGGAACAAAAAAAAATTATGTTGCATATGACGAAGTGAATATGATGAAGTAAATGGAACAAAAAAATGCTTTAAATAAGAAGGGAAACTAAAATAAACACATTTAAAAAGAAACAAATACCAATGAAACTGTCTGCGGAACTTAGGTTGAAGCAAACCAAGAGTTTCATATAAAATGCAATGATGGTTTCTGTAAGGGCATCTTAAAACAAACCTGCATAGAGAATTGAAGACAGTATTTAAAGTTTTTAGATTAATATCAGAGGTATTGTGATAAATAATATCAGCATAATCAATAATAGGAAAAATTAATTGAGAGACCAATTTTTTTCTTACTTTAAATGAAAAACAATTAATAGAACGATAAGAGAACCTAAGCACCGATATGACTTTGTGGCAGGTTATGCCGTTCAGCCTTATAATCTTAAAATGTGAGCAAAGTCACCTGTTTTGTCATCACTTTAGACGTTATGCTAGTGAATCATTCAAACACTAGCTCTACAGTGACGTTGGTGAAGCAATGGTTACTGCTGTTCTGACAGTCAGCTGCAGATGTGAGGAAATGGTGGAGGAAAAGTAGTTTCTCATACAAAAGGGTTTTTGATTTTCTTTTTTATATACACAGTTATGCTGTTAAACTGTTGTATAAACACAATATCACACTCATAGCAGTGTGATATGGCTGTATATCGGCACGGGTGGGGGAGGGGGTTGCAAGGCACTCGGCCTGTGGCCTGGAGCCAATGCACACCTCTCACCAGTGCCGATATACAGCCACATTGCACTGCTACTCGTGTGATATGGCTAATATATACATCACTTACACAAAACTGTATGTGTTAACCTCATAGGGCCCGAGTGTCCACATACGTGGACAGCACATTTTAGATCTTAAGTGGCTATTTAAAATACTTTGAATGTTTTATATTTTGTCACAGACATACAGTGTCATCCTGCAACTGTTTTGTAGCAAATGAAATGTCCCAAACCCTATTTTTAACTGTCCAAAATGGAAAAAAAATGTTGTTTTTACTCTCTGATAGTCAAAGCAAGTTAAAAAACAAAAATTCTATGTTAAATATGCATAAAAGAAAATTTGTGAAAAGATGTTTTATGTAATTTCGGACCACGAGTCCACATATATGGACATCATTTTTCTCTAAAAGTACATCATATCAAAAGATGATACTTAGATTGTTATTCTAATTAGATTCCAATAAGCCCAAATAGCTAAGAGAAATAAAAAATGCATGTAAAAAACACCTTGGGCCTTAAGACGATATGCAATAAATTAAAACTACATGAAATTCATATCATTATAGAAAAGATTAATTAGAAAACCACAAGAATGAACCTGCAAGATTATTTACCAAAAACTTCCTGTTATTTATGCAAGATTATTAATGGATAAATGTTGTTTTTATTCTTTGTTTTTTTAAAAGAAATATTTTTAATAATGAAACATTTCATATATTTATACTGTAAAAAATAAAGGGTGTGTAGTGCTATAGCTCCCCAAATGGAGCTGAACAGTTTAAAATAATGTAACACGATTTAAAAATAATAAAACTGTATTAAAAATAATGATTTCTTATTCTGAAGTATGTTTATTTAAAAAAATGGAAACCCTTTTTCTATATAGACATACAGTATAGAACCTGTTATGGATAAGAAATGTTCTGTGGTTGTTAAAGTTTCTTCATGGAACATCAACGCCAATAAAGATTGTACTATAAAGTGTTTGATAATATATGTAACTAATTTAATTCAAGTTCTAAGAACCACAGGGAACCAACTTTAGTTTGCATACATCTTATGCAAGCATATGGGCTTGTAAAACATCTGTTGTTGATTTGGAATTATTTCAAACTAAATCATTAAAAGAAAATCATTCATTGCAAACATGCTTTTTTTGCAGATCATAATCTCAATAAGGCAAAGTTCATCTCTCCGTCATTAGTCTGCAACAGGACTGTGTTTATCGTCTAAGCAATTACCTGAGGTTCATGTCTCCCTGGAGGGCCAGAGCAAAAATGTTTGAGAGGTTTCCTCCCGGACAGCAGCCACAAATTAGCACAGACAAACTCTCCATAGGACTTAACTGAAACAGCTTTGCCAGGCAAAACGCAGCGAAGGGCATGATGCCATACTGAGCTCCTACTGCAATCACTACCCCTTTGGGTTTGATGAGATGATCCTTGATCTTCGAAACCTCCATTGTGCAGCCCAGAGACACCATGGTGATAAAAAGAAGGACAATTAAAGCCAAGCGGATGACCATGTCTGCAGTTTCATTGAATACAGAGTCATTTGAGGTGGTGTTTACACTCCATTCAAAGCTTGAAAGGTTCAATTCAGCAGTTGAATTGATTGTGACCACCATTTTTTGAGATCTTTGAAATGTTTTTTTATGCTGTGAGAGGTAAAAACAGAGTGTTAAGCATTCCCATACGATACAATAACAGTGGGAAAGTTGTTAAAAGCATGCTTGCTTTCTAGAAAGATTAATCTCAAGCCTACCGTTGAGTCAGTACTTGCAGGATCTTCTCAGAAAGCCAGAGTGAGCAAAGTGGGAGGACAAAAAGTTTGCTATCTGTCCTCTAAACTGGTGCATTTTTTCCAACTCATTTGTTACTTAACCCTTTGATGACTTAGCTGTTTGTACCAAATTTGCGTTTAATATAGCAGAGTCATTTCTGAATGCAGATATCCAAATCAGATATGGTTGCTTATATATTTAGTTTCATCTTTTTATTATTATGCAAATAAAGAAATACAGACAGAGAGAGAGAGAGAAAAAAAAAATGCAGAGGCAATAATAATGGGGTAAAAGTAAACACTACAAAGAAATACATACAATACAAATAAACACTTATTAATACAAATACACAATATACCAACCTCTATGGAAAAAAGAAAGCACCTTTTATCTTTACAACCAAAATATTTGAAAGTATAAAAAAATTGTATTTATTTCAAAAGAAAAAGAATATTTCTCTTTATTTTATTGCAAAAAACAATTTTTAATTTTATTAATTAAGTTTTAAAACAACAAAAGCAGTTATTTTGAAGTGAGATTGTGATCTGAAACTTGTATAAATTTCGATAAGCATCACGCTTACTCGAAGTCTAACAACATTACGCAGACTGATGTCGCAAAATAGAAATGTGTGTTCTTTCCCATCCAGGTTTCAAAGCCAAAATCTTTGCAAGGTTGTGATTTTCATGTCGTATGCAACTCTCTCTGTAACCACATCCTTCATAATGCAGCACTATCTCACATGAGAGGCCAATGGAAGATTCTTGTTTCACAGAAAACAAGTCTCAAACCTCAATGTAAAAGAACAAACTATTTTTGTTTATTACCAGTTGGTCCTCCTCTACCGTTTGAATGTCTCGCAATGCCATATAAGTTTGGTCTTCATGGTAAATTGTGAAAAGTAAAGGATCCAATGAGAATACTACTGAAAACAAAACTGACCATTCACAATTTAATTCTGCCAATTATAGCTGTAATAATGGATCTCTATACATGATCATTTATTTATTAATAGAGCAATGAATATTTTGAATTCCATTATGAATATTTTGGATTCCACTCCCCACATGATGTATGTTGGTACAGTGCTAATAAATCAGTAATCTAGCAGTAATAAAAAAGGTCATTATACAATCATTATACATCATTAACGTTTATTATACAAAAAGTTAAATAAAATGTTTGTGTTACAGATTTGAACAGAATTGGACATCAGATATTCAGTTTCTTTATAAAGTTAGCACCTTTCGAAAATGACTTGATTTTGCAATGATTTTGGGGGGTATGAGCACCAGGACAGTTCAGTGCTCATGAACCTGCAGAGAACAGCCTTACCCCAGACACTTCTTCTGGAATCTTCCACAGACTGCTTTATGTCTCTAAAGTGGTTATTTTGGGTATATCTAAAGCCAAAATTTGGTCTCACTCACCTGTTTCAGAGCAAACGATGAAGCTCAAGGTTTCAGCACTCTCTTTAACAGTGGCTTATGTTTATTAAATATCATTGTTTAGTAAATAAAAAGGTATCCTTTTCATGTTAAAACAAGTTTTTGTTCTAACAATCTGTGATGTTGATGTCTAAAATATTAATTTATTCTATAAATATTCTATTTCCCATGACGTTGTGGCAAAACAACACCATAAATTTCAATGACCTTAATCACATAAGATCTCGACCTGACTACAGTTTGTAATGTAAATGTAATGCATTGTGTATTTATATAGCGCATTTATCGTGTATGGCCATACACCCAAAGCACTTCACAATCATGAGGGGGGTCTCTCCACACCACCACCAGTGTGCAGCATCCACTTGGATGATGTGACGGCAGCCACAGAACAACGGCGCCAGTGCGCTCACCACACACCATTTATAGGTGAAGTAGACAGACAGTGATAGAACCAATTCTGTGGATGGGGGTGATTGTGAGGCCATAATTAGTAAGGGCCGATGGAAATAATTTGGCCAGGACACAGGGGTTACACCTCTACTCTTTGCGAGAAGTGCCACGGGATTTTTAATGACCACAGAGAGTCAGGACCTCGGTTTAACATCTCATCTGAAAGACGTGAGTGGGAAAATGCTCACATTTTATGGCATCTGGCACTTTGGATAGGTGTTCTCTAATGGATGAATCTCAATTTTTACTTTACTGGGCAGTGCAGATGGTGGTGTGTAAATAAGTGGTCTGCTGATGTCAAAGTGGTGAATCGAGTGGTCCATGGTGGCGATGATGTGGTTATGGTGTGTGCAGGCATATGTTATGGACAATGAACACAGCTGCAGGTTATTGATGGCTTTTTAAATCCGCAGTGAGACCATGATGCTGAAGCCCATTGTTGTGCCATTCACTCACAAACAGCACCTGAGGTTGCAGCATTATAAAGAATGGCCACATGTTGCAAGGATCTGTACACTGTACATCCCAGTCCTTGCACAGCCAGCATACTCACCAGACATGTCCCCATCTATCAACTTCACACAGCCATTGAAGAGGAGTGGACATGTTCTGACATATTAAATACATTGTAATGTTAATTAAATAACCAAGATCAGTTTTTTACTGTATTGTCAATAATAGTAATAAATTACAAATAGTCTATGTTATTTTATTTTATATCTTCCTCCATGGTCCCCCCCGAACTCCCAGCCCCGAGTTTTTTGTTTCTGCAACTGCCTGTGCTGCAGCATGCTTGGCTTGTCGGTACCCATCAGCTGCCTCGAATCGTCCTACTTGTCAGCCAATTCTGGTAGGACTTCTTCTTCAGTTTGACAGCATCCCTTACGTTTGGTGTCCACCACTGGGTTCGTGGATTGCAGCCACGACAGGCAACACAGGCCTTACAGTCACAGCTCTGCATGGCTGCATCAACAATGGACCAGTGGGTCTCAATGTCTCCAGCCTTCCTCAGGATCTCGTCAAAGTTCTCCTGGAGGTTCAAGCAGACGTTCACAGAAGACCCTTACAATAAGTTTGGGCCTGCCTGGTCTGTCCGATCTAACTCAAATCAGTTGACAGCTCTGCCCCTCTCTTTACTCGGGTGCCCAAGAGATACGATCGGAGATCAGATGATACAACCACAAAGTCGATCATAGAACTCAGGCCTAGGGTGTCCTGGTGCAATGTGCACTGATGGACACCCATATGCTCATACATGGTGATTGTTATGGACAAACTGCGATTAGCACAGAAGTCCAACAACACAACACCACACGGATTTAGATCAGGGAGGCCGTTCCTTCCAATCACGCCTCTCTAGGTATCATTGTCATTACCTAAGGGCTTACTCACACTATGCTATCCGAACCGTGCCCAGGCCCGTTTCCCGGATCGTTTGAGAAGTGTGAGTGCTCTGAATCGGGCTCAGGCACGGTACACTTGGCCGGCCCTGACCCGGTTGGAAGAGGTGGGCCAGAGCGTGGTTCACTTGGGCTCAGGCGCGGTACGCTTACAGTGTGAGTGCAAGCATGCTTGAGCCCGAAACTGAAAGCGAGACGTGACTTTTAAAAAGGGACTGTTTGATATGGATTAATTAATCATTCGTACTGTTCAATGAACGCAAACTGTCGTAGATTATTAAAGACGCAAATCCCTCACTGCACGTCAGCTGCGCCTTCAGCAAACCTCCTAATTCCTGCAGCACGAGGACTTTATGATTGTTTGAGCGTCAAAAGTGGCTGATCTGTTCGGCGAAATATTTGACTGCGTGTCACTGCATATCAGATGACTTAAACGATATAACTAAAGAAATCTCCAATGTGCTGAGCAAGAGCGCTTACTGAGCAGCGCGTCATTGATGACGTAAGCGCGCCCAGGCCCGAATGTAATGTGAGTGTGGGCCGCCGGGGTAGACGGGAGGGGGGACAAGCATGCTTTGGCCTGGTTCAAGGCAACTGTACATAGTGTGAGTACGGCCTAAGTGTCATTACCTAAGTGTTGAAGTTCCCCAGTAGAACAATACAGTCCCCAGTTGGAGCACCTTCCAGCACCCCTCCCAAGGATAGCAAGAATGCCAGGTACTTAGATCTGGTGTTTGGCCCATAGGCACAAACTACAGGGAGAGACCTATTGCTGACCTGAAGGGCACAGGGAGGTGACCCTCTCATTCACCAGGGAAAACTTCAACATGTGGCGGCTAAGTTCTTATATTATATTATATTATATTATATTATATTATATTATATTATATTATATTATATTATATTATTCATTTTCTTTTCGGCTTAGTCCCTTAATTAATCAGAAGTCGCCACAGCGGAATGAACCGCCAACTTATCCAGCATATGTTTTACACAGCGGATGCCTTTCCAGCTGCAACCCATCACTGGGAAACACCCATACACTCTCATTCGCACACATACACTACGGACAATTTAGCCCACCCAATTCACCTGAGCACCTGGAGGAAACCCACGCAAATACGGGGAGAACATGCAAACTCCACACAGAAATGCCAACTGACACTGCCAGGGCTCGAACCAGCGACCTTCTTGCTGTGATTTGAACATCATCTGAAAAGGTCTGTTCACTCAAAAATAAAAATTCTTTCAACATTTGCTTTCCTTTCCACTTGCGTTTCTTTTCTTCTCATGAACAGACAAGAAGAAGAAAAAAACCTATAAACCGGTAGCCACTGACTTCCAAAGTATTTTCCTTTACTATGGATGTCAATGCTACCTGTACCAATATTGTTCAAAATATCTTCTTTTGTGTTCAGTGGAAAAAAAGACACTCATATAGGTTTAAAAACCACAAAGAGGGGAGAGTAAATGGTGAGTACATTTCCATTTTGGGGCGAACTATTCCTTTAATCTGAGAAGTTTACTCCTGTAAGGCATTTTTTACTTCATAGTGACATCTAGTGTTGAATATAAGATACTTGCTAAACATTGTGTTTGGAAATAAATATTAAAGGTGTCTGAACTTCATGATAAAACTAAATTAAAAGAATAATTAATCAATAATTCCACTTATGAGTAATAAAAATAGTTTTACGCTCTCACTTGCATTTGACTAACATAATGCCACTTTTTACATAATGAAGCACTATGGCAGCATGCATCAGTTTTATTAATTTTACTTTTATTTGTTGTATATCATCTGTGCACCGCATTTCTCTGAAAGTGAAGCTGGTGGGAGAGATTAAGCCCCCTCAGGAGGAATGGGGGAAGGGACTGCTGTTGGGTCAATGCAGATTGTCTGAGCTCAGAGCTGCAACATACACAAAGCTGCTTTTTAGGGCAGTCACCCTCACCCTCATCAGACTCCTGTAGTACACTAATGTTTAGAGAGCAGACTGTTGGCACTACAGAAATGGATCATTAGTAATGGAGGTAGACCATGAGGAATGACTGAAAGGAGTTTTGCCCTTAGGACCGTAATGGATTGCCATTATTGACACTCATGTTTTGCATATTTTGTTTGACCACAGCGGGCAAAAAATGGGTTCAGAAAAGTTACATGGCCTCTTTGAACCTGTTTGAGTTTCGTCCTTCTGTTGAACACAAAAGAAGATATTTTGAAGAATGTTGAAAACCGGTAACCATTGACTTCCATACTATTTTACTATGTAAGTCACTAGTTACAATTTCTATCATTCTTCGGAATAATACATTTTGTTTATCCTCTTTTTTTAGGGTCTTATTTTGGGGTCTTAAAGGGTTTGCTGTGGAAGAGCAAAGGTGATAGATGTGTGAAAGGATCACTGACTGTGTTTGTGTGTTTGCACAAGTCCCCCTGTTTGGTACTCTGACCTTGTGGGGCAGTGAACACAACTATGTGCTTGTTTTTACCCTTTTACTGATCCAGCAGCTCATATAATCCACCATTTAAGCTCCTTATCTGTAGCACTATTTTGAGGAGAGAGGGGGAAATACATTATCTGCCTTGCTTATAGGGAGTCTGACAGCTGATCATCATTGACCGTTTATTTACATCATGCACATTTTCTTTAAATATCTGTATTAAAAAAGAAAGAATATTGTGTGGTCATTTACAACACCAATTCATGCCATTTAAACGTGATCTGCTGTATTCGATCTAGATTAGAGGCGGCCATTTTCTTACGAAGGGACAAAACCAAACTTGAATGAGGCTCGTGGGCTGAAGGTAAATATAGTTGCCATTTCCTAATTTATTCAACAATGTTTAGAAATGACTAGAAAACATTGCGTTATATAAACTAATACCAATTTTTTTTACATTTAATAATGAACTTAATACAGTAAAAACAAAATCTCATTTATAACAGAATTACACTAGTTTTTGCCTTTATTTACTTACCGATGTCTTCTGTATAGTCCTCTATCCGTCAACAGTAGTTACATTTTTTTCAGAAGCATTTTTTGACGGCAGCTAGCTCTCTGCAACTCTCATATGGTTAGCCATTAAAGCTAAGCAGGGCTGTGCCTGGCCAGTACCTGGATGCGAGACCACATGGGAAAGCTATGTTGCTACTGGAAGTGGTGTTAGTGAGACTAGCATGGGGTGCTTATACTGTGGTCTGTGTGGGTCCTAACACCCCAGTATAATGAAGGGGACTCTATACTGCTCCGTGAGCACCATCTTTTGGATGAGACGTTAAACTGAGGTTCTGACTTTCTGTGGTTGTTAAAAATCCCAGGATGTCCTTCGAAAAACAGGGGGTTTAACCCCAGTGTCCTGGCCAAATTTGCCCACTGGCCTCTGTTCATCATGGCCTCCTAACCATGCCCATATCATAATTGGCTTCATCACTCTGTCTCCTCTCCACCAATCAGCTGGTGTGTGGTGTGCGGTCTGGCGCAATATGGCTGCCGTCACATCATTCAGGTGGATGCTGTACACTGGTGGTGGATGAGGAGATTTTTCCCCCAATGTGTAAAGCGCTTTGAGTGTCTAGAAAAGCACTATATAAATGATAAATGTAGGGAATTATTATTATTAAAAAATCTGATTCATTTACTAAATTTAATTGAAACATTTTATTTTAAAAACAAGGTTACATCAAAGGTTACATCAAATTAGAAACGACAATCTCTGTGTTAAAGGCATTCGTCCCAACCCTCTCCATCATACTCACTTCTCCTCACAGAGGGGATGGTGGGCCAAATCAAAGGTTACAATGGGCCAACTTTGGCCCATGGGCCCTAGTTTGAGCATCTCTGATCTAGATAACTTAATAAAATTACAATATTAAATGTTTTTTCCTTATAATTTCAAGCTGAAACAATTGTCTTTATAAAGATTTAATCTTGGTCACAGTCATAAAAAAGTTGTTCATTAGAGGATTTTGCTAATGTGTTTTCTTAGACACAGTTTTACATTGTTATGAATAACACTACTATTAACGAATCAGGATCAGTTCTATTTTAAAATGCATTATATTACATCAAATTTGGTAACACTTTATTTTGATGGTCCATTTGAGTATTAGTAGACTGCTTAATATCTGCTGATACTGCTCCTTCAACAGACATTTAACTGGCTATAAGAAACTTTTCAAGTACATGTCAACTTACACTAACCCTAACCCCAACCTATCAGTCTACTTATAATCTAATGAGAATTAGTTGCATGTGTCATAACAACAAGTTTTCTTCTGAAATGATCTGCTGTATTTGATCTAGATAATTGAATAAAATTACGATATTAAATGTTTTTCCCTTATAATTTCATAAATGTCATAACAAAAGCAATGTTGTTTGTTAGAGGATTTTGAATTATTATTATTAAAGTATGTTTTCAGTGATCTCTGGTCATACTGTTGATATTTGCTTTTTTATATTACAGTACCACTAATGAATCAAGAATGTTTTCTTAGACAGCTTTATATCGTTATGAATAACCATTAAAGAATCAGCATCACTTCTATTTTAAAATGCATTATATTACATCAAATTTGTCATAACAGCAAAGGTTTTCTTCTCAAATATTTTGTACACAAATTTTATTATGCCTTAAAACAGGTGTGAAAAACAATCTCATCCATAACAGCCAAAACAACAGCTTTTTTTGTATATATTGTATATATTTTGTGTAGAATTATTATTAAGTACAGGTAAAAACTGACACCCGAACCGTGTTTTATTTTATTTTATTATTATTTTTCGCTGTCATTTTGAACTGTCACCAAGTTTACATTTAAAGTAGGCCGCTAGAGTATCCATGTTTTTGTGTTTTTATTGTTCTGATAAGAGTACTAAAACAAGAATATTACCAGTGGTCTAAATATTTTTATAGCTTCTAATTACTCACAAATATTTGCAGTATTAGTGACCAACGTATTAGTCACAAACAGCGCTGAGCAATTTCCACGTGTCTTGCTGGTTACGATACATGTAAATGAACTACAATTACCACCACCCATTGCCACCATAAGGGCTTTCCTTCAACCCCATGTAGAGACTCCGCCCAGAAATGCTGCCTGGTTGTTGTAGTCATACACAACAGTTTCGTGGTCGCATCCACCGACTGCGTAACTCTAACAAACGACAAGTCCCACGATGCTATGCGGCGCAATCACAGACGTGACACGCCACGGTAAATGTCCGTGTGTAGGCGAGTCACGTGTAGGGAGTCCGTTGATCTCGTTTCGTGTAAGCAGTGAATCTCTCCTGTTTGTTCATTTGATTTGGGCCCCGTTTCATGTTGTTTTCAAAACAACATTTCGTGTAGATTTATCTATCTTCGCCGAAGAATGAGCGACAACGATGATATCGAGGTCGACAGTGATGTGAGTATAGTTATTTTTGTTTGTACTCTGCATGTTTGAAAATGAAACCTCTTGTATTTTCGATACTTGAGCCTCAATACGGGGCTAGCCTGCTAGCTTGTTAGCCAACCAACCTAGCGTTTGAAATAATTTCCCAGCCAGTTTAATGAGAATATCCAGCCAGATGAACGATTAAACACGGACGTCGAGTCTATACTCGTCTCCGTATGTGTACATTTGCGATTTTGTGTACTAAAACAGTGCATTGCATCAATCAAATAGCCAGTTAAGTATCACTCTTACAGCTGTAGCTACAATTGTACTTTCTGTTCTGTTTTCTTACAGGAAGATTCACCGAGATTTCACGGTGTGGTGCGTAATAAGCTGAGCAATTAATCCAGTTTAGCCTTTAATGCTGAAAATATCTTCTCTTTTTGAGATTAGCTACCATATATTTCCGGGTAGGTACTGAACGCCGACTGATTTGCATCCGTGGAAGACAAAACAATATAGGATGAAGCCTTAAAAGGGGGGCATTGATGTGCTGGATTCCATGAACACCGGGGTCTGCTTGTTTTGGGTGGTTCGGGGAGCTCAGTGCTCGACAGCAGGGCACTTGCTGCAGGAGGGAGGGAGGGAGGGACGTTGGCTGAGCGAGAGCCGCATCCACACTGCGAGTGCGCGACGCGATAGCCCACACGCTCGCGTCGCAGAAAGCCAGCAGCGAGATCTCTGTATCCGAGCATTCTGCTGTGTCGTGACGCTCGCAGTGTGTGTGTGTGTGTGGCGCAGTAGTTAGACGATGGAAATATATGACGGCAGGGTTATCGCTTGAAATCTATGGCTTTCACATCAATGGTGTCTTGTTTTTGTTAGATCAGACCGTATATGAATAAATAAGCAACATTAAATATTAATACTGAACCTATGGAACATCCCCCTTGCCGATTTTCAAAGACATTTTGTACATTGTTTATACTAAATGTACGGATAAATTATAAAAAAATGATAGTAATGCACGTATATCTATGTTATTAAAAAAAATCATATTTCCTGTATTTCACAGGGTTTAATAGGGATTCTGTGGGTCTTATGTTTCTAAATTAGAGCAGTCTTTAATTCGAAATGGCATTGACATTAAATGTTGAATATGCTGAAACATGTAATATCTAAACAAACAAAAATGAATACATTAAATTTAGCTTTGCAATAAATTGAACACAAGTCAGTTTATGCTGAACAACAACAAATATCTGTCAACAGCGAATGAAAATTAAGTTGCTTTTTTGAGCTCAATGACAGATGTTTGTTGTTTTAATCATAAGCTCACTTCATTTTGATCCATTTCAGGACTTTATATCTCATGTCATTTTGCTTAAGTAAATATATCTTAGTTTAAAGATCTTTCCATATTTTATCTGCAAAACAAGACAACAATACTGAGGATAAACTTCACTTTTAACAGTGTGATGAGAGCATATATATTCTGTTTATTGTCAAATCTAGTTATACTATCTATTTTGTTTTGTGAAATGATTAAGTTGTAATTGAAATCTGTACAAGTTGTATTTTTAAATTGTGTTCACTGTCAATTTATAGAACATGTTGAGTTGACTTATGTGACCCTGCAACACTAACCCAGTCTTATGTTGCATGTCAATATCATTATATGGGTACAAAATAAATGTACATTATAAATATTTATTTTATGCTCTAATTCATTATAATATTAGGTTATTTAGTAAATGTACCATCAATTTTCGATAAGTATTGTGCATGAAACTTGAAACTGCATTTTTTAACCCCCCGATTACTGATGTTCAAATTGCTGTATATTGGCAAATATTGTCTTAAAGTGTACAACAGCGGACAACTTATTTATTCAGCTTTTAGATAATGCTGAATCTCAATTCCCAACTTGTCACTGGTTTTGTGTTATAGGGTCACATATTGTGTCTTTTTAAATTTTTTATTTAGTCAAAGTATTAAAATGACTTTCATAAACCTGCAGAAAGATTGTGGTAAAAGTTTGGAACAAACTGAGTTCATGATGCAGTATTAATTCTTTTAATGATTTTTTTAATTACTAAAATTTCCAGTCTGATCAGTGAATTTTGAGGGAAGTTGATTTGTCAAGGTTTCCTTACATTAATCATGCATTTGCAATGACCTTTAAAAAAACAACAGAAACAACAACAAAGAAAACACTAGGAACATTTTTTTGACATCCCACAATCCAGATGCCCTATCAAGTGCAACAATCTTCAGATTATCTTTATTAAAATTCATTAAAGAGAAACATTTGGTGTAGAAATATAGTGGTAGCTTATCCAAAAAACTGATAATTGGAAAATTTAATTGAGCTTGACAGATGAAACTATTAAATGTCTCTGAAATACTGGGCACAGCATAAAATGCAGTGGTAAATTTAGCAATTTGACCATCAAAAGCGCAAAAGTTTTGTATATATTTTTACAAATCATATCAATGTTGCTTTCAGGAAATTTAAATTTAGCTTTAATTCTCTACAGTAGGACCACAGTCAGTTTTCTACTAAAATGTTTAAGTTGTATACTGACGTCATTTAAATGTTGATTTGCAGCCTGTTTATATCACCATTTGCCTGTAATGCTCTTGGAAATGGGCTTGTAGATCCCTTCACCTAAGATTGACAGACTCTATTACTTATAAACTCTGCAAAAAGAGTAAGTTTAGTCTGTTTTTTGCGTCTGTGTTTTTGACCTCCCAACTTGAAAATATATTATTTATTATATAGAGAAATTTCTGTCAAGGTTAACTCTCATTCCTGTTGTCCAAACCCATATGGCTTTTTCTTCTGTGGAACAAAAAAGATGTTTTGAATAACAATTTTTGCCCACACAATGAAAGTTAATGCAATCCAGATTGGCATCAGACTTCAGTGACATTCATTGAATATACCAAAAGGCATGATTTGTGTTTTACATTCAGAAGTCATACAGGTTTTAAACAACATTAGGGTGAACAAGGGAATTTTCGATTGAAGTATCACCTACAATTGCGACAGGTCAGTCTTTGAAAGGGGTTCACAGCGAGACCTTTAAAATAGCACTCATGGCAAAGCGGGCTTGTTTTTACAGGCCTTGAGTTTTCATTGGGTTGAATGGAGACACAAGGTCTGCAATGTCCCCAAAGTCCTGTTTATCTCCCTCTTCTTTTTGTGCTGGGAGGAAATATTTTTTTATCAGGATGTTGAGATCATAAGACAACAGGAGCGCATGTTGTGCTATATTCAGAGAAGGCTTTCTTCGACAATAGGCCTTGTCGTTTTGACTCTTATGTAATTTATAGTCCTTCATGCCCTCTAAGTTATAGAATTAGGGGGTTGCTGCCACGTGAGTTTTGTTATACTTGCGTGCAGAATAGCTCTTTAAGTGTTGAGCAATTGGTGGCCACCTCACATGCATGTAACTCAATCCTGACACTGGCGGTGTACAGTGTATCTTTTTAGACATCAGACAAACAGCCTGGATCTGCCAGTATTGCTCTGGCCACACCTCAAGCTTTCAGGTGCCACATACACACTGGAATGTCTTTGTGCTGTCTGGTGGCACTTCAGCATTAAGATACCTGCTTTCGGTTTGTCTCTTTTTCCATGGAATGCAAAAGAGGCACTTGTTAATGAGTCACTGGATTCGAAACAGGTTTTACAGCTGTGCCTTTATGTAATAACAGTGTCCTGGCCAAACCCAGTGACATTGGACTCCAGTGGACCAGTTGTTTTCCTCTGCTCCAACGAGACCTTAAGCGCTTATGATCTTTTTTTGTTATTGTCTTATAAAAGAAGATGTTTGATTGACGTCACCATCTGGAATTAACAAAATTATAATTAATTACACATAGTTAAGGTGTCCTGGCAATAAGAATAAGTTGGGGAAAACGGAAATCATGCAACTATTTTCCAAATCTTCTTTAGGTATTCATAAACACTTAATGGAATAGAATACGTTATTTTTTATGCATAAGTTGGTGTTCATGCACAATCAAATTTACAGCCTTTCAGAGTATGCTTTATTTTCATGGCATCCTTGAACGCAAAAATTTTGCAAATTTATGCTTGTCCAGTGTTTTCAGGGTTTTGGGCAATTAAAAATTATTTGTACTCATTTAAATCAGAGTTGCACATATTTAAAAATCCCTAACACATGCACTTGTCAAAGGGCATCCATTTTTTTTTTTTTTTACGGTTTTAAAAACTTGTCAATTTTTTACTGCATTGTATGGTGCAGTTTGGTTCAGTACGGCTCACATTTTGGGGACTTTTTTTTTTTTACTGCATTCAGTAATATTGCATTACCTAGTTTGTTTTTTTTTTTGTTGCTATAATTAGCTGCTATAATTAACTAGTTAGTAGCAGCCACTGCTGTATTGTTGATTCACACTACTAAACCATTTTTATACCACTGCAAGAAAAAAGGATCTGAACTGGCAGCATATCCTGGTCAATTAAATAGGTTGATTCGTTCCTTTTATTGGTAACTGAGCAACAGATCCAGCAGGGTGGGATCCGGAACTGGAAGGAAAAAGTCTTTCAGGGACCCATGGCATTAGAGGCGGTGCAACTATAGCGATAATACCACCCACTGCTTTACGCAGTACTAAACTGCAGTGGAAATATAAACTGGGCCGAGCTTTGCCAAACTACTGTACCAGGCAGTGGAAAAGCGACTTTAGTTGTTCTTGTTCCAAATTCTTTATTTTCCAACTGCACTGGGCTTAAACAAAGTAGTGTTAAAACCATTCAAAGTGCATGCACACACTAGTTTTCTCATGATACTGGAATTTCTGTACGGTCTGTACTGGAATTAAAAAAAAAAAAACGTCCATTTTACGCTAACATTTAAGCGCCACTATGCTTATTCTTAAACACCACTGATTGGCCAATGCGTTCACTTGTTTAACAGAAATTATTCTATTGGCCATAAAGGTCACCAGTTTACCGCTGTTCACAGATACATGGACACTGGAGCATTTCAAAGCCATGAAGATCAATCAATCGATCTATCAGCGGATTGCTTGTATGTCAGCTCATAGACAGACCAGTTGATTGACGTTGTTTTGAAATGCGTCAGTGTCCCTGTATCTGTGTTTGCACTCAGTGAAGAATGGTGAACTAATGGCGGCCAATCACAGTCATTTCTGCCCAGTGTGTTTAGCACGGCAACACACTGGCCAATCATTGTTTAAGTATGCGCTTAACAGTTTTCAAATGTTAGTGGGAAGTGGACATTTTTAAAACTTCAGTACCGATTGGTACCAAAATTCTAATATCGTGACAACACTAGTGCACACTGAATTTACATTGTATTTTCACTCGGAATAATTGGCTTGTTTTATGTATTGTTTACTGTGATATTGATACAATTCTTATCCAATGGACTGTATGTAAACACAGAGTGGCTAGACTTTTGGCCTTTTGGTCAACAAAAAAAGAGAATATAATTTTTGAGATTTAAAAAACTATAACAAAATTATAAATGTTTGTAATTGTAAATGTTTCCTTATTATTTACACTATTACCAGATGGCACTATGACAAGTGAAGAGGCTGAAGCCGCTGTGATTTTCTCATTGCAGGCAGACAAACGGGCACACCACAATGCGCTGGAGCGCAAACGTAGGGACCACATCAAAGACAGCTTTCACAGCCTTCGGGATTCTGTTCCCGCCTTGCAAGGGGAAAAGGTTGGTGAATGTCATTGGTAAAAGCATGAGGAACAGAAGTAGACATAAAGGATGTTTGTTTTGTGTGCTGCTTGACAATGAAATGTCTGTTGTTTTATGCTGAAATGGTTGAATTTTTGACTAGTTTAAATGGTATCACGACATGGTTAATGTGGCATTTCCAAGATGATTGAAGTTGAGTGGAGGTGTGAGTGAAAAGTGTTAGGAGAATTAAGCGCACAGTAGATCCAGACTGATTGATGTGATCCAAGTACAGGCGTGGTGCCAGGAAGCCATTACTGGGGGAAATGCGGTTTCTCCTTCCTCTTGTGTCTCATGTCTGAAACAGAGGGCTCAAGAGTCTTGTTGTTTGACCCTTAAGATAGAGCTATGTTTATTTATGCTGTTTATGCAAAAGTGCCAGGTTTGAGTTAGATTTTAGTCTATGAAAATTTGACTCAAGTCATAAGAGTAGGTACGCTTGCTTGTAGTGGTTATCAGCTGATATTAATTTAAATTTATTTAGGAGACATTTTATCCAAAGTGACTTACAAATGAGGAAGATGGACGATTTATAATAGTGGTGATAAAATTGAGTATTGCTTGTTATACAAAGTTTTAAATATTATATAGCCAAGGCATTGCTTGATTGTTGGATGTTTAGCTGTGCTCCATTTTTAGATATAGATTAAGGTAGTTTTGCTGTTGGTGTGGTTAATCTTTATAAAGGCCCTGTTTACACTAATGCGTTTTCGTTTTGAAACAGCGTTTTAGATCAAAAACGATCCGTGTCCATACTAGCGTTTTATCTAGCGCAGTGGTGCTCAACCCTATTCCTGGCGATCGACCTTCCTGCAGTTTTCAGTTGTAGCCCTTATCAAACACACCTGCCTGTAATTATCAAGTGCTGCTCGCGTTCTAAATAATTGGTTCAGGTGTGTTTGATCAGGGTTGGAGCTGAAATCAGCTGGAAGGTCGATCGCCAGGAACAGGGTTGAGCACCCCTGATCTAGCGTTTCTAAACATCTCCGTCCACACTACTCCACCGAAAACGTACATCACGTGACCATTCGCGCAATCTGGGCATGCGCGTTCAAGTATAAACAGGAAGCATGTGTCTCGCTCGGCATTTGGTTATTGTAAGTCAACAAACGCTGGTTGAACGATGAACGCGAGCGATTAGCGAGTGCTCGAACAATAGCTTGCCTCTTGTGAATATATGCAGCTGCTGTTGTAAAAAAGGCAGAGTTTAACTGCACAATGGCGCCTAAAACGGACAATAGTGCAAACAACGCTACCATTTTTGTGTCAATGTTGTTGTTTACAGTGAAGGCTGGTCTGCCATCTTCCGGTAGCGCATGTCATGTGATAGGGGCTTGACAAATAAGGGAAGGATACGCAATAACCCAAAAGCCCCAATCATGTAGCGCATCTCAGCAGCCACGCCTCCGTTTTCAGATGTCTCCGTTTTCCCCCATCCACATTGAGACGAAGCAGCAGCGTTTTAGAATGAAAACGCCCTCTCCAACGTTTTCAAAACGCTCCGTTTTCGGGGCTCGAAAACTCGGCCTTAGTGTGGACGGATGGCGTAACCGTAGCAAAACTTTTGCGTTTTAAAACGAAAACGCATTAGTGTAAACGGGGCCAAACACTAAATAATGACTTGGATTGTTTAGCTATTGTCAAAATGAATACTGTACCTTATACCTTTATAATGCGATGCATGAATTCAGTTAATTTAGATAAGCAAATAAATGTTAAGGTTTTTAGTACTAAAATATTTGCTTGTAATTTTTTGTGTTATTGTATTTTAGACAGAGTTTAGTGGAAAGTTCATCCAAAAATAAAAATGTACTCACCCTTCATTCAGCCTTGGGTTGTTTTAAACCTTCTGTTAAACCTCTAAAACAGGACTCAAACTCCTGGAGGCCGCAGCACTGCACAGTTTTGCTCCAACCCTATCAAATACAGCTAATACAAATAATCAAGGTGTTCAAAAAAGTCATGAGCACCTTCATTAGTTGGATCAGCTGTGTTTGATCAGGGTTGGAGCAAAACTGCAGAGCTGCAGCCCTCCAGGAACTGAGTTTGAGACATATGCTCTAAAAAATAGAGAGATTTGGAAAAATGTTGATAACCAGACATAAAAACGAAAATCTAAGATTTTTGGATGAACTATGCCCTCAAGTTTTGTGCTTTAAGTTGTGATTATTTGAATGAAATGACTTTAAGGTTCATGTGTGTGCAATAAAACTGCATTCCGTGCGTCAAATTCTAGTTTTTCATTTGTTGCTGACAGCAATCTATCAAACAGGCATCCCGAGCTCAAATCCTAGACAAAGCCACAGAATACATCCAGTACATGCGACGGAAAAACCACACACACCAGCAGGACATTGACGACCTGAAGAGGCAGAACGCCCTGCTGGAGCAACAAGGTATGTGTAATTCCTTGAACATTTTGCAGTTCCCTCGTACCACATCCAAAACATGCCGTCTGTTTAATTTCCAGTACGGGCACTGGAGAAAGTCAAAGGGACCACGCAGCTTCAGGCCAACTACTCGTCTTCAGACAGCAGCCTGTACACCAACCCCAAGGGCAGCGCCGTGTCGGCCTTCGACGGCGGGTCTGATTCCAGCTCCGAGTCCGAGCCGGAGGAACAGCGCACCCGGAAGAAGCACCGCCCGGAGGATAGCTAAACCCTGGATCCACAAAGTTCTCCTCTGAGGGGAGGGAGAGTCACAGCAATGGCCTGTTTCATGTTGTATTTTGTGTACCTCAATCTCTCCAAACCACCTTGATGATCAGTCTCTTTCAGTGAATGTCGATTCCATGCCTGAAGAAACTCGAGAGCGAGGGACGTTCGCTAAAGGAGGAGAAAACATGGCTTGTTTTTACTCTCTCTCCCTCTCCGACTGTGTTCGTCTATCTTGCGTCCTGGCACACGCAACAACAAACGATGATTTTAAACCCAAAATGAGGCAGCTTTGCAACTTAAGGACTTGATGCTTTGTTTTTTGTTTTGGTTTTTGTACCCTTGTCTACAATCCCTCCAGGTTGAAATCCCAGAGGGCGAATGAGGCGTACAACTCCTAGCACTGCTAAAATATACGTTTTTGTTGAATATCTTAAAGCCTGCTTAGAACCTACCCTTAGATAAATTGTCCTGAGTGATTTGCCTTTCTAAATATTTGTTACTTTTTCCATAAAGGAATGTTTTTGAAGCATCTATCAATGTACCCCCTTGTTAGACTTATGGGATGAGTGATACATTTTGACATTATCAATAAAATCCCTTATTTAAAAAAACTAAGAAAAAAAGAAAATCAACATGCTTTTTGGGAAGGCTGCTGAGCTTGTGTTGTATTTGTTGTTTTAGCCTGATGTAGTGAAGTTTACAGGTTGGGGGAAAAAGATTTTTTTCTTTCTAAAAAAAATGGGTTTAAAAAGTGATGATGAAGCATAGATTTTGCATCTCATCTGAGCCTCCCAAACATGTATTTTATGTATTTCACTCCATATTGGGAATGTAAACGTTCCAAATAATGTTTCCCCTCCACAAAGATAGTCAATATTGAAAGCGTAGATTCATGTCGTGACTTTTAAAGGTAAATGTTCTAAATGTTCATTGGAAATTTGACCGCTGCACACTGCGAAAGTTGCATTTTGAGTGTCTAGGAGATGTGTGTGTGCGTGCGTGCGCGCGTGTGTATATCTTTTACCATATTTTCCTCTTAGGACATTAGTAGAACAGAGTAGGTCTTTCTTTGTCTGATTCCATTCCATGGAAATTACAGGTATGTTGTACATACTGCCAACAGTTGTCTTGCAAGTTGAGGCCTACCTTTACATTGAGAATATAAATAAAACTATTTTATCCTTTACATATGCTGTGTGCTTCCTGTATACCAGTGGTTCCCAGTCATTTAGACTGTAAGGCCCCTCGTTGTTCAAAACCAACCTTTTTTGTGTCTGTTTGAGAACACCACATTGGATTCACATTAGAGCTGGGCGATATGGCAAAAATGAAATCTCAATAATTATTTTCCATATTGAACATTAACAATATAAATTTCAATATCAGTTAATTCTTCCAGATTTAAGAGTATCCCAACAATGACTGAAGCCACAATAATGAGAGGGTCCATTAAATGGCGTAACTTATTTTCGGTGGCTGATTCTGTGCATCTCTAATTTCAACACACTTCTAGATTCCCATTGTTGCACATTTCTGCTGTGTGATTGACTCATATCTTCGTTTTTTTTTTTTGAAGAATCTCCCCATCCACCCTCTTCCTCCTTTACCAAGGTGAGCTCTTGAGTACTACCTGATCTTGGACCCCCTTACATGCTCATTTACCAGGCCGGAGCCCTGGGCTCAATTATCTCCGAGCTCAGGGCTCTCTCCTGGGACATTGCTCTCTCCTGGCATGCCAAATCTGCTATTAATATCAAGCAATATCTAAGTCTAAACTCTTGAAATGAAAATTAAATTGAAAGTATTGCCATATTTTCAAACATTCTTATCAAGAGAAAACTTGTCAGGATTGTACTTATTCCAAAGATGAAAAATGTTATGAATTATTTAATTTTGCTTTAGTAATCTTTTTTTTTTTTGTGTTTTTTTTTTCATTAGCAGTTCTGCAAAACAAAATGGTCACACGTTTTGGAAGACTCGAGAAAAGGGTTGTTGATATGGTTGCAGCTGGAAGTTAACAATTATTTATATATATTTATTAAATTTCCCATTTATTGTATTTTATTAACGCTTACACCAACCCTAAACCCAACCCTCACAGTAATGTAAACATAGATCTGGATCTGGAGTCCTCTCTATTAGTATAGCTGATTAACTATGAGTATTATTTATTAAATTTCCCATTAATTGTATTTTATTAATGTCTACCCCAAACCCAACCATCACAGTTATGTAAAAACAGTAGTTGTACCGAATATTATTTGTTATTTATTAAATTACTCAATAAATTGTATTTTATTAACACCTACCCCAACCCTAAACTGTAAAAATATGAATTCTTGTTTTACTGTGTTACAAAAACGATGCTATATTGATGTGCATATCTGTAGCTGTATCCTATCTATACTTTACCATGAAAAAAGTGACAGAACTTTATTTTTGGAATAAGTTATTTGAATGTAACCTACAACGTAAAGCTATTTTGTTTTGATGCCAGCATTATATTTGTGAAATAATGACTTGCTTAATGCGGGTGTGTGATATTTATCGTCAGCGATAATACTGCGATTGTAGTTTTTACTTATCAGCGCTGTGCAGTGATGTATACCTTACCGGATGCCAGCGCGCGACTTCCTGTTTGAAACGTCGCGCATGCATCCGAAGTTATACGTTAGAAGAGCGGCCACGCACGAGACACGAACGGACGTACAACTAATGATGACACGGTGGAGAGCAAACTTTTATTAAAGTTTTTGTTTTATGTGCGCACAAAATATTCTCGTAGCTTGATAATAGTCCGGTCTGTTTCGAGAATGTATATTTTTCTGGACTATGAGCTTGCGTTCAATGGAGGATGGAGGAGCTCTCAGATATCATCTAAAACGTATAACGTACATTTGTGTTCCGAAGATGAACGAGGATCTCAGGGGTTTAAAACGACATAAGGGTAAGTAATTAATTATATAATTTAACATTATAAGAATATAAGTAGGCCTTGCAAGAGTGCTAGTGAAATCTAAACGTTTCGCAACAGTTTAGGTTTTTAATATTGAGTAACATTTAGGCATGCGCCATTATAAGATTCTGACCACCTTGGATGAAAATATCATGGTATTGTGATTACTACTCTAAAATAAGTTCTTTTTAAAATGTCTGGATAATTTTTTTTTTAAATGATATTATAAAATGTAAACCACTGCACTGTTCAGGTCCATAATCTGATTGGATGAAGGTGCATAAGCGATTTGGTTTTTCAAATGTTTGCTGAATCATGTGGGCTGACCTGACAAGTAGCTTTTAGTGTAGATGGTCCTTTGCTGCTGAAGATACTGTTGTCCTAAATGAATAAATAAAATAGTCTTTTGACAACATTTCAAGAGTTCACATTTAGATATATGCTTGCTGTTAATGGCAGGTTTGGCATGCTGTCCCGAGAGAGAACCCTGAGCTAGGACATATTTGAGCTCAAGGCTCCCGCCTGGTCAATAAAGTGGGTCCGTGATCAGGTAAGTCTTGAGAGCTCCCCTTAGAAAAGGGAGAAAAAAAAGAGGAGATGTTTCATCATATCACGTGCTCCTCTCGAAATTAGTTTATGAAACTTCATGTAAAACAAAACCAAAAACACTTGCATATACCGCAGGGACGGAAAAACAAAAAATGTTTTAGCAGTTTTAAAACCTTGACTTTTCCAAACCATGTTAAACCTTTTTTTCTATTTTAAATCTGAATGTGAAATCTATTAAGCAAATGTATCCTCCCATGCCTAGTAACATTTCAGACAAAGTTCCCTAATGCCGAGTTCAGACTGCACGGTTTTCAAAATAGTCATGTCACGGATGTTTTCACACTGCTCGATTGTCTGGGGTAGCATTCTGTCGGTGCTGTGTTTAGGATCAGCGGCGGCAGGAGGTTTCACACTGCATGACTTTACAATAGGAAGAATCGCCGACAACTTTGTGCAAACTACGTCTCACAACCAAACGCACGCGAGAAGTGACATGGAAACAACGCAAGGTCACATAATATATCCTATGTTATTAACTACATAATGTGAATGAGGCCTTTAGTGGGGTAGAAAATCTACTTATTTTGCTCACCAGGCCCTTAAAGAGAATTAGCTATTTCTTCTCAGCTTTTTTTCTTTTTTTTGACCCAGTTGTGATATTGCTCAGATGACACATCAAACAGACATGGGTGCTCCTGCCAAATTTTCGCTAGTTTTTCTTCCATTTCTTGGGTCCAAATGAACTGAAAATGAGTGCTTTTAACTTCTCCCCCATCCTCCCGCTGGCCTGCAGATACCCACAGTAGTGGATTCTGCTCTCTCATTGGCTGTAGGTAATCGCCGATGATATTTTCAGTCAGAACACATTTCACGCGGTACGATATTGAATGGGCGACAGCTCCAGATATTTAGCATGCCAAATATTTCATGGGTGTCTGCGACTCATCGGCGATTCGCATCTTTGATAGTTCACACTGTGTGATTGTTACTCATGTGAACAAGCCCTGATTTGCCTGTGATATTGCAGGCATTTGTCAGTGATTTCTCAAAACCTGTCGGCGAGTCAAAATCGGGGCGAAAATCATGGTTTTCTATTAAATATGTTTTTTGGTGTATACATTTCCACTCATAATCACAGATTTACAACAATTACCATGCCAAAACTCTGAATGGTGTAGCAAATCCATGATTTTTGTTTGTTTTATTTGTAGTAAAGCAATGACTTGTTTTTTCCATTTTCACCAAGGAAAATATTTCCAAACAAAGGAAGAACTGAACATTTGTTGATCTTCTGAAGAAATTAGCTTTTGAATGAATCATTTCAATCATTATGAATAATTAGGGATTCAGTAGCTGTTTCCATCCAAAAATGCGAATTAACTTCATGCGCAAAACTGGTATATCGCATAAAAGATGTGCAAATAAAGCAGCGATTCAATCCAATGAGTAAAAGAGAACAAAATCATCACTTCCTGATTAACTGGCACCAAATATCAAAAGTAGAAATGGACTTTGCTGTGGTAGAAGAAGCTGCGTGAATCTTTTCCTTATTTAATAAACTACTTGCACCCCAGAAGACAATGCCGACACGCAATGAACGCGTAGTGGTGTTTGAAGGCATGAGATGCGGAGCACAGAAGCTCTTAACAGTTCTGGAGGTAATTAATAATATAATAACACTAATACTGAAACAGTTAAGGCATTTTAGAATGACCAAAACAACATTTCAGATGTTTTATAATGTGCTCAACCTGATGGTTTGTCTATTCACACACATTTTTATCATCACATGATCTCTTATAACAAAATCACATGACTTTTTTTTTAGTGTGCATACTTGAATTTGTTCAGTAAAAGTGTTCTTTTCAACCATATGCGCATCATCTCTTATCCAATAAAAAGTTTATCCTACTCAGTTATCCGAATGCGTTTTTTTATGGGCATTTTCTAAATTTATGTGCATCTGGTGTTTCCATCATATCCCAAATGCACATAAAAATAGGTCGGTGGAAACGTAGCAAGTGAACCATTCATTAACACAGTGTTTTGCCTTACGTTTTAGTGTCATATTGGTTTATCTAGAACAGGCCTAAACCAGCTAAGATAAAAAGACAGACTTATTTTTAAATGTTGTAAAAAAATAATAAATGAAAATCGCACACCCCTAATTAAAGGCCAAACATTACATAAATTAAACACTACTTATAGCTGAGAATTTGTTGTCCTCTCAAACTACAGTTTGCAGTTACCAAATTATTTTCAGTCATATTTAACAAATTGCACTGATTAATTAGAATAACAGATGAAACCCCAATAATAAACAGCCGACAATGTGACCAAGAAATAAAACAAATTTCCATCCAAGTCTTTATTTCTGTCCAAAACCCATTGCCACGTGCACTCTGGGAAAATTTTGCCCAAAATAAGCTGGCATGTGCAATAAAATATTAATCAATGACTGGTGCATGAAAAAACACCTTGCCTAGTCAGTCTCTACTGTTTATCCTGGCTAAAACCCATAACCTCATGCTGAAGCAGCAGCAGATCAGGCCTCAGAGTGTTTCTCCATCTGTAGACGCTGTACACACCAGCAAAGGACATTTGGCTACAGCATTTACAGAAGATTCCTCTGCACAGTTCAAGCTAGCTCAAATCCCCCAATTTGTTTACGGTAGAAAAAGATAAAGTCTATGACTGGTCCATTGCACTTGGCGTAGCTCCTGTCTGAATTGGGACGGGTAACCGGTGGAAATACTCAACGGCACGGGCAACCTTCTCTGGGCAGATGTTGTAAACTGGATGAGTTGGTGCCTGAAGGAGATGAAATATGAGAATATTTACTTGTGATGATACTTTATACTCAACGCAGATGGGTTCAAATGAATTGTAAGCATGTCTTACCAGTCTGTTCTCATCTCGACCAAGGATCAACTCGTTGTGGAGGTCTTTGTTTCCGAAATGCTGTGCTACTGAAAGTCCGCTCAGACAGTAGCTTGTGTGGTAGAAATCTCTAGACCTGTGGTTAATCAATGATAAGCTGTTAAGTCTGGTTTGGCCTTTGCAGTTAGTAAAAAGACAAAATCCGAAGGCAACTCTTTTTCTTTCTAAATTCAAATGTTCATTAAATAAATCCTTACAGTTATTTGTGATTTGAGAATTATAGTTATAAAGAAACTCATTCAAATACAGATTTACTAATAATTCATTCAGACTCTAACTGCTGTGTTCAGTCTATACAATATTTTTATCAGTCACTGTGTTGTTTTTTTTTTATTTATTTATTTATTTTCTAAATATACATGATCCTGGACCACAAAACCAGTCTCATGTGGCACACATACATTTGTGGGAATCGCAAAAAAGTACAGTTTTTACAAACAATTGAGATGCACTGATTGCAATTTACTTGACCGAATCCGATTATTCAGATACAGATTTTTGCTCATTATTTTTTTTTCTATGAACTAATATTAATAAGAATAATAACCATAATAAGTTGCACAGTTGTCTCAAACTGAATTAACAACGTTTAAAAACATGTATTTTCAGTCCTATTTGCCAAAGAGCACTCATTAATTAGAGATAACAGATTAACGCCCAAAAATAAACAGCCCTTAATGTGACCAAGAAATAAAACAAATTTCAATCCAAGTGTTTTCTGTTCAGAACACACTGCCACGTGCACTATGGGAACATTTGCCTAAAATAAGCTGGCATGTGCAATAAAATATCAATCAATGACTGGTGCATGAAAAAACACCTTGCCTAGTCTCTATACAATATTTAGATTTTTCATGTGGCACACATACATTTGTGGAAATCACAAAAAAAAAAACATTGTACGAATCAGAATTATACATTTTTATATTATGCCAAAAATTTGAGATGCACCTATTGCAATTTTCTTGACCGATTCCAATTCTTCAAATACAGATTTTTGCTGATGTTTTTTTTTTCTATGAACTATAATTATAATTAATAATAACCATAATAAAAAATAAACATCACAGTTGTCTCAAACTGAATTAACATTAAAAAAAACATGTAATTTTCCACTGTCTACAACAGTAGGAAGTAATAATTTCTCATTTCACAATAGTCCAAAAATAAGGTATCAACACTTGAAGTGAATCAATCATGGATTCAAAGTTCTCCTAAAACTATTGAACAACACCCATTCTTGTACTAGGACAATTTTGAAAAACATTTCGGATTCACTTCAACTGCATAGGGCTGGACGATACTGGAAAAATCTGACATTGCGATATTTTTTTCTGTGATATATACATTGCGATATGAATACAGGTATTCAGGTACAGTAATACAATAGAAAGCAAAGAAGCACCACTTCATGTACTGTCGCCTAAGTGGTAAATGGTAGCAGTGCAAGGCTGATAAATTAGTTCAGATCTTTTGTAGCTTTAAATAAATATCGATACTTGACTACATCAATAATGTATCGCGGGTGGAATTATCACAATAAATCAGCATTGATATTTTGTCCTGGCCCTATTATTGAATTATCAAATGCAATGCAAAATGTAAAATAACACTGTGCATTCTTCATTGCTGATCAACAATAATAATCCCAACTCCACATGGCAGATGCTGCCATGTGACTATTCCGAATGCACACATTGCGATATTGATGCTGAAACAATATATTGTGCAGCCCTACTACTGTATACTTATAATACATCATTGTAATATACTTTGTTTAATAATTGTATAGCTTTGTATTCTTCTCTTCTATACAGGAATACTTATTTTCTGATTGTTGTATCTTGTTCTATGTTTCTCCTAAACACAATAATGACTGATATGCCTAGCAGATTTCTTTTCTCACCAAGCAAATAATTAAAAAATAGCATGAAAGAAAAACATTTAATATAACTTAAATTACAAATTAAATATTTAACTGATAGCATTAATCTGTCTTACTGTTGAATAAAATAAGCATCACTAACAAGGAGCAGAGAGAGCCTGCTCAGATAGGGTTGTCAGCCCAAATGTTCTCCATGGTATTTCATCATACTCAGGGTCTGCTTGTAACAAGCTGTGTGTATGACAGGGCTCGAGATTAAACAACGCTGGTCACATATCATCAGAAGCACCACCTAATGTGCGTCTAAATTGTGTGTATTTAAGCAAAGGTCATTTGGCAGTTATGATTAAGTTTATTGTGCCATGCATTTTCGTGGTGGTTGTGACTGCAAATCATGATCATAGTGTTACTTTCAGTTTCATGCACTGTGGAAAAAGTGCTCAGATGACCTATGTCAGTGTTTCTCAACTGGTGGGTCGCGACCCAAAAGTGGGTCGCGGGAACATTTTCAGTGGGTCGCGGAGTGTGTGGTCAAAAAAACAACAAAAGTTTCATTTTTTAACTTATTTTGCTTATACCGGACTTTTATTTTGAAATGCGCGCGCGA
This sequence comes from Danio kyathit, assembly GCA_903798195.1. Classification (NCBI taxonomy): domain Eukaryota; kingdom Metazoa; phylum Chordata; class Actinopteri; order Cypriniformes; family Danionidae; genus Danio; species Danio kyathit. Next base: position 32,386,951 of record LR812538.1, on the reverse strand, counting down.
CAACCGTACCGACTACTTCCCGATAAACATTATGATGATCTGTGGATGAGCAATCCCTTTGGAATCGACGTGGAAAGCGTCACGTTGCCGAGCAACAAAGAGAATCAGCTTGTGGAGCCGTCATGTGATAAGACGCTGAAAAAGAAATTCAGTGAAGTAAGCCTCTCCCAGTTTTGGTGCCGCAAAGTGCTTTCTGAGTATTCGTCCCTTGCCATTCGTGCGATCAAATCCATCCTACCATTCAGCACTACGTATTTGTGTGAAAGTGGCTTCTCTTCCTTGGTGTAACTTAAGTCAAAGCAAAGGAACAGGTTGGACATAGAGCACGATCTTCGGGTCTACCATCACCCCAGACTTTGAAACTCTTATCATGAGTAAAGCACATACTCAGTTATCTCATCAGCTTCCCAAATTACTGTTAAGTGAAACAGATGTTTGTAATTGCTGTCATATTAGATGTAAAAATGGTTATGATTGTTTTAATAATTTTACTGTAATTTGCTGATTTGTTCTGTTCAACAGGATCAGTGTTAATGTTTTAATAGCAGTTCAGTTTAGTTCATGGTAACTGAACCTTTTCTTACCCTTACTTTGTAATATTTCTATAATTTTATATTGTATTAAATGACAGCAATAAAATATTGTTTATTTGTAAATATTGGTGACTTGTGATTTATCTGTCACTATTTGTGTATGTTAACAAATAAATACAAATGAATTATAATTCCTAAAATTATATTATAGTTCCTAAAAGTTTGGGTCGCGGCTTGATGACCATGTAAAAATGTGGGTCCCATGGCCAAACCAGTTGAGAACCACTGACCTATGTGGCTGTGAGTGTGAGCGCGCACATCTCTATGGTGATGCTAACAAACCAGACCAGCTGAAATCCAGACGGTCAAATTGTTTTGGTTTTCAAATAGTTGTATCTTGACCATATATTGTCCTATCCAAACATCACACCTAATATAAATTTCCAAACTGACCCTTATGACTGGTTTTGTGGTCCAGGCTGACCAAATATATAGAATATTTTTCTTAATATATATTCATTAAATCACAAATAACTGGAAAAGATATGGAGTGTTTGAATGAATATTGAATAGGCAATAGTCTTGAAGTTTAAAGAATCACTGCTTCATGACATTTCTGGTGACTGCAAGCATACAATATACATGCATGCATTTGTGTGTGTGTGTGTGTGTGTGTGTGTGTACTGTAAGCGCAGTACTCACTTGCCCGGTTTGTCCAGAAGGCCTCCACCAGGATTCTGGCAGCAGAGGAGGATGTATTCCTGCAGGGCATTTCTCTCAAACATCCAGCTACTCACACTCAGAGTTGAGTCTCCTATATACACACACATCAACATTTTTAACGATTCATCTATTACATCCAACACTAGACCCCATATGCTTTATATACATGTTGGGTTTAAACTATGAAAATTAAAGTACAGCCGGTTTATAAAAGTCCATTATGCATGTTGCTAGCCAGAGTGTATGAACATGTAGGTACCATCAGAGCTGTCACAATGTCATTATAACAGACTGGACAACAACAAGACTTGTAAATGGACAAACACTATTGACCTTATTCTGTGATGTGGAAGTGCACTCGTTTTTGTAATTGTTTTAGAACTTCTGATTCAGTCACCTATGGGAGAAATGACTAGGAATAGACAAACTACAAACACAAAAACAAGTGTTTGCATGACTATACAGACCAAGTATAATAATTTAATAAAAAAATATCAGTTTGCAACATCAAACAGCATAATAAGCTGTTTTTAACGTCTAAAAATAAATGGAAGTGAATGAGACCGTCTTGAGCCAAAAAGATTCTAATGGCTGCGCCAACTCGTACATGAAGAATAAGGTGAACAACACTTGTCCATCAACCATGGTGGCCATCAAGAAAGAAAAAAATACTCCTGTGCTATTTTGAGCATGGCTTGGAAATGGAGTGTGTAATATTTACATCTACAATAATATGGTAAGAGAGTATGTCGCTATTATCACAAAGGGAAAAAAACATGTCTTGAGAGCCTAAAAATATTTAGTTATAAAACCTATTAAAATAACGTGATATAATAAAAGTAGTTTCCCAGAAACTAGAGAGCAGCTTGATTGTATAGAAAAGTTCAACAAACTAGAACCTGTCAAGTCTATTACATTTTAGAAATTGTTTTGCCAGTGAAAAGATTTTAAAGCCAGAGCTCAATTTTTGTGAATATCAAAGCAACATTGACTCCGTTCAGTAATCATGGACATCAGTAATCAAATTATTTGCCTTAATCTGAATAAGACAATGATATGATTAGGGCGCGAGTTACATGAGTTGCTTTTGGAATGTTCCTTTCACAATCTCGTTTTACATGTTATAGCACATAATTCGATTAATGTCATTGCGTCACCACGCCATTCACATTTCCTCCAGAGTTTCATGTAGGTTTCATTTTTAATTTGTTGACTTTAACTGTAGTTTGGCACTTTCACTTTCATTCAGCAACATTTCATACATGCCCCCCATGGAAAACGAGATATTGGATGCGAGTATGAACTGCTGGAAGAGTGTTGTTTTAATGGAATTTGATACCGCACGCTGTATCGGGAAAAAACCTCTGCATTTTGCTATGTCAGACTCGTTCTTCATTGACTCGGTAGGCGCAGAGAATAGTGTTAAACAGCCATGTGTGTATAGACTATCCTGTTGCAAAATGTGCCGAAAATCCTACACGACGATAATAGTTTGATTGCAGTGTTTACATGTCTGTACTGCACTTCAATAATGCGAATAAAATTGACATAGCCTACTCCACATGTCTTAATTTGATTTCTTTTTAGTTCAATTATGACCTTAACTGGATTAAATTCACCACAAAATCACCGTTTACATGGTAGATTCTCAACTAAGAGTATTGTCTTAATAGTGTCCATGGATTATTGGTGTCCATGTAAACGTACTCAGTGTGGTGCTTTGTTCATGAATTAATGTTTTTGAAAAAATCAAGTGAGCCAATGATTCACTGCCTTTTTTCTTTTTAAACAAATCTGCCATTTTAAACAAATCATTTTAATGAATTCAGTAAATCAATTAATATGACCGGCTTGCTCTCTACAGCTTGTGATTTTAGTGTAAAATCTCTCAATGACATTTCCCAAAATATTATCATAAACAAAAAATCTGAAAAACTGAAAACAATAGTTAGTTCACTCAAAAATCCTATTAATTTATAAATTACTCACTCTCATGTTGTTCCTTCTTCAGAACAGAAATAAAGATATTTTAGATGAAATTTGGGAGCTCTCTCATCCTCCATCAGAGTCCTTAGAGTCCAGAAAAGGAACCAAAAACATTGCCAAAACATTCCATGTGACTTCAGTGGTCCAACTGTAATCATACAAAGCTACAAGAACACTTTTGTATGACACATTACCATTAGAGACAGCAACACACAAGCTTTGTATTGCCTGTAGTAAATGCTTATCCTAATCTAACATGGGAGACATAGGCGAACAAGTCTTTTTTTGCATTTGATTACAGTTGCACCACTAAAAAGTCACATGGAATGTTTTGGGTTCCTTTTCTGGACTCTGAATGACTCACAACTGTTGCTGTCTATGGAAGGTCAAAAAGCTCTCACATTTCATTGAAAATATCTTCATTTCTTTTTAGAAGACCTAAGGTCTCAGGGGATTGAAACGACATAAGGGTGGGCAATTAATATTAGAATTTTAATTTTTGGTGAACTAACCCTGTAAAATGCTTCAGTTAGACCGCTCACCTTCTTTAAAAAGAGCCCTGTGGAGTAATGGTAATAGCCCCGCTTGCCAGAAGGAGTAACACCCATCCACCAGCTTGTTACAGCGGCCTTGAAATCCGCCTTCAAAACGCATTTGTCTGCTGGTTACCCAGCGCTAACGAAGGAAAAAAAGAGAGAAAATCCGCCAATTTACAGGTTTACAAGTATCAGCATAGGAAGATCATTAGTGCTGCTGTCTTATCGTTAAGACAAATCCGCATGTGCACTGGGACTGTAAAATGCCTTCATGTCGAAGTCTGCTGATCTAAGCATCTACAACATTGCTCCACACGGATGATGATATTTTCAAGCATGTTTAGTGTCCCTGAGGAACCAGTAATGAGACCTTCAGGAAACACGTGACTGACCTTTAACGTGCTTCATAAACTTCAGTTTATTCTCTCTAATGGACAGGATGAGTCAGGTTAAATAGAAGGTGAAAACAAGGCAAGACAAAGGACTTACTAACAAGGCTTTGAGATCCAGCATATGTTCTTTGCCCAGTATGACGAGGGCAGCTGTGCCACAGAATGTGTATCCACCGTGTGCTTCAAGTCCCGGTACTCCACCTAAACCACCCTCCCAGTTCTGACAGCTGAAGGCAAGAGGAGAGAAAATACATATACTTGTAATGCATTTAGTAATCGGAAAAATTGGAAGCGTTTCTGTCAACAAATTGATAACCCTTGACATTGAAATACTCATTGTCATACTTAAACCCTGGCGTGTTTCTGGTGGTTATTATAAGACTATTGAACTTTCATGAGTATAAATAATTAAAAAATTTAAATATATTTTATTCAGTGTCTATGATTTCCTTATATACAGGGTTCCCATGCTTTCACAAACAGCAGATTCAAGGACTTTCAATGACTTTTTAAAGCACCATTAATTAGGGTTGGGTGATGTCGACCAATTTGGCATTGTACGATGTCTAATGGGAAACATTGCGATGGATGATGGCATTATCATTAAAGTAGGCGGCGGTAAATTAATTATTTATGAATAATGAATTAATTCATAACAAATTACTTATTTGTAGCCTACCTTTCAACTACCTGACACGCATGGTCTTGTTTTACCCATAATCAAATCATAAATAAATAAATATAAGTTACACACAAATTACCGTCTGTCAATCACTTTTTCCGTGGGACTCTGGCATGCACGGGCAGAGTGATTTGTGTCATTTTAATGCCGTCAACAAACTTCATTGGTAAAAAAGGTGCACAACCAACAGCAACCAACCAACAGTATCTAAGCTTTTCGCAAAAATTAGGATCGCGATGCCGGCTTAGCATCGTGATGTCTATCGGCCATCAGCTATGGCATCGTCTATCGACCCAACCCTACCATTAATTTTAAATCAAGCACCTTTGTAATTTGTGCCCTGGCATATGTAGTGCCACAAAGTCTTTAATGCATTTACAATTCACTTACACGTAATACTTGTGTTAAAAATGTCAGAGTCATTTTCAAAAAGTTTGACCATTTTAAAAAAGTCATGTTCAAAGAACTTTAATAAAACCAGTTAAGTTCAAAACTGGTAATGTTCAAATATGGTTTCGGAATCATTATAAAATGTGCATTATTTGTTAGTACATTGCACAAAATTTTAATTTAAGATTTAAATTTATGAATTTCTCAGTTTATTTTCGTTCGGTTTTTGCAACTGAGTACAATTGTTGCAATAAAACCATAAATTTATTTTCAAATTGAATTCAAGCACTTTTAAGGACCAGTGTTTGTTTTTATGTACTTTTCAGGCCTTGAATCCATTGGTCTGAAATGGAAAGTACTTTTAGGTACTTTCAAGAAGTGTGGGACCCTGTATATATGGTTCTTCATCTGATGAAGAGTTACAATACTTTAGGTTGAAGTACTAAAAATCTTAGCTAAAAAAAAATTAGGGATGCTCCGATCTATCGGCCAGAGATCTGTATCAGCCGATAATTACATTTTATGACTCAATCGGTACTCGCCAATCTGGCCGATCTCATGAACTGACCGCAGGTGTTGTTTAAGGGTTTACACACAGAGGAAGGGATGCCCGTGAATTAGATAATCATGGAGACGAGGGTGAATTAGCAAGAAAAAAGAACGCAAGAGGCGTGGTGATGTTCTGTGTTTTTGACAATATTGCAAGTTCACTAAAACCTGGCTGAAAAAAAAAAAAATGTTACAATTCTATTTTTTAACTTGAATATTTGATAATATACGTACCTTTTTGTAATATACTTATTGCAATAAACAAATATGTATTCATAGTTGTGTGTTTTTATATATCTGCTCCAAACTTTTTCTTGATTGAAATATGTTAAATTCTTTTTCCCTCATTTGCAATGTTTCTAAATTGCTTTGTTAGTCTTTTTTTTTTCTTACCAATTTTTTTATCAGTTTTTTTCTACTATTTTCTGTAAAGCTGCTTCTGACCATGACATGTCCACACTAAATGGTTATAAGAGACATGTTTAGGGGTTATATGCAACATCCTTTATTTATTCTCTTAGGAGAGATCTCCACTTAAGTATCATACTTGGAGGGAAAATGTGCTTTATAAAGCTTGAAGCATCAGAGTCGGTACTCGGTATTGGTCGATCACCATGACAAGGAATCGGTACTCATTATTGGCTGCAAAAATCCTGATAGGAGCATCCCTAATAAAAATAAATCAAAACAATATTAAAATAAAAAGACCAATATACTGAAACGGGCAACGCAGTGGCGCAGTAGGTAGTGCTGTTGCCTCACAGCAAGAACGTCGCTGGGTCGCAGGTTCGAACCTCGGCTGGGCTGGGTCAGTTGGCGTTTCTGTGTGGAGTTTGCATGTTCTCCCTGCGTTCGCGTGGGTTTCCTCCGGGTGCTCCGGTTTCCCCCACAGTCCAAAGACATGCAGTACAGGTGAATTGGGTAAGCTAAATTGTCCATAGTGTATGAGTGTGAATGTGTGTGTGGAAGTTCCCAGAGATGGGTTGCGACTGGAAGGGCATCCGCTGCGTAAAATCGTGCTGGATAAGTTGGCGGTTCATTCCGCTGTGGCCACCCCGCAAGGGACAAAGCCGACAAGAAAATGAATGAATGAATGAATATACTGAAACTTGTAATGATAAAAGCTACAAAATTACATACAATTAATGCTGAAATTATATATAAGAAATAAAAATGTATGAACACTACTTCAGATAAACTGCATAAACAATACCAAATCGGAATAAAACAGAATTTGCACGTTTTAAAGCAAATGTGAAGGATTTACCTGATAATCCAATTGTGCGTCCCATCAAACAGGGTGGGAGCGATGATATTTGTGAGTGAAGCCACAGAAGCCGCACAATATGCACTCCTATCAGATCAGACACACAACAATCACCACCTATTCATCTTGATAACCATTTATTACAGTAAGAATGAAAGCCTGTGGAAACCAATTCCTTCTTTCAAGTGACTTTTCTCTGTTTATTGTTGCCCTGTGGTGAACATGATGAATGTTTCTGGCACTAATCTCTCTCTCTGTAAAAGGTCACTCTTGAAAAATGCCTTTCCATGCTACCATCAGAACACAGGGAAATAAGAGATGTATGGTTGTTGTGAAGATCCTTCGGACTATGCTAAACTCACCTGACATCCACCTCTCCACCGATATGCATCACAAAAGAGCCATCTGGCTGCTTCACTGAATACAGGAACTCCACGAGCGTCTCTCTGACAAACAAAATGAGCGGTTGAGGCAATATGATCAACGCAACACCTGGAGGTAAACAGGTGATAATACAGAGCAAACATGAGACCTGTTGATGACATTGTAGGCCTCCTCCGTGCCCAGGATGCAGAGTGCGTTGACAGCTGCATAGGTGGGAGCCAGATGAGCCTGTTGACCCGGTCCTCCACCAAAACCACCTGTCGGGGCCTGACATCTGGCCAAGAACTGGCACACGCTGGAATACCACCACATTTATGGTAGGGTAAATTAACATCTACAGCATTTAAATGTGAAATCATAGGGTTAGTTTACCCAACAAAGAAAATTCTGTTATTAATTACTTACCCTCAATTTTTTTTCAATCCCCTGAGATCTTCGTTTATCTTCAGAACACAAATCAAGATATTCTAGATGAAATCTGAGAGCTCTCTTATTCTCCATAGACAGCAACGGTCCAGAAATGTTAAAACAGTATTAGGGTGTTTTCACATCTGTGGTTCGGTTGATTTGGTCCAGACCAAGAGCAACCAATGATACATTTGCTGTTGGGTCTGTTTTAGTTCGGATCATGTTCTCACCACAAATGAAGCGCTCCAGGGTTTGTTTGAAAGCGTACCGAGACCACTTCTTCAAGGAGGTCTTGGTACGCTTTTTTGGTCCACTTTTGGTGCGCACTCGAGTGCGATTGCTACATTCACACCTGCCCAAACGAACTGCACCAGGAGGGAAAATGATCTCTAATGCGATTCAACCAAACTGAAATCATGTAAAGCTCCAAAAACACTTTTGTGCAGCAAGCAATAATGAAAATGTCATCTTTTCCTCAGGGTATGCGTTTACTAATTTATTATATTGCCAATAGAGTCAGCAGTGCACGCAACTGACGTATTGCACTTAGTAAATCAGGGTGTCTTAAAAAGTATTAAAAGTTGAAAAATCAATTATGAATCAATTATTAGAAAATTAAGGACCTTAAAAAGGTATTAAAAAGTGTTAATCCCATTTTTACGAGGCCTTAAATTTAGTTCAAGCGTTGTCCAAAGTGTTTGAAAAGCATAAATATATTTATTTTCCTCCTAATATTAACAACAGCGTGCTCGATCCACACCATTGGTTCGGGCCGGGGCGCATGCAGCCAAGCTCCTCCGGCTGATGTCACGTAATTTGTGACAAACGCGGGCAGGTGATGTGACACTCTCCACATGTAGCAAAACCATAGAGCGAAACAGACAGCAAAATGGAAAAATGTTAGTTTGTGTACTCCTGGTTGGAGAAAGACGAGTTTAAACGGTGGCTGAAGCCTGCCGCTGAAAACAACCGCGTAATTTATTGTTTCAAGTTTTGTTTCTTTCGAGCTTATAACGGTTTAAAAGGTTTGATACTGATTAGAACTTGAAATGGCGATGAGGTCTTGATATATTCTGAGAAGGTCTTTAAAAAGTCTTAAAAGGTATTGAAATTACCTTAAGGATTCCTGCATATACCCTGCAAATGATCTGATGCAGAAGACAAAGGCAAACAAAACCATTTTTACCTTTTTTTTGTGCACAAGTGTGTTCTTGGAGCTTAGTATGATTACAGTTGACCCACTGAAGTCACATGGAATATTTTACAGTGTTTTTGGTTCCTTTTTTAGACTTTGAAAGTCTTGGGACCATTGTGGTCTATGGAGGATGAGGGAGCTTTTATTTTTCATCTAACATTTCTTAATTTGTGTTCCAAAAATGAACAAAGGTCTCGAAAGTAATAAAGGAATAACATAAAGGGCTTTATGGTACATTTTTAAATTATTTTTATCTACGTTATCCCGCTTATTAAACAGCTACTTGCCACAAAATGTAAAAATCTGACAAAATTTTGTTGTGGGCTGCAATAGTTCATTCATTTTTTAACTAAAGGGAAAGCTGACAGAAACATAAATGACTGAATGGAGCATGTACTAATCATGCTTTATTCAGTCACAAGATGGCGACAACAGTGATGCGACAAATAACCATTTAAACATAAAGGTGAATGAATCCACTGACAGTCGAGATGATTTGAAGTACTCAAATGAACACTGACTACGTTTACATGGACACCAATAATTCGATTTTAATGCGATTAAGACAATACTCTGATTAAGAGTCTACCATGTAAACAGCGATTTTTGATTGATTTAATCAGATTAAGGTCATAATTGAACTAAAGAGAAATCGAATTAAGACATGTGGAGTATGTCGATCTTAGTCGCATTACAGTGCAGCACAGATATGTAAACACCTTAATCGAACTATTTCCATCATGTAGGACTTTAAGCCACTTTTTGCGACAGGGTAGTCCACACACACACACCCACACGCACGCACGGCTGATTGACACTATATGCACCTACCAAGTCAGTGCAGACCACAGACACCTGCATATAGAGTTTTTTTTTTTTCTTCCATTCAGTATGCGGTATGAACTTCCATTAAAACAACTCTTCCAGCAGTTCATAGTTGCATCCATTATCTCTTTTGTCATGGTGGGCTTGCCTGAAATCTTCGTGAATGAAAGTGAAAGTGGCAAACTGCAGTTAAAGTTGACAAATTAAAAATGAAACACCCGAAATTACATGAAACTCCGGAGGAAATGCACATAGCGTGGTGACGCAATGTTATTAATCGAATTATGTGCTGTAACATGTAAAACGGGATCATGAAAGGAACATTCAAAAAGCAACTCATGTAAACACCTTAGTCTTATTATTCTCTTAATTAGATTAAAGCAAATAATTTGATTACTGATGTCCATGTAAACGTAGTCACTGTTTTGTTCGTTTCAGTTGTTGTTATCTAGAAATAACATACCTTGGAATATCGTGACTGACCAATTATAATCAGGTATTCCAGTTGGCCATTTAATAATAACATAATAATAATAATAAATTACATATAAGGGGCACTTTAAAGGGCACTTATGATGAAAATCAGCTATTTTAAGCTGTTTGGACAAAACTGTGTGTAGGTATACTGTGTCCACAGTCATATTGGAGTGATATAAACACAAGTCTCTTTTAGAAAACTTACTGACGTTAAAATAGGACCCAAATCCCAGTGATTTTGAGGCCCACCGCAACGTGATGTAGCAGTGTGGTTTAGTGCGGTAAAAGTGCACAATAAATTTATTTTCTTCCAAAACAAAGTCATTCAATGTGTCGGGCTTGTTCCTGCGCAAACGTTTTCAGACACTGTGAAAAGAGGTGATGCTGAAATGCATACTATAAAAATACTAAAACCTGTAGAGGAGATCTCCAAAACTAAATCTGAAACCTTTGAAATAATATAACAATGGCACATTAAAAAAGAAACAAAAGAACAAATAATATGACTTCACACCTCAGTAACACTTTTTTGTCAATCCAAAAGCCTTAGCGGTCCTCTTAATTAGCTTTTTTTCTTTCTCTGCTGTTATTAAAATGAGCTTTTTTTTTTTTTTTTTTTTTTTTTTTTTTTTTTTTTTAAGTCAGACCAGTTATTTGCCTTATTCATAGAATTTTTTTTAATTAATGGTAGCTAAAACCAATGTAGCCTATTTATATCGTAGGCTATGAGTTTTTGGCTCAAACTGAAAGGTGTCCATTGGGTTGTCATGACAACAACGCTGCTTAGAGCAGCACGGTTTCATTTACACTGAATCAAAACACAGCATTTTGTTGCCTTTGACTCTAGGGATTGAGGTGGGTCAGACCCAGCATTTTTATGCTGCATTGTGTCTACAATAAATTCTGAGCAGACACAGACCTGCCTTAAATTGGCTGTGTAAAGATGACTTTAGACACAGAAGGTTTCACCATAGCAGCTATATCTAATCTTGGCATGGTTCTGATGGGAAAAGAATGCATCTGTGTGATAACCTTACTTAACTTTGACTTTATCTGTAGTGGTCACATTAAGACCAGAACAGCAACTGTTAAGGGGACCTGACCACCTGCCCAGGTTTTACACAGAGAGTAAAATGTTCATAGAAAGACAGCTACTCACTCTGACACAACTGCTGCCGGCACGGGCTCCTCGAGCAGCTCCAGACTGTGCAGGATCCAATAGCAGAGCCAAGGCCGGCTGGCATCCAAACACTGAAGCCAGACAACATGCAGATTCAGCAGCCATTACCAGCATTCACACACACTGAACCGCACTGGAACATGATGTTCTCATACAAATACACTAAAACTAGGAGCATAGTGTTCTCAACCACCTGCCCTCATGTAGAAGTAACACATTACATAGTGTTAAAAAGTACAAGGCTGTTAATAAATAATGACTGTACACTTGTTTTGAGTGTAGACATAATGCATTCAAAATATGGTTTTCACATTCCAGGTTTGATTATACCTGATTAAATATATATATAATTTCTAATATTATTTTTATTTACCAAAAAAAATAAAGAATTTTTATCATGTATTAACGCTAAAAATCTTATTTAATTTATGTATTCATTTGTTTGTTGTTTTTAATTGTATATTATTGAAATGTTCTTGCCACGAAAATACTCTTGGTTACTGACATGGCGTTAAATATATAGATATATAGATGTGTGTGTGTGAGATTAAAAATATGTACAGTTGAAGTCATTATTTGAAGTCCCTTTGATTTTTTTTCTTCTTTTTTAAATATTTCTCAAATGATGTTTAACAGAGCAAGGAAATTTTCACAGTATGTCTGATAATATTTTTTCTTCTGGAAAAAGCCTTATTTGTTTTATTTCAGCTAGAATAAAAGCAGTTTAAATTTTTTTAAATAAACATTTTAAGAACAAAATTATCAGCCCCTTTAAGATAATATATTTTTTTTTCGAATGTCTACAGAACAAACCATCATTATACAATAACTTGCCTAATTACCCTAACCTGCCTAGTTAACCTAATTAACCTAGTTAAGCCTTTAAATGTCACATTAAGCTGTATAGAAGTGTCTTGAAAAATATCTAGTAAAATATTATTTACTGTCATCATGGCAAAGATAAAATAAATCAGTAATTAGAAATGAGTTATTAAAACTATTTTGATTAGAAATGTGTTGAAAAATCTGCTCTCCGTTAAACAGAAATTGGGGAAAAAATAAACAGGGAGGCTAATAATTCTGACTTCAACTATATATATATATATATATATATATATATATATATATATATATATATATATATATATATATAATTTTTTACTGGTCTTAAAGGACTATAACTACTATGGACTATAACTACAACTATTTCATACACACCTTGGTAAAAAAAAAAACACCCCAATGTGTAATAAGGGGTTAAATATTACAATAGATCAGTTTTGATTTCTATCCAAGAAATATTGCATACCAGTTTGGAACAATATCAGGATGACAGTATTGTTATTTTTTTATTATCTATGACTGAAACTAAAATTTTTAAAAATGTTTTGTTCCTTTAAATAAACAAAAAAAAATATTTTAATTAATCTAAAATTAAAATAAAAAAATGTGTTTCAAAATATGAATAAAAACAATAACAAAGACACATTTTTGCCATAGTTTACCTCATATGCGTCAGAGAGATGGCGTAAACCTTTCTTCAAATAATGATAGTGTTGCTCCCTCAGTAAAGCAGGCCTAAAAAAAGTTTTGATTTAGTGTAAATTACATTACACACACACACACACACACACACACACAAAATGTCTTTTTACAAAGTGTGAATAACTTCAAACTTTATAAAGATTAATAATAGCTCAGTAAACGGCCACAACTTATTTGTACAAAAGCAAGTTGAACCACTGAGCTGACATCCTCCAATTATCCCCATCAAAGGCAGTGGCAGTGTTAAAATGACGGAGTCAGTGAGTCAGAACACAGCCTACACATGGTCCGCTTGACTTCAGTGCTGCTGCAGAGGTGCTGGGGCATGGCTAATTTAAGGCCATCTCAGCAGAGAGAACCGATCGTTAACCCCTGCTCTTTCTACACTGCTGCTCTCTGCTGGACCACTGAAAACACAGTCATTATGTTCTAACATACTGGTCAGTGTGGCAGCAGACAAGGTTCATGTGAATTAAAACTGAAGTTGACAAATTTGTTGTTTTCTCTGCAGCTTAGGTTATTTGTTCTTTCATGCCTGAAATTAACTGTAACTGAACGGACAGTCTGTGCATGTAGGCCACAATTCAGATACACAACAGTTCAAAAGTTTGGGGTCAGTGTGATTTTTGATCATTTAGAAGAAAGTCTCTTATTCTCACCAAGACTGCAGTTATGTTTATAAATAAAGCAAAAATGGATATTGTGAAGCATTACATTTCAATTAATTGTTTTCTTTTTGAATACATATTTTAAGGTACATATGAAGGTAAAGCCGAATTTTCAGCATCAGTGTAACAAGATCCTTCAAAAATCATTCTGATATGAAGATCTGGTGCTTAAAGATCCCATGAAGTGCTTTGAAATATGCATTTTTATTTGATGTTTGACGTAATCTCAACCGAAACATGAAGAGAGGGTGGGTCATAGTGTAGCCCCTCCCCTTTAAAAAACCAGCCAATCGCATTTTGTTTTTATCACCGCTTTGCCAGTGAGAGCGATTTCGCTCAAGTGCATCAAATGAAAAGCAAATGAGAGGCGCCTTGATGAGAAACTGTAGTTTGAGGAGACTTGAAAAAAAATCGTTGCTCCATATAGGCGAAAGTGACAAACTGCAAGCTTTACATGTTTATAGCAGTTTTATATTTTCCAAACACAAACTGTCACTGTTTTAGGGCACACTAGCTAAAAAATATCATAAAAACTAACAATACTGATACTAACATCTAAAAAACTTTATTTTAATTTCATGTGACCTTTAAGATACATTTCTTATTAATAGCAAAGAGTTGCACTTGTTTTTAGGAAACCATTTTTTTAAAAAATAAAGATTAAAAAAGTACATTTATTTGAAATAGAAATCGTTCAGTACTGGTGTTTTTATTTACAATTTACGTTTACGAAAATGTCTAGTTCACATGTAATCGATTAAATGGATATTTCACCCAAAAATGAAATGAGTAAATAAAAATCTTACTCAATTTTTTCTTTTTAAATTATGTATTTTTTTATTTTATTGCACCACAGAAACATCACATTATTGAAAACTCATAATAAATAGTAAGAAAGCACTGTGTCATCTGAACATACATACACTGACTGGCATGTTTACAGGCAGTGCAGAATTATTAGGCAAATGAGTATTTTGACCACATCATCCTCTTTATGCATGTTGTCTTACTCCAAGCTGTATAGGCTCGAAAGCCTACTGCCAATTAAGCATATTAGGTGATGTGCATCTCTGTAATGAGAACGGGTTTGGTCTAATGACATCAACACCCTATATCAGGTGTGCATAATTATTAGGCAACTTCCTTTCCTTTGGCAAAATGGGTCAAAAGAAGGACTTGACAGGCTCCGAAAAGTCAAAAATAGTGAGATATCTTGCAGAGGGATGCAGCACTCTTAAAATTGCAAAGCTTCTGAAGCGTGATCATCGAACAATCAAGCGTTTCATTCAAAATAGTCAACAGGGTCGCAAGAAGCGTGTGGAAAAACCAAAGCGCAAAATAAACTGCCCATGAACTGAGAAAAGTCAAGCGTGCAGCTGCCAAGATGCCACTTGCCACCAGTTTTGCCATATTTCAGAGCTGCAACATCACTGGAGTTCCCAAAAGCACAAGGTGTGCAATACTCAGAGACATGGCCAAGGTAAGAAAGGCTGAAAAACGACCACCTCTGAACAAGACACACAAGCTGAAATGTCAAGACTGGGCCAAGAAATATCTCAAGACTGATTTTTCTAAGGTTTTATGAACTGATGAAATGAGAGTGAGTCTTGATGGGCCCGTGGCTTGATTGGTAAAGGGCAGAGAGCTCCAGTCCGACTCAGACGCCAGCAAGGTGGAGGTGGAGTACTGGTTTGGGCTGGTATCATCAAAGATGAGCTTGTGGGGCCTTTTCGGGTTGAGGATGGAGTCAAGCTCAACTCCCAGTCCTACTGCCAGTTTCTGGAAGACACCTTCTTCAAGCAGTAGTACAGAAAGAAGCCTGCATCCTTCAAGAAAAACATGATTTTCATGCAGGACAATGCTCCATCACACACGTCCAAGTACTCCACAGCGTGGCTGGCAAGAAAGGGTCTAAAAGAAGAAAAACTAATGACATGGCCTCCTTGTTCACCTGAGCTGAACCCCATAGAGAACCTGTGGTCCATCATCAAATGTGAGATTTACAAGGAGGGAAAACAGTACACCTCTCTGAACAGTGTCTGGGAGGCTGTGGTTGCTGCTGCACGCAATGTTGATGGTGAACAGATCAAAACACTGACAGAATCCATGGATGGCAGGCTTTTGAGTGTCCTTGCAAAGAAAGGTGGCTATATTGGTCACTGATTTGTTTTTGTTTTGTTTTTGAATGTCAGAAATGTGAAATGGGTATATATTTGTTTTTTTTGTTAAGTTGCCTAATAATTACGCACAGTAATAGTCACCTGCACACACAGATATCCTCCTAAAATAGCTAAAACTAAAAACAAACTAAAAACTACTTCCATAAATATTCAGCTTTGATAATAATGAGTTTTTTGGGTTCATTGAGAACATGGTTGTTGTTCAATAATAAAATTAATCCTCAAAAATACAACTTGCCTTTTAATTCTGAATTCCCTTGTATAAGGAACACCTTTACAACAAGCTATTAAATGGATCATTCACCCAAAAATTAACACTCTCTTTCAAGTAATCCCAAACCTTTGTAATTTTTCTTTTTCTGTTGAACACAAAAGTTTTTAAAAATGCTGGAAACCTGTAACCATCGACTTCCATAGTAGTTGTTTTGCCTATTATGAAAGTCAATGGTTACAGGTTTCCAGCATTTTTCAAAATAACTTATTTTGTGATCAAAAGAAAAGAAGAAACTCCCAACAGGTTTGGAACTAGTGAGAGACGAGTAGATGATGACAGAATTTTCAGTTTTGGGTGAACTATCCTTTTAAAATAAATACCTAACCAGCCTAATCTTACAACAGCAACTGAATGCATTTAGGCACACAAGTCACCAAGATGATACTGGAAAAGAAAGCGGATTTAATTTTCTTTTTAAGCATGAATGCTGGTGCCAGACAGGCTGGTGTGAATCCTGTGATTGGCTTCTTATAGCAGGATAATGCACCATGACACAAAGCGCAAATCATATCAAACTGGTTTCTGGAAAATTACAATAAGTTCACTATACTCAAATGGCCCTCAACAGTCACCAGATCTCCAACCATTAGAGCACCTTTATAGTGTGGTTGAAAGACAGATTTAAAGAAATAGTTCACCCAAAAATAAAAATTTACAGTTAATTTACTCCCCGTAAGGTCATCGAAGGGGTAGGTAACTAAGAATCTTTAGTAGAAATTTAAAGCAGATTTTTTAGATGAATCCGTGGTCCTTGGTGATTTGTATAAAACATGTCAATGATCACCAGTTTTTGAGATTAAAAATAAACACAAATGTAACTTATTTACTTTATTATTAGCTTTAATCAGCAGCTTTGTTTTTGAAAAATTTATTTTTGATAGGAATTTAACCATTTTTGAAGGATTCACATTTAAAATATTTCCTTTAAAGTCTCTCTAGATAAAAATTGTTGTCTGATAACATAAAAAACAGGACATTGCAAAGGTAGATTTTTAACACCTTAGCTTCTGTTGCAATGTTGACATTTTGGGGGTACTTCTCCTTTGAGTAAATGTCCATTAGTGAGTCTTGTGTGTCTGATACAGCATCTTGTGTAAACAACCGCATCATGTCTTGAGTTAAAAAATAGTTTGATTTTCTTCCTACTACTGGCTGGATTTCTAAATGTTTATTTTGTTGAGCACTAATCACTTTCTGTTTGTCGTTTGTTAGGAATATAGCCTTTTATTAGTGGCTTTAAATCTGAAGGCGGGATTTTGCACTCCTTTATTTTTGCTGTTAGAGCTGTTTTGGCAGCTTTGTCTGCTCTTTTATTTTCAAATAGGCCAACATGTCCTGGGATCCAGCAGAAAACTATAGTATAAAAGCTCATTCACTTTAAAAAATATATCAATATCAATAGGACGCTGCGGTTTAAAAGTCAGTAAAAATAATACATTTGTGTTCTTCAGTTTTTTTAATGTGTTCCAGAGTCTCAGCTTTAGAATTTGGATCTGGAATACAGATGCCGTAGTGTAATCGACACATTACTATTGCTAAAACATGACCATCATTTTTTGATCCATCTGTCTATATAGAATTATTGAGGTTACATGAATGATGTTGGAAAATTTTCCCAAAATGTAACCTGGGCTTTGATTGTCCAAAATGCTCCAACTGCTAAAATTATGCTTGCAGAAATTATTCCATTCTGATTATTCCATTGATCAATGAATTCATGTTTGTGTGTTTACCCAGGCTGTGGATTAAAGCTAATAATATTTGCAAATAATGTTCGGTTTCATGTTTAGACTGATCGTTTTACTTCATAAGACCTCAGTGTATCATCAGGATCCATGGGGATTGATTTAGACTTGTTTGTTTGTGTGTGTTTATTTGTAATCTCAAAAACAGGTGACCACTGACTATACAAATCACCATTGATCCAGCAAAGAAATCTCCTCTTCAATGCCCTGAGGGTGAGTAAATTACCTGTAAAATGTAATTTTTGGTTGAACTATCTCTTTAACGCAGTAGCAACCAGGTGTACCTAATAAAGTGGCCAGTGAGTGTGTCTATTCCCAGAATGACTGTTTGTGGTGCTGCTTATACATGTGTTTTTCTGCAGTTTTTTTCATTAGAGTACACAATTAGAAAAGTTGTAAATTTGACAACAGGCAAACAGCACCATCTGGACCTGTGGTAGAACAGCTGATGTGTTACTACAGCATCTATTTCTAATGTTCAGGGTTACACAACCTTTATCTAGGGGACCGATTGAATCAGTTTTACCACACCTGGGTTTCTCATTTCATTTACAAGTGCTCAAGGCATAGAAGATATAAGTTCTGAAATACACTGATGTCAAGCTGTGGTGGACGAAGGGGAAAATTGGCTGCAGCAGAGCAAATGTCAGTAGTACATACATAGACTTTAGTTTTTTCCTGCATATGCTGTGAAGCTGCAAACTAATATTAAAAATAAAAAGGCTATGCTATATAATAGGGCTGCACGATATTGGAAAGAAAATATTATGTTTTCCTGCAGTAAATACTGCAATATAAAATACATTTCACCAGATGGATTGAATATCTCCATTTGTGCAGAATTTATTATTTCAAAATGGTTCGGGTGATTAAAAGGGAGTGCATCTGCATGAAGTATTAGCCCAGTTAAACACAAATATTTAACCCTTGTGTATTGTTCCAATTGACTTGCATTATAATGACATTTTTGGATTGCAAAGCTATGAAACCATATAATCTTGCATTCTTGATTGTTGGTGCTTTTCCCTGTTGGGAAGATTTAAAATGTTTTATTTTTACTGTTGAACATCAATTGGCACCATTAACCCTTTAGATAGGCCAGTGCAAAAAAGTTTCTGACTTTTATATGGAGTTCTATGGAGTAAAACAGCAAATTATAGTGTGCTTGCATAAATACACGTAATATGTTTACCATGCTCTAAGAGCTGAGCTGCTTTTGTTTTTTTTTTTTTTTACTTTTCTCACACAAATCAAGGTAAGTGTGCAAAAGTCTCTCTCACACTTTCACACACACTATACTCCATATAACCATACGCTCCAAAAACTAAGCTTTTTTTTGCACTGCAACTACAGATCAACAGTAAAAATTTCCAACAGGGAAAACCAGCAACAATCAAGAATGCATGATAATAGAGTGGATTTGCAATCAAAAAATATCACTATAATGGATGTAAATTTGGCAAAAACAGCCACAAACATAACAAAAGTGTATTGTTAATTTGTTTTACAATTTTCAAAGCATTTTCCCCAAAATATGTGTCAAAATTAGATGTCACCAAAAATCATTCCATTTGCTGAAACACAGAGAAAGCTGTGGCCAAATTAAGACTCAAAATCACCACAGAGTGGATGAAAAATCTAATCTAAAATGAGAGTTGGCAGCCTTCACTGTTAGCTACAAATATATTTGTTTCTTGTGCCTGAATGCTTTAAACTTACTTAATAAGTTTAACATAAACAAACTAATGCAAATTATAAACTTTAAATCCACAATGGTTAAACTTTGCCATTAATATACAAGCTCCTGGTCAACAATAACCCATACATGACAATCATGCGATGTGACTATTGCAGATGTACACATTGTGATATTGATGCTTAGATGATATACTGTGCAGCCCTACTATATAACATGCATAGCAGACACAAGCAGAGAGAAATCGAATGTTGGTTTTGCCAGGGAAGACATCTTCAAGAACAAAATCACATATACTTGAATAACGGTGACCCAAAAGCAGCACAGTGAAGCTTGTGATCCGACTCAGCATTAGTGTGGTAATGGCCAGAGAAAGCTGAACTTTACTTACTGCGGTGAGGTGTGAATTTGCTGGTAAACACTGTATACTTCTTGAATACTGCGTTCAACCTTTCTCTGGATTCAATGATAAGACAGGAAACATAAAATGTGGAGGTGAGAACACCAAACAGAAAATGTGACAACAACAAGCCAATGACATGCAGAACAAAAGGATGCACTGTGGCTGATGCTGACTGTGTATTATATGTGTGGCTAATATCACATCCTGTCCACATTACATCAGTGTCACACAAACATAATCAGTTGGGTTTAGGGCTGCACAATATTGGAAAAATTTGACATTGTGGTAATTTTTTTTCTCTGCGATATAGATATTGCCATATAAATACAATTTCACCAGATGACTTAAATGGCTCTATTTGGAAAGTCATTGCTTTAGATTGATTCGGATGATTTTGTATGGAAGTAAAATATAAATCTATTTTATTTAAGTTATTATATACATACAGTTGAAGTCAGAATTATTAGCCCCCCTTTGAACTTTTTCTTTTTTAAATATTTCCCAAATGATGTTTAACAGAGCAAGGAAATTTTCACAGTATGTCTGATAATATTTGTTCTTCTGGAGAAAGTCTTATTTGTTTTATTTCGGCTAGAATAACAGCAGCTTTGAATTTTTTTAAAACCATTTTAAGGACAAAGTTATTAGCCACAAAATTATAAGCTAATTTTTTTCTCTCGATAGTCTACAGAACAAACCACTGTTATACAATAACTTGACTAATTACCCTAACCTGGGGTGCGTTTCCTAAACAACAAAGTAACTCCAGGCTGAACTATCATAGTACGATGCATTGTTTGGAAAAAGAACGACGTAGTGACGAGTGTTTCCCAAAACCCCTAGTTTCTCTGTCGCAGATCCATCGCTTGAACCACGTTAGTTATAGCGTAAAACGCCCATAATGATGCTCTAAACAGTGTGGAGTAACTACTTCTTTAGAGAACAACCCCATCATTTCTTTGTGCAAATTATATTGTTTTACACAAACGCATTAAAATAGAATCCAATATTAGTTTTGGTAAAAACATCCTCTCGCTTTCCATATTAATTGAAATATATGTAAATGGCACATATGGCCTATGTTTGCTTTACTAACATTATTGAGAAGTTGAACATTACATATTCTATTCTAAAACATAAAATCACTTAGAAAAGCTAACACTATTCTAATATCATATTCAAAGTGCAAGGGAGCACAATTGTAAACATGAAGATCGCAAAAACTGAACTGTAAAAATACTTTGAAAGCAAATTACACCTAAGAGAGATGACCTTAATGCTTTTTTATTTTTTATAATTTTAACTTTGAATGTTAGAATGTTCTAAATGAATAGGGCATAGGGGGGATAAGTGGGAATAAAACACAGCCAGGAACTATGTTTCTAACTACAGCTCCAGAGGTGTAGTTTCAAGTGCTCAAGTTTGCGAATGTTCGTTCGAACGATGGATTTGGGAAATGGCAAATCAACAAACTATGTTTGTAACGACGGAACTTGCGACCTTAGTTGGCTTACGATGGTTTTGGGAAACGCACCCCTGCCTAGTTAACATAATTAACCTAGTTAAACCTTTAAATGTCACTTTAAGCTGTATAGAAGTGCCTTGAAAAATATCTAGTAAAATAATATTTACTGTCATCATGGGGAAGATAAAATAAATCCGTTATTAGAAATGAGTTATTAAAACTATTATGTTTAGAAACGTGTGGAAAAAATCTTCTCTCCGTTAAACAGAAATTTGAAAAAAAAATAAACAGGGGGGCTAATAATTCAGGGGGGCTAATAATTCTGACTTCTGTATAATAAACAAACTACAGTCATAAATAAACACAATGGAGCAAATATTAAAGTAAAATAAACAGTGCTTTGTGGTTTACTGGGGGAAGTCTAACAGTATTCGAGTACAGAAATCGAATAATCAAATGTAAAAGAGCAATGCATAGTCTTCATTATAAATACAATACAATGCATCTTTATGAAACTTCTTTATGATCTTTATGTTCTCTTAAAATGCTCACAAATGCCTTGAAAACACATGAATATTTTAAACTTTCACTCTATAGTGGTTAAATTATGCGCCTCCACAAATCTCATGTATTTTGACCTGTGGATTCTGGTAACCTATAATTCCAACTCAACATTGCCTATCTTGCAATGTGACTATTGCGGTGACACGCATTGCGATATCGATGCCCAAAAACTATATATTGTGCAGCCCTTGTTGAGTTATTCACATTTATTAGAAATTCAAAGGATGACTAGTGCATACTAGCATTTCAGTCAGTACATTATTTTTAAATGACAAATGTAGCATTCAGCCTTAATTAAATACAAAGAAAATCAAGACCCAATTCTTACATAACTCATTAAAAGATTATAAAAATAAACAATAAAAACAATTACCTTAATTAGAATGTACATTAACATAATAGAATTACTTAAAATGCATCATCTTCTATTTTATTATATGTACCATTTATCTATTCATTATTTTATTAAAGTATCTGAAACTAGGGCTGTGCGATATTGGAAGAATCTGATGTTGCGATATTTAATTTTTCTGCAATAAATTTTGCAATAAGTATACAGTTTCACAAGGTAGTTTGAATAACTCGATTTGATGGTTTTCTGGGAAGTCTAATAGTATTCAGGTACAGAAATTGAATAATCACACTGCAAAAAAATTATTTTCTTACTTTGTCTTGTTTCTAGTCCAAATATTAAAAAATTCTTAGATCAAGTAAAAATATTGTTTTATTTTCAACTTAACAAATATATGAGTCAAAATTAAGAGATGTTCCTTAAACAAGCAGAATTATCTGCTAATGGGGAAAATTATCTTGTTTTTGCTTTGAAATATACACTCACTGGCCACTTTATTAGGTACACCTTACTAGTACTGTGTTGGACCCCCTTTTGCCTTCAGAACTGCCTTAATCCTTCATGGCATAGATTCAACAAGACTCTGGAAATATTCCTCAGAGATTTTGGGGTATATGCACAGCAAGTGTTTTTCAGCCAATGATAAACTTCCGGTGAAAGAATTTATGGTGACTGTTTTCAATTTCATAAGATTCCATTTACAGCATTGATAGATTAATAAATAGATTTAAGCATTCATTTAGTTGTTCAAGTGTAAAACAAGATGAAAGAGTGTGTAAACGCTAACAACATCAGGATCCCAAATACTGGGGTAAAATAAACTGTCATATTTTAAAGACATGGTGGGGGGAAATGGAATTGAATGCAGTGCTTCTTGTCCAGTCTGAGACCCACTTCATATTGTATATCTATCAGGCAGTGAAGATCAACCTTAAACGTGACAATTTTAAGTTGAAAGATGGAAGTGTTGAGGTGGAAAGGGTTGGCTAAAATTAAAGGTCTGTGTGCATATACCCCATTGTTTGATTCATAGCCCTTAATTTATCATCAAGAGTTTAAACTGCGTTGACAATCTGCATTGCAAAAAGATGCACTGAATTTAATCAAGAGTAATATTATTTGTTTTTTGTCTGTATATGTTTTTCTTTTTTCTAAAAACTCAGCTAAAAATCTTCTTTAATCCTTCACTATGATAAAAGGTCACCTACGTTTTGGTCAGTCATTTTTGAGTGAAATATCCCTTTGGTATAGTCAAAGACCAGGCGGATATATGTGTTGGCATATCTAAAAATTACTATTATTTCCAAAATACTGACTTAATAACTTCTGATGGCTAACAGTCAATCATCCATACAGGGCAACACAACAATAGTGCAGTATGAGCAGATTCTCATTATATGACAATACTACATGCTGTTCTTCTTGTTTTATCCAGGATGTCAGAATTAAACACAATTTTGATGAACTACTAAAATGAATCGGTTTCGTTTACGCAACGGTATTAGTATAATTACATCCCGCACGTGCAGAGCCCACTACTGTATCCATCAGCACAGCATCAGAGTAAATAGACAGTTAGCTCTGCGCTAATACCAATTAGCTAACTAATACTAAGAGTTAAGCTCACCTGCTCTCTCGAGGTCACCGTTTGCAAGCCGTCATCATTGAAGAGCTCAGAGGAGTGCGATTCTTGAAAGCATCGCAGGGGTGGAGGCGCCTCTTCCATGATGAGCTCTCAAAACACATGCAACTGGGACAGAAAGACAGCAGTTTTCCAGCAAGGCAAGTGTCAAGATCGCGTGGGCGGGGTTTCCTCAACCTAGTCAAGTGACTTCGAGCTCAAGTACGGAAAGCCTGAAGGCACAATTGAGCAAGCGGCGACAGTGATACGAAACGGTTCTCTCAAACGGTTCGGTTCAGAAAAAGGTTCAGATAAGAGTCGGCGATTCTTCGACGTCATGACGCAATACGTTTCACGTCGTGCCTAACTTTTTTTTAATTTTTTTGAACATATGGTAATATATTAATCTTACCTGGTGAAAAATCTAGTCACTTCAACAAAAATTCTTTCTCACAAATAAGGTAAAAGAGTTTTTTTTTTATCTGATCCATAGGTTTTATCCTGTCAAGAAATGTATACAAAAGTTTACAGTTGACACTGACTTGCATACATTTCTTTTGGAGTTTTGGAATAGTGTTGATTTTTTTTGTTAAGGTGAAGATTCTACCAGAATTGTCATACAACTGAAAATGATTATGTTTGGGTAATTTAACTCGGACCCCACAAACGAAAATAAAGTTTTTAAATAAATTGTATTATTTTCTTAAGCATGTTTTACATTCACAAATGTAAAATCTCTAATAGTAAACCTGCCTTTGTGGTCTTCTTAAAAGATATGGAGAATTATATAAA
Organism: Danio kyathit; assembly: GCA_903798195.1. Lineage (NCBI taxonomy): Eukaryota > Metazoa > Chordata > Actinopteri > Cypriniformes > Danionidae > Danio > Danio kyathit. The sequence goes on along the minus strand of LR812538.1, from coordinate 32,362,119 downwards.
GAAGAAAGCTTTAAAAACTGTCCATGCCAAATATACTCTGCTCTTATCTTCGTATAAGTAATCTTAAATTAATCCTTGCAATTGCAAAACCCTTTAATAATTTTCCTTTTTCTATTCTTCTTTTTTTTATGATGTTATTTTTCCATTGTTCCATATTGTACTGTACTTTTTGTCAGTGTCACTTATTGATTGGCATTGTATTTTATGTTTTATGTACTGTTATTCAGCAATAATAATAATAATAAAAAACAAGCAAACAAAAAACATGATAATATACAACAACTTGGCAGTATCAGTAGTTTATGTTACACTAAAGAGAACAAATGCATGAAGGGAACAAACATATACATATAAAAAAATTTATATTAGTATTACATAGGCTATAGATTACAAATTTTAATAAAAAAATACAATAAAATAAAGAGCTAGGGTTTTCCTGTATTTTTAAAAAGTATTTATTTTCTATAAAAGGTAGAACGTTATGCCTAATATCCCTGCATGGCATAAATTTATTAATTTGATTATGTTTATTAATTAATTTAGTTTTTAATTGTATGCATTAATTCATTTATTTAGTTCACCCAAACATTTAAATTTGTAGTTAATTTCTGCACATTCTGGGTGTTTAAAAGTTTTGACTTTAAACATTAAAGATTTTTAACTGAAACTGTGATTGTTTGAGTAAAAAACAAACAAACAAGCAAAACAAAATGAATTGCTTCTGGGTATTCATTGAAGTTTTATGAAGCAAAACAGTCGATTTGTGCAATAAACTGAACTTTATTTACAATATTTATACCTTCTAATAAGTCTCTGCAAAAAGTATAAATAAAAAAGTACTGTTTTCCTCGTACTTAAAGCTGTTTTTATAGCAGGATTTAAAGTCAGGGAGCATAAACAGCATTAAATATGATACATTATTGTTTTTTGTGCAGTTACAAAACAAAAACAAAACTACACTTACACACAGATGTTTCATTAGGCTACTTATAAAAAAAATGAATCTCGATATCCATATCATATTGTATGAATATTGATATCCATACAATTTATCATTTTAGCTTGAAAAAAGCTAAAATATTACACATTTAAAAAAAAAAAAAAAAAAACCCAAGTTAATAAAAATGGAAGTCTATATTAAAAAATATGGTGTTTTTGAATTGTACTCAGTATTGCAAATATAATGGGTTCAAATCTAGATGCATTTGTCTTGATAATTGTCCTGAGATATTTCTGCTGTAAAACAGATTTATTAAAGGAAGTGAAGGTGAATATCTTTCTTTTTTTCTTTCTTTTTATAATAGAAATACACCTTTTTGCCATTTATGCTGTTTATATTGCACCAAAATATCCAGAATGATCACAAAAAAATTTAAATGATTAAAATAAAAATGTTGTCCATAAGAATGTACAATAGTTTATCACTCCAATTGATTTGTGGAACCAATAGTTCAATCCAGTTTTGCGATTCGATTCAGTTGATTCATTGGAAAAGATCCGACTCATCTGTTCTTACTTGAGCACGATTCTCGCATCACAATTATAACAGCCATCATCCAAAGTATGGTTATTTATTATTATTATATTTTTTATTGTAAACAAGAAAAAAACAGCTCCATTCTGACTTTATGACGGTCTAATACTATAATATTTATTGTAATAATATGTCTTTGCTTCCATTTTATTTTTAAACATTAAGATAAAACTAACATAAATGCATATCCGCGCACTCTTGGTAAATATAAAATTAATCTAAATAAATATTATCAGAAGCACGATGGCCATTGGCCGTAATCTCCACCCATTTCCTGAGGTGTGAAGGATGTCGGCTGAACGCACAGAGATCTTGTAGCCCACCGCACCGCACCGCACCCACCACACCACACAGCATCGGCTCTGATCAAACTGACTCCAGCTTTATCCTCACGCTCTTTCGGGGAAATCCGCACGTCGATGGAAAAAGCGAGAAGATGATACTTTGAAGAGGGTGGACATGGAAACCCGACGCTGAGTTCCTTTAATTGTTGACCATAAGACACCATGGCCAAACAGTACGATGTGCTGTTCAGACTCCTGCTGCTCGGGGACTCCGGTGTCGGCAAAACCTGTTTATTATGCAGATTCACGGACAATGAATTTCATCCCTCTCACATTTCCACCATCGGTAAGAGTGTTACTTTCATGCATCCGTTCAAAGAGTTGCAGAACAAACAGATAAGAAAAACACAGGCGCTGCTGGGCCATTATAGTCTATGAGCCGTGAAAAGAAAGGCTGGAGAATTACACCACATAGTGAGATGCATTCACACACATAAACACACACACAAGGTCTTCTAGTTCTTTTCTGACACGCTTGATTGTAAACTTATGTCGTAGACTGTCCTTTTAAAGATAATAAACAGGTAGTTTTTAATAATATATTGCATGAATGGACCCAGAGAGTGCAGGTGCTTTGCGTGTATCCACACTTGATCCCTATAAAAGTGTTCTGTCTTTGTATTTTGCAAGTTCTTTGTATTGATATGAAATGGAAATCATGTTTAACTCGATTGTAAGCTTCGGTCCCAGCTGTGAAACTGCTTTCCCTAAAATGAATATTTTATCTCTGCGAGCTTTCAAGGAGCAGGAGTCATTTTATTTGATTTGATTGGGTGTTATGAAAAACAGAATTCTGTGTGCTTTATAAACTTCTCGTTTTTTCATGTTCATATAGTGTGGGGGTGTTCCCAGTGTGCTGATACATCCCGACAACAGCTAAATAACTTGTAGAAGATGAACCGATTATTCTAGATTGCAAAGTTATGTCATATCATGTTTTTCCTCATGGTAAAGGGCACCTATGGTGAAAATCATCTTTTGGAAGCTGTTTGGACAGACCTGTGTGTAATAGTGTGTCCACTGTCATATTGGAGTGATATAAAGACAATAAGTCTCTTTGTAAATTTCCTGATGTTAAAATAGGATCCAAATCCCTCCCATTTTGAGGCCGACCGCAACGTGACGTGTTGATTGACAGACACCTATTAATATGTCACAGTAGTAATGTGTATAATCGTAACAACAAGACAGGACGTGTGCAAAGCAACTGGGAATAAAAGATCTGTTCAGCTCTCTGTGATCATCAATCATCATCAAATGTGATCAAGAATGAGTTTTACAAGTTTAAACATTTTTTAAAACAGTGCATGTTTGTAATGAATTACAGCGTCCCCTTTTATGGACGTTAAATCCGGTTTATTTTGTACATTAACATAATGGATATCCGTACAGCAGTGGATATAAAAGTGTATCCTGTCACATTTGCTGTGCAAAAGTGCAAAGTGAAACGTGCGCGCTGTGTGTGTGTCCACTGTGTGTGTGTCCGATGTGTGTGCATGAACTTTGTAACGACATTGTGTGTGACTCATCATTGCAGAAAGGCTTGAATTAACTCCACAACAAATACATCAAATAATAATCAAAGTTCTCACTGTAGTATTCCTCACAAATGTTACGTGAGATCTGCTTCCTTCATGTTGGTCACTGTGCTGTTTATCTGATTCTGCCGGAGTTTGGGGCACACTCTTACAGGCACGTGGGAACGGTGGGTGGGGAGAACCAGCATTAAAGGCACAGGCAACAAAAACAGCTACTTGTTCCAAACTCTTAACAGGTTTGGAACAAGTAAAGCGAGAGTGAATGATGACAATTTTCAGCTTTGAGTGAACTGTCTCTTTAAGACAACCATTCTGTTTACATTTTAATAATTGAATATTATTTATACATTTTTATATATTTAAGCACTTTTTTTTTTTATACATTTGTAACGCCCGATTCACATGGGGCTTCAGCGTCAACGCCTGACAGAGGGTAATGTATGCCGATTTATATAGCACATTTATTGTGTATGACCATACACCCAAAGCGCTTCACAATCATGAGAGGAGTCTCTACACACCACCACCAGTGTGTAGCATCCACTTGGATGATGCAACGGCAGCCACAGGACAACGGCGCCAGTGTCGGAAGTTGGGGCTGATGCGATCCTCATAGCAGTGCCAGCCAATGAAATTAGTCAGCTATCGGCTACTGTGTGAGCTGGTGTATTTGCATACAGCAATCTGATTGGCTGAAGCTTTCGTTGGCGCTTGAAAATTTGAGAAAGTCCCAACTTTGGCAGCAAGCAATGCTACTGAAGCAGCGCATACGGGGCCACAATTCAGTTCGGCAATGCTTGACGTCACCCCTTCAAAGTGAATGGGAAGCATTGACGCTGACGCACCTTGTGAATGGGCCATAATAGTCTTCTTTAGAAATGTGCTTAAGAGAGCAAGACCGAGGTAAGTAATTGTTTTTAAAAATTATATATTTTTTCTGAACATTACAGAATTTTATAAACAAATTAGAGTAGACCATTATTGGTTGGCTGTGAATAATTTAAAGCTGCCTCAATTTGGCTTTTGGACTATCAAAAAAGTACATTGTTCCCCATTCATCTGCATTCAGAGGAGAAAAATCTTCCTGAAGAAAGACAAAATCAGAAACTTTCATTTAAAAAAATATAATTTCAGTAAGGGCGAAACGGTGGCTCAGTGGTTAGCACTGTTGCCTCACAGCAAGTCGCTGGTTCAAGTCCTGGCTGGGCCAGTTGGCATTTCTGTTTGCATGTTCTCCCTGTGTTTACGTGGGTTTCCTCCGGGTGCTCCGGTTTCCCCAACAGTCCAAAGGCATGCGCTATAGGTGAATTGAATAAACTAAAGTGGCCGTAGTGTGTGTGAATGAGTGTGTATGGTTGTTTCCCAGTACTTGAATGTGGCTGGAAGGACATCCGCTGCATAAAACATATGCTGGATTAGTTAGTGGTTCATTCCGCTGTGGCGACCCTTATAAATAAGGGACTAAGCAGAAGGAAAATAAATGAATTTCAATAACAGCATTGAATTTTCATTATGAGATTCAAAGAGACACTCTGCCTGAAATTGTTATCATTATTTAACACGATTGACATTATGTAAAACTTCGTTTTGCGTTCACATAAATTTGGAAGGGTAGGATGGTGAGTAATTGATAACGAAATTTACATTTTTATGTGAACTATTCCTTTTAATGAAGCGTCTGAGGTGCTGAACTCTTACCCAAAATGTTATCCCTCTATTAAATCACATGCTTCATTAGACATGGAGTGAATGTCAGGCTGTTATTTAGCAAAAAGTTCAGGGTATGCTCTGTTGTACAGCTCTCTTGGCGTTTCCAGGGAAGCAAAAAAAATCAGACGCCTTGCTTTCGAAAATTAGACATAAGATTCCTCCTGCTGTTCTGGTGATGATTCTCCCCCAAAATCAATAAAAATTCAGAAGGTCTGACTCATTCCTGCAGCCTGCTGTCTGTCCCGCCAGTGTTTATTTAATATGGTGGGATGGATCTGTTTTGGTTAAGCAGTGATGTGATACAGAACAATCTTCACTGCAGGAGATAAAAGCTTTAGTCTGACTGGTCCTGAGAGATGGCTGATGTCTTGCCCTAAAACATGGTTCAGTAAGCTCTAGTCCGCAGGGCTGTGACCTATATATATTGTGATACTAGGCTGTCAAGGGCCTTAGTGCTTTACTGAAATATTATTCACTGTGGAGGAGATGTCGGTGTGGTCTGAAAGTTAATTTGAAGCATTAGCTAATGGACTAGCGCTTCTGTATGTGCCTCGAGATGCCATGCTGTTCTGTTGAATTGTTTTTGCTATAACTGCCGATCGATTAGCTTGAAGATAACAAGTAAAGCAAAGATATGAGCTCTATTCCATTTCATTGTTTTCTCTAGTTAATTGTTGGAGAGGTTGTCAACAACACTAGAGAATTGGACTTGTTTAAATGCGTATGTGCTAATCGTCGTAGAAAATTGCACTAGTGTCTTGTTACATTTATTTCCATTTCCAATTAGACGCTGTCTCAGAAGGGAAGTGTCAAAGTGATGATTTAATTGTCACAGCCCTGGCACATTAAGTCAAGTTTAATACTCATTACCGTACGTCCGGTGACCATTAGATCAAAGGTCTGCTTTAATTGTCCAGAAGCCTTATGATATCAGAGGTGTAAAATATTGATAGTTAAAATATAAGCTTAAAATTAAACTTTTTACTTCGTTACAATTTCATATGGACTTAATTTGCCCCTTTAAAGGGATTGTATAACCATTAGATGGATTAATTTCATGATTTGTCTTGATTTTAGTCTATTACATTTTATAAGATAACCACTGTAGTTGATACAGCAATAAAAATTTTTTTTTACATCAAAAGTACTAAAACGAGAGGCTTTACTCCTTTGTCCGTTAAAGGGCATCTATGTTACCCCTTTTTCAAGATTTAAAATAAGTCTTTTGTGTTTCCAGCATGTGTCTGTAAAGCTTCAGCTCAAAACACCCATCAGATTATTTATTATACCTTTCAGAATATTGGGATTTTCTGCTCTGAACACAATGTGGCTGTCTCTGTTGCCTGTGCCTTTAATGCTTGTTCTCCCCGCCCACCGTTTCCACGTGCTTTTCACAGTGTGCCTAAATCTCCGGGCTGCGTCAGATAAACAGCACAGTGACAGACATGAAGGAAGCAGATCTCACGTAATGTTTGTGAGAAATACTACAGTAAAAACTTTCCCAATGATTATTTGATGTATTTGCTGTGGAGTTAATTCAAGCCTTTCTGCAATGATGAGTCGCACAGAATGTTGTTACATAGGTTAGGCAGATGCACACAGACACACACAGCGCGCGCATTTAATTTGCACTGTTTTTGCACGGCAAATGTGACAGGATACACATTAATATCCACTGCTGTATGGATATCTGTTATGTTAATGTACAAAATAAACCTGATTTAACGTCAACAAACTGGGACTGAAGCTTCTTCTTTTATAATTGTTCTGACATGCGGCAGTGGTAATAAAGACAATAAAATTACTGTAATTCATTAACATGTTTTAAAAACGTTTTAAACTTGTAAAACTCATTCTTGATCACATTTGATGATGATTGAAGATCACAGCGAGCTGAACAGATCTTTTAATCCCAGTTGCTTTGCAACCTGTCTTTTACTGTGGAGACATGTTAATACGCTGCTGTCAAACAATTCGATGGGCACACTCCTACGTCACATTGCGGTGGGCCTCAAAACGGGAGGGATTTGGATCCTATTTTAACGTCAGGAAAAAAGAGACTTAAGGGGGTCACACACCAGAAGCGCCGCTCGGCCACACAGCGCCATGCATTTTAGAATTCTAAACATAGGTTTCTATCAGGGTACACACACCGGCGCCGCAAGTCGGCAGCTGTCTGCGGCGGCCAGCCACGACTCAGGACACTTTTCATATTTCTGCCGCACCACATAGCGCCACTTGAATAGTTTCATTTTAAATAGCATGCGAATGTGCGTGTCTGGTGTGCGATACTTTCGCCTGTCATGTGCGCGCCGTGTTGCGCCGCTGATTGGTGCATCCGGTGTGTGACGCCCTTTATTGTCTTTATATCACCCCAATATGACTGGACACACTATATCTACGCACCGTTCTGTCCAAACACCATACAAAAGATGATTTTCATCATACGTGCATGATACGTGCCCTTTAAGTCAATGTTTAACTTGTAAAAGCTTAGCTACAGTTAAGCATTTATAGGTGGGCATAGATTCATTTTTTTAATCTAGATTAATCTAAATTAAAATGGCTCATTTGAATTCTGCCGAAGGCATTCAGAATATGTGTGCCAACTAATAAGTCGTTAAGAAAGGGTTTCTCAAGCCAGGTGGAGCATTAGAACAGGGGCTCATCTCCTGTTTCCAAAATGCATCACAAACTGCTTGAGAAACTGTTCTACTATGATAAATGGTGATGACAATAAATTGTGTTTAATAAGATGTACTTGTGTTTACTAACTGTTTATTCAGTTAAACATGAATTTGAACTGTAGGCCTACATAAGCTCCAAACAGCGATTTTGGATTACCTTAATCCGACTAAAGTCATGACTGAACTTAACAGAAATAGAATTTAGACATGTGGAGTATGCAGATATTAGTGGCATTATTAAAGTAAACCCCTGCGGTCTTTAGGACCTTTCGCCATATTTTCCGACAAGATCCACACGCGGCTGTCAGTAAAGGACCGCACACAAACACAAACACACATACACGCATCGCGAAATGCGGAAGTTTTTTTCCTTCTTTTTGTCCTGCGTTATTAAATTCCATAACACTCTCACCAGTCATTTACTCCTTATTTGCGTCTAATACCCCAGTTTGTCACGAGGACATGAATGAAATTGCAGTTAGAGTCAGGCATCCTGCTGATTTGATTCAGAAGGGCACTCTTTTGTCAGACGGCTCATCGGTCAGGTATACATCCGCGCTAATATATCAATGTTAAAGTCATCGTAGCTAGCGTAAAATAGCCCCAGCTCCCAACCCAACTTTGAGATTAGATTAATGGCGATAATTTTTTTTTTTCGCGCGATAAGAGTCTCTCGTTACGCAGCACGTTAACGCCGATAACGGCCCACCACTAATTTTTACATTTTCATTCGATAATGTTTTAGGTAAGTACTATAATTAAAAGTACTTGTATTTAAATACTGCAGTTTCTAAGTACTTTTAAAACCATGCATATCATTGGTTAAGGTAAAATGGCTTTTGATTAAAGAAAACTATGAGCCATCACAATTGCCCTAGAAAAAATGGATGAAGTCTGTCAAGAAAACTGTGACTACCTACAAACTAAAAGCTGTTTAACTCATCCATAGGGGACCTATTATGCAAAATCTGCTTTTACCTGGTGTTAGAATGTAAAGATGTGTTGGCAGTGTGTGTATCAGGAGTTTAAACTGACAAGACTTGATAGGCATGCAGAAAATGAGCATTTGTGAAACTGCAAGGTCATATGAACTTGATAAACATGATGAGACCAAGCAGATATTTTGTCGTAAAATTGTCTGAGATGAGGGCTGTAAAGGTTCTGCCTTCTTTTGGAAAGCAGCCCTCTTAAAATACAGTGTGGTTTTACTTCTGCTAAGCTACTGTCTAAAGGATGATATAATATTACACCATTTCTCAAAGTGTGGGATGAGTCTCACTGGTAATTTGATAATTTTTATGCCCATCTTTAGTGATCCCTTTTTTTATTGACCTTGCATTCAAAAACAAAATAACGGCACATTTAAATGTAAGCCTTACTTAAAAAAACATCAGACAGTGAAGAAAATGTTACAGTTAAATGATGAATGATTTAACATCGGAATGACGATTGAAGTAGAACAAAAACTGTGAAGAGGCGGAAAGCAGTAGCAGTTTGGCATGGAATAAAAAGGAAAATGCTGTTGCTTTACTGAAAATAAAATACAGATGTAATCATAATATTGAACATGACTTAAGAGTGGTAGTATTAAAACCTACAACTTCATTTGGAAATGATGTGTACTACATAGCAGGCTTATTGCAGCCAATAAAATAGTGGATAAGATTATAATTTTTTAGTTTAGTTTATTCTGCATGCAGTTTGGAAAGTGACAAAATGAAGCAAAGCACTATACTTTTTGTGATGACCCCAAGATTCCTGATTGGATTATGTGGCAGATTCTGATTGGCAGATCACCAATTGGTTCAATGCATATAAATATTTGGATGCTATTTGGACATCCTCATGTCAAGACCTGCCATCTCTTTGACTCGTTAACCTTATGGTTTTGTTTTGCATTATTTACATCATGTAGTTAAAGTTTTGTTGTGATTAAATCTTAAGTGCTTACCTTCGTTATTTATCCCTAGACATTTTCTTTGTTTTGCTGGTCTGATGTTCTATTAGCTTTATTTACAATAAATAATTTGCATTCAGATTATTTTGTTGTTTGAACTTTCTTTTATGTTGCGACTCAAACGAACGAGTCGCAACATTTTATATTCAGAATTCTAAAATTGCATTGTTATCATTTACTTATATTATAGAGTTCTTGTTGTTATATGATGTCATGTTTTTAAAATGTGATGTTATTTCAGTACATTTGAACACCTGAAGCTCTAGTTTATTAGCATTTTGTTTGGTATTTTGAGCTGCAACTTTCTGGGACAGCTGGAACTTGTATTTCATATTGTAAAATGAAGCATAGTTCTCCTTTTAAAGGTGTACTTATTAATTTTTCTGTATTCAGTCATGTAGCATCATGCATAAGTTTTTCAAGTGTCCACGTCATTGTGAAAATGTTCTATTCAATTAGTCCTGCATGATTAAATAATTGATTCGTTAATTATTTAGGTTAGTTAAAGTTTTGAATAGAGGGTTACCAAGGTAAGCCGTGTAGTAACCTGCTCCAACATGGTCACATAGCACAGACTGCTAATTTGACTGGTGTCTATAGTGAGTGTGAACTTTTTTCATGAGGTAAGGATTTTAATGCACTTCATGTAAGGAGAAGTCCTAAATCTCTGGTTTTGGTTTCTTGTTATTTTTGTGGTATTGTTTCTGTTCTTACTGCCTGTGATTCTGGGAGAAAGGAAGAGAAAGACACTATTTCATCATTTTCCTTTGCCCCAGGCCAAGCAATTGAGTAGCTGTAGCGATGACCTTTCTGTGTATCCCTGCTGGACGGCCCAGGGCACTAACACCACTGCTTTATTTAATGCGGTTTGATGAAGACGGGGCTATGGAGCTCTGCTCTTGGCATTAAAGTAACTCTATTTAAGATGACTTTGTACTTCTGTCTTATGGAAGTATTTCATGCACTTGCTTATTCTTGTGCAACACTTGCCATCTAGTTCCAGACATTGAATTGGATCCTTAGAAACTGATGCAAACAAGTGAGGTTTCTTTCGGTGAGTTGTCAAAAATCTGATAATTGGTCTCTTTTCTTAAATCTCGTTGCATCATAGATGGGTTAAAATAGGAAAGATTGCATTTTGGAGTCCTGGTTGTTCTTGAGAATGGAAATGCCTAAAAACTCCTGAAGGAGATGGAAAGTCTTCCAGTGGACATTTTTGACAGATGCTCATTTATTACTGCAGTTTTGCTGTGGCATTATTTTATCTGAAGTTTCTTGCCTGTCTCAGCTTTTAAGAGAGTTATTTTCTTTCAGGGCTCAAGATCTCATTATGGTTTCACACCTTACAAGATCGTGCCATTCCTACTATACAGTAGAGTTTCATGTCAGAATTATTTTATATGTGAATAAATGTATCAAACTTATGCGGGCAGCACGGTGGCGCAGTGGGTAGCACAATTGCCTCACCGCAAGAAGGTCGCTGGTTCGAGCTCCGGCTGGGTCAGTTGGTGTTTCTGTGTGGAGTTTGCATGTTCTCCTCGTGTTTGCTTGGGTTTCCTCTGGGTGCTCTGGTTTCCCCCACAAGTCCAAAGACATGTGGTATAGGTAAATTGTGAAGGCTAAATTTTCCATGTATGTGTGTGATTGAGTGTGTATGGATGTTTCCCAGTGATGGGTTGCAGCTGGAAGGGCATCCGCTACGTAAAACATATGCTGGATTAGTTGGCGGTTCATTCTGCTGTGGCGACCCCAGATTAATAAAGGGACTAAGCCGAAAAGAAAATGAATGAAACTTATAGCTCTTGTTGATGGAAATCATGTAGGTTTTCTTTGGAGTTTTCTTTGGATACCAACTATTAATTTCCTGTACTGTTCCTTATCCCAGTCATTCAAGCTTTATACAAGTGATATGTAAATTGTGTTGACTATCACTGTTGGCTCACACAAACACAGTCCAAATTTGAGGATATTTGTTCATATATTTTAGTTATTAAATAGCCTACAATACATTGTTAGCTGAACAAAACCAGTTTTTTTATTTTAATTTAATTATTTTTTTTATTTAACAGGGACAATACACTTGACATTGTTGTACAAAGATAACCGATGTTGTGTACATAGGGCATATACAGTAGCATAAAGCTAATTTGCAGCCCTAGTCCCTGGTTAGGCTTTACATTTAAAATTTTTCTTAAAAATAAACAAACAAGAAAAAAACACAATACTACAAACATTTACAATGTATACAAAGCCACAAACATAAAATGCAAGTCATTTAGTCTTAAACATTACCCAATATGTGTCTGACAGCAGAAAGAGAACAGAAACATGGTTCGTTTGTTTTCAGAATTTGGCTTCACAGACAAAACATGTCGGTCCACGTTTTGTCTAGCTCAGGTTATTTACAAAAGATTATAATGACCAGTTCAACACTTCTCATTGGTTACTGCATTCAAAACACAACAGAAACACATCTAATTGCTTATAAGTAGGCCCACACCAAATCTGCAGATTTTTAGCCCATCATTGAGTCTATTTATTTACTTGTGTAAATGTGTGTACATTTATATTTTATCAGTTTTTAAATAAATTTCAGTAATATTGTTGACTAATATGAAAATGTTCACATGATATATTTACAATACAGTTTGTAAAGTAATATTTTCTGTCTTTTAATAGATATTATATGAGAGATTGCCTTAGTTTACCAAATGAGTGGATCTAGATGGATTTGCATTGTAAACATTAACCCCCGGTTTCACAAACAAGGTTTAAGGCTAGTCAAGATTAAATTGCATGTTTGAGCAATCTCAACTCAAAATAACTTTCAGTGAGATGTCTTAAAATAAGTCAGTGTAATTTTTTTGTCTCCAGGTGCACACCAGTAATATATTTTTCTAAGGCCATTTTATAAATGTGGCTTAAATAGCCTAATTTATCTAAGGCCTAGTCCTGGCTTAAGCTAAGCACTGTTTGTGAAACTGGGCCTAAAAGTTAAAAAGCTATTATTTTTTATTTCATATATTAAGGTTTTAGTTACGATACATCCGCATAAATCTGCAGATATTTTACAAAATTCTTCACAAAAATAGCAAAAAATATCTGCAGATTCTGTCTGGCCCTACTTAAAAGCCTTAACACTGCAAGAAAATGCATAAGTTACAATCTAATTGGAGTTTAGTAGTTTAACCAGCCTGATCTCACGAGGAAACTCGAGGAAAGTATTATTTGTTTTGTCAGTTTAGTGGCTAATTCGAGTACGAGTTCAGTCGTACAAAAATGTTTGATCCCACCAATACCCACCCCTAATCCCAACCATCATTGGGGGATAAGCAAATCACTCTAAATTGTACAAATAAGATCATATGAATTCATTTGAATTGGCCGCTAAATCAAAAAGTTACGAATTGCTGTGAGATATCGTTGGTTTAACTGGTTTAGTTTAGATAGTTAAGTTTAACTATATGGGTAATGGCCACTTATTTTTAATTTGAGGGGATGTTTTTGCCCTCAAGCCCCTGTTTCTCTGGTCATCGCATGTGTTACGTTGTCAACTTGTGATCAGTTCATAAGATCTGTCAGATTTATTGACAAATGTGATTATCAGCAGTTACCGATCAGCCTTACTTTTACATGTAAATAGTTATTGGGAAATAATAAGATATTCCAGGTTTTTTATTTTTATTTTTCATGTACATTTACATATATTCATTTAGCAGATGCTTTTAAGGGACTTACAAATGAGGATAAAAGAAGCACTTCAAATCATTTGGAACATCAAATCATTTTGTTTGAAATTTTGCAAACAAAACTTAATTAAAGAGGACAAAGCGTGCTAATTAGCATTACTGTAAATATGCCAGTATTATGGCTAATTTCCAATTCCAGTCCTATTGTAAGAAGCGACCATAAAAACATTAGCATTAAAAAAAATTGGCTAGAATTTTTAATTGTTAATCCTTTTTCTTTTTGCCCTGTATGTCTAATAGCACATTGAATCCTGTTTGCAGTTCAATATTGCATAAATGTTATCTGACAAAAGCCAGATCACGAATAGCATCTTCCAGCAAGTGAGATCAAGTTGTTGAGAAAACAGCAGGACAAAGATAATAATGTTTTAGCAATGGATTTGATTAGGTCTGTTCTGCTTTGTGTTGTTTGTCAAGCTCCTTTTTTTGTGAAATGACAGAAAGCTGAATGAAAATAATTACAAAGTCATTTAAAATAAAATAATCTCACATGTAAGCTAACACCTTATTTTCGCTTGGTTTGTTCTATATTTTGTATGCCATTTGTATTATATTTTTTGTTACACACTCAAATTATATTTGATTCTCTTTTTCAAACTACTTATTTAAAATGAGCTGAATCAACACCATTCTTGAGGTTATTTTGGGGACAACGTAATTGTTTTATGTTCAATGCACTTAAATTTGTAAAAACAATTAAGTTAACTTCATTGATTTGTGTTGAGACAACATGAATGATTTGTGTGAAAACCAGCATTTTTTGTTATGTATATCTCTCACATCTTTAAACACGAGCTAAGCATATTTATAAAAATCGTTAATCCCTAAAGCGGTAATGATATCCAGCCTTGAAATTGTTTTATTGTTTTTATTTATTGAAACATATTGATGTTAAGTTTTAATGTAGATTTTGCGAATCATGTTACGAAGTTGGTAACAGTGTGACTGTGAAGGATTTGTATGTGGTCTACGTTTCAGTTTATTGTGAAACATGATGATATGTGGAGGAGCATGGCTGCAAATCAAATACAAAAGAGAAAGCATCAATTATTAATAACTGGTTATACTGTAGTCACTGTATATACATTAGTTCTTGTGAGCTGTTGCTTTTCTGTGCATTTATTTTTCATGGTAAAATAAAACCCATATTCCATGATAAGTGTTATTGCTTCTTTTGACAAATAATTTTCTCAGTACCTTAACAAAGATGGTGTATACTTATAACGTGCCATTTACATTTTGATGGTTTAATTAACCTTAAAATTAATTAACTTACAAGATCTGGCTTTTGATAATTAATAAATGTCATCTAGAGACGCTCTGTATTCTTCAAAATGTCAGCAATGACCCACCAACAGTCTCACTTGCATCTCTCACTTTTCACAATTTCTGCTTATTCAGTCACTCGGCTGTGCTTTCTCAAATCACTTGATCAGGACAGTTCACTGCCTTTTATGGGTCTGATTTGAATGGTTTATCAAGCTCCCATGAAGGCATTGATCATATTTAAGGGTTTTTGTTTAGAGCATTCATAAAGTCTGATGATATTTATAGATGATTTGAGTCAATATCACAAAATTCTGTGTTTATGCTACAATATTTGAAATCATTATGAAATGTTTTTCTTTTCTTCTCTAGGTGTCGATTTCAAAATGAAGACCTTAGAGATCGATGGCATTAAAGTACGAATACAGATATGGTACGTTTTTTGAGTGTGTGATGATAATATAACAGCATTTGGTCATTTCGTTCTACTAATGGTATGTTTCTGTATGTCTACAGGGACACGGCAGGTCAGGAGAGATATCAGACCATCACTAAGCAGTACTACAGAAGAGCACAGGTGACTCAAAAATTCAGTAACAGATTCAGTCATATACATTCTTTTTTTCTGCTATTGGCAGTTTGGAGTTAGTTTGATTTGTGTGCCTTTTATAAACTAGTTTGCTTTTCCATGGCTAGAGAATGGAACACAGAACTAGATCTGACAGAGCCTGCCAGGGTGTCCGCGGGGTTTTAAAAAGTCTTAAAATGTCTTAAATAGCAAAAACTAAATTGTAGGCCTTGAAAAGTCACACATTTACAAGTCACATTTACCGAAATATTGTGTTATATGTCTTAAATCATTTTAACAGGTCTTAATTTTCTTATATCCATGTGAAGTTACCCAATCGGGCCAACCAATCACCAACAATATATCGCAATAAAAGTTTTAACAAAAAGTTACATTTTTAACTCTCTTTACCAATATGGTTTAATTCTCTTCCTTACAATAACATTTGTTTAAAAGTTCTCCATGTATTTATGGTGGGGACACTGACCTGGACAGACTGTTTTGCATATATTTAGATTTTTATCATTTTAAAAACTTGTCTTATGTTTTTTTTTAAAAGAAACGTTATGTTGAAAAAGTGTATACCACTAGAGTCTGCTTGTTTTGACACATTATTTGAAATGGGTAGTTAAGAAATAACTAACTGTGTTTTTGTTTTTTTGATGAAGCAAGTAAAAATCTTTTCCATTAGAAAAAGCCCCCTTGAATTATTTTCCCCAATTTCTGTTTAACAGAGAGAAGATTTTTTCAGCTCATTTCTAATCATAATAGTTTTAATAACTCATTTCTAATGACCGATTTATTTTATCTTTGTCATGATGACAGTAAATAATATTTTACTAGATATTTTTCAAGACACTTCTATACAGCTTAAAGTGACATTTAAAGGCTTAACTAGGTTAATTAGGTTAACTAGGCAGGTTAGGGTAGTTAGGCAAGGTATCGTATAACGATGGTTTGTTCTGTAGACTATTGAAAACAAATATAGCTTAAAGGGGCTAATAATATTGACCTTAAAATGGTTTAA
Source organism: Danio kyathit (assembly GCA_903798195.1). NCBI lineage: Eukaryota > Metazoa > Chordata > Actinopteri > Cypriniformes > Danionidae > Danio > Danio kyathit. The sequence goes on along the minus strand of LR812538.1, from coordinate 32,345,739 downwards.
AAAAGCTTTTATTCTAGACGAAATAAAACCAATAAGACTTTCTCCAGAAGCAAAAATATTATCAGACATACTGTGAACATTTTCTTGCTTCGTTAAACATCAATTGTAAAATATTTAAAAAAAAGAAAACAAAATTCAAAGGGGGGCTAATAATTCTGACTTTAACTGTATGTGTGTGCATGCATGTGTACATTTTTATATATATATATATATATATATATATATATATATATATATATATATATATATATATATATATATATATATATATATATATATATATATATATATTTATATTTATATTTATATATATATATATTTATTTATATTTATATTTATATTTATATTTATATATATATATATTTATATTTATATATTTATATATATATATATATATATATTTATATTTATATATATATATATATATATATATATATATATATATATATATATATTTATATTTATATATATATATATATATATATATATATATATATATATATATATATTTATATATATATATATATATATATATATATATATATATATATATATATATATATATATATATATATATATATATATATATATATATATATATATATATATATATATATATATATATACATACTGTATATGTGTGTGATCCAGGACCACAAAAACAGTCTTATTATGCACAGGTATATTTGTGGGTAAAGACAAAAATACCTCGAGTTCAATTCAAGTTTATTTGCATATCGCTTTTCATAATTATCGGTCCAAAGCAGCTTTACAAAAGGTGCACATTATTACTACATTACAGTCAAAATTAGATATGTCAAAATATGAATTTTATTTTATGCCAAACACAATTTGAATATTAAGTCATGTTCCATAAAGATATTTTGTAAATTTCTTTCTATAAATATATAAAAATGTAATGCTTGATTGGTAATATGCATTGATAATTCACAAATGTCACTTCAAAATGTCAGAAATGACCCAGTCACATGCAGTCTCACTTGTAGTTCTCATTTCTTACAATTTGTGCTTATTTTCTTCAGTCACTCGGATCTGTTTTCTCAGGACAGTTCACTGCCTTTTATGAGTCTGATTTCAAGGGTTTAATAAATTCTGTGAGGGCATTGATCATATTTAAGGGTTTTTAAAGCATTCATCAAGCCTGAACATGATATTACTATATTACAGTCAAAATTAGAAAAGTTAAGGAGTCAAAATGATAAATTTTGTTTTATGCCAAAAATAATTTAAATATTAAGTCATGTTCCATCAAGATATGTAGTCAATTTCCTTCCATAAATATATCCAAATGTAATGCTTGATTGGTAATATTCATTGGTAGGAACTTAATTTAGACAAATTAAATGTTCTAATATTTGTATCCCAAATATAGTCCTATCCTAACAAACCATACAACCATGGAACAGTTATTTATTCACTGCTTATTTATTTATTATATATATATTTTGGTCTAGGGTCGTGTGGTCCTATGTGTGCCTGTTTGTGTGTGTGCATGCATGTATTTACAGTGTATACACACATACTTTTGAGTGTGTAACAGAGGAGTAGATGCGCTTTGGGACACACTACTTCATCATACACCGTTCTGTTGCTTAGTTACATGACCTGTCAATCACATCCTCCACATTTCTTTTAGAATTAATTTCCTACTCTATTGGAAGGATGTAGCATGTAAATCTGCCTTTCATGTAGAATAAACTCCTCATATCTTTGCATAATTGTGCATATAACGTTAATTACCAAAGCTGTCAATATAAAGTTCACAAAGTTGTTGCAAATGAAATGTAATGCAGATAACATTAAATAAATATGTTTTGCACTTTAAATTTCTACCGGAAAATCTGTGTATCTATGGCATACTGTGATTACGGACCACTATTTATGACGGATAGTATGCGAATTGGGACTAAACTATTTAGTACAGATAGTATGTGTGTTAGGACACTGCAGAACACATCAACAATGGCAGACCTTGCATTGCTATTGATGTTCATGACTTGTTCATCAAACAACTTCATCCAAATATGGAAAATCCAGCATGTTTGTGTAGCTAGTTGTAATTTTTAAGAACAAATTACATGTTTAGCAATGGCTGAAAAGTCAGAAGCTTCTGTTTGTGTTACTAAGGAACACATTTCTTGGTTCTAGCAGGTGCCTGAAGTGTTGAAAGACAAAGAGCCAATTTGAAGCCTCTGTCTCTGAACCAGGACTCAAACTACATTAGCGAAAGAGTTGTAATGGTGATCTAATGAAGGATTCGAGACTAATAGGGATTCTTATTGCTGTCTATTTACACTCATTATAATGTATGGGTGGATTGAAACTGATTGTGTATCAACAGGGTATATTTCTGGTGTATGACATCACAAGCGAGCGCTCGTTCCAGCACATCATGAAGTGGGCCAGTGATGTAGATGAGGTGAGGCTGAGCAGTTTATAGCATATCCATCTTTATTACAGGAACTAAATATAACCTGATCCATATTTATATCCCTTCATTCAGATTCCACCGCCTCTCTTTTTCATCTTCTACTCTTTTCACTTTCAACCATACATGAAGGGGTTGCCTTTAAGAGATGAAATGCAAATGTGGAATTTCAAATTTGAATTCAAGACGAATTGTAAAAATGTAAATGCAATGGTTGAATCTTTCGTTTGATTGTGTCTCTGATCAGTACGCCCCTGAAAAGGTGCAGAAGATACTTGTTGGGAACAAGTCTGATGAACAAGAGAAGAGACAAGTAGCTACAGAACAGGGAGATAAGGTAAATAAACAATGCTTCCTTTCTGTGGGCTTCGTCTGTCATTATTGCTACCATTTTCTTATATGACAAGCCTACTGTACTCTGTAAATCTCATCTGGCTAGTCACTTTTGCCAAAATTTCACTCCCAAGCAAAAAATAAGTTAACTGATAATTTGCATGGGAGTTTCATTGTTGAATTTAATTCAGAAATAATGTAAAATAAGCTTGGAATGTATGGCATGTAAGCAATAAAATGCAAAGAAGTGGCTACTGACATTTTGAGAGTACATAAAAACATACAGGCAAAACAAAATAAATGCCTAATAACGATCGGGACCGTTTGCTGTTCAGTAATAATGTTGTAAATAATGTTTAGTTTGTCGCAAAGACCTCAGTGTATTATCATGACTAGACATATGCCGATCTTCAACAATTGAATAATGATAATTAACATAAACAATATTGATCTTCTGAGCACTTCAAAATACTGTGAATAGTTATTTACACTTTTAGAGTTCTTTTAAAGAATATTCACAGAGTATTTGCAATTCCAGATGCTTGGAGTCTGATTTGCTTAGATTAATAGTTCAAACATGAACAGTTTCACATGTTAATCTGGCCTACTACATGCTGAAATATTCATTGAAATTTCTGTGACTAATTTTGGGGCTATCGTACATTAAAACTGTTCAGTAAGGCTCCAATAGTTAACATGAGTTAATTTAACTAAACTCAAGATGAAATCTACAAAAGCTTTAATTAATCTTAGCTGATGTCCATGCCTAATAATGCGTTCAAATCATAGTCATAATCTGATTACAAGTCTTTTATTAAATGAAGTTAAGTAACTAATATGCAATTATTTTTTTAACTAATATTAACATGTTAACTGTAATAAATCTGGCCTTTTCTCAAGGTATTGAATCTGAATTTAATTTGGTTGAAACATTTATTTACTCTGAACATGTTTAAAAAACAAAGCAATACACAAAATATTTTTTGTTATTACACCTGTTAAACGAACTATTTTTACAGCGTAGGCATGATAACATGTATGTTATGTTAAAGTCTTTAGTAATTAATTGCATCAAGAAAATTTGATACCATCGCAAGCATTATTCATGACCAATGGATTATAATTTTGTTTTCCATCTGTAGGTTTTTTGTTTATGTTTTGTGACTCATAAAATAGTCGCTATTTAATGAATCACCAAAGATTTGATTTCAGCTAAAAATCTTCTTTAATTTTCTAATGCAGATGAAAAATCACGTACATCTTACAATAACTGAGGGTAAACCAATTATAGCAGCAAATTTATTTTTGGGGTGAACAATCACTTTAAAGACCTCCTTCAGACATCTCTCTGCCATTTTCTTTGTTTCTCTAGCTTGCCAAAGCTTATGGAATGGACTTTTTTGAGACAAGTGCCTTTACCAACCACAACATTACAGAGGTACAATTCTCTTCTCATTATACCTGTAACCTACAGTCAGTTTTTTAAAGAATGGTGAATCCTGATCATTTTGTGTTAACATTTTAATTATTTACAGCTAATCTGACTATTTACAGTTGAAAGTCTAAATTTTCAGTTGAAATTACAAGTCGAAATTATTAACTATAATTTGTTTTCTTATTCAAATATTTTCCAAATGATGTTTAACAGAGCAAAGTATTTTTCACAGTATTTCCTATAATATTTTTTCTTCTGGGGAAAGTCTTATTTGTTTTATTTCAGCTACAATAAAAGCAGTTTTTTATTTTTTTAAACCATTTAAGGTCAATATTATTAGCCCCCTTTAAGCTATATTTTTATGATTGTCTACAGAACAAACCACTGTTATACAATGATATGCCTAATTGCACAACCTGCCATCTAATTAACCTAGTTAAGCCTTTAAATTGCACCACTTTAAGCTGAATACTAGTATTGAAAAATATCTAGTAATATATTATTTATTGTCATCATGGCAAAGATAAAATAAATCAGTTATTAAGAAATGAGTTATTAAAACTATTATGATTAGAAATGTGTTCAAACAAATTGAGGGGGAAAGGATATAGGAGGGCTAATAATTCAGGAGGGCTAATAATTCAACTGTATGTGTTTTGGTTTTTTCAGTCTTTCACCCGACTGGCTGAATTAGTATTACAAGCCAACAAGAAGGATCTTGATTTGCTGGGAGGATCATTGAATGACGAGTTGAATCTGGCTGATTTGGAGGAGCAGGAAGGTTTGTGTAATGTTAGCGATGACACTCGAAAGTCCTGCTGGTGCTGAGGACGGAAGGTGACATGACTACTTCAGTTCAGTTGGATGTTTACGTTGTATTTATTATTCATTTCACAAGGTATCGTAAAATGGTGTTTGGTGCCTTTCGGTGGCTCATATCCTGCTGTCTCTTATAAATATCATTTATTTTATAGTCAGTATAAATTAACATGACACGGAATACTTGTATATGAATATTTTTCAGTTGGAAAAAAATGCACCGCAGAGCGACAGTACATTTATTTTGTTATGCTCATTCAAGCCACATGTTTAGACTCAGCTGTATGTTTTCTTACTGATCAAATATTAAGATGAGGTTGATTTAAGATGGCATTGACAAACTGTGTCTTATTAAACAAGATTGTATGCCTGGAGCAGCCATTTAAAATCAAATAATCTCTCTTGCGTTACACTGTTGAACTTCATATGAATATATCCAGCTCTCATTTGGCTTTCTATAAAATTCTCCAAACTCTAAAACCTTGACCGCAAATACTTGACCTTTACTGAATGCTCCTTCAAGATAATACATTTATTCTTGGGTGACACATTTGCGTCGGTGTCAGCTTCTTTTCACTGTAAAAAATATCGTCACTACACTTGCTGCTTAAAGGTTTTAGTTCACTGTGATTGCAGATGAATGAATCTCATTATTATTATTATTATTATGAGGTTATCATATGAACATGTTATCTTATACCAGTATGTCATCAGGCACTTTTCCCCCCATCTATAGTCTATATTTAGCTGATTTAGGATAGTTGGAATGTTTCAACTTTTACTCCATTTATGATCCTGCTTAAGTCGACACCCATTTTACATCCAAACTTGATTGAAATGTATATGCAGAATGATCTACATGGGTCGGTGTTGCTAAAGATTTGATGTATATTACACTATTATGGCATTTCTATGTGTAAATGGTATTGTACTATGTTGATTTAAAGGAACTCTTGAACAATGCTGATGTGTTTTACCTGTGTTATATGAGAACTTGTTGAAATATGTCCACAAAAAAGGGGAGAACAAGAAGTTGAAATGCGTATGTGGTTATTTATATTGAACTGTGATATTGTGGTTCTCTTCTGGGGGGGCAGATATTTATGAATAAAAATTTCATTATAAAAAGAGGATTTTGTTATAATGACGGTTACCCCTGTCACAAAAATCAATATATTGACTTATCGCACAACAAGGGGACATGACCTCAATCATTTTTGGTGACGCAATATATATCGCCCATACATAAAAACCAATTCTAGCAACAATTTAGCTGATTGTGCAACATCTCTATCTCTATTGGAGGTGTCAGTATGGTCACACTTTATTTTGATGGTCCGTTTGTTGAAATTAAGTTACATTGCATCTACATGCCAACTAATTCTCATTAGATTATAAGTAGACTGTTATGGTAAGGGGTTAGTGTAAGCCCAACAAACACATCTACGTTGTAGCGATGTCTGTACAGCGTTGCATTTATTCAAAGGCAACGTCGACACTTACGTGCTCGCTACATTGTTACAACGTAGAAATGTAAGACGTGAGAAGGCTGTAGCAACGTTGTTGCGTAACATTCAGCAACCATGAGACGACTTTCTTACTACATGTTTTAATGCTTTTTTCATGGCAGTTTATCAATACTGCCTAGAATACGAGATAAGCAGTAATAATTTTCCAGGATTATTATTAAATATTGTTCATTAATTTTTCCCTTTTACTTTAATAACTGCATATGTAAACTTTTAAGTGTAAAAAAAGTGTAATCAAACTGTTTTTATTTGACATTTCACAATATATAATACATACAGTACACATCTAATTATAAGCAAACTGTATAAAATAATGTTTAGATTATATTAAATAATTAACTATATATAATTAAACTAAAAGGATAGGCTGAATTAAAATGTCGGTTGAGAAAGTAAAGTAAACAATCAAGAAAAGTAAACAAGAAAGCAAATTAAAATGCAGACACTGGACTGGAGAATACAGCAGACCGGGAGCGCAGCTATAGACCAGGCGTAGTTGTTGGTATGGAGAAAGCGGTCAGAGAAAGAAACAAATCCAACAGAGAATCCAGTTTCAGAGATGGATCCACAGCAGTCACAAGTCAAAACAGGCAGTGAACAAGAGCGGACAGCTCAGAGCTTGACACAACAGGACTACACAAATGACCACTGATGTCTTTTTTTAGCAAGAAGAAATAAAGCAATACTCCCTCTGTCTCCTCGGTAGTTGTTGAATGAGATGGCGAACAGTCTGTTGAAATTTAAACTGATTCATTGATGACGAGTAAATGTTGTACAGTGGTCGTCCATGCAGCCTAAACACAACCTAAAGCAACGGCCGTTTAAATGGCATTATGACACCGTTGTGACAACCTTCAGCAACAACGTAGATCCTCCTTTTTACAAGGTTGATACAGCGTTGTAAGAAGGTCACTACGTTGAGGCAACGTTGTGTGTTTGTTGGGAGTTGCTTTGGGAGTTTCTTATAGTCAGTTAAATGTCTGTTGAAGGAGCAGTATCAGCATATATTAAGCAGACAGTCTACTAATACTCAAATGGACCATCAAAATAAAGTGTTACCATCAGTATTGTTTAAAAAAAAAAAACCACTATAGTATTTGCTTAAGTATACTTACTTAAGTATAGATTACTTAAGTATATCTTCATGTGGGTGTCTGACAACTGAAAATAGATCTGGTACCAGATATGGCAGCCTCTGTTACTTTTCACCTTGCACTTTTTTGTTAACCTTTATTATTATTTATTTATTTAGGATATACGTTTTCATATTGTGATTCCAATGTAAAATTATAAAATAGTTAAAATGACTATAATTAAATGAAATATTCCTAAGAATGAAATATTATGTTTTTTAGAAGAGTGTACTTGAATTGTGATGATATTAGAGTTGCAATCAGAATTATTAGCCCCCCTTTGAATTTTTTTTCTTTTTTAAATATTTCCCAAATGTTTAACAGAACAAGGAAATGTTCACAGTATGTCTGATAATATTTTTTCTTCTGGAGAAAGTCTTATTTGTTTTATTTTGGCTAGAATAAAAGCAGTTTTTATTTTTTTAAAACCCATTTTAAGGTCAATATTATTAGCCCCTTTAAGCTATATATTTTTCAATAGTCTACAGAACAAACCATCATTATACAATAACTTGCCTAATTACCCTAACCTGCCTAGTTAACCTAATTAGCCTAATTAAGCCTTTAAATGTCACTTTAAGCTGTATAGAAGTGTCTTGAAAAATATCTAGTAATATATTATTTACTGTCATCATGGCAAAGATAAAATAAATCAGTTATTAGAGATGAGTTATTAAAACTATTATGTTTAGAAATGTGTTGAAAAATTTTCTCTCCGTTAAACAGAAATTGGGGAAAAAAATAAACAGGGGGGCTAATAATTCAGGGGGTTGAATAATTTTGATTGCAACTGTATATTGCCATTCTGGCATTATATAATGAGTGGCTTAAATATTGTCTTAATTATTGTTTATCGTAATCTTATTTCGGTGCAATATATCGTACAACAAAAAATAGATATCGTGACAGGCCTAATGACGGTACTAAATAACATTTGACAGATAGGAGGCAAAAATGAAAAGGGTTTTCGTGCATCAAAACAATCAGTGTGTTATACAGATTTAGATTTTTGCTGAAAATTTCACTCTTTGTTGGGTTATTCATTTATTTAGGACCAAAACAATAACTGCTGTCGCGCATTTTAACATGATTTAACATTAACAATACACTGTAAAAGATTATATGATCCATTAGTCCTGACAGCATGTGTTTTAGGTCATTATTAAACTAAGTTAATTCTGTTCTAACCTAATTGTATAAGTTACTCAATCTGTTTTTAAGTCAGTTCAACAAAATATAAGTTCAATGAACTCATAAGCTTATTTTGATTCAGCTAAAATTTAAGGCAACCAGGATATTTATTACAGTGTAGTTTATATATAAAAAATATAGAACAATAAATCAGAATATTTAGAAATATTTCACTTAAATAAATTATTTAATAATTCATTTAAACTTTCTCTTAATAGTTTACCACGATCTTTGCCTCCTTCAGTCAAACAAGTACTTCCGCTGCTTGTTCAAACTACTTCTGTATTATGAGTTGAAACGACACAATTCTTAAGGTTTTTTTGAGGACAAATTAATTGATTTATGTTCATTCCACTTAAATCTGTAAAAACGATTAAGTTAACTTAATCAATTTGTGTTGTGTTGTTTAACCATTTGTCAGCAAGGCATTTTCAATCTTAATGCTTAAACAATGCTCGGTTGGTTCTGAGAGACCTAAAATGTACTAGCAAAACAACATCCACACCGTTAGATCACCATCTTTGCCACTAGCCTGAAGCATTGAGAAAAGGCAGAATCGATCCGTGCTTTTAGTTAGTTAACTCCAAAAATTGGGCAACGCGGTGGCGCAGTAGGTAGTGCTGTCGCCTCACAGCAAGCTGTGTCAGTTGGCATTTTTGTGTGGAGTTTGCATGTTCTACCCGCGTTCACGTGGGTTTCCCCCACAGTCCAAAGACATGCGGTATGAATTGGGTAGGCTAAATTGTCTGTAGTGTATGTGTGTGAATGAGTGTGTATGGATGTTTCCCAGAGATGGGTTGCAGCTGGAAGGGCATCCGCTGCGTAAAACGTGTGCTGGATAAGTTGGCGGTTCATTCCGCTGTGGCGACCCCAGATTAATAAAGGGATTAAGCCGAAATCTAAAATTCTATTGGATTTAGATCTACTCGATATGGAGCCTATAGACTTTAGTAAAAGATTATTAAGGGATGTTACACAGGTATTTTGAATACAGTCATCACAAAATGGGTACAGTGTGTTCATAAATGTATGGAAGTTTTCAGCAACAACACTTAGTTAGGCTGTTTGGCTTAAATGATGCTCTGTTAGTTCTGAGAGGCCTAAAATCTACTAGCAGAACATCAGTCACACCATTAGTCATTAATTTAATTAATCATTTCAATAAACGATCAAATTAATTATGATATTATATATATGCATTTATTGAAATGGGCAGATCAGTATACGTATGTTTTTTCTCATTTGCCCAAATATATGCACATTATGAATGTAACATTATGAACAGAATGAACCTATATTTAGATTTTTTTTTCCACAAATATTTGAAGCTCCAAAGACACTTTGCATCCATTTAATGTTTTCTATAAAAATATGTAAATCAAATTTTATGTGTACGCTAAAACAGTACATATTTAGTTTGACCAAAAGATAATATTGTTTTTTTAGGGGAAATTGGTGAATTGACTCTCAATAAGTGCAACACCACAAAACAACACTAGGAGGCAGTTGTGCAAAGCGGAAATCAATGGATTGCAATGTAGTTATGCATAATAATATAATGACACGGGGAAAGAACAGGGGAGCAATAACGTTTGTGGTTTCTGAAAATGTATAAAACGAAGCCCAAAATTCAACTCTTATAAGTCATTTTGATAACGAAGTAAGCTCATTTGCCCAAGGTCATAATATTTTTTCCAATTCAGATCAGGAATTCATTAATTCTTAATAGTCTTTTTTTAATACTCTGAAAAAAATATTGTTGTTTTTTTTTTTTGTAGAAAAGCAGATCTTTCTCTCTCAAGGCTAAACACAGCTGGATGAAGTCTGAAAAGAGAGAGAGAGCTGATTTGATAAGGAAATTTCATGCCATGTGGCGTTGTGCTCATGTGTGAAGCTTATTTGTAAGCTAGTCATACACATTGCATTGCAGTATATAACAAAATAAAATGATCTCAGCATCATAGTCCAACCATTCCTTGTAAACACTATTTCTTCTACTGAAGACAAAAGATGTTTGATAAATGTTTCATTCATTGGTCACTATTTACACCAAGTTATTATTAGGTACATGCATCAAAATAATCTAACAATATTTTTAAGGCATTTATTACTATTATAAGCAAATTGATGAATGATTTCCATTTTGGAATGAACATTTCCTTTAACTCTGTGCAAATAATAAGCTATGAATGCCGTTATGTGTGTGTGTGTGTGTGTGTGTGTGTGTGTGTGTGTGTGTGTGTGTGTGTGTGTGTGTGTGTGTGTGTGTGTGTGTGTGTGTGTGTGTGTGTGTGTGTGTGTGTGTGTGTGTGTGTGAATGTGTGCGTATGGGCGTTTCCCATGGGTTGTAAGCTGGAAGGGCATCCGCTGTGATTGATTCATTTATATTTGTTTTTATATCATTACTGACTTAAGCTAACATGAATTAATAATGAATAAGTACTATGTTTGTATTACTGAGTAACTATTGATAGGTTCAGTTAGTGTTTTATTTATATACTTCTGTAGTTGAGGATGAGTAAATTGAACATTTCTTGTAACTCTGCAAATAGCAGGCTATGAACGAGCGCTGTAAGACAGTAACGCAATACATCACATGCACATTTCCAAAAACAAGAGAATTTCCACATTAATAACATTTGAGTGCTCTGAGCCTATTTGACACACATGAGCACACATTAATGTTCTCATATTCTACTAAAAGACTCATTTGATTTGCCTAACTCTGGTATTTGCATTTTACACAAATAAATCCTAATTTAAATGTGCAGAGGATCCATTTGTAAGGCTAGTTATAAAATGTATTCAGGTGTCACAATGTAATCTTTTGACATTGTAAAATTCTGACAGACTGGTACACTCACCAGCCACTTTATTAAACCTAATGGCTATGCCAGTTTGGGCCTCCTTTTGCCATCAGCTCTGTCTTAAATAGATTTAACAAAATGCTGGAAATATTTCTCTTATACTTTGGTTGGAGATTTGTTGACAAATCTCACACAAGGGATAATGGGGATATTGGATTGAGATCTACTGAATATGGAGATAAATGACTTTAGTAAACTCATTGTCAAGCTAAAGATTTGTTTGAGATCATTCGAGGTATGTTACACAGGTTTATTTGGATAAAGCCATCACAAAATGGGTACAGTGTGTTCATAAATGTATAAAAGTGGTCAGCAACAACACTTAGTTAGGCTGTTTGGCTTAAACAATGGTCTGTTGGTTCTGAGAGGCCTAAAATTTACTAGCAATATATCATCCACACCATTTGAATTGAACACCATCTTCACCACTAGCCTGAAGCATTGATACAAGGCTGAGTGGATCCATGCTTTCAGGTAGTTAACTGCGAAATCTCTATTGGATTTAGATCTACTTAATATAATGGAGCTTATCGACTTTAGTAAAATATTATTCGAGGTATGTTACACAGGTTTATTTAGATACAGCCATCACACAATGGGTACAGTGTGTTTATAAATGTATGGAAGTGGTCAGCAAAAACACTTAGTTAGGCTGTTTGGCTTAAATGATGCTCTGTTAGTTCTGAGAGACACTATTTTCACCACTACCCTGAAGCATTGATACAAGGCAGAGTGGATCCATGCTTTCAGGTAGTTAACTCCAAAATTTGATCCTATCATCCAAATGTGGCAGTAGAAATCAACAGTGTTTGGTTTGGTTAGCAAATATTTTTTTGCGAAACAACCTGGAGGTACAGTTTTGGAAAACAAAATACTGATTGTAACATCCAAATCATTTTTTGAAACTTGACCCATGCTTGAGCGTGAGAGTCCAACTTTTTAACAGTGTAGATAACTCTCAATCCATGAAATAGCATTAGCCGACCTCTTTAAATCAGTTTTCTTTCCCATTCTGCAGCAGTTTAAGTATCAGCAGATTGTCTTGTCCACGTCTACATGCATAAATCCAATTACTGCCTTGTGACTGGCTGACGAGATATTCGTGTTAACAAGCAGTTGAACGGGTGTACCTTATAAAGTGTCTGGTGAGTTTCTAATGAAAGGTGTGGGCTGAAAAATAATATATTATTTTTACTTCCCACTAAGAAGTACCATCATTGATGATATCACTAGTTGCATGAGGGAACTGAAGCCACAAATCATAAAGATGGAAAATGATGGGCTAACTGGAATACCAAAATAATAATTTAATGTGAGAAATTTCAGAGACCAAAGGAGGACGCATGTGGCTCACATTTCTGCTGCTATTAGTCTCACTTTTGTTTTAAACCAGATTTAACCTTATTTCCTTCATCCCCATTGTCGTTTGCATCCAGGTTCAAGCTGATTTTGTAACAGGAGAAAAAACGCCCTCAGCCTCCCCTCAGTTATTCTCTCTCAGATAATCCTGTCATACCATTACCAAACGCTTCCATGCAATTGGCTCTGACCTCTCCTCATTTAATCATTGATTTGCACATAACAGAAACTTGCCAGGCATTGAGAGAAATAAAGCCAATGTATCCTGAGAGCGAGTATTATTTTTGGGGTGCATGCGCATGCAGTGGGGGCGTTTATGTGGAGGGGGGGTGGGGGTCCAGCAGCTTCAGGACACTTCTGCTAAGCTCTGTGTTGTCATCCTCCCACCTCGACACACTGTGCTTTCACACCAGAGTGAGTCACGCCGGCTCTCTGAGCTCTGGAGCTGCGCAATGAGGAATGCTAAGCACCCTGAGAAACTTCACAGCATTCAGACGCTTTCTACTTGGCCTTCTCATCTCTCCTTTAAACCTGCACAGAGAAAGGGCTGCTTCATCTTTCTTTCCATATGCAGAAGTATACCTGTACATTTGGTCTTGTCTTGAATTACCTTATAGGCTTAGGTCTGTCTGTCTGTCTGTCTATCTATCTATCTATCTATCTATCTATCTATCTATCTATCTATCTATCTATCTATCTATCTATCTATCTATCTATCTATCTATCTATCTATCTATCTATCTATCTATCTATCTATCTATCTATCTATCTATCTATCTATCTATCTATCTATCTATCTATCTATCTAACATTATATGACCCAGTTGTACTCCATTAAGCTGGTTTATGAGGACATGCCTTGTGTCCTTGTAAATCAAAAGTCATATTTAACTGATTCTTATCACATTCAGATTTTGCCACAGATTTCCTGTGAAGGTTAAGTGTAGGAATAGGGATAGTGGTAGTGCCATAAAATATGTTTTTTGTCAGCATAAAATACATTATGCCTATGCAGAGTCTTTATATACCAACATGTGTGTGTAATATACACTCACTGGCCACTTTATTAGGTACACCTTACTAATACCGGGTTGGTTCCCCTTTTGTCTTCAGAAATGCCTTAATCCTTTGTGGCATAGATTCAACAAGGTACTAGAAATATTCCTCAGAGATTTTGGTCAATAGTAACATGATAGCATCACGCAGTTGCTGCAGATTGGTCGGCTACACATTCATGATGTGAATCTCCCATTCTAACACATCCCAAAGGTGCTCTATTGAATTGAGTTCTGGTGACTGTGGAGTTTTTTTTTTTTTTTCAATTGAGTACAGTGAACTTATTGTCATGTTCAAGAAACCAGTCCAAGATTATTCGCGCTTTATGACATGGCGTGCTATCCTGCTGAAAGTAGCCATCAGAGGGTGGGTACACTGCTGTCATAAAGGAATGGACATGGTCAGCAACAATACTCCGGTAGGCTGTGGTGTTGACAAGATGCTCATTTGGTACTAATGGACCCAAAGTGTGCCAAGAAAATATCCCCCACACCATTACACCACCACCACCAGCCTGAACCGTTGGTACAAAGCAGGATGGATCCATGCTTTCATGTTGTTGATGCAAAATTCTGACTCTACCATCAGAATGTCGCAGCAGAAATCGAGACTCATTAGACCAGGCAACATTTTTCCAATATTCTATTGTCCAATTTTGGTGAGCCTGTAAGAATTGTAGCCTCAGTTTCCTGTTCTTAGCTGACAGGAGTGGCACCCGGTGTGGTCTTCTGCTTTTGTAGCCCAACCTCTTGGCGGATGACGTGTTGTGCATTCAGAGATGCTCTTCTGCATACCTCGATTGTAACGAGTGGTTATTTTGAGTTACTGTTGCCATTCTCCTCTGACCTCTGGGATCAACAAGGCATTTGCACCTACTCAACTGCTACTCACTGGATATTTTCTCTTTTTCGGACCATTCTCTGTAAACCCTAGTGATGGTCGTGTGTGAAAATCCCAGCTCAAACCACCTTGTCTGGCACCAACATCCATGCCACATCTATAGTCCCTTAATTTATTTTTCTTCCCCATTCTGATGCTCGGTTTGAACTGCAGCAGAACGTCTTGACCATGTCTACATGCCTAAATGCATTGAGTTGCTGCCATGTGATTGGCTGATTAGAAATTTGTGTTAACAAGCAGTTGGACAGGTGTACCTAATAAAGTGGCCGGTAAGTGTATATGAATTAATATACAACCCAAATGCTATAAATAAAATGAAATTTTTATTTTTATTTTTTTTTTACATTTTCTCCTATTTATAAGTTACTATCTGTCTCCAGTAAATCATAGAGCATATTTATGAATTGTTTTCAGTAAATAATATGAAAATTATATTAAATAAAATAAATGTAAAATATTTTCAGTGTTTTGAGTTAATTATCATCATCAGATATTATATGAAGCAGCATTTCAAAGCTTTTAAATCCTATAAAGTACAATTACCTTATCTTCCAGGTTAATAATTCCACAAATGAAGAAATAAAACCAATGTAGTTTTTTTCCAGTGGGTAAAACACTCAAATATGGCTGTGTTTGTCAGCCTGGAGTCAGCTGGGAAGCAGCCAAGGAAGTGCCTTAGGATATTGACTCAGACATCATGAATCGAAGAAACATTCAGCACACAAATCTCTACTTCCATACCGCATTGTGCGCTCTGTGCACCTATGAAAAGATAATCATGATTTTTTAATGAGACTACAATTACCAACTCGCATTAGGATTTATTAATGCTTCTCGGTGGGAAATGCTAATAAAGTCTTGGAACACACATGGACTGACTCTAACAGACAGCCATTAATCTCTCTCTGTGGGCATTTGGTAATTACTTTGCTGATCCCATCAATATAATCACACAAATATGAACAACAAACAACATGGGCTAGCTTAATTGTATGCTAAATTATGCTAATCGCTTCGACTATCAGCCATTTCGAAGGCCTCACACGCTCTCTGCACTGCGCTTCTTATTGGGCCGCACAAAGATCCTGTGTGCTCAGCAACAACTTGTCACCTTTCTGCATGTCATTCTGTATTAGTGTATCTGCATCGCTCGAGTGGAGCTAAATGAATGGGGCCATTCTTTCTGATCGTCCAGCATCCCTGACAAGACATTCCTGCGTTGGGTCACACATGCAGTGGAGTGGTCAACCTGTAGGGGGCGTCGAGTATTGATCACTGGGACAGGACAAACACGTTCCTAAATAATTTACAAGCAATAGTTGAATTGTAGCAACCATGATGATTTCTTTTGATGATTTCTTAAACACAACAGTTGGGTTGTAATTTAAATTATATTGTCCACATTTGACCCCACTTTAGGTTAAAACAACCCAGCATTTTATATGCATGATAATCCTGGCATTGAAATAGCAGTTTTACTTATCAATAACAACATGTTTGTTCACACTCTTATAAAGCTACAAATGCTAGCACTGGGTGGTACAGGTTTGTACTTAAACAGTTGAGTTTTACCTTTTTTGAATCCTTTCAGCCAATCTCCAGGTGTGGTGGGAGCGCTTTTAGCTTAGCTTAGCAATTATCATTGAATTATACCAGGGATGTCCAAACTCGGTCCTGGAGGGCTGGTGTCCTACAGATTTTAGCTCCAACCTGCCTCAACACACCTGCAAGGATGTTTCTAGAAAGCCTGGTAAAAGCTTGATTAGCTAGCTCAGATGTGTCTGATTGGGGTTGGAACTAAACTTTGCAGGACAGCGGACCTCCAGGACTGAGTTTTGGGCACCCCTGAATTAGACCATTAGCATCCCAATAAAAATAGATTTTTGACAGTTTTCCTATTTGAAACTTTAGTCTTTTGTAATTACATTGTGTACTAACACTTACAGAAAATTAAAAGTTGGTGTAATGGCTAGGAACTGCTCTCATTCTGGCATAATAATCAATAATCAATAATAAATTCCTTAATTATTATGCCAAAATTAGAGCATAGCTTCTAGCCATATCAACTTTTCTGTTTCTGTTGGTCTTAGTACACAATAGCTATGTTTCCATCCACCTATTTTTATGCACATTTTGGACATGTGCATAAAAAATTGATGCTCATAACTATAATAAACTTTAAAGTAGAATAAACTTTTTATTCGATAAGAAAGAAACTACGATGGAAACACTTACCAAACAAATTTCTGTATGCACGTTAAAAAAGGTCATGTGATTTTGTTATAAGAGATCATGTGATGATAAAAATGTGTGTGAATGGACAAACCAGCATGCTGAGCACATTGTAAAACATCTGAAATGTTATTTTGGTCATTCTAAAACGACTTAACTATTTAAGTATTAGTGCTATTATATTATTAATTGCCTCCAGAACTGTAAAGAGCTTCTGTGCTCTGCGTCTTAAGCCTCAAACGCCACCACGTGTTCATTGCGTGTCGGCATTGTCTTCTGAGGTGAATCATTTATCAAATAAGGAAAAGATTCACGCAGCTTCTCCTACCTCAATAAATTCCATTTTTACTTTGGAAATTTGGTGCCAGTTAATCAGTAAGTGACGATTTTATTCTCTTTGGCTCATTGGATGGAAATGCTGCTTTATTCGCACGTGTTTTATGCGATAATCCAGTTTTGTGCATAAATATAATTTGCATGTTTGGATAGAAACATAGCCAATGTAACTACAGAAAAGTAAACCTTTAAATAGGATAATTATTATAACTTCTTTTTTTAATTTTTTGAGTGATGCTAATGGTCTAATCCATTTCAATTATTTATGCTAAGCTAAGCTACAAGTTCTCCCACCAGACCCGGAGATAGGATCCAGAAAAGGTAAAGCTGAACTGTTTAACTCTAAGTGACTTGTTAAAAAAGTCTATCTTAAGCCAATTGTAATGGTTTGTTTTGGTTCATTTTCGAATTTCCCCAACCATTGCAGAATCCGGGGGACCAGAGTAAGTGCTCCAGCTTGGCCTTCCCTGGTCCTATATTTAATTATTAATATGATTTAAAAAAATTCTATTTATTTTTAACTCCTAATAAATTAGGAAAATATCATGGCAACTTTAATGTAAAAGTTTGGTATAGTTATCCTCGGCCCACCACCCTCAATCAAGTTAAGATAAAGTAAGATAAAGTTTGGGCATCCCTGGTTTAAAGGGTCAAAATTGATACAATAAAGATACATATTAGTATTTAAACGCTACATGGTTTCTGTAAAAAGTACAAATAAAGTATACCTTTTGGAAATGTTCTGCTCTTTACCAGCTTTTGTACAGCCTTTATTTCTCAGAGTGTGGGTTTTCTCTCAAATAATATTCAGAAAGATCAGAGATTAAAATCTTCTTCCTAGTTGAGGACATTAAAGGTCATTTATTTTTATTCTTGTGTGTTCTGCTTTACTAAAATGTACAGCGTTCTACATTTATGTCGAAATTAAACAACTCTGACCAATATTAAATAATTTTACAGAGGTACTGCAAGCAAGTTGTCATGGCAACAAGCTACATATGAATTATGTGTACTTACAATCTACTTCTGTTTAATTTGGTGTGATGTCTCTTTTGGAATAGTTGTACATGTAATACATGTAATCTGGGTTATGTCATCAGATTTCAGAAAGAATGATCATAATTAGATTACTTTTAATGGATTACATAATTACGAATTATTCACACAGTGGTAATTAATATTCATAATTTGATTCTTCCTAATTTTAGTCAACAGTAAAATAAAAGTAAATCAAAGGTTAAAAATCTAAAGGTAGAAAATACATTAATAATTAATCTAGATTACTGACTACATTTTTATGCAATTTGTAATCAATAACAAACTTTAGTAATCTACTTTACACTTAATTTCTTTCAAAAATATTTTATTATATGTTCCATATAATTTGTCCTTGAATTTTTACATAACACAGTGACCACGTATAGCTGTTATGGAAATTATTTTGTAATCAATGCTTCTGAATTTGGGGACAAAAATAAAGGCCCTGGGTGAACTGTCTTTTATCATTCGATGTCAAACCAAGTATAATAGATAAGTCAGTATAATAAAGTCAGTATAATAAAGGTTGCTGAATGAAGTGTTGTAAAGCATCATGTGAAATGCCTTTCCGTGGGTTATTATCAGACAAAAACCTTTTTGATGGTAAAAGCAACTTGTGATTATAGAAATTGTTATTGTATCAAACCCAAAATGAACTCCTTCACATGTTTTCACAGTTCATGCTAAAATGTTTAGCTTTCAGGCACAGTTGGTTACAAAAAGTGAATTTTAAAAGGGTTAAACAGGTTTTGACAAATGGGGTAAACACTAATTGTTCTTATTACTGATTATTCTTAGAGTAAAGCATGTCACAAATGCTACTCAGCTACTGTAGATTAATAATGCAGATACTAAACCGGTCAGCTCCACTCGTGTCAACAACAGAAAACCAGTCGCGTGAAAACCGTGTACCACATAAATTGTGCTGTTGCTAAGGCAACGCTATATGGCAAGCCGATTTAACATTTATTCGATAAACCCATCGTTTCTATTTTCATGAGTATAGTACCTATTCTTTGATACTAATATCTTTTCCATTAACTACTACCAGCGCTTTTTCTTTAGTTATTAATTTCTGGTTTTCAAAATATTAGTAGTTGTTTTAATTTTTTGAGATACCAGTACTTTTTTAGCAGGTACCCAGGTAGCAAAGAATTCTGGCCCAGATTTGGCATAAAGCTGGCACAGCAGGCATTCATCCGGCACTGGCATACAGCATGTGGGCCAAACATGACCCGGGTCTGGCAGAGGTGGCACCGTCTTTAAGGCGGCACACAATACTTGGGCCAAATGCTAATAATGCATATGTGGTTAAGTTTGGCCTATCTTGACCCACATTTAAAATACATTTTTATTATTTTTGAATAAAGGAAAAAATTACCAATCAGGTCGCTTCAAGAAAAAGCATGCCCATAACACACTTAAAGGGCAATGCTTCATGAGTTTATCAATTTCATTGCAGTCATGACACACCAACATATCTGGCCCAGTTATGGGTTATAACTTGGTTGAGACTTGGCCCAGATATCATCCATGTTTGGCCCTATGTCTAGAAGTCAGATTTGGTCCAGTCATGTACTGTAATTCACCTCAGCATGTGGGCCTTGCAAAAGCTGGGAGTGTGGGCCAGAGCAAGCCAGATATATTTTGCTATGTGGGTATTCTAGATAGCAGGTACTGCCCAATAGAATCTGGATGCAGACTTGGATTTGAAAGCTGAGACTGCATATCTCAGACTTGCAATGTCAGACACAATGCACTCAATGGGGATAGTGTCGTCACTGTGAGGGGTAGGGTTAAGGGTGGTTTATACTTCTGCATCGAGTGATCGGCATGACCCATGGCGCCTACCTTGCGTGTAGCCATGCATTTATATTTCTGCGTGCTGTTTGTGTTGCTCTGCAATAACACTTCCAAAACGCTAGCTGGCAGTAGGTTTTTATGTTCCTCTGTTTGGAGTTTCTTCGCAGGTGTTTTTTTTCTTTTGAATGCTGTCTTAAAGTAGCTAAAACTCGATTTTTCAGAGGTGGGAACCGGCGGACATGCACCGACTTTAAGGTAAACACAAATCAAAAGTCTCCATCTGGAGCTCCTTCACGGGACTCCACACTTGTAAACAATCGCTCCATCAGGCTCGCAGCTCTCAGCATGCCCACACTCGTCACTGATACCAAGCCGACCAATCACAGAACTTGCGCTATGCGTCGTTGTAACGTGTAGTTAAATTTTTTTAGAGGTGCGCATCAGCGTCAGCCATGGCAAGGGCAGAAATATAAATCAGCCTTTAGGGGTGGGGTTAGGTGCAATAAAAGCATCGCATGCAGCTCAGCTTGCAACTGCATCAAATCTGCTTCCAGAACTCTCTCATTTTTGAATGATCGTTTCAGTCAGCGATGAAATGCCAAGAAGTAGCAGATGACTTTAATTTCAACATGGATGAATAAATGGAGATAATACTGAGTTGGTTGATTCGGTTAGTTTGTGTGAAAAAAAATATTTTCTGTCAGACAAAATCTGTCTACAACTATTGATGTTACTCTCACATTTGAAATTTGTGATACACAGATAATTGTTTATTAATTAAGGGTGGTTATTTATGCATAAAAGACAATTGCAAAGCAATAATCAACATTTTCAATATTGAAATATTAATTTTACTGCTTTCATTTGCTATTGAGATGATAAAATAGTAATTCAGCGCAATTCATAAAAGTTTTTTTGATTTATTCGTTCATTCATTTTCTTTTTCGGCTTAGTCCATTTATTAATCTGAGGTCGCCACAGCGGAATGAACTGCCAACCCATCTAGCATATGTTTTACGCAGCGGATGCCCTTCCAGCCGCAACCCATCAACGTCCATGCACACTCATTCACACATACAGGCAATTTTGCTCTCTCAATTCTCCTATACCACATGTCTGGACTTCTGGGGGAAACCCACACGAACACGGGGAGAACATGCAAACTCCCCACAGAAATGCCAACTGACCCAGCCGAGGCTCGAACTAGCGACCTTCTTGCTGTGAGGCGATCATGCTACCAACTGCGTTACCGTGACGCCCTTTATTGATTGATTGATTTGTTCACTTATTTTTACATTTTAGATTAATATTAGAAATTAATATTGTTTAATCAACCTGATTATTTCGTGGATTTTGTATTACCATAGTCCCTAAATGTATATAAATGCAAGACATTTCTCTCATTTTATGTCCCCCCAACTTTTCAAATCAAAGTTGCTGCTGGTACTTGAAGTACCATGCAAATAGATACGCGTTTTACCAAATACATGTTAAATAGGCTTGCCATAAGCTCTCTCCATAGGGGGCCCATTCCCACAGATAAAAAAAACAGCCTCTAAAATCACGCTCCCCTCTGCTTTGAGCTATCGCGAGACTCCTGCAGGAGCGTACCAGCGGCTTGCAGTGACCTCATCAGCAGCTGCAGAGCGAGGCGGAGCTGCAACTTTTGTATGAAGTTCGAAGTTGAATAATTGTGAACGATACGCAGGGGCCAACGGTGCTGCTGCTGCTGCTGGAGTAGATACGAAAACACACTGAAAAACCTCCCGGAAAAACAGCAGGAATAACAACCGCACGTAGTCTGCGCTCAGCTGGCGATTATTACGAGGCGGAGAGACGCTTGTGTCGGACTTTTATCGGAAGGTTTTTGTTGGAGAAGAGACCGCGCGAGGTGGAGAGGGAAGAAGGTGAGTTCAGATAGCATGTCTGTGATTTAACTGACCATGCCAACTCTCAGCCGTGCATATATGTATGTAAAAGCGACCACGGATGTGTTTTCTCGGAGAAATGCGTCTTTGCAGCCTCCAAAAATGCCCGCGTTTGATTCATTGAGCGGCGGTTTAACGAATGATCTCGACTCACCTGATTATCAGAGGGAAACAAGATTCAGTCAGAAAGTTGCAGTGAAGAGGATCGTGTTTTGATAAATGTTCGCATGGCTGAATGTCAACATAAACAAGCCGTCTTCTGTGTCGTGATTTCTGGTCTTTATCTCATAAAGAAGACAGTGTGAGGTGAAGATAGCGAGATTATAGTGAATAGTTTTGATCTTAACTCCAGATGTGGCATGAACACAGTTCTTTACCACATTACAGCTTCATAAACATGCAAGCATAGCAAATGCGAATCTGACTCGTGTCTTTTCATCTTTATGTGAGGAATTGGTTTACCAAGGTTAACTAGGAAATAATTTAGAGATACTTTGAAGTACTTAAATTGTCACAAATGAGCACTTGTCCTTCAGTTTTTATGATTTAGAAAATTTCAGGGATTTTTCTTTTTCAAAAATGTGGGTTTAGAAAATATCACGGAGATGTATTGCATTCTGAAGTAGGCATCATTTCACAAATGAGCACTTGTCCTTCAGTTTTTTTTTGTGATCCAGAAAATATTCCTGTTATGTGGTGTTGTCATGATCCTGAAAAATACAGTTCTAACTTTATAAAAACCATGATAATTTATACCATTTTAAGCAACTCTGTCTGTGATATTTGAGAACAAAGGCAAAAAGTAGTGAGCCTCCTTAAATAGAGCTGGACTTTTGGCCTTTACGGGCTCACTCCCAACTCCAATATCTATGGAATCTGCTGCATTCTCACAGTATCAGATCAGGTGTCCAAGTGGAGGAGTCGATGGGCTGCAGATCACATTGCATGTATTATGCATAACATTTTGTCACGTCGAAATTGTGAGGTCTGTGTTGTAGGTTGACTAATGGCCCTTCACTCAGTTTTCTCCCTGTAAGGGCTTCACTGATTTGTCATTTGCATGTCTTTTCTTCGTTGTGTGGGTGGTGTGTGCTCACTGTGTATTGGCCAGGCTCTAAATGCAGTTCGTGTGGGGGTGGGTTTGAAGAGCTGGTCCATGATTGAAGTGCTTTCTGGCATTCTTTTTTTAACTTTGAATGTATGGAAGATGCAGAACATCTCTGAAATGACCATGATAGAGCTTTAGACTTATGTGATTACATCCCTGAGATGTAGCTGTGTCCTTTAACACACATTTTACTGTATTTGCTTACTCTAAAAGTAGTCAATCAGACCATTGTTAAATTTGACTTGTTAGATCCACCTGTGGAGTAGCTTGGATCTTTTAGAAATCACCTGTTACGTGTTTTTGGCGGATGAACAGTGCTCCATTTATAAGTTGATTCTGATAAGGTCAGCAGCAAGCAGATATCTCCCTACTTTGTTAAACTTAGTAAGATTCAATGTTTTCTTTCCCCAGCCTCTATCTAAGAATGCCAAGGATGCAGCTATCTGCAGGCAGTGTCGCATTTCCAATATTAAGTAGCCTATTGAAAGGGAGTGTGTAGGTGGACACGCACATGTTGTGAAACATGTAGAAAAAGGAAATGTGTGAGGGAAAAAAGACGCCTGGGTGGATGATTGGCAGCGGAGGGATTATCAAGAGTTTTTCACATGTAGAGTGGCTCCAGATTCTATAGATACTGGTTGGATTGAGGTTGAACAAACAAGGTTTTATCATTGCCTCGGGCTTAGCAAATTATGTGTGTGTTTGTTCTTTTAGCAGCCTCTCGTGTTGTTCTTCTATATGCTGTTGCTATGGAAGTTGGGTTAATCTTGTCTGTTTTATGGTTATGCAAGTGTGTTTTTTAAGATTTGTATGCCGACAACCTCTGAATCTAATTTTATAACAAGTCTGCATCAGATGTGATCTAATTTATCAGATGACAGTCCTGCATTTTAATGCGGAGCACGTCCATTGAAATGGAATGTATGATGTAATGGCTTATACCTGCGTTTGTCCAGGCTTACTTGTATTATCTAATGCAATTTGTTATTATAGATCCTCAAATGCATGTTGCTTTTTGGACAGCTTCTTAAAAATATTAGTTCACCCAAAAATTTAAAATGTATTCATGTTTTTACTTTGTTTCAAAGTAATTAGACCATTTATTTGTTTTTGAGAAAGATATTTGGAATATTTAATCTATTAAATTTGATGAAAAAGATGTAATTGAGTCCTTTTTCAGATATAAACATTGTTTGCACATTACAGTTCATTTGGATTACTTTTGCAATGTCTTTTTTAACATTTTGATTCATGAATGTTTTTTTTTTATTATAAGAGATTAGCAAAAATACCTGTACTTTGTCTTCTGAAGATCAGATCATCTTGAAGAGGAGTAAACGATAACACAATTAACGTTTTTAATTGATTTTTCTAAGGCAAGACAAGCCAAGGCAAGTTTATTTATATAGCACATTTAATACACAACGGTAATTCAAAGTGCTTAACATAAACAGGAATAAAAGAGACAAGTGTGAGAAAATAAAAACAACAATGAATAAAATGATTAAAAACAGATTAAAATGTGTTAAAACAGGTTTTGAAGGAATGAAAAAGAAAAGAAAGACAATAGTGGGATCTGTCGGACATAGCACAGTGCTCATTCAGTAAAGGCACAGTTAAACAGATGTGTTTTCAGTCTTGATTTGAATGTGCCTAATGTTGGAGCACATCTGATCATTTCTGGAAGCTGATTCCAGCAGCGGGAAGCATAGTAGCTGAAGGCGGATTCACCCTGCTTTGACTGAACCCTTGGGATTTCTAATTTACTTGATCCTAATGGTCTGAGTGATCTGTTAGGTTTGTATTTAGTGACCATAACTGTGATGTATTGTGGTCCAAGGCCTTTTAGTGACTTATAGACAAGTAATAATACTTTAAAATCTATTCTGAATGTAACTGGGAGCCAGTGTAAAGACCTGAGGACAGGTGTGATGTGCTCTGATTTCCTGGTTTTGGACAGAATCCTGGTAGCGGCGTTCTAGATGAGCTGCAACTGTCTGACTGTCTTTTTGGGATGGACAGAGGGAAGGCCATTAGAGTAATTCACCCTGCTGGTGATGAAGGCATGAACAAGTTTCTCGCTGGATCTAATTCTTGCAATGTTTTTGAGATGATAGTTTGCTGATTTAGTTACTGCTTTGACATGACTACTGAAACTTATATCTGACTCCAGAATAACACCAAGATTCTTGACCTTATTTTCAGTGAAGTTCCTTGATGAGTAAGGTAAGATTAAAACAAACTGGTGTGATTGATCTAATAATAATAATAATAATAATAATAATAATAAAATCTGTTAGTGCTGTTCAATTGAATGAACATGAACACTGTCACTCCAAACTTTGCAGACCAAGACTATTAAAAAAATCAATCTGTCAACTCTGGATCAGTTTGACGAAAATTTGAATGTGGCATAGACGAGCATATACATCTAAACAAACCAAAAATAGGACCTTGTCACTGGATCATAAAAAGGAGAACATGCTCAAGCATACCTGGTTTTTCTCGTCATAGCTGTGATGGTGCCTATTATGGTTCAACACAGGTGTCAAAACATTGAGTTTCTATATACTGCAGATCTTTTTTTGTTGGTGTGTGTGAGTGAGTGAGAGGAGTTCCTGGTGCTGTTTTCATTCTTTTACACATTTTATATGTTCACGGGTTCTGATAAAAATATCATGACATGCACTCTCTCATTAGGGTTGGACGATACAGCAAAAAAATGATCACAATATAATCTTCAGTATCAATAATTATTGAATATTTTTTTACATTTCTTTAAGGAATATTAGGATTTATAATTTATTTAACCACTTTATTTACATTTTTACTAAAGCAAATAGTTTTAACAGTCAAAAACTAAACAAAAAACTAATTTCTTGTCTCATGTCTTATAATAAAATAAACATAAGTCTTAAAGACACTCAAACTTGATAAATAAAATGTTACAAAGTGTATGCAATAGTAAAGTGGAAATGCTGAACAATCAAAGCAAACTTTTTGCTGCGGTTTCACGTTTTATTTATAGAGAAAATTAAAAAGCACTGCAGTGTTTGAGTGCTCTGTGTTTGTCTGAGGTAATTAGTCTGCTATTATTACTGAAATGTGTATCCATACAAAGTGTGAAGCAGATTGGTTGGTTCTAGTTTCATGAATTGGCATTGTGAAAAGTTTAGATGTTTTTCAACTAGGTGTATGTGGAAAATGCGAGCGTGTCATGTGCATGCAGCTTGTACACTATGTGCGAGTCTATTTGTGCGCTCAAACCGCGCTCCTCGATTGGAAATAACCATAAGCTTATTGGCTAATAAAATTGTAGCGCTTCTTCATACCGAAACTTCATACCAAACTTTTTTTTGTCGTTGTTGACAATGGTGTTGGGTTAATAAATACCGATACCGTTTTATCATTCAGCCCTAACTCTCATACAACATCAATTTTTAGCTTGGGAAACCAATACAATCAAACTCCAAGTTTGAAGGGAGTCAATAAAGAGGAAATTCAAATAAGGGGCAACAGGTGATTAAGACAGAAGCAGGAAATAACCCTTTCCCATTCAAACTGCTATATTTAGTCCTTTTTTGTTGGTGAATGACTTTCATATTTTAACTCTTACAGAAATGTGGGTTGAATTTTTTATTTTTTTTTAATCAGCCACTGGTGGTTTCAACCAGTACTAATTTCCAGCATATTGTTCTGCCACCTCATTTAATCTCCCATCTTCCTGGAAGCAGCAGCTGTTGATGCCGATCTGATGAATGGCAAAGAAACAGTTGAAGGTTCAGAATGTATCTGCATTATCGCTGATATTCCCACCAACTGTCTCGCCATCTGCCTAACGGCGCTTGTTGTGTTTCGTGCAGAAGAGCAAAGATTTTTCAGCCTCTTTTGCTAGAGAGGATGGGTGTTAACATGGCACCCAAATGCTGAAATTAGTATTGAAGGCGCCCTTCTTACTGTTGGACTTAATAATTACAGTCCTGTCTCCTGTACCACTTTGGGCTCCATCTTAATGCAGGCTGTAGTCTCAGATTTATGCAGCCATTAGTCATGTAGACAGTCTGTTGAAAAGTGGAGGTGAGAAATGAGCCAGAGGAATTTTCGATGCAGGATTCTTACTATGTTTTTGATTCATGCAGTTTATTTTTCATAGCCATATTTGATTTTCCTTTTAAAAATAAACCAAAACAGCTTTGGTGTAAATTTGGCATTTGTATGCATGTTATCATCAGTATATGGTGGTGATTCACCTTGCTATGAAGATTTATAGAATATTTTTAAGACTGAGCAAACAACAACAACAAAATATCTTCTCCACTTTCATGATGAAATCACTCCGTTTTATAAATAAGAGCTTGTCATTGTCATATTCTCCAAGGCTTCCATGATTCCTTTTGATCTATTTAAAACCTAATCGCATTTTGAACACTGTGTCTTTTGGAACACATTATATGTATCACATGTTCACTTTCCTTAGTCATAATGCAGTTTCCTAGTAACAGCTTTGTGGGTTTTTTTTGGTCAGTTAGATCAACTGTTCTTTGGAATCTGTTGTAATGATGCGGAATGTGCTCATGTGGATCATTCCTTTTATTGCATTGACACTGTGGTGATGGTGGTGGTTCTAGAGTTTTGCAAAACATCAAGTCGTCATATTGACTAACGACATTATCACTGGCGTCAGATTATCTAATAAATTTGTATTCTGGTGGTGAAAATCTGTATTGTAAATGGATGGAAGCATAAGGCCCATCATTCATTAATGTGTAATGTTCCAGATGTTGTATAGGTGAAACTAGTTTTCCATTAGTTGTTTTCATTCATTTTAAGTTAGGGCTTACTCACACTATGCTATCCGAACCGTGCCCA
Source organism: Danio kyathit (assembly GCA_903798195.1). Lineage (NCBI taxonomy): Eukaryota > Metazoa > Chordata > Actinopteri > Cypriniformes > Danionidae > Danio > Danio kyathit. The sequence continues at coordinate 32,317,354 of LR812538.1, read as the reverse complement.
GGCCTGTTTGCCGGATCGTTTAAGAAGTGTGAGTGCTCTGAATCGGGCTCAGGCACGGTGCACTTGGCCGGCCCTGGCCCGGTTGGAAGAGGTGGGCCAGAGCGCGGTTCACTTGGGCTCAGGCGCGGTACGCTTACAGTGTGAGTGCAAGCGTGCTTGAGCCCGAACCTGAAAGCGAGACGTGACTTTTAAAAAGGGACTGTTTGATATGGATTAATTAATCATTCAATGAACGCAAACTGTCGTAGATTATTAAAGACGCAAACCCCTCACTGCACTTCAGCTGCGCCTTCAACAAACTTCCTAATTCCTGCAGCACGAGGACTTCATGATTGTTTATGAGCGTCAAAAGTGGCTGATCTGTTCGGCGAAATATTTGACTGCGTGTCACCGCATATCAAATGAATTAAACGATATAACTAAAGAAATCTCCACTGTGCTGAGCGAGAGCGCTTACTGAGCAGCGCGTCATTGATGACGTAAGCGCGCCCAGGCCCGAATGTAATGTGAGTGCGGGCCGCCGGGGGAGACGGGAGGGTGGACAAGCATGCTTTGGCCCGGTTCAAGGCAACTGTACATCGTGTAAGTACGGCCTTATTCAACAAGCATAGTTTGTGTAATTTCAGGCAGTTTAAAATGAAACCAGGGAGAGGCAGGTTTAAAAGGATTATTTAAGCGGCTTATCAAGTTGAGAAAAGTACCTACTTCAATACCTGTTTTGCTGCTTTTTCTAAATCTGGCTCTGCAGTTGGTGGGAGCGACCGCAGCATATTTCCTGGGTTCGATGCTTTTGAGTGCTTTTGAGTTTGCCTGTTGCTTTAAAGGTGAATTGGATTAAATCAGATTTTAATCCCAGACTCAGACCCTGGAATAAACATGCAAAAACTCTACTATCAAGTGTACAACATTATGTAAGTGGTGGGGTATAGAACAATGTGTATATTTAAATCTTGTTCGGCCAAAAAGGTTGCCTTTTTTTTAATTAGTTTGTTAGACTTTGCACCTTAGGAATTTTTTTATAGTTAGATTCTTTTAAATATGTATTTTATTTTTGAATAAAATAAAATACATATTTTGAAACAAAAAGTAACAATGTGATGAAAACCTGGCAGAACACTGGGGTGTATGCACACAGACTTTCTTTCTTTCTTTCTTTCTTTCTTTCTTTCTTTCTTTCTTTCTTTCTTTCTTTCTTTCTTTCTTTCTTTCTTTCTTTCTTTCAAAATCAATGATTTTCACAGCCCGACTGAGATACAATATAAAGTGGGTATCAGACCGGACAAGAAACACTGCATTAAATTAATGCTTAAGTCTATTTATTTTTATAATAATATATAAATGTGGGCTTCTAATTTTTGGACTGTTATCATAAGTTATTTTGTTAGATTAGGTCTAGATTTGGCTTTAGTACTGTCTAATCTAATGTAAATGCACAAATATAATATTGTAAAGCAAGGGTGATCAACCCTGTTCCTGGAGATCTACCTTCCTGTAGAGTTCAACTCCAACCCTGATCAAACAAAACTAATCCAATTAATCAGGACCCGAACAGCACTTAATAATTACAGGCAGGGTATTTGATATGGGTTGCAACTGAAATCTGCTGGAAGGTAGATCTCCAGAAACAGGGTTGGTCACCGAAGCATCCTATAGAAAATATTAATTTAAAAGATTGATTTGTAAGGGCTGTACTCTTGTATGCTGAGCACTGTATATGACATATCAAGTAGTTAATATTTTTTGGCATTTTTTCTTCAATTTGCTAGAAAGATGTAGCTTTCTTGCTGGCTGCTAATTGTAACTTTAAAATGTTTTGTCTGTGAGCATTGAATGAGTTTCTGAGTTACCCAAATAAACTAGAAAAACAGCAGTCAATTCCACTACCAAATGTATTATGTATTGCTTGTATTACCGCCTGCCAATAGAAATGAATGAATGGGCACGTCCAAAATACAATGAAATTATCCTCCAGCTGTTCCCCACCTTTCCTCCATCATCATGTTGCACATTTTTATAGCTTTCCTAACTTGTTCATGTTTTTGTTTTCCATGCATACCTTGCATTTTCCTCCATGTGTGTGATTGTCATTGTGTTTCTTGCAGTGCAGTTATGTATTGTTCTTGGGAAACAACAGCAGACTGCTTATTTAGATGGTCAGGTGAACTAACAGCTGGCCTGCAGTGCATTTTGGTTGGTTGTCCTCACTAAATAAATGTAGGTCGCCTTGAGTTTTAATTAGATTTAGGTTACTGAGATTTACTTAAGAACTTTTTTACACAGCTTAGTTTATTTACTGCTAATCTTCTTATAATGATCTCCCACCTATTGTGATATTGTTACTGTTTAATCCACTTTCAAGCGGTAGTGTTTATGTGAATGATAAATCTGTAATGGATTTGCACCAGAGCTAAGTGGTTCTGTGGTTAAGGATGTAGCTTTTCTAATAGGCTAATAAACCTAGTGTTGGCAGCAGTCTGTTTTCAGAGCTTTTTCTTCTTCTTTGTGTGTGTGTGTGTGTGGACATTGCTTTTTGATATGCTGATATCAGCAGAACTTCTGGCTGACCCGGTGAGCTCTTCCTGGCCCTCTTGAAGTGAACGTATTGCCAGGAAACAAAATATCTCCATGTGAAATCAATTCGGTGTCATATGTAATGCTGCTTTCGTGGCAGTCTAGTAGCAATGTGGTATTCTGAAGTAAAAATGTCATGCCTCAGTCAAACAGCTGTTGTTTAAATCACTCTGAAAAAAAAAAACATACAAAATGTTCAGAAGCACTATTGCATTAGTAAGATATGTTTGGATGATGCATTGCACTCTGTTGAGTTTTCACATGGATATGGATGTTTATTTCTGAACTGTCTTATAAAATATATTTTATCATCAATAAAATACTTAAAACTGTGAATGCTGTAAATATAAATATCATTAAATGGATTATCAAACAGCATTAGAACTGACTATAAATGATTAGTTGTTCAAAGTGTCAGCTGTTACATTGGTTCAGACTGACAACATAAGCTTGAGACTGATTCATTAAAAAAAGACTGGCTCGTAGGAGACATTTGTTGACATTTCAGAAGTTTGTTGATGTCTGACAGTTGAAAGATGCTGAATAGCTCTACAGGAAACACTGGAATGCACTGCAGAGATACAGGCTGATAGGCTACATAGTAGAGATGCTTGTTTCTGGATGATTTTTAGTTTAAAATGGAGTTAGCGGTTCTCCCATTATTCTGAATAGACATTTAACTAAACAAAATACATTTAATTTACTAGATGTTCTGACAAAATGTTAATTGCTGCAGTCAGTTAAAAAATATTACAATAACTCCATTTATTTATTTTGAAATATTGCTTTGATCTAGGTGCTATGTCCCAACTGACCCTTTGCCAAAAGTTATAGACAGGTGACCTGTCTAATCACACCACCATTATTATGTGCTCTCTTTTGCTGTTTGCTATTTTGTCTAAGAAATTAACTGCAGTGAGTAGAATAACGTTGGTGGATTTGTGGAACTTTAGGGCTGCAACGCAGACAGCAGGTACCCAGACAAGCTGGGGAATATATATCATTCATATCTACTCCTGTTCTAAAAAACATTTGCAGTGCACAAAGAAGTTCACGGAGACTAAGAGGGCAGAGGGTGCAATATTTGTTTTCTTTATTTCACAAAAACTCTGTATTTTGTTATTGTAAGTATATATGAATAAACACTTTAGTTGTTGTCTTGCTTTTGTCTGTGCCACCAAAAATGAAAATTATTTTATGCTCTTCTCTTCTGGCTTTAGGCCTGTGCAATTAATCAAAATTCAATTTTAATTTTTGTCCTCCAATGACTATGGAAAAACATTAATCTGTTATATCTTTTAATAATAAGATATAATATCTGATTATATATCATCATATCCCACCCTCTTCCAGCAGTCCGCATCTGTTAGTCTGTCAAGCTTAGTTTCATGTGGAAATCAGTGAAATCATGTAAAGTAATAATTGCAGCAGGGAATATGTTTAATTTATTGAAGTGTATTTATGTTTTTTTAAAAGAGTAAAATAATTTGTGCTGTACTGTGCATGCTTAACCTCAAACATGAACAGAACAAACACATTTAAAGTCTTTTTTTATTAAGATGGTCAGAGTTAAATGTTAAATGGTTAAAAGCATGCACAAATGTGTAAAAACATGTTTTGTAATAAATAAAAAAAGACTTTAAAATGAAATGGCACATGGAAATCCAAATTCTTGCTGCTGATTGTTTTAACATTATTAATCAAATAACAAAAGACACTTTTTACCAAAATAAATGTTATTATGATTATTTCCATAGTTTGACAGCCCTACTTTGTGTCTTATTTGGCTTCTTAATCTTCGTCCAGCCACCATGACTCAATCAGTCTTAGGAATCAGCCTTTGGATTTGGATGACTCACTCATTAAGACTTCACTTGCTTAATTATTGAAAGAATCAGTACCCTTGAACAAACACATAAATGTCTGATGCAGTGACAAACACATTTTGTAATACTTATTATAAAGTATATTATTATATTATACTTAATAATGATTTAATTGCTAATTTTCAGTTGGAGTATTATTTTCAAAAATGATTTACAAATAGATACCTAAACTGTCCCGGGACTAATTTGACTTGCATGTAAATAACAACACTATTGGCTAAAGACTGAATGTGCTTCATAACTTCATAGACTTAAGGGCCCAGTTTCACAAACAGGGCTTAGCTTAAGCCAGGACTAGACCTTAGTTAAATTAGGCTATTTAAGCCACATTTATAAAAACGGCCTTAGAAAAATACATTACTGGTGTGCACCTGTAAACAAAAAATGACACTGCCATATTTTAAGACATCTCACTGCAAGTTATTTTTAGTTGAGACAGCGCAAAATGCATTTTAATCCAAGACTAGCCTTAAACCTTGTTTGTGAAACCGGGGGAAGGTGTTTAAATCAAAATTGGATATCAATACAGCAAAGCATAGTTAACAATCAGATTTCTGAGATTTTGTTTGCAGTTATTTTAAACTCTGTAACTCTTCCAGCAGGAAATGTGCTACGCAGTTTGTAAAAGGTGTGAGTTGGAGGGTCATGGGCGAGGCTGACGATGTGGAATGAGTGAGAGGGAGCTGGACTCAATAGATGTGGGTGAGGTCATCCCATTGAGCTGAAGCAAAGGCCAGCAAACACAGGAACAATCAAATGTGCATGCCCCAGTACCCTCTGCGTCCCCTGCCACACTTTCGTGTGCGTGTGAATTTAGGTTCTCTGTGACTCACAGCAAACACTGTCACCAGGAAGTGAAGGTTAATGATTATTTGGGTAAAGAAGACTGAAACGCTGTGCATCTTTGTTGTGGGCCGCATGCTAGTACCAACCAGGACATGCTGTTTACTTTTTTCCCAAAAGATTGAGAATGTAGGTTTTATATGGTGTTTTGGGTTTATATATGTTTTATGTGTCTAATTTTGAGCATTTTAAAGGAATACTTTGGTCTTATTAGTAAAAAAAACTTTTTTGTGGACAATGCAGCCATTTTCAGGAGTAATATGTTACCTCTGTGCTCATTTCCTCTGGGATTTTATTCCAGGAGTGACTGTTTTTCCATTGTCATTCAGATGTTTTGAAAGGAATGATTCACTCTGATGGCAAGCTGCTTTTGGTGCACACTCATTCAAAACAAGTGGGCCGTTTTCATTCAGGTCCAGCGAATGATTTGATCCTGCTTTGATCAGAGTGTTGGAAAGGTGTCTAGAAAGCTGCCATTTTGAAAGAGCACTCGCATCTTGTAATCAGCTCTTGTGATTGTGATCCCACTACTGCTAGTTTACTTCAAAGAATATCTGGAATGCAAACAATTTTCCCTAATACCTGAAACATGAAACAATGCTTTTATAAGAGGCACTTTTGGAGTAATGGTTAGGAAAAGGGCTGAGAGGCACGTCAAACTCACTGAGCACTTTTCACTCATTGTTTGGGTCTATCATTGCCAACCCGGGATAGGAGAATAGGAGATCACAATATATGTTTTTTTGCATTTTGTTTTCCAGCTGAATTTGTTTTTACTATTCAGTTATTAATTTACTGTTACAGTAAATTGTTACATCAGTTGGAAATGGTCCAGTTGAGGTGTACAACTGAACAGCTGATGCAAGAGTAAGCTGCAAACAGCTTGTTCGTTTACATAACGGCCAGTCAATTAAAACTCAGTGCTGTGATTGACCAAATTTCATTTGCTTACCTCCCTTGGGTGATTGTCTGTTTACTCTGTGGAATACATTTACTCTGTGGCTTTGTAGCTTTTTTGCCCCAGAGTTGTGAACAGATGTGTTTGTGTGTCTGACTTTGTGGTTACTGTAATTCAAAAACCACAGGCAGCCATAAAAGGAATCTCACAGGCAACTCATTGTCTGCTGTAAGAGTAACGCCTCCAGGAAAGTTTTGTAAGGACATTGTTTTTATTAAAAGAGTCACTTAACCTAATAGTGATTGGAATTTTAGAACTGTTTGGTTGAACCTACACCTGTTGGTATCTTTTTTTTTGAATGCTATTGGAGTCAAACGAAGTGTTGCTGATTCAGTAGAAAGTGTGCTTTGGCAGTACCCAGTATCTTACTAGCGGTACGACATATGAATTGCAGATTAAACTGATTAACCTAATTTGAAAAAATCAGTGGGGAATTTGATCAAAAACAAGAAGCTGTGGGTTTTTAATGGAAACAGAGCATGTAGCTTCACTATTTGGGATAATTTATGAGTTCTCAAAATACAGAACTGACTCTATCATTGCCGTGGCTCAATTTTGAGAGAAACAGATTACCATGGCAACTTGTGCTGCACATTTCAGGTGCTCCTGGCAGGATAAGTACAGGTTTAGCTCAGTTGAGCATAAAGTTTCTTGCATTCAGATAGATTTGTTTTGTTAAAGTTAGTATAGATAATGATTGGCTAGCTTATATTATAGCATATACAAGTATACTTTGCAATGCTCTCTATGTTTTCTTTCGTTTTTTAATCAGAGATGTTGAAAATTAGCATGTGCCATTCCTCTCTGGATTAAAATTCTTACTCTCTTTGAACTCCTGGCTTCATTCCGATCTCATCATTCTCTCACAATGCCGGACTGTTAAAATCACCATGTCAACTGGCAGGGCAGCAAGTTAAAGAGTTTACTCATTTCTGAATGATGAGAAATTTTCAAGCATTACTTGTTAACTACTTAAAATATGGCCTGTCAAGTTTTTGGTAGCAATAGCAGCTGTGCTTGCCATCAATCCCCAGTAGTATATTAGTATATTGTTACAGATGGCAGTAATTCAGAAAATGTTATAGTATAAACACTGTAGTATACACTACTGTTAAATGTGAAATGTTATGAATGTGAAACAATGTCAAACATTTCAGTAAAATATGATCATATGTGTAATATTCTCCAGAGATTTCTGTAAATCCCCCCTGAAGTTTTTAATAATTAGGGTGTCTGCGGGGTCCTAAAAAGACTTAATGTCTTGAATCTCAAAATCGAAATTTTAGGCCTTAAGTCTTAAATTTACAGCAATATTGTGTTATAGGTCTTAAAATCTTTTTTAAACAGATCTTAATTTTCCTTTTATTCATATATTGCTGATATTTTCTTATAGTAGTAATTAAATACCCTTGGAAAAATAATAAAATAGTTGTAAAATAAAATACCGAAATAAAAACGTTGTTTCTCCCTAAGAGGTTTAAAGAGAATATTTATTAATGTGGACTTTTTAGACACAAACACGTACTATTTTAAGGTACCAGCTTCAGTACAATTTGTGTATGATAATAGACATGCACAATATTTTTTTTTGTTTTTTTTTAAAGGAATAATAATTTATGCAGACAACATGCATGTTTTGACAACTAATATGATGGTGATTTGATGCTTCGCTAAAGTTGCAGACACTTTTACTGATACCAAAATGCTTTTTTTTTTAAATGCAAAATTTATTTAAACAGCCAGCTATTCCTTACGCTGATTAAGAAACTTGAATTTCCCTAGGCTACTATAATAAAGAATATCTGCTCTAAATGTAAAATTAAATAAATAGCTAAATAGCCTACTCTTGACACATGAAAGTGTAAAGCCTGCAGCCCACAACAAAGGTGTAAAGTTATTGCGTATCATATTTAGCAAACCGTTTACTTCGAATTGTATGTAATTTTGCTCACATGGACAATTGAGTATTAGTCAGATGATGTTATTATGCTGTTGTGTCGTCAGCCAGTCATTGCATTGCTGATCATGATTTCGAGGATCGATAGATCTGTACTTCACAACACATGCAGCGATCTCAGATCAGTTCATCCAGACATTTTTATCTGATTCCCGAACTTGTTTATGTTGGAAAAAAGTTTTCACACAATATGTAAAATATTTTGCTAAGAAATATCTAAAATATATATTTTTAAAATTATTAATTTATTATTGTATTATAAAATTTATTAAATAATACAATTTTTTTTATATATATATTTTTTCCCCCATTATCCCTAAAACCATTTGATGAGTGAAATTGCAAATAATGTTATTGCAAAAAAAATTTTTTTTATGGTTTGATTACATTTTTTTTTCCCCCAGTTGTGTAGCTTTATGGATTTGAACAAACCATCAGCAACTTTCCTTTCAAGTACGTTTACATGAACACCAATAATTCGATTTTAATACGATTAAGACAATACTCTGATTAAGAGTCTACCATGTAAACAGCGATTTTAATTTTTTTTTTTAATTAAATTTATTTTTTATTTTTTATTTATTTATTTATTTTTTTAATTGATTTAACCTGATTAAAGTCATAATTGAACTAAACAGAAATCGAATTAAGACATGTGGAGTATGCTGATTTTAGTCGCATTATTGAAGTGCAGTACAGACATGTAAACACTTTAATAAAACTATTACCATCATGTAGGACTTTTCGCCGTGTTTTGCGACAGAATAGTCCTCACACACACACACACACACACACACACACACACACACACACACACACACACACACACACACACACACACACACACACACACACACACACACACACACACACACACACGCGCACACACAATTGAAGGCCACAGACACCTGCATCGCGAAATGCAGAGGGCTTCTGTTTTCTTTCATTCAGCATGCGATATAAACTTCCATTAAAACAGCAGTTTTAAGCTTTAACAACTCTTCCAGCAGTTCATAGTTGCACCCAAAGTCTCGTTTGTCACATGAGGGATACATGAAATGTTCCAGAATGAAAGTGAAAGTTCCAAACTGCAGGTAAAGTTGACAAATTAAAAACGAAACACCTGAAATTACATGAAACTCCAGAGGAAATGTGGATAGCGCGGTGATGTAATGACATTAATCGATTTATGTGCTATAACATGTAAAACAGGATCATGAAAGGAACATTCAGAAAGCAACTCATGTAAACGCCTTAATTTTATTATTGTCTTAATTAGATTAAGGCAAATAATTTGATTGCTGATGTCCATGTAAACGTAGTCATTGTTTAAGCTTACAGCCTTAACTGGAACATCAAATTGTGTAGCTTGAGGTATGGATAGGTGTGCTGTTTTTTTTTTTTTTATATGATCGAGCACTATTTTCACCTGGTTCAACTGATAACCACATAGCATTATCAGTCACTTAGACAGTAAGTTGACAATATGACTTATTAAATGGCTTTTGTTAGAGTGCCTAATATAAACGCACAGTATAAAACTCTCATGAGACTTGTGGTATAACATCTGGTGACAAATGATTAAAACTGTTTCCGTTCTCTGGCTCAATTCCCAATTTCACAACACCTGCTTGACTGTTGCTCAGGTGGGGATGAAACTGCGACACAGCATCCTCTGTTAGCCTTGTTGCCTTGGAAACGAGGATGCAGTGGCGGTAACAGCCTTGCTGTGTAATGATGGTAATTAGCAGTCATTTTCTCCGGTGTGCGTGCAGCATTCCTCTGATCTCTATAGACAGTGCTGGAGGAGAAAATGTCTGTTGCTGAGTCTTCTATAGGGTTTAATAATCAGTGTACTTGGAGGACCGTGTGCTCTGTTCCTTGCGTAATGCGTCACTAATGATGATAAAGAGCATTTCTCTAAGCAGGGCAATTATTGGAGATTTGCAATCAAATTGCATGTGGAGATTTCAGGTTGAGGAAATGCATGCTTGACCATCACTTGGTTATTTATAACTCTGTGCTGTGATTCAGATCTCATTTTCGCTCTCCCTTGCTGACTGAAAGAGTATAGGAAATGCATTAGTGGGAAATGAAGCAGTGGCAAAGACTTCTCACCTAGACATACACACAGACACACACACACAAACACACATTCTGAGACGTTTAAGTGCAGCTTCCCTGCTGCTCTCTGAACTTCACTCACATCGACCAGGGCTTGAAAACACTGTATTAAAAGACCATATGTGCTGCTTTGGCGCTAATGATAGATTGACATCTGAGAGCTGGAGTGATGTAACGGCCTTTATAAAACAGATGGATGGTTATTGATCAAGGCTTTCTTTTTAAAATAGATGATATAGAAATGGATATGGTGCTACTGTAAATCATGGCACTATACCAACCACATTACCAATTGAGAATTCAGTCATCATTTATTAAAATAGATGTGTTCTATATCGAAATGACTTTTTTTCTTTCCCCCTGCAGAGTTGAAATTATATTTTTGTTTATATTTATTTTTACTGTGTGGACAATGAAACACCGAAGCCTTTACTTTTTGTCTCAGAGTAGGGCTGCACGATATTTAAAAACTCACATTGCGATATTTTGTTTTTCTGTGATATATTGGAGGGATGCACGATATCGTTATCGGCCAATAGATGCTATTTTTAATGTTATCGTTATCGGTCCGATGTCAAATGTAGGCCGATATCTTTATCTTTAAGCGGATAGATTACGTTATTGTACAGAACTGTCTTCCTCTCGCATGCGTGGGTGGGACTTGTCCAGTGCACTATAACTGAGCTTTCCTCACATTGTTATTTCCTTCAAAGTTTCTTCATGTGGTATTGCTGTGCGTTAATAACTCAATAAGTAACCATATTCCTTATCATCGTAGATATGTTTGATAGAGTGTCATTGTGTATTTTGGTTTTAATCTCCTCAGGAAAAATATTACATGTGTAAACAAAATAGCAGCGATGCTCACATGTGCTAAACAAGTCAACGCGTTGTTTGCCATGTGCTGTTGATGTAAGATATTATTCAGTTTGATCGGCATATTCGTATTGATTATAAGGACTATCAGCACGGAGCACGCACACACATAGTGAGCCAACAGAGCTTTCACAGCACCCCAACAGCAGCAGGGGAGACGTGTCCCAGTCACTGAATCCAGCATAGGGGTTCTCAACCATGCTGATTTATGTGAAATCGTAGGCTGATCAGTTTATAAGATCAGTTCAAACTTTAATGAAGTTTTTAAAATAAAATACATTTTTACTGTATAAAAATATATCATTTTGAAATATTTATATTTATCAGAATATATCGGTTATCGGTCTTTAAATCTTACAAGTTATCAGTTATCGATATCGGTGCATCCCTGATATATTGCGATATGAATATAATTTCACAAGGTGACTATTTTGGAAAAACTCACTATTTTACATTGATTGTGATGATTTTGTAGGGAAGTGCATCTGCATACAGTACAGAAAATCATACAAAAATACACAAAATAATATCATTTAAAGCACAGCTGAAAGCAATAGAACAAAGATAAAAATGAAATAAACAACACTTTAAGGTTTTTGGTGGAGTCCAACAGTATTTAGATGTAGGAATTTGTAAAATAACAGTGTCTTTTTTTAAATAAATATGTAATTTATATATTTTTCTTCAATGTTATAGAGTTTATATAACATTTCTTATATTTGTAAACATATAAACCCAATCAACTGAAATTGTTATTAACATTTTTTATGATCAGCTTTGTTTAGATTTTGTTGAGACCCTTTACTCTTTGCATGATTTTTGTAGTGGCTCCATTATCAGCTGTAAATGTCCAGCAGTTGCTTTCAGATGGAGGAGTGTTAACTACGCAGAGCCACAGTTCAATAACAAGCTACGCAAAAGTAGTGGAAGATTTAATTGGTACGATCCTGAAATCAATGAGAATCGGTCTGAGATTTGATTGCTGTTTTCCTCAGTGATCTTTGGCTCTGTGATGCTCCTGATCTAAAAGCACATGAATATCACATTTATTAACATGTTTTTACTCCTAACTCACCTCACACTACTCAGTTTTTACACTATGAAACCTGTCAAATCAAATGCATTTTCAACGACCTGTGAAAGTGGTCAGAAGTGTATTAAGTTTAAAATATTTTAGATCAAATTTACACCTGCATTAGGTGTTAATCACATGTGATCAGATTGAAAATGTATCTTTATACCTTGTGGCCTCCGATCAGCAGCTTTCCACCATCAAGTAAACCAACACTGTTGTCTGCTTTAGTGATATATGATATGATTATATTGTCTTGCAAGGTATTTTTGGGTTGATTTACGGTGTTGGCAGCACATCCCAACTGATAAAGTATCTGTTTGTTGAGATCAGAACCATGAACCATGAATTTTCTGAATTCTTCACTGAATTCATAGTCTGACTTTTTTTGACTGGTGACTATGATTGATTTGATCAGTTTAATTGGCTGTGGGGGCAGGTTTGCAGCTTTGGGCTTAATGGTTTTGGGAAGAAAATATGGCTTTTTCATAAACAATCAATATTGTTGCAATTTTGTGCCGTTAGTGCTCTCGAAATTGCATGCTTCACCTTTAAATCCCATTTCTCTGAAATGGATGTCCTCGGCAGCATAGTTATTTCGTCAACATCTCTCTTGCCAAGTCAGCTCACGGAAGCAGCCATCTATTCAGCTGAACTACTTGTTCCTCAAGGCAGAGTTTGCAGTCAGGGTTTACCTCATGTTTCTTAACTGTAGAGATGTATTGAGAAGTCCCTGCCCCCGCAGTTAATTGTTTTGTTTTGCATAGAGTAGCCCAGATGTCTGTAGTCAAGGAATGGCTTGACCCTTTCTTAGGATGTTAGATGCATGGATGAAGGAATTTGAGAAAAGGCTTAGCAGCAGGCCTTTCTTTCAGGACTTTTTTTGTGGCATAAAGCCGTACATCTGTCAAAGAATCACATGGCTTGTGCCCCATGGACCTGCACTGCACTCAGAAGAGGGATTACCCAAGAGCCCAACTACAACTTTTCTCACAGTCATTAAACATGGACTTGTCAGTCTTATTTTAATTGCCTTAGAAATGGGAGGATGCAGATTATGTATTGGAGGTTTTAATATTCATCTTGCCTACACCAATGAATATATGTGTATTGGCTTGCTGTGAATCTTTCTGCCTGAAGCCATTGCGTTTTTTTTGCATTTTTATTAGCCTTGGAGGTTTTTTTTTGCCTGTTCCCCTTAGAATAAGACTGCACATAAATTATAATTCCTTGAGATGCATGTTTCAAACAGTTTTTGAGCCTAACAAAATTTCTGCTGAAATGGTGTAATTTTTTTTTAAAGTTTGGAAATGACATATTTCATTAGTTTTACACACTATATTGTATTGATAATTTACAGTCATGAATAGGCATGGGCCGGTATAAGATTCTGACGATATGATAACCTTGGATAAATATATCACGGTTTAACGGATTGTGATTATTGCTCCAAAATAAGTTATTTTTGAATGTCTGGCTAAGAAAACAACAAACAAACTTTTTTTCCCATTGAACACAATATTTTTATTTTAAGAAACATTTCAGATATATTGGACTAGGGCTGGGCGATGTTGCAAAAAATTATTACGATATCATGTTTCATATCATTCGATATTGATAATTATTGAATACTTTTTAACTATACATTTAGGAATACTGTATTAGGATTTTTTTGCTATTTAACTAATTTTTAATTTACCAACATTACTAAGGCAAATAGTTTTAATAGTCAAAAACAAAAAAATTCAACAAAATATCTGATCTCTTTAATAAAATAAACAAAAGAGTTAAAAAGACTCTTAAACTTTATTAAATAAAATGTGTCAATGTGTTTGTAATGGTAAAGCGTAAATACTGAGCAATCAAAGCATATTTTAAGGTGTGAATAATAATGATAAAGTAAACCTCAAGCTCTGTCAACAACACAAATTATGATCATCAAATCTGAGCTTTCAAGTAAAGGAGCCAACCATCATTATTCAAATACATACTGCAACGTTACAAATTGTAAAGTTGGATGACTACATTACCCCTATGCTAAAAACTCTTTCAGATGGGAGCTAGTGGCTGGGATGCACAAGAAAAGAAACCAAAAAGCCACTCGGTCGGCATCCTTAAATGCTTTTTTATTTACAATCTCCTCACTGCTGTTAGCGAGTGTTGTTATTCTGACCTGAAGTGACAAGCGTGAACGTGTGGTTTTCTTCACCGTTTTCTTGCTCGCGCTCTCCTGGTGACTCTCATAACTAGGCACCATCATGTGTTGCTGCAGCTCCGATGTAAGTTTATGGAGAAAAATAAAAAGCGCTACAGTGTTTGTGTGCACTATGTTTGTCTGAGGTAATTATTCTGCCGTTATTACTAAAATGTGTATATTCCATACAAAGTGTGAAGTAGATTGGTTAGTTCTACTTGCATAAATTGCGGTGCGTTTGCGGCATTCGGAAAAGTTCAGATGTTTTCAGCTAGGCGTGACTGGAAAATGCGTACGGTTCACATGTGCGCCGCTTGCACAGCAAGTCGCGTGCCTCCATTGGAAATGACAAACTTTCACCCTAAGCTTATTGGCATTGCTTCCAAGGAGTGCTTAGCAGCCACATTTTAATAAAACTCTAGCACTTCATACCGAAACTACAAACCAAATCTTTTTTTTTTATTGATATTGTCAATGGTGTTTGGTCAATAAATATCGATACCGATTTTATCGCCCAGCCCTATTTTGGACCAGTAGCTTTTGATGTAGAGGTTTATTTTCTGCTGGAGATACTGTTGCCCTAAAAAGCTAAATAGAATAGTTGTGAAAAAAGTGTAAAAAAAAAAAAACCTTACATATACCACAGGAACAGTATAACGGAAAACTTTGGCGGCTTTAAAACCATGACTTTATCAAACTGCGGTAAACCTTGAAACTAGTTATCGCCCCTTGCCTTGTGCATTATAATGGAGTCCAACAGTGCATTAATAAAGAAGCAATTTGTATAAATCATAAACTCTAGTTTTTTTTAGTGCACTCCAAGAAGCCAAAAAGAAATCGAAAGCAGACATGCTGGCTCTCAATTGTGCAGTTGGCACAGTTTCAATCATAATCCAATTATGATATTGTGATCCATCACAATGTATTGAATCGTGACTTGTATCACAATGTTGAGGTAGCTGGAGAACAAAACACTTTTTGCCGTCCTCTCTTGTGAATTTTAGGATAATGCAAATTGACCATTTTATTGGTGTTGAACAGATTTTTGTTGGCTCTAAAAGTAAAGTTTATGGTGTCATGCCAAGCTTATGAAAAATGTGGTTCAGCGGCTTGCGCAGTTATGCAAATGAAACAAAAAAGCACTCTAGGTAGTGAACTCTGTAGTAAATGAGTGTCCCCAGGGCGCAGTGGCATCTCCCCTGCAGCTCCACTTGTTTGTCACAGAGGACATCACGAAAACAATAGCAGCTAAATGAAACAGCGGCAGCAGCAGGACTTCAGGCCTAGATAAAGGCTGAGCTTTAATTAGGCCCAGTCCATGGCAAGTGCTGTGACCTAAAGCTTTCATTAGCATAACTCTACTTCTCTTCATGGTTCCTTAGGGGGTCTCCATCATACCACAGTATTATTGACCTCAACAGTACCTAGTCAACACTAAATCATAACAGCGTGCATGCATTATATGGCTGTTACCTTAAACTCCGGATGTGTCCAGGTAAACTTCTTTGATGGGCTGTATGGGTTGTGAATGCCAGAGTGTTTTAAGTGCAGTCGGAAGATGCAGGATAGCAGTTGTCATCTCGGCTGCTACAGACCGGAAGAGCAGCTGGGATTATAAATAAAGTCAACCGTAAGAAATTATTGAGTCTTAAAGCTAATTCTTTCCATTTGATCAATGGCTTAAAATTGCCCAGTATTTGTAAAACTAAATTACCTACTAAGATGCTTATCCTGGAAGGAAAACCCAGCTAAACATTTCTGGTATAGGACAAGAAGTGGTAAGATATTTGAGCAGCTGCCGTTTATGAAAATGTTTCTCTAATGGGAACTGTAAAGTCTTGGTTTTGTTGTGTCTTGTTTATATTTGCAATGAGCCAAATGATGTAGGAAGTACATACCCTTATAAAAGTTAATAAAATGTACTTCATAGAAGTTTTAATTTAATTTAAAACTTAAAGTAGTGATGAAAGAATGTTTATTTTGCAAGAAAGTTGAATTACCAAAACTTGTCATACTTTAATATCCAGATGATTCGTGAAAATTCAAGTGAAAGCTTGTGAAACCACATTCTCACGTTAAACCTCATTCATATCAGTTTGCAAAATTGGTGAATCATTTCCACTTTGAACAGATCACTTTACAGGTGCTTCCCAAATCGCATACTTATGCATTATTCTACGCCATTTTGTAGTATGAAAAGTAGTGCGTTCACACTCAAAACTGGAAATTAAAACTGAAATACCTGGATGATGCATTAATTCAACCGGGAAAGTTAAGTGTGGAGTGTTGGACACTACGCACTCAACAACCACAGATTTGCTCACGTAGCGGAAGGGGCGGAGCTATCGGGCGCTGATGTTGGATTACTTTATTTATTTTGGATTGTGAAAGCAAACTTCTCCTACGAGAGTGATTGATTATACCGCCTCCCGATGGTGAATGCGGTTATTCTCATGGCAGATATTGTTTGTTAGTCTGGTCATTTATTTAATTAATTTGGCAACCGTCAGGGAAACAGTTTGAATTTCCGCTTAGTAAAAAAACGTTTTATATATGTACTATGCTGTTGAGTGTGTAAGTGCATTAGTACATAGCGCATTAGTGTATTGTGTGCCATTTGGGACGCAGCTGTAAGTCAGTAAGTTGTTTACCAGAGACTGATTCTGAACAGATTGTTTGAATCATTGCGTTGTTAACCAGATACTCACTCTGAATGAATCATCTGAGTCATGGAGTTGTTAACTTGTGAAATGGTCTCAATCCAACTCATAAATTAATTGTTCGGTGCAATTTGTGAACCAATTTAACAGTAACTGATTAAATTAAGCTCAAGAAACGTCACCATCTTGTCTCTCCTCTTGTTTTACTCCGCTACATTTAAGAAATCTAGGGAAGTATCAAGTACAATAATTTGTTTTGGGATGTAATGAAGTTAGTTTCCTAAAATAAATATACTGTGCAAACATATGTACTTAAGTACAGCAGTGAAGTAAAAATACTCTGTCCACCACTGGTCAAATCCATGATGAGCTGGAGGATACTGTAGTGAGAATTGGTTATACAGAATCACAGATTTTTCTATGGACAACAAAAACAGCAAGATGATGCTACCTTGGTGAAGAATAAGCTGGAGAATGTTTCCCCCATACAAAAACTGCTTTTGTTCTCTCATTACCTTTAGCGTTCATGGAGGAAGGGCAGTATCAGCATCACAGACTAACCGAATCAGCATTTGCCCTGTTGTCAGCATCAGGTCAACATAATAACATCAGCATCAAACTCGTCCAACTGGTTTTTGCCAAGAGTCTTGAAGACACAAAGGAATGAAAGGGCCTCATAGATTAGGGACAAATTCGTTTCACATAAAGGACAAAATGCAGAAAATCTTATCAATTTCCAAATTATATATAAATAATATGTGCTGCTGTTTGATATTCAAAAATGGATGGACCTTACCTATGAATGATGCACAGGAAAACAATTTTAAAACACAGTTTTAACTTTGAACTATGCAAATAACTTCACACCAGAGGAGGGCCACCCATTGAATGCAACCAACTGATCTAGGTGCATTTTACAAGCTGAGCAGGTTGCTGCCTTTCAGCTCCAGTGTTGTGATTGGATCAAAAAGGCAGCACCCTGCTCAGCTGGTGGAAGGCACCTGCATACGTACATCCTTAAGCAGCAGTGAAAATATATCACTGTATCTTATTTTAGAAAACGGTTTACCATATTAGGCTCAATTTATCATTACATAAGGTAACTTGGAGTAACTCATCACAACAATCATATGCACTTCATTCATAACCCATTTATAAGTTGTTAGTTATGCTTGCCTGTTCTTTTGTTAATAAAACTTTAATTATTTACTTATTGTCTTCCTTGTGTTTATAATACAATAACAGGCACAACAAGTTAAACAACACCTCACAAATCCTTCAGATTGGCCAGGTGAAAAACAATGACAAATGGTGAACTAATTTATAGAATTCTCATTTCAGCAATATTTGATTATTATTTATTGTCATGACTAACATCCATGTCTGGTGCCTTGTTTTAAAAAGAATAGAATCATCACATTCAGCCTAAGTTAAGGGTTACCAAAAGCTCAATATTTCTATTAATACCAATATTAATATTCATATTTGTGATCAAGTAGATAACTACAGATTTGGTGCCTCATGTGATGCCAAATAATATCACTACCACAGTTGGAGCTGGAAGTATACGCTCCTTCTGCATCTGCAGTCCACTTTGTTTTGTGGCTGAGTTGATTTATTCCACACTGGCTGAGTCTTCCATTCGCTGCTCTTCCAGATATAACAGCTTCCCCCTTAACACGCACAGTCGGTTCCCAGGCATGCAGGGAAAAACAGCTGAATGACTGTTTGTCTTTTATATCTCACCTTCAAACGTGATAGACGCATCGATTTCTTCACCTCAAAGAATTTCTCAATTGTCTGTTGGTGTTCACATCTACAATGAAATTCTGTCATTTACTTCAAAAATTGTTTCTAAAATGTTGATAGTACATAAAAGTGGGTAATTGATGCAACTTTTCGATGTTTAAGTGTTAATTTCACTTATAAATGTTGTTTGAATATTTTATATCTCTTATCGGTAAGGTCTAGGGATGCTCAAAATAACCGATTAACCGTTAACCGAAAGGGTGCATTTGTAACCGATTAATTATATCAGTTAAACGAAATATTATATTATTATATTATTTTATTACATAATATTTTAAAAGTTTGGCTGCATAAGGGGCCGTTTAAAGCGAACGCGCCTTTTTGTGTTGAGAAGGGCATCTTTTGAATGGTTTACTAACGGCCGCGAGTGTTTTGCGCCCTCCGTGCCTCACGTTATGCTGTTGCACACTGTGTGCTCGCGCGTTTCCGCTCAGTGTTAATTTTTTTTTCAACCGCATTACGTCAGTCGCATCTTTTTCATTCTTCAATCAAATTTAGCAGAGCTGGGTTTCTGTTGAGGTGCCTGCAGTGTTTGTGTTGTCAGGACGACGGATAACTTTTAATGATGGAGGAGAGACTTGTGGTCGCAGTTTCAAGTTAACCAGAGCTGTATTACTTTACAAATCATGAATATCACAATTGATTCAGTCGTTTCCTATAGTGACATAAAATAAGAGCACCACGCTTCTTTTTTTCTTGTCAACATAAAAGGCAGTGAGGTGCGCCTCGCATTTTTGGAACGGAAAAGCGTGATCGGCCCCTGATGTGCAACAAATATTTGTTAACTTGCGGGATGGTAACACGTGCAACCACACGTGCCTACAGACGTATTTTGTCAAAGAAGCTAAATGAAAGAAGAATATTTCTGGTCACAGTTTGACACAGATGAGTTGTCATAAACCAGCGCTGAAGCTGATTGTCTCTGTGCTGCCTGGAGCCGCGTCATAAGCTTGATAAATAGGCTATTGATTATTTAGTGTAATACCAACAAACCAACCTTTTTTCCTTTTAAAATTTTTTTTATTTATAGTTCTTATATAATATCAATTTTTAATTGCCTACTTACGAATCAAACAAATCCATTGATTTTCTTGAATTTTTCATAATGATAACTCCGCACCAAACTGAAGCTTTCATTTTATAGCTTATAAAAAATGTATGCAAATTTATGCAATATCATATGTAAACAACAAAATTGTTATATGCTATAGTAGCCTATACTTGACAAAAAGTCAACATACGAGCCCTAAGGTTCAAACGCATTGGCAGTGCGCACACATGAATGGCGAATGAGACGGGGAAATAAGTCATTATGACATAATCTTTAAACTAATGAATTCTATTAAAATGTTAAAAGGGGTTTTGTGACATAATAACAATGGAGCATTAATTAAATGCATATTTTCAGTGGAGCGATCGATTTAATAGCCTGATATTTTTATTTGACGGAAGAAAAAACATGATTTGAATAAACAGCCTATGCCGGTTTTTAAAAAGGATTCAGTCAGTTTTTCGTTTTGTAATCTAAATTTGTCATTTAAGTGAAAAATATCTAGGTCAGGCCTGTTATTTTATTATTTTTATTTAGTTTATTCTTTTTTTCTATGCTGTCGGAAACACTGCAGGTACATGAAGATGTTCTGTTATGTTCTGTATGCTGTTCGCATGTTAAAATAAATCAGTATTTTAAAATATTTAATGTGTCACAAAATAGAAACGTAAAAGTTTTTTTTATTAAAAAATATTTTAATATTTTTCTGTTAACGGTTAATATTCGGTTAACGAGTTGCAATTGTCGGTTGGTAATATAAACCGAAATGAGCATCCCTAGTAAGGCCAGGATTAAGTAACTAACCTAAGGTTCTGTTTATACCTGGTACTGATGCATTGTTGTCAATCGGGTCACAAGTGCATGATGTAAAAACAAGTGAAAACGGGGTATAAGACACGCTTGTGGAATTTCGATTGCATTTAAGTTTCCATCAATTTTGTGTTTATTTATATATTGAAAATGCAAGGACTGTAAGGACTGTTTTGCCTAAAAGATGATTGATTGTTATGAAAAGCAAAATGAATTTTGTTTTTGAAAATGGACCATTAATTATTGTATGATTAAATAATACACTACTTGACAAAAGTCCTGTCGTCAATCCCAGTTTGTAAGAGCAACAAAAAATAACTTGACTTCTAGTTGATCATTTGGAAAAGTGGCAGAAGGTAGATTTTTCTGAGGAATTATCTGTTGAACTGCATCCCAATTATTACAAATACTGCAGAAGACCTATTGGAACCCGCATGGACCCAAGATTCCCACAGAAATCAGTCAAGTGGGGTTACGTTCAGTATGGGGGTGGTGAAAGAGATCTGCAGAGTGGATGGCAACATTAACAGCTTGAGTTATCAAGACATTTGTGCTTCCCATTACATTACAAACCACAGGAGAGGGCAAATTCTTCAGCAGGATAGTGCTCCTTCTCATACTTCAGTCTCTTCATCAAAGTTCCTGAAAGCAAAGGTCAAGGTGCTCCAGGATTGGCCAGCCCAGTCACCAGACATGAACATTATTGAGAATGTCTGGGGTAAGATGGAGGAGGCTTTGAAGATAAATCCAAATAATCTTGATGAACTCTGGGAGTCCTGCAAGAACGCTTGCTTTGCCATTCCAGATGACTTTATTAATAAGTTATTTGAGTCATTGCAGAGATGTATGGATGCAGTCCTCCAAGCTCATGGGAGTCATACACAATATTAATAATTTTTCCACTGCACCATGACTTTATATTCCATGCTGTACATTATTTCTGTTAAGTGACAAGACTTTTGTCTAAGCAAAGTCAGACCTTACTGTCGTAATTAAATATCTAATTAAAAATCAAGGCATGATCATGTTTTATATTGGTAAAATAAGCGTAAATAGAAGTCAAGTTATTATTTGTTGTTCCTAAAACTTGGATAGGCGACAAGTAGGGCTGGGCGATTTTTTCGATTTTTTCGATTAATTCGAATTTACGTTTTAAGACGATTTTATTTTTTATAAAATCGAGAAATCGCGATTTTTTTAAATAAAAATATTAAAGCCGCTTTTCCACTATCGTACCAAACCGTTCTAAACTGTTAGACAACCGTGCTGAATTGTGCTGATTCTGTGTGTTGATGTCGCGGCTCTGTCCCGCATGCAGCCGCCTGTCTCTCCCGCGCGAGCTGCGAGACGGGCGCGCGCGCGCGCGAGGAGAGGAGAGAAGGCTCGAGAGGCGGAGGTCCGCTCCTTGCCTCCTTCATTCTAATCATCCACCCGCCCGCACATATTATTTTATCTGATATATATATCCGCACCCGATCGCCACTTTAATAATTCTAATTCTTTGTTTTAAGCATGATGATAGGTGTAACTTTCTCCGCAATGTCCGGCGGCAGAGTAACAGCTCGTTAATTCATGCTCGAGCAAATGATGAGACGGACAAAAGTACTCGATGCATGCCCTTCTTTTACTTATTTCAGTGTTTTCAGTTTCACAGTGCAAAACAGCTCCCGGGTGGAATTACTGAAGTAAACATAAAACAAAAGAGCAGCATTTTGCTAAATATAGTCCTTTATATCCTGATATGCTGTGTTGATTCATTTGTTTTTTTAAATTTAACTTGATGCATTCGTTATTTAATGTTTGAATACTGAAATCGTTTAAATGGTTATATTTTACCATCAAAATGTAGTATATTTTATATCATTACCAACTTTTGATATAAAACCGCTGTTATTTTATTGATTGTTATGAAATAATTTAAGTGCTATATTTTTTATTAGTGAAAGTGCCCGCTCACTTTGACAAGGCCTGTCTAAATATATATTTCTGACATGCCACTAATACAGATAAACTATTGTTGCATTATCATTGTTTATTTTTCTGTTATTTGAAATATTTATTTCCCCTCCAATCCTTTTCAATCTTCACGTTACATTTTGGTCATTTTCTCTCCAAAAAAAATTGCCCAAAGCTGCACAACATATGACCTCTACATAAATACGGGTGCTGTGATTTCTATTGTAGCTATGTTTAGCATCCCTACATGAGAGAGTGCCATAACCACGTTTAGTCACACAGTTGCTTTTCTTTTACAAGTGAGCATGAAAAAAAACTAGTTTCGACATTTATTTAAATTTAAATGAACAAGGTAAACTGGTAAGGTAGTTACACAGTAAAAACAAAATTAATAAAAAAATAAATAAAAAAATCGAAATCGAAATCGTGAATCGGTCAAACTTTATGAAAAATCGAGATTTTTTTTTTTTGCCATATCGCCCAGCCCTAGCGACAAGACTTTTGTCAGGTAGGGTATGTTAAATGTTGCTTACAAAGTGCAGGAAGTGGACATCAAAATGTTTTGGACAAATCAGTAAAAAAAAGGCCAAATATCTCAGTTGGGAGAGCAGTCAAGAGCCGTATGGAAGAAAAGAGAGTTGCTCATCATGAGCTCTGCACTAATTAGCTTGGCATTTTAGTCTCTCCAGGCAGGCCCACCAAGGTGCTGAGTGTACAGAGGTCCCATATCTGTGCTCCTACCACACATCCTCAGTTGGATTATATGTTAAACGCTTTGTTTTCTTCTTCTCAGCACAAGAGATTGTGCTGGAGTCGACTGTGGGTATTACAGTAATTTATATCTGGCACACCAAATTAACTTAAAAAAAAAAACAAAGCAATAAAAAGGTGTTGATTTCATGCAGCAACTTGATTCCTTTCCACCTTCTGGCATCTTACATCTACAAATAGTTTTGGGGGGCATTTCAGGGGTGCTTATGTAAGAGGTATAAAAAGGTGATAATTACTTCCAGGGTTTTGGGCTTTTGTGTGTCCTGAAGGAAAGTGTGAGGATGAAAATATCTGGTTGTGTCTGATGTGTTTTTTTGTGTGTTTGTATTTGAATCATCTTGCATATGATTACTCAGTCTGACTCATTTTTTTTATAGTAAACTTGAGGAACTGTTGAATGTGAGGCATTTCTGATTGTTTGGAGTGCTATTACTGATGTTACTTGAAAGAAGAAGACTGAGATAGATGTAAAGTCTGGGCTCTGAATATCCTGTTATTGAATGCTGGCAGTCAGTGTTGCTTGGCAAACATTTAGACCTCACAGAAGAGCATGTAGAGTTTATCTTTTTTATGACTTGTAGTGTGGTTGGGGGTTAGACATTCCAGCAACGTTTGGAATTCTGCCGGAAATGAGGAAACTTGCTCCATTCCATGTTCTTTAATGTGGGAAATGTTTTCTTCAGTTTCGGATCTTTGCAAAATGCACATAGAAGTTACTTCACGCCGAGTTTCAGGGTGTTCATAAGGAGCAGTATTAAACCATGCTGTGTCCTTTCATTGTATCAAGCTGAAATGCTGCATTACTGTGAATTCAGGATAGACAAGCTAATCGTGGATAAATTCAGCTCAATTACCTCTGTAGTGCACATGCTAATAGAGCACCTGCTGGTTTTGGGATAATGCTAGGGACATTGATGTGAACTTTTACATTCGTTTTGTCTAGTTGTTGATGCATGACTGTGGTGAAGAGAGGGTCTGACTGACATCTTGTGTTTTGGAAGATGCGTATTTTGGTTTGAACCTGTTCAGCATGGATTTGGCAGCATACATCAGATTCTTTGTGGATTTTGTTATAATCTGAAAATGTTATACCCTGTTAAAAATAAAGATTCTTTTTTTGAACACTTATTTTAAGATTTGCAATGACAGAACAGTGGTATAGGTGTTTCATGTCATCATATACAATAATATAGGCATCTATTATACAGTCGTCCATAGGCTAGTAATTCAAGTATTATTTAAAGGGTAAAATGAACAAAAAATAAATAAATAAATAAAAACAATATATGTTCTCCAAAAACTCCCATAGAAAATTCCAGATATGCAAGAAAACATCAGATTTCTGACGCAAGCCACAAGTCAGTTTTTCAAAATAAAGATTTTTGATTATCATTCATGCTTCTATTGCTTAGTCTATAAAAAATGTTGTTTTCAAAATATTTTTCGCAGTGAGCAGATTGTCAATTATTAAGACATTATCATCTGTAAAAATAGCAAACAAACTTTTCATACTTTCGTAGCGTTTTGTAGATATAATGCCTCACTACCATACGTAACAAAAAGAAACAAAAGAACTTTGAAGTTCTTGAACTTGGTCATGTAAAATGTGGGGGAAAAGTATTACTCGTAAAGTCTTGGTAAATGATCTATGGATTGTTTTGTGATCTGTGAAAATTTGATCTGTGAATTTAAAAGCCATCTAACTGAATTGTTTTGGCAAAGTGTTTGTTTATTTTTTCCACATGACTGCCATTGGGAATCTCAGCAATGTTTCATCCCTCTTAACTAGTTTTAATAGCAGAAATTTAAATGCAGAGAAAGGACAAGTGTTGAACTTGATCACTTCTAACTGGACCTTGCTGCACTTAATAATGGACACGTGATTTGCGCTCAGTAAATAAATGCAATGCATTTGCTCTAAACTCATGTTATGCTGTTTTTTGGTATTTTTCCCCTTGCTTTTCAAATAAGTACCACTATTTTATACTACTTCTCATCATTTATCAGTTGGGCAAATGGGTAGTGCCACCAGTGTGCGTTTAACAAAATCGAATTGCACCAACAAGAAAAAACATTATGAAATTCTATAAACTATAAATATATAATAAACTATAAGAAATTTGTGTATTGTCAAACTGAATGGTGGTACATAGGCCTTAAACTATATGAAATATTTTGACAGAATTTTGCTAGTCTTGGTTGTCATTTTCTACATCTACTAATGCATTGTTAGTGTTCAGTCTGAATAAATGAACATAAGTTCATTAGTTATGAATTAACATTAGCTGTGAACAATAGCATGCGGTTGAATTAAATTACAATTAGATTAAGAAATGCTTTAGAAACTTTGCAGTTTCTACTATTCTTTGCAGATACTATTCTTAACATAGTATCTAATAGAAACAAATTTAATCTCTCTGTTAGGTGTTTATAATAAATGATCAATAAAAACAGGCTTGTAGGCTTCTAATATTTCTAAATTAAGTCAACACGTCTTCTTCTTTTATTCATATAAATATTCAAGTTATTTTACTTGAGGCGTTGAAGAACAATAATGGTGTTGAGTGGATTTCCATTTTACTAATCCGTGTTGTTGTTGATGAATGATTAATTAATATCATAACGTGAAGGCATTTATTAATCTGTCGGATGTTCTTGAGATTGCATATACGCTGCCTATTGCAAATTTTCACAGAAATCAGATATTTACTTACATTTTGATCTAAGACATAAATGATTATTTTTATTTGATGCATTAATCAGCAGTTAAACAACTAAAGCATTCATCTCACTGTGAATGTGCAGCTCTGAGTGCATTTACCAGTAGATGCCAAATTCAGATGCTTGTAACCAATACTTAAAGGGTTGAGGTGTTCTATCTTTATTTTTTATCTTAGTAAGAGCTGGAAAGTAAAGTACTGGTGCTTTTGATACTCCTGCTTCTTTGAGATTCAGTGGTGCAGCGTGGCATTTGGAGTTTAGAGTGGAAACCGGAAACCTCCTGGTGGTCTGCCAAATAGTATTGGATCCTCATGCAGACATTTCAAGCCCTTTTCCCTGTAATAGTTTTCAGATTTAATCTGACATGCTCATAAGACAGGTTTGTAGAGTCCTCGCCATGGAGGGAAATACTCAGAAAAACAAATACGACATCAGGGGCCAAAGAACACAAAGCCCCTTGGTACGTGAACGCCATCCAAAGGCTGAAATAAATAAATCCCAGACTGAAGGAATTTGACTTTTTATTTTTTTCCTCCACATTTTTGGAGAAGGGCTTGGCCGAGATGCTGTGAAAGCAGCTGTAGGATAGTGTGGTTTTGGCTCAGCTGCTGTTATGGATTTAACAGGGTTCTTCCTCTTCCCGGCTGACACTGCTCGCCCTGCTTTGGAGGAATGCAGACGAGCCTTTCTCAGGGCAGTCTGTCTCTAATATGAAGAGCAGCTCTGCAGCTAAATCTCAGGTACCAAGCTGGACTCTTTCTAGTCAGGTACTTGTCAACCTTTAACACTGTTTTATTTCAGGGTTCTTCTACAATTTCTATTTTTGGGTCATGCTTTTAATATTTAAATCTTCACTAATTATGATAAAATCATTATCATTGCATAATATTGACTATTCAATTCAAGCTTATTAGTGTAACGCTTTTCACAATTACTATTGTTTCGAAGCAGCTTTACAAAAGGTGCACAATATTGCATTACAATCAACATTAGAAAAGTTAAAGAGTTGTGCATAGGGCAGACATTATACAGTGTCCTTTCAAAAAAGGTGATGTCTATGTGTACCTGTTCAATGAAGTGTATTTGCGTATTGACTGTGTTGAAAATAACTAGTTTAGCTGCTGTTTATAATGTATTAAAACAATATATGTTAAATATTTCAACAAGTATTTCTAACAAAACTAGAGCTGTAGTGAAAAATAGCTTGAGAAATTGATTGTTTACATTTTGAAAATCTCACAATCGATGCAATCAAAATCTCTTGAATCGATACTGATATTATTTTTAACAGCAGATGTATGTTTTACCAACACCTGTACTCTGCTTGCATCCAATTCCTTACAAATACCCCTTGATCCTAAGATAATCATTAGCAATGTTGGGAAAGGTTTAAGCACATATGCTAGAGTGTTCATAATGAGCTGCATTTGCATTAAACTTGTGACAAATAACTTGAATGACTCAGCTGTACGCACAAGCACTTTTCCTTGTAAGAATGTGAATACATTTTGAAAATCTCAGAATTAATTTTTTTAAAATGAATTTTGACAGAAGCTTTAATCATTTCTTGGCTAGTTTAGGTCCATCATAGATAAGTAAATGACTCTAAAACCATAGGTGATTGCAGGTCCCTGAGGTAATGGGTAATTCATTGAAACATTCATTCAGATTTTTCATTCAAAACATCTGATTCATTTAGAAATACACCTGTTTGGCTACATTCGAATCGGCATATTTCCCTATTACAAAAAGGACAGCATGTGACCAGAATAGTATGTCCAAAATTGCAAAGTACTCCAATACACTGCACAAAAATACCCTGATGATCTACTACTCCCAATGAGATTCTGAAATGAGTATATGATTAACAATTAATATTGCATTAGGCCACAGGAGAAGATATGTGAATGGTAGTGAAACAGCTTGCTGGTTGCATTAGGACCGCGTGGATGCAGCAGGTCCAAGTTACATTCACACTACACCCATTCTTATGTTCTATATAGTATAAATGTAAGTTCGATTAGGACAAAAATAGAAAAATTCAGCGATGAAACACCACAGTTTTGGTCTAAACTAGTATTGTTGGCATTTGGCAAAGTATGGTGTATAACATTGTCTTCAATGAGAATGATTTTAAAAACAAAAAAAAATGCAGTTATTCAATATGTATATACACTGGCATAGAATTAACACGGTGGTGACCGGTCCCCAGCAATATCCACCAAGTTCTAAATAAGGCTGTGCACAACGTGGGTGACATGGATGTCAAAAGTTAGTGGGGATGGCAGAAAAAAAGGAAGACAAAAGTCACTTCTCCATTAGTTCGCTAATGAATGGTAACTAGACTAATAATTGTAACTAGACCTATACAATTAATCAAAATGTCAATTTTGGCCTTCGGGAATTGTGAAAAAATAAAAATGTATCTAGATAAAATGATTACAGCATCATAATCTACTCACTTTCCAGCAGTCAGCATTTGTTCCTTTGCAAAGCCCAATTTCATGTAAAATCATGTAACATGAATTTTGCAGCATAGGACATTTTTTGTTTAATGACATGTATTATACATTTACATTTAGGGCCAATATTAATATTTTTCTTGAACTTGTTATAAAAAACAAAGATCTGTAGAGTTCCCACTGTTAAGTGTGAGACATGCAGGCTGAAAAATGTATCTTTTAACTTTAATTATATTCAGGTGGTGTTTATTTTGGAGTAGTCTTTATAAACTTTCTACATTTTAATATCTCCAAATACTTGGTCATATTGTGTAAGATTAAAAAAAAACCCCAACAAAATCAACAATTAAATGCAATTGAATGGACAATATATGTTTTTGGCTCAATGGTTTTCCAAGACATTCCTCTATAACCTGAAGGAATTCCTCTCTCTCAGTGTTTATGTAACTGATCCCCAGCCTCATCTGTCCCAGCTTGAGGCTCATTATAGGTAATGGTCTCTCTGACAAATGAGGCCCTCCCCCTGTTGGAGGAGATCTCCAGTGCGGCTTGACATGTACACAGATCCAGACTGGTCAGCCGCAGAAAACTAGATGGGGCGGATGATTGGCATTTAGTGGGCGAATAAGTGGTAAAGTGTTGGATGTGGTGTGGGGGATTTGATGGAGCTCCCCGTGGATTCACAGTAAGGAAAAGTGAAGAGATGGAAGCAACGTACTCGAGCAACCATATTAAAAGTTGGCTTTCCTTTTTCACTAGCAGTTGTTTATGGTGGGAAGCGTTTCAACACTCCAAACAGGTTTCTCTGGTTAGTGCAGCAGTATCCATGGTTACATGATAAAGCAGGTTTTCATTTTTTTCCCAGTTTGTTTTATTGATTGAAACCATGAGAGCGAGGAGAGAATACAAAATGAAATTAAAGGCAGAACTGGATTATGAAACATCTAAAATGATATGTTGCATTTGGATGTTTCAGTTGCTATGCTGTGATTTCAGCCTTTCACATTTTGGACACAACGCTTGTATGAGTGGCACCACTCAAAAAGGTCAGAGCACATGTGCAAACCACTCATCTCTGGGTAACTGTTCATAAACCTAAGCTCATTATTTTTACAAGCTAAAAACAGCAGTATGTGTATATATCACTGTGCCGCTCTTCTGTGTGTTTGCGTCACAGGGGTGGTCCGAACTGCTGAAAGTGTCCACAGGAAAGAAAGGCACACAATAGAGAGGAAATGAACGGGTGTGTGATAATGGCTGCTAGCGCACCCGTCCTCACACACTCGGCGAGATCTCGGAGCGCAAAGATCTGCTTCAGGCCTCGGCAGATGGAACGCTATGACTGAAGATCAGACTCCATGATGACTAATGACTTTTTTAAATATCTGGACTTTACTTGATGACGTGCATATTTTTATACACTACATTATATAATAAAGCTGTATATATCTGAGATTTTAAGCAGAATACATTTATTCTTGATCACCATGGTTACTTGCCAGAGTATTTCAGATGCATCACGTCTGTTTTGATTGTGCTGAGGTTTATAGCACCTTATGGGCATCAGAGTGACACGGTATAAATCAATAATGATATTACTGCTCAAAGCCGTGATTCGTTTAAGATGAAGTGTGCTCTGTTGTGGAGTTATTGAATCACTGCGCTGGTGATCTCCAGTCCTGTTTAGACAAACACACACAAATGCTCACATGTACAGACCTTGTTGTTTGGACATGCTGATTCTAGCTTGCAGGTTTTCTCTGGAAGCATCAACAACAGTGAGGGATTTGACAGTGACTATTGTCTTATACCACATAACTCTTATTACACCAATCTGCCAGCACCACGTGACTAGATGTTGTGACGATAATGAAGGCATCATGGACATTGAACTTTTTTACTCATATAAAGCACTTTTTATTCTTACTCGTGTTACTAATAATAATTATTTTCATCATCATCATCATCATTATTATTATTATTATTATTATTCATTAATTTTTGGCTTAGTCCCTTTATTAATCAGGGGTCGCCACAGCGGAATGAACCACCAACTAATCCAGCATATGTTTTACGCAGCGGATGCCCTTCCAGTTCCAACCCAGTACTGGGAAACACCCAGACACTGTCAGATTCATAAACGTACACTACGGACAATTTAGCTTACCCAATTCACCTGTAGCGCATGTCTTTGGACTGTGTGGGAAACCGGAGCACCGGAGGAAACCCATGCCAACACGGGGAGAACATGCAAACTCCACACAGAAATGCCAACTGACCCAGCCAAGGCTCAAACCAGCAACCTTCTTGCTCTGAGGCGACATCGCTACCCACTGTGCCACCACGCTGCCTATTATTATTAATATTATTATTATTATTATTATTATTATACTTACAGTATTCATGGCGATGTTGCTGGTAGACATCTAAACAACAAGGGCTTATATGATTTTCAATTAGCAGAAGATGCTTTATAATGCATAGCATCAAGGAATATGGCTAATGTAGTATAAATAAATAAAACGTAGCGCTGTTCACCTAATCCAATAGTAAAGTGGACTAGTGTCCATTTTTTTGAAGAATGAAACCATTATACAATTCCAGAAACAAGTCCAGGAAAATCTTTAAACAGTATTTCAATTTAGATTTTTGGTCTTGGTTTTAAAATCTGACCCTCTTTGACCAATTACATCATTTTATTTTTAATCAATGTGTAAACGAGAGAAAGAGAGTGTGTATGTTTATCTAGATTGTATTTAAAAACAACTCAACTGATTAAATATCTGAATATCTGAGACCTGAATACTGATTATAATAATAATAAAAGTGATTTGGTAAGATATGTTTATTTGCCTATATGACTTCTTTTTTTTTCCAAAATGCAAAAATAGAAAACTTAAATTTTACCGTACACCACACTGCTTTTAATGCCAACCGCAAACATCTTCGGCTAACAGCCATTAGAAGAGCTGAATGGAGTGAGGACCTAATTAAAAATGCTCGACTCTCCAGTTCTCAATTTATATCAAGTAAGTTCACGCCATGGCTGGATGATATGGCAAAAATGTATATCACGATATATTTTTTTATTTCGGTCGATACGATATAATTCCGATATCGATATGGACAATATTAAAAAGAAAGGAAAAACTGCCAAGAACGCACACAATGGATGTCTGTACCTACAAATGTCTGCAAAGTGAATTTGCAAAGTCGATAATACCTCCAGACTCTTATAACTTTTTTTTAAAAATAAAAACAGTACAAAAAAATGTGTTCACTTTTTATTTGTATTTAGCCTATACAAACAAGAAATGTGAAATAAACTATCAAATAAATAAAACTCTCAGCTTATAATATATAGACAGTTTGTGGGGGTTAGCTTCACCAACGTGATGAACAGAAACTTTTATCAGTGGTTTTTACTTTGTATATGCTGAATATTTAACAATCAAAATAATACCAAAATCTTACAATTATGACATCCACATAGTAAAAAAACATAGAAAAAGAATAATAATTATAATAATAAAAAATCATAAAGAGTAAAGGCTACATTAATATCTGCAATAGAAGAGTTGTTTGAGTATATTAATAATTCTAATTGCTTTTCATCTTGAACGTCCTTTAAGGGTTTTATCTGTCTATTTATATTTGGGTATGTAATTACCTAATTAAATTGAAAGGTTTAACATAAATATCTCTTATATATTTTGTATAGTCTATTTATATAGACTAATATTTTATATAACACGTTTTCATTATTTAACAGATGTAATAGCTCTATTGATCACATTCTTTCTACTTCATCAGCTTTGCAATAACCTGATTCCTGATAAATATGTTTGTGAGTTTTAATTTGTATGTTCGCGAGTGCTATATGCCAGCATGCAGCGAGTTTGTGTATGTGAGTGTTAATTTTGGTGTTTATGCAAGGATCGAGTTTGTTTGTGCATGCGTTATTGTGGGAGTATATGCAAGGATCGGCGAGTTTATATGCATATGTGGATGTATGCATGCATCAAGTTTATATGTATATGCGCACATTTCATACATGTTTTGAACATTCAATAGTATAGGTGTATATGGAAGTGATTTATAGGTGTATATGCACGTGTTGATAAGCGAAGTTTTATTTAAATCCTACACGGAGCCTAATAGCCATCTGTGTTTGCTTCATTGCCTTCTCTTCTGACACCGCTGGTTTCGGTGTCGGGTAGGTGGATGGTGGTGATGGTGAGGCCACAGGTTGGCTTAAACTTTTATGTTGCCTCATCTTCTGACTCTCAGTATGTTTTATCAGGTGGAACTAGGGCTGGGCGATTTTTTCGATTTTTTCGATTAATTCGAATTACGTTTTAAGACGATTTTATTTTTTATAAATCGAGAAATCGCGATTTTTTTTTTAAATAAAAATATTAAAGCCGCTTTTCCACTATCGTGCCAAACCGTTCTAAACTGTTAGACAACCGTGCTGAATTGTGCTGATTCTGTGTGTTGATGTCGCGGCTCTGTCCCGCAGCCGCGTGTCTCTCCCGCGCGAGCTGCGAGACGGGCGCGCGCGAGGAGAGGAGAGGAGAGGAGAGAAGGCTCGACAGGCGGAGGTCCGCTCCTTGCCTCCTTCATTCTAATCATCCACCGCCCCGCACATATTATTTTATCTGATATATATATCCGCACCCGACCCGCACCGATCGCCCACTTTAATAATTCTAATTCTTTGTTTTAAGCATGATGATAGGTGTAACTTTCTCCGCAATGTCCGGCGGCAGAGTAACAGCTCGTTAATTCATGCTCGAGCAAATGATGAGACGGACAAAAGTACTCGATGCATGCCCTTCTTTTACTTATTTCAGTGTTTTCAGTTTCACAGTGCAAAACAGCTCCCGGGTGGAATTACTGAAGTAAACATAAAACAAAAGAGCAGCATTTTGCTAAATGCTATAGTCCTTTATATCCTGATATGCTGTGTTGATTCATTTGTTTTGTTATATTTAACTTGATGCATTCGTTATTTAATGTTTGAATACTGAAATCATTTAAATGGTTATATTTTACCATCAAAATGTAGTATATTTTATATCATTACCAACTTTTGATATAAAACCGCTGTTAATTTATTGATTGTTATGAAATAATTTAAGTGCTATATTTTTATTAGTGAAAGTGCCCGCTCACTTTGACAAGAGCCTGTCTAAATATATATTTCTGCCATGCCACTAATACAGATAAACTATTGTTGCATTATCATCGTTTATTTTTCTGTTATTTGAAATAGTTATTTCCCCTCCAATCCTTTTCAATCTTCACGTTACATTTTGGTCATTTTCTCTCCAAAAAAAAATTGCCCAAAGCTGCACAACATATGACCTCTACATAAATACGGGTGCTGTGATTTCTATTGTAGCTATGTTTAGCATCCCTACATGAGAGAGGTGCCATAACCACGTTTAGTCACACAGTTGCTTTTCTTTTACAAGTGAGCATGAAAAAAACTAGTTTCAGCATTTATTTAAATTTAATGAACAAGGTAAACTGGTAAGGTAGTTACACAGTAAAAACAAAATTAATAAAAAAAATAAATAAAAAAATCGAAATCGAAATCGTGAATCGGTCAAACTTTATGAAAAAATCGAGATTTTTTTTTTTTGCCATATCGCCCAGCCCTAGGTGGAACTGCTTCAAATGGTGAAACAGATTTGATGTGTTGCTGCCGCTAGTCAGCTACACTCTCTGGCACACTTTGCAGAGCACCGAAACTAAGTTTATCGAAACTTAAAAAGCTGAACCACTTCCATACCATTGCATTAGTCTTTCCTTTCTTATCAACTATTTCATCTGCATTTTTACTTGTGGAAACTTGTTCATTCACATCTGTATTCAGAGCACTCATTTTGTAGCTAAAACTTTCTGCGGTGCAGCTTAACCAACTGCTGTGCTGAGCGCTGGCAGCGTGTCTGTGTTGTTCGTCATCACGCAAGTGACATCAGATCACGCTCTTACTGACGGCTGAGCACTGAACGTCATTCAGTGACAAGTGATACATGTATAAGATCTTATATAAATAATAATATATATATGCAAATTTATATCGGAAATGGGTTTAAAAATCATATCACTGTTATTGAAAAAAAATCTATCGCAATATATATTGATATCGAATTATTGTCCAGCCCTAGTTCACGCTATGCTGAATCATACACATTACTCCTTTTTGATTGCAGCAATGATTTCAGCAAAAACAGTTAAATATGGTTACACTGAACATTAGAATGCTTAGAATGAAAGGTAAAAATGTAAGTACACCTCCCCTGTTGTACAGGTGCCTTTCGCTGTTAGAATGCAGTTGTTTTGCTTGTTGATGATTACCCAGGCCTTCTTTACTTGTCTTTGGCTAGGCAGAACCTCGGTTTTTAGCACTACAAAGTTTTTAATCTGGTAATCATGGAACATTATTTCTTGCACAAAATTGTAGGCATCCAAAGACTTGTAGGCCTTTAACTTCTCTCTTGTAAAATCACTAGGAGTTTCAATGAGATCAATGTGAATGACACTTTAACGTTAATTTTGCAGAATAACTGTGCTTATCACTGGGTGACAAGCTGTTGTAATACACTGAAAGCATTATGTAAATAATATATATAATATGTAATCAATATAACTTATCTCTAATATAACAACAAACTCTGTACCGCATCGGATGTCATTCCCTCACTGTAAATGCTAGTGCTCCTAGATTTTTTTTGCAACCTAGATGCCTGAGTATCCTGAATGTTTACAAACCGGTAATTCACCTATACTGCTGATTCCAGCATATCAACAAGAACTGTCATTGTTTGAAACAAACTTGCTGACACTTTAATCGTTTTGTTAATCCATGTATGTGTTTACATACAAATTTTATAGGACAGTGAAATTGGTCATACTTTTCATGTCCTGTCTGCTCTCTAGATTCTCGAGATTGTTGCTCCTGAGTTGGCATAAATAGTGCATGTAATAGTTGTATTGCTTGATATACTTTAAATCATTGGGCTAGGGTCACTATCAGAGATCAATAGAAATAGTCCCCCCCCCATGAATTCTGTAAGTTTGTAAATTTGTGGTCTATATTTCTAAAAGTGATCTCAGATTTGCAGAAGAATCACTGTATCTGTGTTGAACAAGGTATTTTGTTAGGTCTTGGCTACAAAGATGATATGAAAAGTGTGAAGTGGAGAATTAAGCAACACAACATGCTCATAGGAGACGATTGTATATGTAATATTGCTTTGCATATATTAACCAACTGCTTCTGTGTACATCCTGGGATTTGATGGGATGAACATTTGATGGGATGATGGTGAAATCTCCAAAACCACAGTTCAAGCATGAACCTGCCATGCCTTTGTGAAGCTGATTTGTGTGGTTCCATTCCTAGCACAGCTCAAACTGATTCCTGAGTATTTTTCAGGAATCTCAAATCTTCTGAGGAAATGTGCAAATCAAACAATACCCTTTCCTCTGTCTGAGTTGTAAAGGAGCTTTTAAGTTGAATTTGAATCTCTCCACTTAAGCACATTTAACTACTGTGCACTGTCGCATCTGGAACATGCAGTTCTTTTTCAAAACACATTTTCACTATTTTTAACCAAGAAAAGATGGAAAATCTGGTGAGTCAGCCGTGAGCATTTGGGCCATTTATGCACGTCTTTAGAATATAATGACAGCAAATGGATTGTTTAAAACTGGAATTTATTTTTAGTGAGCTGTTCCTTTCAAAGCTGATAAGACTGTAGGCTCCAGCACATATCGAGAGCCAAATCTTGAGTCGTAAAGCGCTTCATTTAAACGTGGATGTGCACACACAGAGCGCATTTAGACCTTATGAAATCAAATTTGAGTACATTTTATATTGTTATAATAATAATTTATATTGTATAGTAAGCAGTAGAAATATTTGTAACGCTGATAATAATATTAAATGTTTCTTGAGCACCAAATTGTCATATTGTAGTTATATAAGGATCATGAAATTGAAGACTGCAATTAGTCTGAGAATAAAATTTTCTCTAAAATACATGGTTGTTTTAAATTGTATTATTTCACAATACAAGCTTTTGTGTATGATTTAGTCAATAAATTCAATGTTTTAAAGCATAAAAAAGTATCCAGTAGTATGTATTTGTACTTAAAATATAAGGTAAAGGGTAATACAAATCTTATCTGCACAAAAGGTGGATCCAGAGACTATTTTCTAGCAATCTGGTGATGAAAGGAGCCATCTGTCCGTATTATAAATTCCACTCATTGCTCAAGTTGAAATCTCTCTATATAAAATTGGCCCTAAAATGCTATATAATTCATTTTACTATCATGCTTTACGTTATTTTGTGGTCCTTTTTGATGAATGGACCTAGATTCTGTTCTCAAGGACGACACTGTAAGATGTTCTGCTGCTTTATTTTTATTTTTCTGAAGATTCAGCTGCGGGTTATTTTTCCTATCCTTTTTTCACAGAACACAGTCTTTTAGACAGAATGGCTCTTCTTTCACCCCAAATCAAATTGTGAAAATCTCTAAATGTCAGGAAACGCAGCTGTTTGCTCTTTAAAAGACCTCAGTTTTTCTTCGTTCGTCTCTCGGTTTAGCATGATTAATTATTGGAGGACCGTTACTTTTGTTGAATCAGATCTTTGTTTCTGCAACAGCATTTGT
This sequence comes from Danio kyathit, assembly GCA_903798195.1. NCBI lineage: Eukaryota > Metazoa > Chordata > Actinopteri > Cypriniformes > Danionidae > Danio > Danio kyathit. Next base: position 32,279,939 of record LR812538.1, on the reverse strand, counting down.
GTTAAACAGAGAAAAGCAGTAGGCGAAGCTCATTTATCAAAATAAATGCAGAGAGCCGATTCGGTCCTGCAGATCTGTGCGTTTACCTTGGTCTCGTGGAACAGCAGCTTTGGTCTCCACCCACTCACTCTGTGTTTCACATGAGCCCCGCAGAGGGAAATTACAGGAGGGCACACGGCAAAAGCAGGTGCACCCAGAAGCTGTGATTAATAGCTTGTAGAGGTTTGAACCGACGGGGCGGTGTTTGAGGTCTAACCTTGAGGTCCAAAGAAAGCATTTTAGTGTCAGTTTAAAACATTACATTATCATTTTTGGATTTAAGGACTCTTGATCACCCTATGTGAGCTCATGTAGTTAAGGTGCTGTTGGATTAGTGACATTTCAGAGACGTTTTGTGTGCATAAAGAACCAGTAGGTTTGAGATGTTTAAAGAACAGCTCACACAGAAGTCACTTTCAGTACAAGTAACTGAGCTGCTAATTAGCATGATCAACTTGAACTACTCATTATCAACTTCTTTTCTTTACACTCACACAGTTCTTTTCTATATGTGAAAGTAGAGTTGTTCTAATAAGAATTGAGAGGAAATTCAACCTTGTTGTAAAAGTATATCTTATGTATCTGACAGGCAGTGAAAGAAGCAGATAAACTAAAATTCTGGTGTTCTCAGTGCTGCTTTAGTTATTGAGAAGAAAACTTTGAGTCAATCCAGTGTGGTGTATTTCATCATGTTTTTCTTTATTAGCTTTGTCTATTAAAATTATATGTGACAATTATATTGTTGTATAATACATTATTAGAGAAATTCCATACAAATGTCAACCTTGCCATGAAAAAAATGACGTTTTCATCAAAATAGCAAAACCATTTCTACACTTTTTGTGGAAGCAAGTTTTTTACATTTTGTTAAAAATACTCAAATTATATTTGATATTCCAAAGTCACACAACTGGCAATTTCACATCTATCACATCCATAATTAAGCTTTTTCCTCATAAATGCAAAAATGTAAAATAAAATAAAACAAATAATTTTTGTTCTATAGTGAGCCAACTCTTACCCTTTTGATTAGCATTATTTCTTTTGGGTTGTGCAGTTTAATCCACAGATTTTCTACAAAGTATGCTGTATACTATAAACTTGATAACGTTTTTCGTCACATCCATAACGCGTGTTTTTCTAGTATAAAAAGTTTACAAGTTGATATATATTTGATCATTTATCTATTAGGTTAGTTGTTTTGGAAAATATAACAGATGTTTCAATCAGTGTCAATTTTTGTGACGAACAAGTTTCAGCTGAGGAAAACTAAATAAAATAAAAAAAAGTGATGATGATGAAAAAAATAAAAAAGTGATGATGATGAAAAAAGTAAAAAAGTGATGATGACTTCAGCTATAACAATAATATACTGACATTTTCATAAACAGTGTCGATGTCAAGCTTTGACACAGTTTACAGCGGAAGTGGGGAGCTGTTGACCTTGACTGGGGATGTGGTCGGACGGTGGAAGGAATACTTTGAAGATCTCCTTAACCCCACCGACATGTCTTCCATTGAGGAAGCAGAGACTGGGGATGCAGGGGTGGACTCACCCATCACCCAAGCTGAGGTCACTGAGGTAGTTGGCAAAGTAGCGGGGGTGGATGAGATTCACCCTGTGTATCTTAGGTCTCTGGATGTTGTGGGGCTGTCTTGGCTGACACGTCTCTACAATATCGCACCTATGGTCATGAGCTTTGGGTCGTGACCAAAAGAGCAAGATCTCTGATACAAGCAGCCGAAATGAGTTTCCTTCGCAGGGTGGCAGGGTGCACCCTTATGGATAGGGTGAGGAGCTCTGACACCCGGGAGGAGCTTGGAGTAGAGCCGCTGCTCCTCCACATCGAGAGAAGTCAGCTGAGGTGGCTCGGGCATCTGTTTCGCATGCCTCCTGGACGCCTACCTAGTAGAGTAGATTTAGTCGACTAAAAATTAAATCAAGACTAAAATTTGACTAAAACTAAACCCAAATTTGCTGTCAAATTTAACACTGGTTTCAATATACTGTTAAAATATACTTTCTCTGTGAATTTACGTTTTGAATTTTTACTGCGAATGTCACATCCATTACACTGTAATTGCTCATTACAGTATAACACTATCAGAATAAAATGGAGTGGACTAAATTGAAGTGAATAATCAAAAACAATAATTTAAAATTAATAATAATAATAATATTAATAATAATAATTTGTTCTTAATACTTTTTAAACTAAGAAAAATTATAATGTAAGCAATAGAGTAAATGCTATTAAAATAAATTATTGATAATAACTAATAGTTTTATACCATTTAATGAACATTTTAATACATTAAATAAATCACATTTCTATGATTGATTTAAAATCGACAAAGCAGGTGTACATTTGTCTTCTTAGGGTTTATTTAAAAGCTGGACATTTATCAAGGCAGTGAGCTCAGATTATTATATTCGTTTTTTTCAGTTCTCAGTGACCCAGGCACCACATCCTGTCTCCACATTGCCTGCATTCAATCTGTTTTGGGCTGATCAAGTGAAAAAGGTCAGAATCAAAGCTTATGGTTCTGTGTGTTGATTAGCCAGCACTAAAATCTGGAAACAACAGTATTGCAAACCCTTTACACTCTCACAGTTCAAGCACACAAGTGTGAGTAGAGTTGTTCTAATAAGAATTGAGAGGAAACTCAACCTTGTTTCATAGGACATTTATTCTGCGATGGTGGCTTGACTTGTTTTCTCTGAACTCTCTCTGTTTACCTCTAGACCTCCAGGTTGATCCTGTTTTACCCTCAGAAACTTCCTCCATTTCCCCGCCTGGGAGAATATAGTCTGACAGCTCCTGTCAAAAGCCTTCAGGCAAAGAGTTGTTTCTGTTTAACACAGGCACAGAGGTTTTTTGTTTTTCTGACCTCCAAATCTGGAATTTTTTTTTTAAATTGGGCACAGTGGACTGTATTATTATGAAGGAATTTTTCATTTACATGTTTATTTTTCATTTTATTTCACCTGTAATTTGTCCTGCACTGTGTCATGTTGTAGTTGAAAGAAATGGAGCGTCAGGGGTCTGGAAGTGCTTTCGATTTAAAGTTGAAATGTTTGCTGGAACCATTTATGAAGGTGTTTAACAATAGTCCAATCCAAAGTATATAAATGTTTCTATTTTACAATGCACAGACTTTCTAAATATATTCCATCTGACCCTGTTTAAACCTGGTTTTTAGATGATTTGGTTTAGATCTCAAGCAAACCAAGGAGACACATTCCTGTTTCCATCTGGTGCTTTAATCCATCACTTTTGTCTGATTTTGACCACTTTCCTGGTTTCTTTGAGGGGAGAGTTTAGATATGCATGTATGGACTTTTTCTGATCTTTTAATATCTGGTATTACAAAATAAGGTCACACTATTTACATATGAACATGAAAGGAGACGAGGAGCTTTTGTCTTTGCTTCGAAAGCCACAAAACTACACCAGATGCAGTGGGTTTGTTTTAAAATCAGGAACAGTAAGAAAACATTGTGCATTTTTTTTATTTTTCTTCACCTTTAAACCAAACTTACAATGTCAGGTGGCAAAATTCAATCCTGCCTGTCTAGTATGCTTTAGCAGAGGTGAAGAGTAGCACTAAAGTAATCTGGGTAATTATGTTAAATCTACCACCATCCCCATATACATAAACATGACCTTGACACCAAATTAAGTCAAACAAAAATAAATAATTTTAAAGCGCATTGGATTCATAGCCTATAATGATGGAAATCTTTAGGTACTTCACAATCAGATTTGATTCTGAATTGAATTCACAATTCAATTCAAGAATGATTCTGTGTTTCCAGCTTTGCATTTTACACAGAATTGACATTTCTATGCTTTTAAGATTGGAATCTATGTATGACCATGCTGACAAATAAGTTTATTTATTTTTTTATCAACAAAGTTATATTTAGCATGAAGAAGCTCTAATTGTAACATTGAAACACCAGATTACAAAGAGCAGAAATTAAATAACAAAAGGTTCTTATTCAAAAGAGAGTATAATATTTGTTTGTTTGTTTATAACCTTTTAAAAAAATTTCTTCAAAACCAAAATGTTTATATAAAAGTAAATATTTGGAAATTATATTGGAGTTGCATTTCTTAAGCCGATTGCACATTGGATGGAAAGTGATGTGCTGTTCTGTCTATGACAGCAGTGCTGTCTTTTACAACTCAAGGTTTTGCTTTATGGCACAGCTGGAATTTGAACTGTGGACACCGAACAAGAAGCGTAGCATCATGCCATAGGGATGCACGATTCTGGCTAAAATGAGAATCATGAATTTTTTTTCGCTATACAAATATTCATAATTCTGAAATTGAATTATTATGTTTGAGACGTATGCTTGCCAGTTGTCATTGACAACATGATTGGACCTCTTTTTTCGCTGGTAAAATCAGAAATTTGTCATTATCAGATTCCCTTTTGCATTATATTCAACATTATATAGGCTACAGTAGTACTGATTCAGTAAACATTTATTTTCATGCACAACACTTTGTGTTCACTATGAAAGAATAAACATATCAAATGCTTGTCGTAATCAAATCTAAAATGATATATGATCATTTAAATGATGTGTGCACTTTCGGTTTCACTTTCACTCGAGTGCGCTCATGTCATGACTGCCGTCACTTTGAGAAAAAAAAAATATACATGCAAATCATACTTCCCACACTGCTCCCAAACGATTACTCTGTGCAACAAACAGAACGTTATTTACAACTTTATTACAAACAATGTGAAGACAATGTTACGCTTCTCTCCTGACCTTGAAAATATAATTGGCTGTAGGGGTGTCAAGATTAATTGTTTCTTCAGTGCACCGCGATGCAGATGCGGACAATTTGATATCGGTTCAGTAATAATCATAACCAGTTATTATGTACTGACGTCATTTATCTCATATGCCCTCTGTCGCCGTAGCTTACTATAGCGAGGGAGGCGAGCGCGAGTATTTACAACTCTCCAACTACTTAAAAACGCAGAAACTGTGCACAATTTCACTGTGTGTGTGTGTGTTTGCTGGACAGTGTTTCACTGACACTTACAGCAGAAGCCCCTATTTCACGGCGATTAAGAGAATAAAAGTAATTTCCATTTCTCTCTCTCTCACTGTGGCCCATGAGTGCATCTGTGAAGAGCGCCAGCGGCTAAGAGCCAATCGCAGCCCTTTCTGTTGAGCTGGTGACCAATCAAAGGGGTGTAAGAAAGAAATTGGTAGACAAGGCTCAGAAAGCGAGTGGGATATTTATATTTGTTTATTTGCTATAAATGCTTGTGTTGTTTAAAGGTACAGTTTATATATCTGACTATTTGTATCAAAGGACTAAATTGTTTTACAAATAGTATATAAATATATTTATACATTTTATTACAAGAATTGCTGTGCTGTGAAGAAAATATAAAACTGTGTATGTAAAGAATCGTCAATGCACCGTGATGCACCGAGATATCGAATTGAACTGAATTGATGGGATGATAATCATAACCGAACCGTGAGACCAGTGTAGGTTCACGCCTCTAATTGGCTGAATCATAGAAAAGCTGAATTAAGATTGAATCGATCGAATCGAGATCGTAATCTGTTTTTCGATTAATCGTGCAGCCCTATAATGCCACATCTTTGACTTTCTGAAGCTTGTCCATCTTTGTTCAAATTAACTCATTTTGGCAGCATATGTACATGTGCTTGTAAACGCTTATTATTCTTCAGTTTATAGCTCATGCATGCGCTGTTGCGAACTTGCGATCTAATTTTAATACAGAATTGATTCTGAACTTTTGAGAGTTGATTCAGAATCGCTAGAGAAATAATTGTGATGAGTCTATTTTTCCTCACACCCATAATAGCCTATAGTGTACACATAAAAACCTGAAACATATATTTTGGGCTAAAGTAGATGCGAGAAAGAAGAAAATTCTAAACAGTAGATTTTTTTCCCTGAGAATGTGCATAGGCGAATGCCAGAGTGCATCCTGTGTGAATGGCTCTTTCTTCAGGTGAGTCAGAGGAGAGAAATGTCCCAGCAGTTCCCATGCTGTTATAATCGCAGCTTCCAGCGACTTTCTCCTCACCAGTTTTGGGTCTGTGAAAATCAGCAGATGTGTGGAGGTTTCTAGATTGTGCTGAGAATGGCTCCATAGTAAGAATTTCACATGATAAGGCACTTGAAGTTCATAAATTGGATGCAGAATTTTTTATAACAACATATTTTAGTTTTTTTCTTGAGCTTGGAGTAATGAGTCACTGTTGCTGACTGCTGATTCAGTTTTCAGATTTACATTTTTTCCACTTTTTTTTTTTGTTTAACATTCTTCTCCGTTTCTTCCTGTTCTGGAGAGGGGAAAGGAGAACTTCCTTTTGCTGTGAATGATATGAGCCGCTCTGGCCACCATACATTCTCTGTGGAGGAAAACGGTGCTATTGGCTACAGCCCAGGAAGCTTAATGACCTGCGCAGGCCTCAGACTGGAACGGCACCGTGAGATTCATTCACAGAGTTAGAAAAGAGATAAGAATGCTTTTCACACCAATCCCGTCTGCTTCACAGTCTGTGTTGCTGCCTGCGGACCTGCCACTTACCTGACTTGAGCTGTGCTTTCGGTGTTAATGCCATTTTAAAATTTAAACTTGCATAATTAGTATGGGTATTTATAGGGCACCTATGATAAAAATCAACATTTGTAAGCTGTTTGGACAGAACTGTTTGTAGGTATAGTGTGTCCACAGTCATATTGGTGTGATAGAAACACAATAAGTCCCTTTTTTTTAAAAAATGTTGATGTTAAAATAGGATCCAAATCCCTCCTATTTTGAGGCCCACCGCAACGTGACGTAATAGTAGGATTTCCCCACCCACCGAATTGATTGACAGATGCCATGTCTCCATAATAGCATATGTACACATGTCCACAGAACATTTTTTGCAAAGAAACTGTGATTAAGACATATGTTACAAGTCTCTGTGATCAGCTGCTCCTTAATAATTTGTTTTATAAGTTTAAAATGTTTTAAAAACTGCATGTTTGTAATAAAGTGGGTAAAATCGATATGTAATTCTTAACCGCTATAATCACTACAGCCGCATAGTGTCAGTAAACGCGCATGTGTGTGTGTACTGCAAATGACATTTGTGTGAGACTCATCCTTTCAGAAAGGCTTAAATAAAACCCACCACAAATACATCAAATAAACTCACTTGGTATTTTTGACTAGTGACCTTAATTCAGCCTTATCCGTGTCTGTTTCTATCACTGACTGCTGTTTATCTGACGTAATGCATGAGAAGCAGACACGCACATCAAAGCGGTTGGCAGGGAGAAGCAGCTCATTTGGATTTAAAGTCACAGGCTACAAAACCATCTACAATGTATTCGGACACCAAAATGGGCAGATTCTACATTATGCTATAAATTATCTGATAAGCTGAAACTTTACAGACACATTCTGGAGACACCAAAGTCTTACATCTTGTAAAAGGGGGCCCTTTAAAATGTGTAGTCTTGAATGCTATTTGTAACGTTTGCTATTTGCAAGTCTGTAATTGTCTATATTCTGGTTTTCAGAGAGACTGTCTTCTGAAGTCAGAGGAATTAACTTTTAATCAACTGAATTAACTTTTTAGCTACTTAAAGGTTTTGTGAGGATTTCTTAGAGAGGCGTTGAAGTGCCGGTACTGTTCTGATTTTAAGTCTTTCTTTCTTTCTTTCTTTCTTTCTTTCTTTCTTTCTTTCTTTCTTTCTTTCTTTCTTTCTTTCTTTCTTTCTTTCTTTCTTTCTTTCTTTCTTTCTTTCTTTCTTTCTTTCTTTCTTTCTTTCTTTCTTTCTTTCTTTCTTTCTTTCTTTCTTTCTTTCTTTCTTTCTTTCTTTCTTTCTTTCTTTCTTTCTTTCTTTCTTTCTTTCTTTCTTTCTTCGGCTAAATTTTATATAAGGTTCCATTTGTTAACATGAATTAACAATTAATGACACTTCTAATTCACTTATTTTTTTTATGTTTTAAAAAAAAATTATTCTGTTTAAGGCGGCATTTATTAATGTAATTTGTTTTTACATTTTTATTTATTAAATATTTATTTATTACTAATTGTATGTAGTTTCAAATTAAGTTATTACTCCAGTCATTATTGCTTTTATTACTATTACCATTAGTAATTATAATATTAATAATAATAACAATAATAATTAACATTAGAGTGATTTCTAAAGAATCATGTGACTCTGAGAACTTGAGAAATGATTAAATTTCATGGTAAACTACTTTTGAACAGTTATTTTATAGTGCAATAACATTTCACAATTTTACAATTTGTACTGTATTTCTGAATAAATAAATGCAGCTTTGGTGAGCAGGAGAAGCTTATTTTAAAACATTTAAAAATCTTACTGACCCTAAACTTTTGACCGTTAGACCGTACTTTAAGGCTGTTGGTAAATTTTGTACTGTCAGCAGGCAGGACGGTTGTCACCTGCTTTATACTTGCAGCAGATTACAATGTCTTCAATAATAGTTTCTTTGTAGCAACTTTGTGTGAAGTACCCGCTGGAGGGCATGAAACAGCTGGATTGACATCACGGTGTCTTCCTGAGTCACCGTCTACTCTGTGTTGAACTTACAACCTATGACATCTCATCTCTGTTCTTCTCTCTGGCAAAGTAGACAGAAAAAAAAATGTTAATCTGGTGCAGTGATGATCTGTGTGTTTCTCTGCTCATGTTTTTCCGTCCCTTTCCTCTGCAGTGCCACAAATACCAACCAGCCAGAAGCTTGCGTTGAGTGATCGTCAGCTTGTGCCTCAGATAAGATGGGTCCGCCTCCCAGAAATGGAAGCAGGACACAGTTGTGTGTTTTGATGGCTGTGGCACACGGGGCACTATATGGGCGCCAGATATCAGAAGCTGCTGCTCATTGCAAAGCCATTTTTGGATGTAATGACTCACTGATATGCTTCCTCCTACACCAACCTGTGGTAGCAGCCCAATTCATAGCTATATCCAGCCAGGTTTATTATTATTCTCTTTTTTTTTTATAGCAGTGGCAGAGCACCTCTACTTTAGCATGGCCAGATTGACTTCCGAATCAGATTTTGGAGCTCAAATAGAGACTAAAGTTTGTGTGGCTGTTAAGAAACTTCATTTTTAGTCTATTTAAGGTTGTCGAAGCATCTCACTCCCACACGTCTTATATAAGCGATGCCATCATCTTTGCACCTCAAACAATTTTGCTTCAAGTCTAACAAACTTTATAAATGAGTTAAATCCACAAGCAGCCAACAAGCCCCTCCCCCTTTTTATTAACCGCTAATATCAGGAAATCATTTGATAGCTGCACAATGAACCGTCAAATCTCTGGCCTTCTTTTTCTTCCTTTTGATGTTGTTGTTATTTTTTTTCATGTGATTCTCCAAAAGGCTGGAATTATATGGTGTGAGGCTGTTTGACAGCCTCTCCTGTTAATTACACCACAGAGTTCTCCTTTTCTTTCTCCTGCTGTTTCTCTCTCTCCCTCTCTCATAGCTATTTTCGTCTTTTCCTCATACCATCTCTGTGACTGTGTTGCTAGGGATTGTTGGTGGAAATGTGGATGTATCTCTCGTAGGGTGAGCCGAGGCTTGTCTGGTTGACATGCTTATGGTTGACGGCATGTATGAGTCTCTTGGGGCTGATTGAGGAAAGCAATGCTAATTTGCAACACTGTTTTGGGTCATTATCGTGCAGTGAAGGGCATTTAGTTGGGGAAAATGTCTGTTTTAGAGTTTTTCTTTTTCTATTTATATATATATATATATTATTAAAGCAGTCGATTATGGTTTTCTTATGACACCAACTTTTCACTCGTCAGCCATGAGAACTGCTTTTAATGATTTATTTAAATAGAATGAAATTTGGTCTTTTGCTGTAACAATTCAGAGCGACACATGACTCAAATTATCCATTTTCCATTTGAAATTGTTGTACAGTTGATGATGTAACAAACTTGTAGAGATTTTAAAGTTATGTAGTGATATTGTGTAGGGTTGCACAAAATTTTGTTTCAGCATCGGCATCGCTAATTTTCATATTAGCAATTGTCATATTATAGGGGACTCGGGCAACACAATTTGAAATTCATGTAATTTGTTGTTGATTCATTGCAAAGTGTAGTCATTGTGAAATTAAAATTCATTTTTACATGATTTTTTCCTGTTACTGTTAATATGAGAGAATTCAAATCATTTTAAGAGTGCAACAAAGCTCTAAGTGAATGAAAACATCCCGCTAGGGATGCTCAAAATAACCGTTTAACCGTTAACCGAAAGGGTGCGTTTTTAACGATTAATGGTATCAGTTAAACGATTAAAAATTATATTTTATATATTTTTAAAGTTTGGCTGCATAAGGGACCGATCACCGAAAGCGTTTTTTGCGAGGCGCATATTTTGAATGGTTTATTAACGGCCATGAGTGTTTTACGCGCTGCGTATCCGTCCTGCACGCCTCACGTTATGCCATTGCGTGCTATGTGCTCCCAGTTGAAATAAAAGTCAACTGAGCCGAAAAAGCATTTTACGTCAGTCGTCTGTTTCATTCTTTAATTATGTTATGCCGCTCTCTTATTTGTGCTAAATATAGCTACAAGTCACAGCACCAGTATTTATTCAGAGTCATATGTTGCGCGGCTCCGGGCAAATTTTGATTTGGAGGGAAAATGACCAAAATGTAACGTGATGATTGAAAATGACTGGAGGGGAAATAAATAATATATTTCAAATCTCTGTACATAACAGAAAAATAAACAATGATTATGCAACAATAATAGTGCAATTTTATTATAGTGGCAGAAGTATATTTTTGGACAGGCCTTGTCAAAAGTCAGCGGGCACTTTCACTAATAAAAAACATAGCACTTAAATTATTTCATTTTTAACAATAAATTAAATTACGTTTTATATTAAAGTTGATAATGGCATAAAACACTACATGTTGATGGTAAAAAAAATAAGCTTTTAAGCGATGGCTTTTATTTGTTTCAGTATTCAAACATTAAATATTGAATGCATCAAGTTAAATAAAATCGAATATGAAACAACACATAGCAGGATATAAAGCATATAAAGGACTATTATATTTAGCAAAATGCTGCTCTTTTTATCTTTGTATTTTTATCATTTTATTTCTGTTATTTAAACTTTTTTTTCTCTTCATAATTAACTAACGAGCTATAGACACATTCCCGCTTGAACATGTTACATGTCCCCAAATGTCCAACTTGTATTTAACTGAATCGTATAATGGCCTATAGCTGAAATGTTGAAAATGGCTCATTTTATTTTTATAAAACATTTGTCAAGACATATTGATTTTTTTTTTGAGTAAAAACAATACTGGCATTTAACAATCCATATTTATTTTATTTATTCATTCATTTGACTTGTTTATCTGTGCATTTATAGGCTATAATTTAAATCCAACACAATTATCAGCACCTCGGACAGTGCCACTCCATAAAGCTTTTATGCAAAGTCCAAAAAACTTAAAAAAAGATTAGACTTTCTCCGGTGACGGCCGACACGCCGTAACCGTCTTTCAGGTGGTATAGCTGGCATTAAATTACAAAACAAGCATGCTGCAGTCTGGTTTTTGAATTAAAAAGTGCCATTATTTCCTCGTTGTTCAAGGAGTTTGTAGTTCGTGTTCCATGGATATAGTGATCTTTAGCGTGTCTTTATTCGATGCGCAGCAGGAAAAAAAAGTATTTCAGCAGTGCATGTACTCGTTGGTAAAGTTCTCAGAGCGAGTTTTGTGCTACCAAATACAGCACGGCATGCAATAAACTCATGTTTAGTCAGGCGAAATAAACTACTCTGCCTAGGATGTCAATCAAATTAATGAAACAATGAAAACAATAGGCTATATTATTATTTTAAGATTTTAGATGACGGAGGAAATAAGTCATTATGACATAATCTTTAGGCAAATGACTTCTATTAAAATGTTGAAAGAGTTTTTGTGATATAATAATAACAGCGGAGCATTAATTAAATGTATATTTTCCGTTTCGTTTTGTAATTTAAATGTGTCATTTAAGTAACAAATATCTAGGGCAAGACTATTTATTTTATTCTTTTTATTTAGTTTATTCTTTTTTCTATGCTGTTGGAAACATACAGGTGCGTAAAGATGCTCTGTTATGTATGCTGCTGTTTGCATGTTAAAATAAATCAGTATTTTAAAATGCAATATTTAATGTGTGTCACAAAGTAGACACGTCAATTTTTTTTTCAATAATTTTTTTTTTACTACTAATCTGTTAACGGTTAACGCTAAATATTCGGTTAACGAGCAGCGGTTGTCGGTTAGTAAAGTTAACCGAAATGAGCATCTCTACATCCCGCTGAGGGTTAATTCTGAAAATGCACCTTTTTTAAAAGTATTGATTTTATTTATTTTTTATTATTATAATTTTAAAAAATAAAAGATTCAACTCAGAGTTGTCTAAATGATTCGACGTCGACACTAATCAAAACCCAAATATTAACTGCCAGATCTGGTAAAACGTGAACGCACCTTTCCCTTCAGACACTAGTGAAGTGCGAGGGATTATGGGATTGATCATGACGTGAAGATTACCATCACGGAGAGACGGTCAGACATGCGGCTGTGGGGAATAAAGTGTTAAAGTTCATTTTCACAACAACACCACAGCATAGCCAACCTGCTGTGTTTGTTCCTGTCATTTTTCTGATGATTGAAACAATAACCTACCTTGCAGCGCTAGATTCGCCGGCTCTTTGTTATTAAAGGAAAGAGCAGCAAAGACTAACTTACTAATATATGGGACTTTTTCTGTAACTGTTACACAGCATGTATGGACCAGTTTCTTCTTTCTCCAGATCCTGTAAGTCAGGGGTTCTCAACCTTTTTCACTTCGAGGCCCACTTCTTTCTCCGATCAATTTTTAGGTCCACTAGTCTAACATTTTCTCTAAAGTGTTTGTATGAAATGCTCATTTAAACCTTTATTTATTAACAAATACATATATAATATATATGCCTTCTATTGTTTTCTATTATCAGCATTTTATAAAAAATATAATTTTATTTAAATTTAATTATAAAACTAAAACTAATATATATATTAGAAATGCAAAAATTCAGTTAGCTTACGGTTCAATACATACCTCGGTTTTTTAACACTGTTTTCGGTTCGATTCGGTTCTGATGGCTTGTCACATAAGTTTTTTTTTTTTTTTTTTGTTATTCTATGCTTAGGCAATAGAAACAGTAAGAAAGAGAAAAAAATTAAAACGATTTATTGCAATACTCCATTATTTTACTTCAAAGCCAAGAAAGGTGCACTAGTTCCTTGTGTATTGTATAATAAAAAAAATTAACACTGAAATCTCACAGCTGCTGGTAGCCCATGTACAAACTGGGGAACACATAAATTCCTACATTTTGAAAATAAACATGCATGTGAAGTTAATGAACATAAATTAACCGTTTCAAATAAACATATTTGTTCTTCAGTAAGTATAAATAAACCATCTTAATTAAACTTAACACTGCCTTTGTTATTTTTATGTGTCTTTCGGAACCAGTTGAGTATGTTTGCTGGAAGGATTTAGCAAGGGATTGTTGTTTTTTGGAGGGCTTTATTACCTTCTCTGCTATCCTGCCTTCAGACAGTGATATTGCTGGGTGATGCAGTCATGTTGGAAGTATTTCCATTCAATTAGTCTATACGTGTAACCGAAATGTCCCTACACCATGGATTTGAAAGACGCCGGCGCTTCCTCGTACTGTTGCCTCACTTCACCGCCACTCGCCATGTTAAAGTGTGGAATGATGGTTGAGCGCCCCCTAACTTTAGAGCATAGTGATTGAATATTTACTCGAGGGGAAGAGTTTCCTCATCTCATTGGGACCGGTTGAATTTTTAAAATAGTTCAACTTTTGCCACTGTGTGTGTGGATTAATACTGAATGAGTGTCATTGTCATTACTTAGGGTTGTGGTTAAGAATAGGGTATATGCTGGTTTTTAACTGCATTGCTTTAAATCATTCCTGCATTGGGCTCACACATATACTCTGTGCTCTACTATGACTACTTTTTAGCCATGCTGGGCTAAATCCATCTCATGCTGAATGCAGTCAACCAATCACAACAGACTGGGTCATCAGACCAATCAGCTCAGATTAGCCTCACGCAAAGGAGGGGTTTGGGAACAAATGAATCGCTGAACAAATCATATGGGAGTCGTTGGGATAATTAGGTAAAAATAAATTCATATTATAAGACAATGAAAGTGTTTTTTGACATTGCATGCATATCAGCCTGTTATTGGAGACCACCAAAACCAAAATATGACCTTTTATATTGCAAAATAGGGGCTTAAGATTTTCATTTCATGTCTGTGAAATGTTATTTTTCATTTGATTTTTCAATATCTGTGTCTGACTACTATTAGACCCACCAAAATAAATAAAATAGATAATATAAATATATACAAATATAATAGAAAAAATATATAAAGCATAAAACTTTTTTGTCTATATCTACTTTTTAGCCAGTACCTCTAAAATCATCTCGGGCTGTGTGGTGTATGGCAGTCCTTTTTAATATTAATCCTGTTTTGTTTGACACCTTCTACAAGTACAAGTAATATCTGTAGTTGCTTTCATTGGTATTAATATTCCAGTAGCTTGTGTTTTCACTTTAGAGGGGTACATGAGAGCAGCTCCAGCTGTAAGTTTTTACAAGTCGATACCATAAACATGGTGCTCTCTCCTCTCTGCTGACATACACCTTTTCTTTTCTGGGGATATGACCTTGTTTAGTTGAATGAAACCTTTTAAAAAAGACCTAGCTGAGAGTTTTAGCTCAGTTTATTTATAGATGATAAGGATGATGATGGTGCTACTTTTGAAATAAATGAATAAAAAGGTGTGCTGGTGAATGTGTGGTGTTAGGTAATGTCTGAATTTCCTGATGTGAGCAGATGGAACAGCTTTCCCATTTAATATGCCATACTGCATATGGTGTGTTAGGCTGAACATTTGTCAGTTGTGCGTGTGTATAAGAGAGAGAGAGAGAGAGAGAGAGAGAGAACTTGTTTTTGTATTGTATTTTCTTGTTCTGTCCACTGTGTGTCTTGACATGGGTTTAGTCAGTTTTCATTGATCCTTTGATAGAATGATTCGGTTTAATTGGACGTTTTGTGGTCTCCCTCGGTCAGCAAGAAATATGACTGAACTCATAAACAAGCTTCTGTGGTGAAGCTTCATTGTGTGATGATCAGTTGAATGTGGAACTAAGGAAGGAGAGCTGCCTCTGACTAAAAGATTTTCCTTGTGGACTGATAGTTGTTCATTCTTATTCAAATAAATGCATGTTTGGCTAAAGATTTTAGTGCTTAGGTTGGGGTTTACTGTGGTGAGCTTTGTTTACAAAATTTCTAAATGTGTTTTCTGTGGAGATTGTTTTGTGACTAGCTGACCAATGTAAAATTTTGTCATCCAAGCCCTTTTCATCAGCTATTAAAGGACTAAAAGCTGTAAAATATCATGACATTTTCTGCGGCTATACTGTATTCATACATGGACGCCCATATCGATATACATTTCCAATATATTTTATTATTCTATTTTGTTGCATATTATTATACACTTCTTTACAGTACGCTAGGTGTTTTTCTTCTGGTAAACTTGGTCACATTCAGCATGCAAGTTAGTAAAATAAAGAACATGCAACTAGGGTTGTCAAAAGTACGGAGTTTGTTACCAATCAGTAGTGAAATTTTAAAAACTTTCAATTTCTACTAGCATTCAAGTGCCGTTGAGCATGTTTATAAAGACTGCTGATTGGCCATTGTGTTCACATGATCAACAAATATGACTGTGACTGGCCATGAATGTCATCGGTTTACCACTCTTCACTGCTATTCACCGACTGCAAACACATACATGGACACTGGAGCGTTTTAAAGCTGCATCAATCAGCTGATCTTTCTTTGAGCTGACATATGAGCAATCTTCTGATGGATCGACTGATTTATGCGGCTTTAAAATGCTCCAGCGTCCATGTATCTGTGTTTGCACTTGGTGAACATCTTTGAAGATTAGCAGTGGCCAATTAGCGGTGTTTAAAGGTCCTGTGAAGTGCTTTTAAATGGCCATTTTTATTTGATGTTTGACATGATCACAATCGAAACATGAAGAGAGGGACATAGCGTAGCTCATAGATCTCAAACTTGATTTTTTTTGGAGGGCCGCAGCTCTGCACAGTTTTGGTCCAACCCTATTCGAGTGTTCAAAAGAGTCTCGAACATTAATTGCATCAGCTGTGTTTGATTAGGGTTGGCGCAAAACTGTGCAGACCTGCAGCCCTCTAGGAATTGAGTTTGAGACCTATGGTGTAGCTCCTTCCCTTTTTAAAAAACAACCAATAGCATTTTATTTTATCATCGTTCTGGCAGTGCGAGTAGTTGAGCTCAATCACTCATCAAATGTGAAGCGTCTTGAAGGGGTGGGACATGTCAGATAAGAGAACATTTGATTGAGGAAAAACTCAAGTACAAGGAACAAGTTTTGCAAGTTTATATCAGTTTTATATAATCTAAACATGAATTTTGTCACCGTTTTGGTGTGCACTAGCTTAAAGATATCTTAAATCTAACAATACTGATACTAACATCTAAAAAGCTTTTTAAGAACTCGCTCAACAATGCTCAAATGTTACAGGAAAATGGATGTTTTTTTAACATTTCGGTACTGATCCTTTTGGCAACATTTAAAACATTTAAAAATTATGGTCAGATCAACTGTTGATAACCCCATTTTGCACTGTAACAATAAAATTAAAATGAGTAAAACTGGGTAATAAGTCTCTTTAGTTTAAACGGATAATACCAAAGTTTTCCTTTGGGAACACAATTTGACATTTTTAAAAGACAATATATTGCACTACATTGCAGAATATCACAATATGTTTAAAATTGATAATAAATAAATATAAATAAAGTATAATAAAAAATAAATAACAATAATAATAATAATAATAATAATAATAATAAAACTATATAGGGATGTTTGTTGATTAACAAGAGTGAAATAAATATGTCACTAGCAGTTTCAGGCCTTTTTCGTTATTGATTTTTCTTTTTGTTTTTATGTCTGGAGCTTGCACGTAACTCAGACTTTCCCACACATACCGCAGGTGAGCTCCATCACTGGGCACTATTGATTTGTACCCAAGAGCCTCAGCAGCATTTCAGCTCGTCATGTGTACTGCTGAATCACCAATGAAGAAGCAACGTGTGTTTGTATGATCGCAGCTGTTAAAAAAGATTAGCGGTGAGCTCTGCTTTTCATTCTGCCTGTCTCTCCTAGTTGATGATTCATGCTCTGATGGCTCAATCATGTAGTCTGAGGAGAGAAAATCTGCTGGCTTTTTACTCTCAGATGCCTTCATCACAGGTGAAATGACACAGCTTCATGGCCTCAAAAGATTAGTCCATACTCAATGTGGTATTCTACTCGCCTCTGAAGACCGGCACAGTTTTATTTTATTTATTTATTCACAGTTGAAATCAGCATTTTAAACCCCCTTTGAATTTTTTTCTTTTTAAAATATTTCCCAAACAATGTTTAACAGAGCAAGGAAATTTTCAGTGTGTCTGATTATATTTTTTCTTCTGGAGAAAGTCTTATTTGTTTTATTTCGGCTAGAATAGAAGCAGTTTTATATTTTTTTTTATGAACCTTTTCAAGGTCTAAAGTATTAACCCCTTTTAAGCTATATATTTTTTCCAATAGTCTACAGAACAAACCATCGTTATACAATAACTTGCCTAATTACCCTAACCTGCCTAGTTAATCTAATTAACCTAGTTAAGTTTGTAAATGTCACTTTAAGCTGTATAGAAGTGTCTTGAACAATATCTAGCAAAATATTATTTACTGTCATCATGGCAAAGATAAAATAAATCTGTTATTAGAAATGAGTTATTAAAACTATTATGTTTAGAAATGTGTTGAAAAATCTTCTCTCCGTTAAACAGAAATTGGGGAAAAAATAAACAGGAGGGCTAATAATTTAGGGGGTTTAATAATTATTTATTTTTATTAATAGTCTGTTATTTTAATACATCAGCACATACAAATACAGTCTCGGCTATACAGTAAGAAATAACAGGAAATATGCAAACAAGTAAACAGGATGATACAGTCAAGCTAGGAGCTGAATATGGAGAAATCAGAAGAAATTATTAATGTAATGCCAAAAAGGTGTCCATAGCTGACAAAGATCGTTGGACTATTGATGTATGTCATAGGTGAGTTTATCAAGTGGAAATAGCGTACATACTTGAGAAAACTACATTTTAAAAGAGAGTACCTGAGGAGATGACCACAATAAAAGTATATATTCCTTTGTCAGATAAACCAAGATTAAAAACAAATGCTTGGTGTGGGAGTCTAACACATTCTCTGTATACCAAATATGCCTACTATATACCTACAATCTGTAATAAATGTATATAACAACCAATCTGTATCTTCAATTTCGTGACCTAAATCTTGGCACAGTTTTATTAAAAAATGTGGTGAATTGTAGGTTTTTTTTAATTTTTATACTTTGCCAATACCTTAACAGACAATCATGCTCAGTTTTGTGCATGGGTATAAACAGCATTAATTTATTCATTTACGTTATTGTATCAATCTGAGACGATTCAAAATTAATTTCAAGATTGAAGTGGTTTTTCTACACCACAGGGTTCAGTAATCTGGGTTTTTACTAGTGCTGGGCCGTTAACGGCGTTAACGTGCTGCGGTAATGCGAGACTCTTATCGCGCGATAAAAAAAAAATATCGCCGTTAATCTATTCTCAAAGTTGGGTTGGGAGCTGGGTCTATTTTACGCAAGCTATGATGGCTTTCACCTTGATATATTACCGCGGATGTATACCTGACTGGTGAGCCGTCTGCTCTTTTGAATCAAATCAGCAGAGACTCTAACTGCAGTTTGGCAGTTTCACTTTTCATTTATTCCTTCGTGACAAACTGGGGTATTAGACGCAAATACGGAGTAAGGACAGGTGAGAGAGTTATGGAATTTAATGACGCATGCCAAATGGTAAGAAAAAAACTTCCGCATTTCACGATGTGTTTGTGTGTGTGTGTGCAGTCCTTTCTGACAGCCGCGTGTGGACCTTGTCGGAAAATATGGCGAAAGGTCCTAAAGACCGCGGTGTTTACTTTAATAATGCCACTAATATCTGCATACTCCACATCTTAATTCCATTTCTGTTTAGTTCAGTGATGACTTTAGTCAGATTAAGCTCATCAGAATTCGCTGTTTGAAGCTTATGTAGGCCTACAGTTCAACATTCATGTTTAACTGAATAAACAGTTAGTAAACACAAGTACATCTTATTGAACATCATTTATTTTCATCACCAATTATCATAGTAAAACAGTTTCTCAAGCAGTTTGTGATGCATTTTGGAAACATTTTGGAGATGAGACCCTGGTCTAATGCGACACCCGGCTTGAGAAACCTGTTCACAAAGACTTATTATTTGGGTAACACACATATTCTGAATACCTTCGGCAGAATTCAAATGAGCCATTTTAATCTAGATTAATTTCGAAATTAATCCAGATTAATCTAGATTAAAAAAATTAATCTATGCCCACCTATAGTTTTTACACAAAACTTTATTTTTTGTATTCTACTTTTAAGTTTTTTTTTGTGCTAATTATAATTTCTAATTATTATATAAAACTTTTGTTGTTGTTGTTGTAGTCGTCATAGTTTATTATGGTATTTAAGAATAATAATCTGTATAATAATAATAATACATATTGTTATTTTTAATAATAACAATAAAATATTAATAATGTTATTATTATTTTTATCAAAATAAAGTGTGACTTATTATTTATTTAAGAAAGATGTATTTTTTAATATACAGACTTGTAAATGTCATAAAATAATGAATAATTATTGATTAGTAGTTTCTATAGTGGATATACTCCGCTTTAAATCATTTGTGGCTGTATGGTATATGAAATTCAGTGACCATGATCCATTCATATCTTTACTGTATTGGGAAACAAAAACACATTGCGAAAGAATGATGGACAGACGGACTGGGAGGAGGGAAGATGTGAGAAAAGGAGAACTAGAAAGGCAAAGAAAAATATGGTTTGTGCGTGGGAGACCACATCAGCCTCAGTCTGCCGAGTACTTCCTCTATAGTGGGTAAACACTGAAAAATGAAAGGGTTTTATCATCAACCACCAGGCAGCACAAAACCATGTCTTTCAGCTCGTATTTCCACCAATAAATATTGTGTTAATGCGGGATTATGTTGTTGCTCGTGACTTACTTTGCCCATACGAAAATGAAGACTTTAAATGTAGTCACTCACAAAGGAAAGAAACCGAGGCGAAATACCTTCTGCCTGGCATCAAGAAATGAAAGTAAAAAATCTGCTTCGCCACTTTTTTTTGCTTTTGCAAATTTGAATACATTTCCAGCTGCACACATCAACACAGAAGCTCAATCTTTATTAATTCATAATTTGAGGTGCACCATCGGTTGCCAGTGAGAGGGGATAAAATGGGAATTTTCAAAAATGCTGTTATGTTGTATTTGACTTTCCTCATGCAAATTGTGAATATTGTGAATAATTTGGTATTTGTTGGTATTTTGTTTTGGCATTTGCTGTTTTGTTTTAATATTTTGATACCGTTTTTCTTTTTTTTTTTGGTCTTTTTTGTTATTTTGTTTTGGTATTTTTTTGTTATTCTTTTGTTATTTTATTTCGATATTTTGTTATTTTGTTTTGGTATTTTTTGTTATTCTTTTGTTTTCTTTTGGTATTTTTGTTATTTTGTTTTGGTATTTTTTGTTATTCTTTTGTTGTTTTGTTATTTTGTTTTGATATTTTTTTGTTATTCTTTTGTTGTTTTATTTTTATTTATTTTAATTTTTTTGGTATTTTGTTTTGGTATTTTGTTTTAGTATATTTTATCATTTTGTTTTGGTATTTGCTTATTTTTATTTTGGTATGTTTTGTTATTTTTGTTATTTTGTTTTGGTATTCTTTTGTTATTTTGTTTTAGTATTTTTTTGTATTTTGTTTTGGTATTTTTTGATATTTTCTTTTAGTATATTTTATTATTTTGTTTTGGTATTTACAAATTGGGAATATTGTGAATAATTTGGTATTTGTTGGTATTTTGATTGGTATTATCTTGTTTTTTATTTTGGTCTTTTTTTGTTATTTTGTTTTGGTATTTTTGTTTTGTTTTGGTATTTTTTAGTATTTTGTTTTGGTATGTTTTTGCCATTTTTTGTTTATTTTATTATTTTTGTTTTGGTATTTGCTTATTTATATTTTATTATTTTGTTTTGGTATTTACAAATTGGGAATATTGTGAATAATTTGGTATTTGTTGGTATTTTGATTGGTATTATCTTGTTTTTTATTTTGGTCTTTTTTTGTTATTTTGTTTTGGTATTTTTGTTTTGTTTTGGTATTTTTTAGTATTTTGTTTTGGTATGTTTTTGCCATTTTTTGTTTATTTTATTATTTTTGTTTTGGTATTTGCTTATTTATATTTTGGTATTTTTTTGGTATTTTGTTTTGGTATTTTTTGTTATTTTGTTTTGGTATTTTTTGTTATTTTGTTTTGTTATTTATTGTTATTGTTTTGTTATTTTGTTTTGTTATTTTTTGTTTTATTTTTGTAATTTTGTTTTGGTAGTTTGTTTTGGTATTTTTCTGGTATGTTTTGGTATTTTGTTTTGGTATTTTGTTTTGGTATTTTTATGGTATGTTTTGGTATTTTGTTTTGGTATTTTGTTTTGGTATTTTTCTGGTATGTTTTGGTATTTTGTTTTAGTATATTTTAATATTTTGTTTTGGTATTTGCTTTTTTATTTTGGTATGTTGTTATTTTGTTTTGTTATTTTTGTTATTTTGTTTTGGTATTCTTTTGGTATTCTGTTTTGTTGTTTTTTGTTTTGGTATTTTTAGTTATTTTGTTTTGGTATTTTTTGGTATTTTGTTTTAGTATATTTTATTATTTTGTTTTGGTATTTACAAATTGGGAATATTGTGAATAATTTGGTATTTGTTGGTATTTTGATTGGTATTATCTTGTTTTTTATTTTGGTCTTTTTTTGTTATTTTGTTTTGGTATTTTTGTTTTGTTTTGGTATTTTTTAGTATTTTGTTTTGGTATGTTTTTGCCATTTTTTGTTTATTTTATTATTTTTGTTTTGGTATTTGCTTATTTATATTTTGGTATTTTTTTGGTATTTTGTTTTGGTATTTTTTGTTATTTTGTTTTGGTATTTTTTGTTATTTTGTTTTGTTATTTATTGTTATTGTTTTGTTATTTTGTTTTGTTATTTTTTGTTTTATTTTTGTAATTTTGTTTTGGTAGTTTGTTTTGGTATTTTTCTGGTATGTTTTGGTATTTTGTTTTGGTATTTTGTTTTGGTATTTTTATGGTATGTTTTGGTATTTTGTTTTGGTATTTTGTTTTGGTATTTTTATGGTATGTTTTGGTATTTTGTTTTAGTATATTTTAATATTTTGTTTTGGTATTTGCTTTTTTATTTTGGTATGTTGTTATTTTGTTTTGTTATTTTTGTTATTTTGTTTTGGTATTCTTTTGGTATTCTGTTTTGGTGTTTTTTGTTTTGGTATTTTTTGTTATTTTGTTTTGGTATTTTTTGGTATTTTGTTTTAGTATATTTTATTATTTTGTTTTGGTATTATTTGGGATTTTGCTTTGGTATTTTTGTGATTTTGTATTGAAATTTGCTTGTTTTGTTTTGGTGTTTTTTGGTGTCTTGTTTTTGTATTTTATATTTTGTTATGGTATTTTTGTTTTTTTATATTGGTATTGTTTGGTGTTTTGTTACTTTGTTTTGGTATTTGCTTGTTTTTTTATTTTTTTATTTATTTTTCATTTTGTTTTGGTATTTTTTGTTATTTTGTTTTGGTGTTTTCTTTTCTTTTTTTAAAAAAAAGATGAATCTGGTCTGTTTCAACAAGAAGATTTTATCCAAACTTAAACACACATATATATATATGTATAATGTACTACTGCAGCATAAAGGCTATGTCAGGCTGTCTTCAGTTGTAGCATTATACTGTACTGTCAGGCTGCCGGCCCTACTTTGACATGAAGCTCTTGCAAGAGCAAAAGAATGATAGTTTCTATTCTCTTTACTCTGTTACCACAAAAACCACATCATTCACATTCTCTCCAGTTTAAAGCACTACAAAGTTCAAATAAGAGGACAACTCAGGGCATTATTGATGCTGGGGAAGTTCTTTATCAAAGAGAGGAAGACCGTCCCTGTCACTCTCTCTCCTCTCAGGACGCGGTGAGTCACCTTGAAGCTTTAATCATGGTCCTGTAAGGAGAATCCTCATGTCTGCATCTCGCCACCTCACACAACAGGTGTTGTGGTTCTCGACCTGGAGGTGTGACTCAGAAATGGGCTGTGTCATCAGCATCCAAGTGAAGATCAAGTTCATGTGACAGGGTGAAAGAAAGGGAAGTACAGTCAGGAAGGCAGTACAGCTGTAAAGGGATGAAATGACATTCCACTGTATGGCCAAATAAAAAAAATCATTGTTTTTCAATCATTTTTTTTTTGTTTGAGTTCTGAGTAGTTTGTTTTATTCAACGTATTTAAGCTTAATCAGTGAATTTTGCTAATTATAACAATTCCGTAATACAGTTTTAATACAGGAATACTGCTCTATGAAATGCAGTATATTATTTGTTTACATTTTACATTTTTAGATTTTTTTTTAATACTGCTACAATAAGCTATTTTTATATAATCATTATTATTACACATTGTATAAATTATTATAGAATATCTAAGATAAAGTTTTAATATTTTATTTTTTAGAATGGTTATTGAATGAAGTTGTACAATAACTTGAATTAATTCCTTACACTTTTTTTCAAATTTTTAATAAATTAAATTTAATGAATTTTAAATAAAGTATTTCATACATTTAGATATGAATAACTCAACATGGAATTCTGTGTACATCCTTTTTATTCATTCAAATTTTTCTCATTGTGTTCATTTTTTCAACATTTCATATTTTTGGAAATCATTCAATGATTCATTCAGGTTTTCCTGTTATACAGGGAAATACATTTTAATTTTATGACTGGATTCTGTCCAAACATTTCAGAAAAACTACAGTTCATTTTGCACTGGGTCTTGAATGAATGAAGAATGCGCTCTTTTCAAAGGTCCAAAAGAGTTCTTGGAAATACCCACTTCTCTGCAGTTTTGTCAGGCTTTTGTGGAGGATGTTGTTTACTTAAATGCAGTTGTCCTTTTATCTGAAAGGCTGCAATTATACGAATTGTTCTTGTGTATTCAACACTATTGTTTTTCTTCCTTGGTTTTGCAGAAACATTTCAAGTGAGTTCAGCCATTGACCACGTTTCCTCTAAGCGTCCAGACATTCTTTATTCTTTCCTTGTGGTTGGAAAGCCTGCATTTTTTATGACTTACAGCCATTGCATTTTTGAGGCTCACAGCTTTGCTTTATCAATACATCTTTTTTATTTATTTCTCAAATTTTAAAGGGGTCAATTGTTCAATCTTTTGATTAAAAAAATTACTTTGGCTACTTAACCTTCCTCCCAGCCAGAAACAAGCATGTATTATACCAATCTGCAAAACATCAGTTGCTCAACTTTGATGGCACACTGATAAATGCTCAAACTAAATGTCAACATTAGTGATGCCAAAAATGTAACTTTCTCAATTACTGTGAGGTAATAATAAGAAAGTAAGATGGTCCCAGTTCACTTAAGTCACGGCTGGCTACCTGTTTATGCCTCCCTCTTCAGCATGGATAGTGTAATGAATCTTTGCAAAGAGGATGTTATTGAAATGTTGGGGAGTTAAAACTATAATGTAGCTGACCGCAAACTTATAGTCTGTGTCTTAACAGAGAAAAATGCTATTGCTCATTTCACATCTTAAAGGCACAGCAGCAAAAATAATAAGTAACCCAGACAGTTTAATTTGTAGGGTTACAGAGAGGGTGAACTTTTTCACGCAGCTCATTTTTTTTAATGTCAGTCTTTTCTTTTTCAAGCTCTTCTTTTTGTGTACAGGTTTGTGGCTCTGTGTGTATTTGAATGCAGACGGAATCAGAACCTTTCAGCAATTTTATTCATAATTCATTGAGCCTGCTTTTACACGGGGTTGTTGATGTTCTCATTTGAACAGTTGTTTTCACCCTGACATGATGCTTTTTTTCCCCAGTTTCCAGCTTAAACTAACACCCCATATTTAATTTGCCAAGTGCAAACCAATTAGTGTAGTAGTTAGAGATGAGGTGTTCATTTAGGCTGGGATTGAAAGGATTTTCTTAAGGGTGCTTCAGGATACAAGTAACATCTTGGAGGAACTGAAAATGGGGCATAGAATATTAAATGGTTTCTATAGGTAATGTTGTGTGATAATGTAATTTGCATCATGCAGTTAGGGTGCACATGGATTGTTCAAGTGACCCAATTCAATTTTTTTCCTCTCATGTTGCACAGATCGGATATGGTTAACGTATGTGTAAGCAGGAAAAAAGAAATACATGCATTTCTTCAGTACTCGGATTGCTTTTAGGCCTCATTCCCATGTGGAAATAAATCTGATGTGTATCTGATATGTGCCTGCAATGTAAGATTTATCAGAATTTCACCTGTCAATGCAAGAGAATACATCAGTAGCTGTTTCCATCTAAATATGCAAATTACATTTATGCGCAAAACTGGAATAATCGCATAAAAGACGTGCGAATAAAGCACGTTTCCATCCAATGAGTCAAAGAGAGCAAAATCGTCTCTTTTTGATTAACTGGCGCCAAATATCAAAAGTAAAAATAGAATTTACTGAGGTAGGAGAAGCTGCGTGAATCTTTTCCTTATTTAATAAATTACTTGCACCTCAGGAGACAATGCTGACACGCAGTGAACACGTCCACCACGTCCACGTTTATAAGCGTGAGACGTGGAGAACAGATGCTCTTGACAGTTCTGAGGTAATTAATAATATAATAACACTAATACTGAGATGATTAAGGCGTTTTAGAATGACCAAAACAACATTTCAGATGTTTTACAATGTGCTCAGCCTGCTGGTTTGTCCATTCACACACATTTTTATCATCACATGATCTCTTACAAAATCACATTTTTATTATACATAATTTTTTTAATGCGCATACTGGAATTTGTTCTGTAATTGTTTCCATCGTAGTTTATGCACATTTCTTCTTATCGAATAAAAAAGTTTATCCTACTTCGTTATCGTTATCAAAATTGATGTGCATCTTGCCGTTTTCATCAACTGTTTTTTTTATGCGCATAAAAATAGGTGGTTGGAAACATATACTGAAAAATTGCAGTTAACTTGAATTATAAACAGGTCATTTAAAGTTGCCAACATCGGGTTATTGAGCTAATATTCTTGCTTGGATTTGGTTAAGACACATTACATGAAGTCTGCAAATATAATTTAATGAACTGAATAGAGAATTCATTTCAAACCAATCATGCACAATGGCTCATGTTGACTCCACCAATAAACAAATTTAACTTTTATCGTCTTTTAAAAGCTCCAATCAGGATTGGGCCAATTAAAAACAGTAATTTAAAGAGATTGTTCTCCCAAAAATGAAAATTGCCTTCCATTTACTTTCACTAATAAGGTTTTAATCTTTTGAGATTTGTTCTTTGTTGTTCTCTGCACTCATTGACTTCCATAGTAATGTTTTTTCTACTATGTAAGTCAACCATTAACCAGCATTCTGCAAAATATCTTCTATTGTGTTCAACAGAATAAAGAAACTCAAATAGGTTTTAATCAAGTGAAGTAGGGCTGCACGCTATTGGAAAAAATCTAACATTGCAATTTATTCTGTGATTTATATATTGCAATATGAATACAATTTCATTAAATGTATTGAATAACTATTTGGGAAAAAAAAATTATAATTTTACTTTTGATTGGGTGATTCTGTAAGGGAGTGCATATGCATAAAGTATAAGGAACAATCTAAAACCATAGATAAATTCAATAAAGAAAAAACACAAATTATGTAAACAGCGTTTTATTGTTTTTAGAGTAGTCGAACTTTATTCGGGTATACAGTAATTGAATAATCAAATGTAAAATAATACTGCATAGTCTTCGTTTTATAAACAATTCAATAGAATTGATCATTATTAAGTTAAAAACTGTTCGGTTTCTTAGGCCTGAATGCTTTTAAAATCCTCACACAAACATGTTGTAGTAGTAGTCGTCGTTGGTGTAGTAGAAGTCATTGTTGTGGCTGTAGTCGCAGCAGTAGTAGTTGTAACATTAGTAATTTTTGTAGTAGCAACAATGGTAGTTATAACATAATTTCTGTAGTAGTAGTTGGTGTAGTACTTGTAATTATTATTATTGTTGTTGTCAGTTATTGTTACTGTTGACTTTTTACTGTCATTATTTCCATCATTACATTACTATCATTGTTGTCACTCCTTACCACTGATTGGTTTTTATCGGTGTTATTTATATCTATGTGATTTGCTTCATTTATTGACTGTTATACATTTTGTTTATATATATTCTTTGTATGTGATCCCTCTTTGTTTGTGTACCTGTTAAATATTCTAATAAAAAAATAAATAAAACCCTCACACAGTCACAGGCCTCAAAAACACTTGAAATGATAAATTATAATCCAGACTCAACATTACGTATACTCACGATGTGACTATTGTGAATGTTCACATTGCGATATCGACACTGAAACTACATATATATTGTGTAGCCCAAAAGTGAAAATTGAGAAAATGACAGAGATAGATTTTATTTTTGTGTGAACTATCCCTTTAATTATATTTGAGTAATAAACCAGTTACTAAATAATTATTATTCGTTAAAGCTTCTTGATTTCTTTTAATATCAAGATTATAGATAAGCTTTTATTCCTTTCTGTATGGAAAGAGCTGTTCTATATAAGGTCACACTTTTGTCTGAGATTTGTCCTGCGAGTTAAAGTTCTCATTGGCGTGTTAGTCATACCTGCTCTGCTCGCGGTCTTTCTGGTGAAGCTCGTCACAGGTATCTGTCTCATTAACTGGCTACATGGGATCTGTCAGCTCGCGCTGCCCCATCTGTCATACTCCGGGCTGTAATTTGGCAGCTGTGTATGACTAAGCCACAGAGTTCCTCCCGGCCTTGCAGAAGCACCTGTGCTGCAACCTCCAAAATGTATTACAGCATGGTTTCTGCGCAAGAGCAGACGGGAGAGCAAAAGCACTCTCTCAAAGAATGGAAATACCCATGACCTCATCTGTACTCGGTGCGTCGAGTGTGTGTTGTTGGGGTTTGTTATGCTGCCACACCCGGCTCTCCACACACCTCTTCCAGCCATCAGGAGGTCAGGACTCACCGGCAGTAAGATTATCTCATAATTTCATCAGCGCGTCCACATGGTCTAGCACTACTAATGTGATTCACAATCTCCAAAATGTCAAGTGATTCAGTGGGATTCGTCTATTGTTCCATTCCAGTCTGCCTCTTTATTTGGGAGACTTTCATTTCGCTGTAGTAATAATCATGCTTTGCTCTCATTCCTTATCATGCATGCTGTGATTTAAACACTAAATCTTAGGTCGTATGTGTTGCCCTGATCGTAATTAGCATAATCGCTAGCTTTCACATATTTTTTTCATCAGATATTTTTAGCTGTACATTTATACTATGGATCATTTACAGAGTTGCGTTGATCTTTTCTCAGGGTTGTTCTCCTGTTGTGTGTGTAGAAGATTATGGAGGTGTGTGTATGTGTGTAGTCACTGGGCTTCAGCTCTCTCATTAAGGTTAACCCAGCAGCACTGCCGCTCTGCACCACAACACTCGGCAGATGGTTGCCAGGAAACCAAGGAAACTGACATTTCAGAGCTTCTCCTGTCATATGAGAACAATGTTCATCTGTAGTGCATTACAATTTGTGCGATGAGGACTTATGTGCAGTGCCACCTGCTGTATTCAATTTTTCACTTGTGTGGTTTTCGGACCTGGTCTGGTTTGGGTTTTGTAATTGGTAATCGTACAAGGATAAAGCTGATTTTGTAAGTGTAAAGTCTTTTTTTGAAAGCTTAAAGGGCACCTATGATGAAAATCATCTTTTGTAATCTGTTTGGACAGGACTGTGTGTAGGAATAGTGTGTACACAGTCATATTGGGGTGATATAAAGACAATAAGTATTTTTTTTCTTTTCTTTCTGATGTTAAAATAGGATCCAAATCTTTCCCATTTTGAGGGCCACCGCAACTTGATGTAGGAGTGTAGTTTCCCCGCCCACCGAATTGATTGACAGACGTGTATTAACATGTCCCCGTAGTAACGTCAATAATCATGTCAACAAGACAGGACGTGTGCAAAGCAACTGGGATTAAAAGATGATCATCAATCATCATCAAATGTGATCAAGAATGAGTTTCACAAGTTTAAAACATTTTTAAAACAGTGCATGTTAATGATTTACAGCAATTTTTACCATCTCTATCACCACAGCCGCATGTCAGTATAGTTATAAAAGAAGACGCTTCAATCCCGGTTTGTGGACGTTAAATCAGGTTTATTTTGAAAATGAACATAATGGATAAACCCAAAATAATGGATAAAGTGCAAGAGTAGCCTACTGTTCAAATTTTCAGTTAGAGGAGTCATCAGAGGAAAATCTGCTATCATTCTGGGAGAAACAAGATCGCTTTTTCCACGACTGCAGCGCTTGCGAGGAGAATCTTGTTCATTCCTACAACAAGCGGTGCGAGCAAACACTCATTCAGTTAAGCTGGCTGCGTTTTGGAGACTAGGTGGAATCGCCCGAATCCAGGCACAGTAGATGCTATTCTGTTTTTGCACAGTGCAAAGAAAAAGGTCAAGTAAACATAGCATAGCTGCCGTTTAGGCTGAAGTGGCACCCTTTTTGTTATCTTGTTCCTGTATCTGTAAAAGCTAAAATGTCTTATTTTTACTTTCTGTATCTATTTGAAAATGAAGAAAATGTCTAAAGACAAACTTTTGTTTGTATAAATAACCTTTAACGTATTATTTTACTATCAGAGATGCGCATAGCTCACTGAATCTGCTGTTAATATCAACATTACCTATCATCATGCCTAAAACAAAGAATTAAATTGTGTTCAGAGCAGAAAATTTCAATATTCTGAAAGATATAATAAATAATCTGATGGGTGTTTTTAAGCTGAAACTTTACAGACACATTCTGGAGACACAAAAGACTCATCTTAAATCTGGAAAAAGGTTTAATATAGGTGCCCTTTAAAGTGCTTAATCTTCCGCAATTTAAAATTACTGACTGAGACTTGCAGACATACTAATTCTTGGTTTTGGACAATATTTAAAAATTTAAATCAGTGTTTAAATTATATTTAAATTTAATTGCAATGTTATTGCAATGTTATACTGCACAATTTTATTTATTTATTTAAGAAACCAGTGATTAATAATAGAAATTAGCTCTCTGTTCAGGTTTTGTGATGAAACAGAAAAGTGACAGATCTTCTTAATTCTCTCTATCGAGACTAATTTGATTTGTTTTATTATTATTATTATTATTATTATTATTATAAGTAGTAATATTATAAGTCATTTTCACCTTTTTTGTATTTGGACTAGAAATGTCTAGTAATCATAACATTGAGCCAATCTCATCATGCAACCATAGTACAGTGATTATTATTGCCTCAAGTAATTTAAGATAAAGGATTGTATGGAAAATGGGAAATAACTAAGTAAAGCATGTTCTTGAAATTGCTTTTGGCCATCTTTGTTACATTGTACAACAAAACATCCTGCTGATATCTAATCATTCGATTTGGTTTGTGTCTGTACTTGCGCAGTGTTCTGCCTCTCCACGGCAGTGTGGCATTGATTTATTCATGTGGTGTAATCTGCCCTTTGGCACAGCCAAGTGTATGAACAGTGTAGCAGTTAAAGGCCTGCCATACTAAACTCTAGCTGAAACTGGTGAAATCAGTTAAAAAATCAGTGCCTTTTATAGCATTTATTCATATGATAAAACTTAACTAAGATTTGTTTTTTGCAAATTCAGAATGCATATATTTTTGCTTACTAGATTTCTGAAGAGTTTACAAATGAATGTAAAAAAACATTCTCTTCATTTGGCATGATGTTATTATTTAAAGCAGATACACAACAAATCTGTATGTAATCAATTATCTTTCAGTCAATGCTTCATCTGCAATTTTGACCACTCCTTTCTTCCACTCAAATTCATTTCAGGGAATATTCTTTTCTAAGATAATCAAAAGAAACTATTTTTGTTTATTTTTTCTTTGAACTTGTCTGAAGTAAACGCTTCACTCAAGTAACTATCATCGTAAGCGCTTAAGAATAAGGCAGCCAATGTTTTTTCCATGTATTGCCCTTCTGTTACTGTTGTTGTCATTACTCTGGCTGTCTATGTTGATGTTTATAATTAATGTAATTTTAAAGGGTTTCTAAATTGGTCTCCTCTGTGGCCCCTTATGTTTACCTTTATTACTTCACTATAATTTTCAACATTTCAGCAAAGATAATTGAATTCTTATACCTTTCCCATTTCTATGTGTTTCAGTTCTGCATAAAGGGATGAGAGGAGGAAGGTCTGATCACCTAATGGTCGCCACACATGCCTGATTCAAGTTCACTTTAAAGTTCACTTTCATTCCACTAATATCATCGGTCCTCCGTTCTCTGGCCTCTCCAGCTGAGTGGCTGCCCATGTTTCCTAAGCTTCGTTATTTTAGCTACACTGCGGGCATGCTCCAGTGCTGAGCTCCGCCACTTAGCCGTACCATGACCAGTCTAAAGCGTTCACAGACCGAACGCTCTGTGGGCGGCTCTGTTCCCGCCTCTGATGAGTTTTATACTCGACGTCTGCGCTTGCCCAATGGAGGTGCACCACCCCCTCGCAGTGAAAGTACACACTTGACTGGCACGCCAGGAGTTCCCAAAATGGGCGTTCGAGCACGGGTTGCTGACTGGCCCCCCAGGAAAGATGGTGGCAGTGGAGGAAGTGGAGGAAGTGGAGGCAGTGGTGGAAGTAGTGGAAGTGGAGGAGGAGGAGGAGGAGGAAATGGAGGTGGGGTTTGGCACATCACAGTAGAAACTGATTCCCCGTCCACTACCACAGGAAGTGCCCAGAGCAACTTGTCAAGCAAACTTGGCCACCTGATCAGCCCTCAGGACTCCTCCATGCTGCGTAATATTCACAACACGCTGAAGAACAAGATGCAGAGCAAAGGCAAAGACAATCGCTTCCTGTCACCTGATGGCTATCTTGGATCGCCCCGCAAAGGCATGAGGCGAATTCGGCAACGCAGCAACAGTGATATCACTATTAGTGAACTGGATGGCGATGGAAGCGAAGGCTGGTCTTTTTCAGGATGGACCCCCATGCATCGAGAGTATGGCAGTACCTCGTCCATTGACAAGCATGGTGTGTCTGGTGAAAGCTTCTTCGACATGCTCAAAGGCTATACGACAGATGCTCCGGACCAGCGCAGTCCTGCCCCTGAAAAGCTAAGTGAGTTACTGACAGTAGCCCATAAACAGACAGCCCTCGACTTGCCCGATGGACCTCTTGGACCTCCTCGTGGGAGTCCTGCCAGTCGCCTGAAAGAAAGGGAAAAACAAATGAAAAGGCGTTCAAAGTCAGAAACTGGCGGAGAGTCCATATTTCGAAAGCTGCGAAGTGTCAAAGCTGAAGGCGATTCGTCACGTGCAGGTTCAGATGCAGAGGATGGAAAGTCTGATGACTTGGGTCCTCCTCCAAAACCATGGGTCTGCCAGAAAGGGTTTGCACACTTTGATGTCCAGAGTATACTGTTTGACCTGAATGAGGTCGTGCAGAGTCGGCAAAGTGCCGCCAAGCGGAAGAACACCACCACTGGTGCCTCTGCTGCTGCTGCAGCCTCAGCCTCCAACACTTCATCTCTCTCGTCCACCCAAAGCGGTGCTTATGGATCCCCTTGTGGGAGTCAGGAAGAGCTCAGCATCAAGGATGGGCCTTCTCTTGACTCAGGTGATGACAAGAGCAATGATTTAGTTCTCAGCTGCCCATGTTTCCGGAATGAAATTGGCGGCGAAGGAGAGAGAAACATCAGTCCTTCAAAACAGGGCAGTATCGGCAGTGGTGCCCCCAGCTCTTCTAGAGATGAAGAAGGATCTCCTGAAAGAGCTCCCAACACACATTTTAGCAATGCTGGAGTGGCTGTTCTTGAAGCCCCCAAGGATGGCAAGAGTCTTCACCATGATCGAGGAAAGAGCAACATACTTGAACATGTGGACTTGGGTGCCTATTATTACAGGAAGAACTTTTACTTGAGAGGTGAGTGTTTGCAGTCATGCAACATTTGATGTGTTGGTAGTGGTGCATGATATTTCAGTGGCCATATTGGTATCTGCCAATAAATGCTTATTTTTATGTTACTGTTATTGGTCAGATAGGAACATTTGATTGATACATTACACAGAAGAATATTCAGTTACTAGTGTCACCCAAAATTTCTATATCAGTGCACACCTATTGGTTTGATTCCACAATGGAACTATTCATGAAAATGTGAGCTGCACATTGAGGACTTTGAGTGTCACACCACATAAAATGAAGATATTGATAATAGTTACATAAAAAAGTCACTTTTTTATGCAAACATGTATTTCTATTAAATATTCTTATCAAATATTCACATAAATATTAATAACATTAGTATAATCCCTGATCATAGTTCGTTGTATTAACTATCCAGAACCCAAATTCAAGTTGTGACTTAATCATCTGTTATGGTCTTTGTCTATAACGCTGCTGTTCTTTCCACAAATTAATCAGTAATTGAAAAATGCTAAAAATCCTCAGAGCACTGGAACTACTTGGGTGTCGACGAGACACTGGGACCAGTAGCTGTCAGCATTCGCC
This sequence comes from Danio kyathit, assembly GCA_903798195.1. Taxonomy (NCBI): domain Eukaryota; kingdom Metazoa; phylum Chordata; class Actinopteri; order Cypriniformes; family Danionidae; genus Danio; species Danio kyathit. Next base: position 32,245,828 of record LR812538.1, on the reverse strand, counting down.
GAGAGAAATTAGAAGATCACAAAGAACACGGCCAGCAATACAACTACAGAATCATCTTCAGAACCAGTGAGGTGAGCGCTCATTCACACCATCATTATCATCTGAATACAACATGCATCCTCGTGCCTGCACAGAGAGAGTTAATTCTAAGCAGTGAGTGAGATCCAGGTCTGACGCCCACTGCTAATCTTATATAACATGCTTAGAGGCGAGTTCTCTCTCTGCTAGTGCTCGGCACAGATCACACTGTGCCCTCGTCACCACACTGCTTCTCAATCACACACCACTTCTGACAGCAGCTTTAAATGGATAGATGAAGACAATCTCTCTAATTATAAAAAAAAAAAAAGCTCTTAAATGTGACCTCAGCCTTTGGCATCATTTATAGAAACCGCTTATGATTCACATGCATTCTGATGGGCCTTAATAGCTTTGTGACTAAGGTGACGCAGAGCCCAACATGGCAATCTTTCCACTGCTATTTTGAGACAGGCAGGTGGGCAGATGTGGATTAGCTTAGTATAAAACTTTGTCCCACTCATTACTGCACCTTTTTACGTGTTTGAGATCACTGAATCATTATGAGCAGGTACGAAAGACAATAGCGTGTTGGGTTCTGCAGCACCAAGCACTCATTTTCTCCGAACATCTCTTGTAATAATAATAATAATAATACCATTTAACACCCACTCTTTTAGTCACACTAGTAATTTTCAAATGTATACCGACGCTGTGTATGTATTCCCCTGCACATTTAAATCTGTAATACAAAGATGTCTCTCTTTCACAACTTTAACCTTTCTGCTTGTAGTTAACAACCATACGGGGCTCCATTTTGGAGGATGCTGTGCCCTCCACTTCCAAGCATGGCTTGGCTCGAGGCCTGCCGCTTAAAGAGGTGCTGGATTACCTTGTACCTGAGCTCAATGCCCACTGCCTCCGACTGGCTCTCAACACACCTAAGGTCACAGAGCAGCTGATGAAGCTGGATGAGCAGGGGGTACTATGATTTTACATCACCTTACTGTTGCCTAATAATTTTTTGTCATTCATGTGTAACAGACTGGGCTGTCAGTCTTCTGTTTTTAGTAATTCTTTTGTAATGGCTACTAAGGAAAAGATGTTTCCACCACAAAAGTTAAACCTAAGGGAAATCTAAATTAGCAATGCTTAAATTAAATTTAAAATGTCAAATGTCATTGAAGTTGCAGGTGAAAAAGTTTGGAAGTCTTTAAAATACAGATGAAATCAAAACTAACCTTGTGATTTTGATAGCTCACATTGCTAGTTTTGTGGTGAACAATTCATCTGTGCATGTCGTTAAGAAAAAAAAAAAAATAACTTAAATAATAATCTATTTACTTCCGTTCTGGAATAGTAGTTCTTCTCTGATGGCGTCATTTTGTCATTAGCTTGTAGGAAATTTGCTTAGCCTCGCCCCTCCAACTGTTGGTTTGTTGCAAACCCCGCTCCCTAATCAAATTTTGTGATCATAATGAAATTAATAAAATCTGCAACAATTTCCAGTTCACACAGACTTTTAATTTATTGTATATTAATATAAGGTTATCCAATTCTAGAAATAAAACAAAGATAAGTATAATTGGATTAATTATTTGATAAGCTTGTTAATTTCATATGATTATTTGTATCCAATTAAAATATTATAACAAGATGTTTTGTTATCATTGTAACGGTTTTTATTATTATTATTATTATTATTATTATAAGTGCCCACCACAATAAAATGGTCAATGCATACAAATGTCTTTTTTTTTAAATACATAATTAAATAATGCTTTAAATTGGCAGTGCAAATAACAGAATATATTAATAAAATTAATAAAAATCTATTTTTTTCTGTCTGCCCCCCCCAAAAAAAGTTAACACAAAGAAATTTTTTTATTATTTCATCAAGGTCATGAATCAAAATGTCAATATTTTATATATTATATTTTAAAATCCATTTAGAGTGGGAAGTCTATTAATATATGTTATTTATTATTATATTTTATTATCATTTTATTATCATTACTAAACTTCTTCATTATATTTATTTTATAGTGTTACTGCTACTGTTCTTGCTGTTGTTATTCTTAATAAAATATTATGCATATATACAGTTGAAATCAGAATTATTAGCCCCGTGAATTATTAGCCCCCGTTTATTTTTTTTGTTCTTTATTGGTTTGTTCTGTAGACTATCGAAACAAAAATTTTGACCATAAAATGGTTCATAAAAAAATCAAAAACTGCTTTTATTGTAGGCGAAATAAAACAAATAAGACTTTCTTCAGAAGAAAAAATATTATCAGACATACTGTGAAATTTTCTTGCTCTCCTAAACATCATTTGGGAAATATATATAAAAAAAAAATTCAAAGGGAGCTAATAATTCGGACTTCAACTGTATATATACACACAGTTGAAGTCAGAATTATTAGCCCCTTTTTGATTTTTTTTTCCTTTTTAAAATATATATATATTTTTTTACTTTTACTAAAGTAGCACGTTCAATTAGTTGCCCAGTTTTTCATTGTTTGATGATCTTTCTTTCATCATCTCTGTGCAGCTTAGTTTCCAGCTAAAGGTGGGAGTCATGTACTGTCAGGCTGGCCAGAGCAGCGAGGAGGAGATGTACAATAATGAGACAGCAGGCCCCGCTCTAGAAGAGTTCCTGCAGCTGCTGGGAGAAAGGGTTCGCCTTAAGGGTTTTTCAAAGTACCGAGCCCAACTGGACACTAAAAGTGAGTCTCATCATCTTGAAAGGTTTATTTAATCGCCACCGAAGCCCAAAAGAGTTATTGTGTGATTAAAACCTTGAAATGCCATGTGAATCTCAAGCCTCTTGTCATGCTAGTTTAATGGTGTGTAAGGATAGTTAATTAATGCTAACAGAATCTCTCTCAAATCAGCCTGAAGCTCGTTCTAAATACATCCCTCTACCGTCAGTACTTTAATAACAATCAGAGGTTGTGATTAACTGGGAATGGATCTAAATGCCAACAATCATCTCCCGTTGCATGCTCTAGTTTGTTTGTGGGTCTGAACTGCAGTGGCTTTATTGCAAAGGCAGTCATGCATGCTTTGTCTGGCAGCCGAGCTCCACCTCTCCCTTCTGTGACCATGAGGAATATTATCTCTGATCAAGGCATGCTTTTAATTCCATTTATCAGACTTGACATTTTAGCCCTTACTATCCCCCCTCCTTTGCGAGCTACACTGGGCGGTGGAGGTGTCAGAAAGCTTTGATCTCAGCTTGATGGATTGGGACGTGGTTTTGGAGTCAGGTGGAGTAGAGAGATCAGGAAGGAGGGACTGAGGAAAAGATGAGTCTTTGTGGCCGCTGTCCAAAACGACAACTGAGCTATCCTGTTTGTAAACAATAGAAAAAAAGAGGTTCTATAAAACAGCGGCAGCCATATGTTGCTCCAACAAGTCTAAGAGTGTTAAATAAATGAGATTCTATGATGATCAAAGGTTGCATGTTCCGTTCAGACAAAACAGAAGCTTTATGTGTTTAACAAAAGAAAAGCAGGTGTCATATAAAAGCTGTTTATGGAAGGTTAACATGAGCTGTTTTTCTTGCAGCGGACTCTACTGGAACACATTCGTTGTATACAACTTTTAAAGACTATGAGATCATGTTCCATGTGTCTACAATGCTGCCCTACACACCCAATAATAAACAGCAGGTAAGCTGCCCAATGACAAACACTGCTATGGTCTGCATATACTTCAGGTGAAGGACAAAATTGGGGAAAACCCATTAGCTTTGGCTTTTTGACCTTTTGAAACAGCTTGGCAAAGCAAGCCTTTCTTTTCTGCTGTTTAATCTCTTGAGTTCCGTTCAAGTTTTAATTCTAATTGAAAATGATGTTTAAAACGGTATAGTTGATTTCATTGAAGTAGAGTAATCAGTAAAGTAATCAGTTCAATCAGTAGAGTCGGTTCTAGTGAATTTCTACCATGTTAATAATACTTACCAATGATAATGAAATCAATATAATTGTTCAGTGATGATGACAGCTGGTTGATTAGCTTCTCAGTGATCTACAGCTCTGTGTTGCTGCTACATCTGAAAACGTGAAAATGTCTCATATAATAACAGGTTTTTACTCCAAACTCCCTTCAGTCAAGGGTTTGAAATGAAACCTTTGGGGAGATGATTTCAGTCAGGAGATTATTAGTCACATTGAGTCAATGAAAACAGTCAAATCTTCTGTTTATCAAACTATGAGGATTTCCTGTTTTTCTTCTTTGTGGGTAAATGTTTTTTTTTTCTGCGCGAGAGCTCCCTCTTGCCTTTGGAGTAGTTTTATTACTGATCACGCAACTGTGAATTCCCTGACAAAATGTGCATGACAATCGTAGCATTGCATTTGCAATTGTATGTTTGACTAATTGCCCTTCCCCATGTTGAAGCAATTTATAGAATGAAATAGAGTAGAGAATGAGAGAGAATATGAAATAGAAATAGACTCTCAAATTATAGGGCTTGTAGAAAAGTGTATATTGCTTCCTTAAGTGCTGTTTTCTCACCATTCTCACCTTTTATTAATCTGGGACACAGCGGAATGAACCGCCCACTTATCCAGCATATGTTTTACGCAGCGGATGCCCTTCCAGCTGCAACCCATCACTGGAAAACATCCATACACACTCATTCACACACATACACTACGGCCAATTTAGCTTTCCCAATTCACCTATAGCGCATGTCTTTGGACTTGTGGCACCCGGAGGAAACCCATGCGAACACAGGAAGAACATTCAAACTTCACACAGAAATGCCAACTGATCCAGCTGAGACTCGAATCAGCGACCTTCTTGCTGTGAGGCGATCGTGCTACCCACTACCCACCGTTCTCATTGTATTTGTTAATTTATTTGTTATTGAGAGGAGCAAGTCACATATTCATCTACAAACTTGTGGCCTGTGTTGGGATATAATGTTAAGAGTATACTTCTGCATAGAAATTTTTTACTTATTTTTACTGTTATTACATACTGTGGATTTTGAAAATGGAAGTTTCTTCAAGCGGGGGAAACCTCTTCAGGCCTTTTTTTTTTATTATGACCCCTTTTTTATGTTTTGTTGTAGCTTCTAAGGAAAAGACACATCGGAAACGACATTGTCACAATTGTGTTTCAAGAGCCTGGAGCAAAGCCCTTCAGTCCCAAGAACATCCGCTCGCACTTTCAGCATGTCTTTGTGGTTGTACGAGCGCTCAACCCTTGCACTGAAAATGCCTGCTACCGGTGAGTGGATTAAAATGTCCAAAAGCTATAGGCAAAAACTTGTCACTTGTTTTTCATTAATTGGAGAGATGTATTTCGTGTCAGCATCATACAGTGATGATGATGCAGCATCATTGATCAGTGTAGAACATTGTAATAATGAGCAATGTAAAAAGACTAGTTCAGGCATTAACCAATGCACTTTAGAAACGACTGACTGTTCTAAACTATAACTTAAAATTTATTTGACTCAAAGTAAAATATGTTTACTATGTGTATTTAGCCCTCTGTGAAGCATGTTAGGAGGTTTGTGAGACTTAAGAAAATCACAAGACTTAGGGACGAGTAAAATGTATTTTTTAATGTAACTCCTGTTTGCTGTTGGCGATGTTTTCATCCACTTGGGTGATTTTGAGTTTTTATTTGGCCACAACTTTCTCTGCGTTTCAGCAAATGAAATGGTTTTTGGTGACAAATCTTATTTTGACACATATTTTAGGAAAATGCTTTGAAAATGTGAAAAAATACACAAATTTACAACAGGGACAACCACCAACAATCAAGGATGCATGATTATATGCTGTCATGGCTTTGCAATCAAAAATGTCATTGGAATAGAAGTCAATGGGACAAAAACAGCCACGAGCATAACGGAACGAAACTGTAATAAATTTGAACAGTACACAAGGGTTAACTATGGACTTAATGAAGGACTTATTCTTTTTTATTTGAGAATCCAGCTGGTTATATTAGTTTTACATCATGAATCTGATTGCTTTGTAGATGTCGTTGTTGTTGTTTTTGGAGTATTGTCTTTCTCGTGTTCGTTTAATAGCTTAGATGTAATTTTTTATTAAAGTTTGAAAACTATAACTTGATTTAAAATCAGCTTTTTTCTGGCCTTGTTTTGTCAGAATCCATTCAGTCAGCATCTAATTGTAGTGTTTTTTTTCCCACTTTAATGGAGAAATGGATTTTCTTCCTGCCGGTGCTGGGTTATGTTCTCGCTTGATGTCCTCTGGCCAGCTTATTACTCTTGTCGTACAGCACATTACCCAGGAGAGCACTGCTCTTAACCACTTCAAATGAGCTAGGCCCGCTAAATTTCCTTCACGCCTACTGGGGGCTGTTTATCAGTAGGATTTGTTGATCGCTGCATTGCTTGCAGTCCAACCTCGAAAATGCTACTGCGAGTCAAACAAAAGAGAGAATGTGCGCTTATCTGAAGCGAATGGGCAACAAAATTGATGTTGATCATTGATATCTTCATAGTGACTTAACATTTCAATCGCATTCTTGCTCACTCACTCTCTCTCTTATTCGCTTTTTGTTTTGCCTCATGAAACTAATGGAGGTTTTAATTGCTGATGGGCCTCATTGTGTGTCATCTTAATTATACCCAGTAGGGAGCCTCATCGCTGTTCATCTCCGAAAGTACAGAAGTTACAAAGGCCCGTCCTGACCGAACCTCTCTGGAACAATAAGCTAAACGGAGCACACAACAAACAGAGGGACACGAAGGCCTGCTGTTCAAACCCTACAACCCTGCTCCTCCTTCCCTGACAGATTCACTCCCTCCCTCCCTCCTGTAGCCCCTTCAAACTTAGACTGAATTTTGAGTTGAAAACTTTTCTCTGCTGTGGCCATGCTTGTCGTGTTATTGGATTGTTTAGACAGCAATTAGGATGGAAGTCAGAAAGTGGATCAGGTGGGTTCAGTGGGTTTCTGGTTTTTATTTTCGATCATGTGGCGTGGAAGATTATTATTGGTGTAAAAGTGAAACGCAGGTACTGTAAGAGGGGTGATTAAAGGTGTTTATGGAGAGATTTAATGATTTATTGGGCCCCCTGTTGTTTTATTGGCTGCTGCTGGCTGTATTGAAGTAGTTAACACTGTTCACTGGAGCCCCTTCGACAAACTCTCAGCCACCAGTGAAATGTGAAGGTTGATGGTAATATTGTACAAAGCGGAAGCTGTTAAAATGTGTTTTTTTTTTTCTTCATCCAGACGTTTCATTCTAACACTGAAATGTTTCATGCTTTTACTGTTTCTACAGTGCCTCAGAAAAGATTTTTTGTTGTCGTGTGGTTGCATGCATACAATAACAACAGAGTGTTGTGAAGTCGTTTTCCTAGTCCTTCTATCAACTCCGAAAATTGATTTAAACACAGTAAAATGAGTTGTGTTTGGTAGCTCAAAGCATTTTGAAATTGCTAAAATATTTAAAACGTACTTGTTTGAATTAGTTTTAAAATGACTTTATTTGTTATCTGTTTAAAAACTTTTGCAGACAGGGAACGCGGTTATGAAAGAACATTTAGCAAGGACACCCCTATAATTATAATGATGTTTAAGGCCAAATTGAATGTGCATGGGAGTAATGAGCATAATGTGCTTGCACAGATTTATCGTTGTAGACAGTTCCCATTGTACATTAATTTTTGAATATAACGGCACAATTTTATGATTTACCTTGTTTTCAGGAAAATAGGTTGCAGATTTAGGTTAAACCAGGACAAATTTGCCTTTTTGTTGTTCAAACTTGAGAATTTATTAAACAATGTAAACATAATTTATTTCCTCCTGATCCAAATCCTTTGAATGTAAAGAACAAAATAAAAAAACAGCATGTATAAAATGAAATACCATTCATTAAAGGCGAGATGTATGTAAAGTGAAACTGAAACTGAACTTTACTGAGGGCTCACATGCCTCTCTTTTGGCAATAATTGTTAGTCATGGTGTAACATTGTTTGCTAAACTATTAGACAAATTTAATTAAGTAACCAAATAACTTTTCTATGTTTAGCTGTGTTATTTAGTTTAATGATGAATAGGCTCCAATGTCAAGTTAGAAATGCTGCAGCCAATATATTCTGCATGTGTGCGAGAGGCGCTGACACAATTACTTGGATTCTCTAGAATCTATCAGATAAGTGTAAGCAATAATCTGAAACCATAAAGGGTGTTTTTTAGAACACAAAACATACTTGCCCTGGCAGTCCAGAAAATGCTAAATAGGAAATTATTTTGCGGACCCCCTATCTATGGTTCAATACCCCACTTTAAGTACACTATGTGGAGTCAAACATCATGTGATCAACTGATATCATATGTATCAAATAATTCTTTAAACAAAGTATTATGGAACCCAAAACATTAAGCAGCGCCACTGTACTCTACATTGAAAATAAGAGATGTTTCATTCAGCATATCAGAATGATTCCTGAAGGGTCATGAGACGCTGAAAACTGGAGTCAGAATCTTAGCCATCACAGTAATTATTTACATTTTTAGATATATTAAAATAGAAACAGCTTATGTAAAACTGTTCTCATAATACTCCAAATAGATCTGTGTTTTTTATCAATTCAATTCAGCCTTTGTGAGCATAAATGTATTTTACTTAAACGATCAAATATGTTACAATGAATTTTTTATTAGTTTTCTAGAAACCTTGAATGTTGTACTGTGTCAGAAAGTGTTGGTCACTTTTTAGAGCAGAGTTCTCACAAACTCTAAACTTGTTTAATGTATGTAATGCTTGTACACCTGTGTATTTTTGAGTGGGTCAGGCTGTTTTTTTTTGCTTGTGTGGAGGTTCTTTAGTTCCTTGCTGTGGGCAGTGGATGCTCCACCAGCCCACACACTGTGTATTTATACCTCAGATATGTAATCCAGTTTGCCTCTCCACCTAAGCCAAGGGGGTCGGCTGCAACAATAAAGCCAGTCCGCTTGCTGTTAGTCACTGAATAACTGCTTAATGCCCAGAAGTGGATTATGTGTGGATGAAATGTCTACTGCGTTATTCTGGCTTTTGAAAAATGTTGATGACGATCATTGTCCGCACTTTTATACAAAGTTTGGTTTTGTATGCCATTTGCTCAAGTACAGTAGTGGGTGTTGTGACTGCTTTATGCTTAAAGAGAAAACTGTATAATGTGGACCGATTGAAAAATAACAAAGCAATGGCAAAAAGTAAGTTTTACTATTAAAGTATAAAGTTTGTATGGGCTTCTTACCATGGTTTGGACCAGGTTATAAAATCACCCTTTTCTTTGAAATATTATGCTTAAAAACAGATGTTCACTATCAGATGTTTCAAATGTTCACTAGCTCTGTCAATTGTTGGAAACATTCCATTAACACTTGCAGTAGTTTAGCGCCTGCATTCGCTTACACTTTGGCTTCTTGCAAGCTTGTTGATTGTTTGCTTTATAAAACAGGGAACTTAATTTGTTACAATGCCACTTTTCTTCTTAGTATGAATAGCTTTCACAGGGTAAAGTGTTACAAAAGAGGGATTTTTACATGTGAGTGAAACTACTCTCATTGGTCAGAGTGGACCTGTCTACTTTGCCCTGTGTAATCAATCAAGATCAAAGATGCCCAAAGTATGGCCCGCGGGCCAAAGTTGGCCCATTGTAACCTTTCATTTGGCCTGCCATCCCATCTGACAAACTTTTTTTTGTTTGTTTTATTGCTGAGCTACAAAAAAACAAACTGAATTGAAATGTTTCAATTAAATGTTGTAAATAAATCAGGTATAAAAAAAAAAAAAAAAAGGTACATAGTTACTGGAAGGATAGAAGACATTGCTGAACAAATCAAGGCAAAAACTAGTGATCTCCATTCTGTTATAAATTTTATACATTTATAAAGATTTATAAATGTTTTTACTGTAATGCGTTTATTATTTAAAAAAAAATGACTCTGTATTAGTTAATATAAAGCAATACTTTCTAGATATTTCTAAATAAATTAGGAAATAACCCATGGTAACTATTTACCTTCAGCCCACTAGTCTCAATCAATTTTGGTTTTTGGCTCTTTGTAAAAAAAAGTTTGGGCACGTCTGATCAAGATGGATTGAAAAAAAAAAATTGCTCTTCTGGCTTTTTGTGGCTTTCTTTATACACACCTATATGTATGTACCTTTCATTCCCTCTCGAACAATACAGATTAGAAATTAAGAACAGGAGTTAAGGAAGTAAGAGTAGGAATTAAGATTGTTACATTCCTTCCCCTTTTTATCTAGGGTTGGGAAAGGAAAATAACAAAGTAAACGAAAATTTAGAATTTAAGGAAAAGAACAAATTTAATGAATTATGCAAAGGTTAAATAAAATTGAGGGAACACTTCAATCCTCTGCCTCAGAAATGGGAAACCACCACAAAAGTAAACTTAAATCTTTTATTCTTTTGTTCTCATCAAAATCAACAATAAAAGGAAGCATAAGTCTTCAGGAGAAGGATTACCAAAACAACAAACAAAACAAGCTTAGGAGGAGTACTAAATAACCTAATTCAGGTAAAAGAAAATAAATAAACAACAAAGGCTTTCCTCAACTCACTATTAATAAACACAGTCAAACAGGTATACAAATAAAACTGCCACCCTCTCCCTACAGCTTCCTTAAATAAATCAAAAAGTCAAAGAAACAATACAATTACCTTTTAAATACGGAACAAACAATACAACTTAGAAAGCAGACACACTGCCTGTAAAGTTCCACAACACAAGAGAAACATCAAGTTTCTTCAAACAAACAGCAGCTAAATTATACCCAATAGCTCAATAACTCCTCACAATATACAACAGGTCAACACCCACAAAGTATGCACAACCACAAGTCTGGAGCAGGGGAGAAGTGAACCTCTCCTTGGGTTGAGTCACACTGCTCTTTTGTAGCAGCGTGTCACTGCAGCACGCTTGCAATGATGAGCACCACCTGGGTCTAATCAGCTCTACCTAACAGGCAGAGAGAAACATAGGAAGAGTGAAAGAGAAACACAACATAACCACTCCCAGTGGGCAGTAAACACACAAAATAAACAAGCAATAACAAAAATAAATTAAAATATATAATAATACATCCAAGGGATGTAACAATTTGGAGCGCAGAAAGGGAGGCTTTGTTGGTGAATAATTCTTGCAGTATTAAAAGAACAAAATTTAATGCATAAAATACTAAGATATGGAGGTGGTTGTTGGTTTTTCGTTCACAGAATCAGACGCTGTTTTTATTTAAATATATATATATATATATATATATATATATATATATATATATATATATATATATATATATATATTTTTTTTTTTTTTTTCAAATGTTTTTCTGCACTTTTCACATTATGAATTATGATAACACTTTGGTCATTGGTCTGTTGGGTTGAATTGCGTTTTTGCCTCAACTAATGCCCTGTTCACACAGAGATGTGTTTTACTATGTAATATTACCCAAAAATGTTGTACCAGATGGAACTGGTGTTTTGGAAGCGTGAAATGGTTCAAAGTGTAAATCTCAAAATAATGGCCTTTCATTTGTTTAAGCAACTAACCCATATATTTTTTGAAACTATGATGTCATCAGCCCATGTCTCTCACCCTAGTCAGACACCATTAACAATTATGTAACATCGAGTACATTTACATGGACACCAATAATCCGATTTTAATATGACTAAGACGATACTCTTAATTAAGTGTCTACCATGTAAACAGCCATTTTTGATTAATTTAATCAGATTAAGGTCATAATCAAACTAAACAGAAGTGCAGTACAGACATGTAAACACCGCAATCAAACTATTACAGTTGTGTAGGGTTTTTGGACGCATTTTGCGACAGGACAGTCTATGCACACGTCTGTCCCAATACGCCACGCGGAATTCCAGCAGTTCATACTCGCATCTCTCGTTTGTCATGAGGGGCATGCATGAAATGTTCCTGAATAAAAGTGAAAGTGCCAAACTGCAGTTAAATTGGACAGATTAAAAAGGAAACACCAGAAATTACATGAAACTCCAGAGGAAATGTGAATAGCGTGTTGACGCAATGACGTTAATCGAATTATGTGCTATAACATGTAAAACTCGATCATGAAAGGAACATTCAAAAAGCAACTAATGTAAACACCTTAATCATATTATTGTCTTATTCAGATTAAGGCAAATAATTAGATTACTGATGTCCGTGTAAACGTAGTCAATGTGACAACAAACAACAATGGCTGACTACATTCATGTGTTCATGCTGCAGAAGCGTAACAGCTTTATGAAAACACATTCACCATATTCGTCTTGTGTTAGTTTGTGTGCCTACACAAGGTTTTTGAGCATTCTTTAAGAAATCTCCATTTCTTTGTTTGTTTCTGTGGGAGAATCACAAGTGCCACATACTGGTCTTTCATGTATCGCTTTTAGTCAGTTTCAGTTTCAGTTTTGTTCGTACACAAATGTTTTTTCAAATGAGGCAAAAATAAGGAAGGCTCTGTCTTTGTGTGGGTGTAGCCTAAGTTCATTTTGAATCAGTCAGACCATTTCATTTAGGCTATCTTGAAGTGTCCTGAGCACAATTTGTCTATTCGGATATGAGTTTAGCTTAACACCCCTGATCTAGGAATATCAAATACCTACCATGATTTATGAATATGATGAGCTTTAATTACCATCATGTGCTAAATGTGTGAAACTTGAGTTTTGCTTTTGTCGGCATTGAATCAACAACCTTCCGATTTCCAGTTTCACTCTTGAGCCAAGTATGTGTTGTTTGTGCCTACAGGCATAAAAAAACAATGACTGAATTAGATATCAACAAGTTACTCATCTCAGTTCATACTTCAGCAAGCCTCTGTTGCTGTGGGACAGAAGTTTGTTGAAATGAATTTGCAAGCTCGTTTTTCTACCACACACACATGGATGTTTCTCCGCAGTGTTTTTTTTTAAAGATCGATCCCACGCACAGACACCAGGACTTTTTTAGGCCTCTCGTTCTTACCAGTTTTTAGTTTCTGGCCTGCACTTTTCTTTTTCTTTCTCTTCCAGTATCACTGTAAGATCGGGGTAGAGGCTTTGTTCAGTCCAGCCTCATTACCGCTATGCCTGGCTACTTCCAAGCATACCAGACAGAGCAGGAAGCTTTAGATGTCCATTCCAGAGACTTAATGAAAGGAAAAAAGCAAGGGAGAGATAAAGCAGTGAGGTAGAGAAGAAAGGATTGAAGGTTTTCATAGATGGTATTGAATCCATAATGTTCTGGCATGTGAGGAGTCTGCCCACGTTCACGAGCAGCACAGCGAGTGTGGTGTAGTCAACAGAATGATAGCCTTCCCCATGTCTATTTGATAATTTTCATCGATTCCCATTTGGCAAAGTGTTTGGTGTCCCCACTGCTGCACTTCACACTTTGACTCTTGGTTTCATCATTTACATAGCAGCCACATTGTCTTTGGAATAAATTTCATTCATGCATAAACATGAAGGCCTTTAGGGAAGTTTGAGGATGGTTTAGCAATTATCTTGTGCAATTTGTCTCATTGTTTGAAATCTTCTCTCTTGTTTCCCTCAATTTCCTCCACACCCCCTCACTCACAGTGTGGCAGTGGCTCGCTCACGAGATGTACCTGCCTTCGGACCACCAATTCCTGAGGATGCTACATTCCCCAAGTCCACCGTATTTCGAGATTTCCTGTTGGCCAAGGTCATCAATGCTGAAAATGCAGCTCACAAGTCGGACAAGTTCCGGGCCATGGCCACTCGAACACGGCAGGAGTATTTGAGGGACTTAGCTGAGCGGCATGTTACAAGCACACCTATTGATCCCTCAGGCAAGTTTCCTTTCATTTCTCTGGCCCATAAGCGTAAGGAGAAGACACGGCCATATCTTGGAGCAGAGCTGCGAAGCCCAGGGGCCATCACTTGGCCTGTTTACGCTGAGGATCATGGGGCCGGAGGAGAACTGGAGGCCCTACTGGCCATTTCAAATGACTTTCTAGTGCTGGTGGACCCAGAAGCCAAGGCTGTTGTCTTCAACTGTGCTGTCCGAGATGTGATTGGTTGGACACTGGGAAGCCCTGCTTCCATGAAGATCTACTATGAACGTGGAGAAAATATCTCCTTGCGTTCCATGAATAATAATACAGAAGACTTCCGGGAGGTTGTTAAGCGTTTAGAGGTAAGTTTGGTATTGCAGATGATATATTTATTTATTCATTTAAAATTTTAAAAAATTGAGACACATAGGCTCAATCCCAATTATATTTTTGTACCCCTACCCCTTTCACTTCGCCCTTGGCCCTTGAGTGTGAAGGGGAAGGGTTTCAAAATTTACCCCTAAGAAATGGGACAGCACTACAACACCTGCACACATCATCATATGTCATTGCAATCTCTTACTTTATATGAGATCGACGATGACGGCTGCTGTAGTTATTCCAGTTGTGTTGTGTTTTGATATTTATCTTCAGGAAGTCACTGACCATACAATATAATATGGCAATAAGATCGTAACTGTACTGTACATTTACACCATGGCCATATTCATCTATGTAAACAGACTAAAACAACATTAACATTATACCGGACACTGTAAAAACGTCATTCCGAGCCACTAGACTTTTCTGACAGGGTATTCGAGTGTCATCGAGTGTCAGAATGTTGTGGGACTGCCATAGAGCAGTTTTTATTATGGATTATAGATAGCGAAATTTAGCGTTTTTTATTTTAGTGTTTAAAAAAAAAAAAGCATGACGGTAAAACACGAACGCCATTATAAATATATTAAAACATATGCTTATTTGTTGTAAAAATTCATAATAATGACAAAAAATACTCATTTGTATATCTCCTTAATTTCGTGTGCAGCCATGCTGCAGTTGTAGATGTGTTCTGGGAAATTTTCGTACCCTTTGGTTTAGAGTGTGGTCCTGAAAAATCTCAGTTTCAAGGGCTATCTAGTCCTTCCCATTAGCCCTACGCCTTAATTAAAGGGCCACGAAACCCCCTGTCTCAGCAGGGTGTTTTCACACCTCTAGTTTGAAAAAAAAAGTCAGGAAAGTGGGCGTGTCCAGCTCTGGGAGTGTCAGGGGAGGGAAAGAGGGGAGGACTTGCAAAGAAGGGCGTTTCCATTTGGGCACGCGCTGAGTTTCACAGGCAAAACAAACACACAGACGCAGTATGTTTGATACCACACGGCGAATGGGAGAAAAAAATCCTCCACATTTCTCTGTAACTTATGTACTCGGTAGGTAGCGTCAGAAAGCCGTGTGTGTATAGACTATCCTGTCATAAAATGTCGCATAAATCCTGGACGACGGGAATAGTTTGTGTTTACATGTTTACACTCGGAGAGCAGCATTTACAGCGGATCTTTCAGTCTATAATATTGTACTGTAATATTGCAGTGATATTAACATACTGTAAACTTAGTAACTAAATCATTTTGGCTATGGTATGTCTTTAAAAACTGAAAGAGCACTGCTGACGATACAAACTAACTTTGCAATCTGGGTTAAACAAAGGGCATTGATCACACACACTTACCAAATCTGTAGACAGACAATCAAACAGGAGCTGTGTCTTTTTATTAAAAGTAGACGAGCGGCAAATCTGGATTTCATCATTTCCAGATGCGAAAAGCTCTCAGGTAAAAAATGTTCCTTACAAACGCGTTTTTGTCGCGTGCACTGTAATCCACACGTGATTCCAGCAGCTCTCTCATAGAGGGAAAATGAAAACAAAACCTTCGTTGCAACACCGACGACCCGTGTCTCCAAATTCTAGTTCTTTCACTTGTTTTGGCAACACAACGTGGCGTCTCTCTGCCGTCTGAACACTGTAAACAGTCTCCGGAGCTATCATGCATATTAATGAAGTTTCGCATCATACACAATAGAGCGCGCTGATTGGTTTGAAGCACGTCTTTGTCATGAATTAATGCCGCACACTCAGATACGTCACAATGTCCTCGAAAGGACAGACAGCCAAGTACTACCCAAGTTTACACCTTTACACCTCATGGCCGTGACGCAGCTTCAAAAATTCGTTTCAAACCGGAAGAACGAATTTGCTCAAAATAACGCAAAAACAACCAATTTTCACTTTTTAGTGCAATATATGTGTCCTAATAGTGTTTGTCAATAGTGTTATGTCAACAGCTCAAAAAATGTGTTTTGGTGTTTCATGACCCTTTAAGCTAAAGAGAATTGGGACATCCCTACCCCTTCACGTGAACGCAAAAAACGAGGGGTAGGGGTAAGGGGAAGGGCTAAGGGATAGAATTGGGATTGGGCCTTAGTTTTCTATGCCCCTATCAGTGATGAAATTTTGAGCTTTTTTATTTTTCATTGTCAGGGAGCGAAAACATCCAAAATAAATTTTTATGCCATTTTATCAATTGTCTGTACATTTAAATTATAATACATATTTTTAAGGCTGTTTTCTTAAAATGTGTTTTCCCCTGTGTTGATCCATATACATTTCCTCCAGTAGTGCTGCTTACATACCCCAAATGTTCATTTTATTTATGTTGATTTTCAAAAACAAGTAATGATTACATGCACATTTTATTGTAAACAATTTCATAATGTCTTTTTTGATGGCTGTTCACAGTATATACTTAGTTACTGTGTGACTAAAACAGATTCCAAAAATCCCCTCTGCCAAAAACATTTGACTTATGTCAGAAATATGAAACAAGAATTATATGCTAATTAGTGCATATTAATTCATTCAATCATTTATTCATTTTCTGTTCGGCTTAGTCCCTTTATTAATCTGGGGTTGCCACAGCGGAAGGAACCGCTAACTTATCCAGCACATTTTTACGCAGCGGATGCCCTTCCAGCTGCAACCCATCTCTGGGAAACATCCACACACACTCATTCACACTCATACACTACGGACAATTTAGCCTACTCAATTCATCTGTACCGCATGTCTTTGGACTGTGGGGGAAACCGGAGCACTCGGAGGAAACCCATGCGAACGCAGGAAGAACATGCAAACTCCACACAGAAAAGTCAACTGACCCAGCCGAGGCTTGAACCAGTGACCTTCTTGCTGTGAGACGACAGCACTACCTACTGTGCCACTGCGTCACCTAATTAGTGCATATTTAATTATATTATACCATACTTAAATAATTAAACAAGATTTTAGAAAACTTGTTATATAAACAAATCTTAATGTAATCAACTGTGTAAGCTTGGTGATAAGTATTGGCTATTTTGTGGCTACCATATTCACCTGCAGTGCCTTGTCATAATTTAATTAATAATTTTCCCCAAATAAGTTTTAGTTAGACCCTCAGCACAGTTACCTAAGAGCTTGTCTTGTGGTTCATAATCATTTTCAGCTTGTATCCAAGTGGGATTATAACAATTAAGCTTTCAGAGAAGCTAGTTTTCCTAGCTGTGTTGTGTATGTCTCATTGTGTTAATTAATGGGATGTACATGAGAGCCTTTGCATAACTCTGCATTGGCTTGAATGTACTCTTGATTTGGCCTTCTGCCCATTATGTCACTCTTGAAGTGCAGGACCTGTTGCCATGGTAACTAGTACTCGGCAAACTGAATGCTCATGATCTCCATCACAGTCATGAAACGCATTAGCAAAGCCTTTATTTCATTTTAAGAAAGTAGTCTTGTTCGTGATTTGCAGTCCCTGACAATAGTTTGTGATAGACATATCTAGTCCATTCTGTCCATTTTAACAATGCCTCGCATCCTTATTAGAGGAAATTGGTCTGTAAATTGTATTCAACTGCTGCAGAATCCAGTTAGACACTGTCATATCAGTCTGTTTTTCCCCTCTTCTTCTCAGCACCTCACTAAAGGCTGTGAAACATCTGAGATGACCCTACGGAGAAATGGACTGGGCCAGCTTGGCTTTCACGTTAACTATGAAGGCATTGTGGCAGAGGTGGAGCCCTATGGCTACGCCTGGCAAGCAGGGCTGAGGCAAGGCAGCCGATTGGTTGAAATTTGCAAGGTGGCTGTGGCAACACTTTCGCACGAGCAGATGATAGATTTGCTTCGCACATCCGTCACTGTGAAAGTTGTTATCATCCCACCCCACGAAGATGCCACACCTCGCAGGTAAGTCTTTCAACATCACTTAATGGTTTGGTTCATTATTTCTTGAGTGAATCTTGTTGGAGTAAAGTGAAGTAAGCAGCAATTATTTTTGGCAGGTAGAAAAGTAAACAAGTCATTTCAAGTTTTGCAGTAAGACAACAATACAAAACATTGCACCTTTATGCCCACACACGCAAACCAAATAGATGAGATCCACCTTCCCAGTCTTGGCTCGCCTGCAGGCACTGTGCCAACTTGAAGGTTATAATGATCAGGGTCTAAGCTACAATTCATCAGACCCACCAGATTTTGATTTGAGTTGAGTGTGCTTTTTTTCTGGTTTGGCTGTGCGTTATTATTATCCTTCGAATACCTGCTGTTTCCATTTTTGACAGTTTATGTTTTTGTCTAAACTGGAAACTGGCTCTACAGTATATGTCCTTTTAAAATAACTAGTGGAAAAAAATTAAATGAGCAACTGAAGCAGAATGAACTTTTAAAGACTATGCTTTAGCACCCCCTCCCCCCCTCCTCCCCATAAATTTATTCTTTCTTTATGCAAAATTTGCTTGTTCAGACACAGATTTATGGCTTGTGTATTTTTATTACCAAACATTTCAGTTTCTGGACTTCGAGCTAAATGGTTATACAATATTGAGACTTTAATTGAAAAAAAAAAATTTTTTTTAATTAAAATATCCAAAAACCACTAGAACAGTGTTTTGTATTTTACTGACTTACATACTTGCATTATCCCAAATCAGAGATGCCCAAACTTTTTCTCATAACAGGCCAAAAATCAAGCTTGATTGAGGGCTGTGGGCTGAATATACTGTATACCAAACTGAATATATATTTATTCCAAACCATATTACATTAAATTTACCATGGGTAATTTTCTAATTTGTTTGCTAATATTAAAAACAATAACTAGAAAACACAAACAATCCCATTTATAACACAATGGAGTTCAATGCTGAATACAGTAGTTGAGCTTTGCCGTGATTTGCCACCAATGACTTGTGCCTTGTCCTCCATCTGTCAAGTGACAGTACTTACATTTTAAAAGTCTTATTTATTGAAACGTTTAAATTCTGTAGCTCAGCAATAAAACAAAGAACGTTAAACGTAAAATTACATTAAATTTGAAATCATGATCTCTGTTAAAGGTATTCGCCACAACCACCTTCCCATCATTCTCTCTATCTTTTCAGATGGGATGGTGGGCCAAATCTAAGGTTACTGTGGGCCAACTTTGACCCACAGGCCCTACTTTGGGCATCTCTGTCCTAAATATTTCAAAGAATGTTCAAATCCAGAGAAATAAGCAACTTTAACTAGTGACACAGACTGTTTCGCCATTCTAATGATGTCATATACCCTCGATTTCCGTTTTTATAGAAAACAGGGTAACTCTAAAAGCTCTTTAATATGTTGTGTGTTTTATTAGACTGCTTAGTCTTTTCTCATTATCCTTTGCTTTAGCGGTCTCATTTTGGTTTGACTGCTTACAAGCCCTCTAGCGGAGTAAAATTGCATATTGTTCCTTAAGTTCAACTTAATTTCTGATTTTTAATTAAGGTAACAAACATTTAAATTTAAATAAAAGGAATGGGAAAACAACTATATAATTTTATACAAACAATAGAAGTTTGTATCTTTTATGGACCAGCATTATTGTGGCTAATAACCAGATTTGTCTTGCAGAGGCTGTTCAGAACTGCACCGCATGCCAGTGGTTGAATACAAGGGCAGCAATGAGAGCGGCTCCTTCGAATACAAGTTTCCTTTCCGGAGCAATAATAATAAATGGCAGCGCACCTCATCCAGCCCACAGCAATCCCTCACTGCCTCACCTCAGAGTCACAGCGGGACCCCGAACCGTGCCGTCAGCCTGGGGGCCAGCATGGGCAAGACCCTCTCTGCCGAGCGGCCAGAAAGAGCTGCCGCCATCCCCCGCAGCGTGTCCAGCGATGGCCGACCTCTGGACTCCAAAAGGTGTGAAATGCGTCTGCCTTTATGTAGTGTAGTTGCCCTTCCCCTTCATATTTGTATTTTCTTTTCTTTTTTGTTTTGCTTGTTGTTCCTGTCTGGCGTTTATCTGTATTTGTGTGTATCGATCTTTCTCTGCCCCTCTCAGGATGTCTCCGGGTTCTGAGAACTATGCTCTGACCTCCTCTCTCATGTTGGGCCGCTCGCAGCACAACCGCAGTTCTCCCAGTAACCTCTCCTGCTCCAGTGACACGGGCTCAGGCAGCTCCGCTCACTGGAGGCAGAAGTCCATGCCTGAGGGGTGAGGCTTTTACAGAACACCTCCTGTCTACCTCCTCTTCGTCCTTGCTTTATTTTAAGCTATTAACTGTCCAGAAGGGCTGGGTATCCATTCAGATTGGATTCCGTTTCACAAGCTCATCATTTGATTTGATTCTCAATTTGATTCAGTGAACATAGCTTTAATGCAATTGCTATTGATACTTTAATGCAATTGCTGTCTACAAAATAATGAGTGAATACTTTTATTTTAGGTGCATGGGTACATTAAAGCAAAACCCACCACTCTATTTCAGATGCATGGAATATTATAGCAGGATTTAAAGTAATCATAATATGAAATATAATAATTACATACATTGGTTCTAAATGGATCAAATAAATTCTCTATATATAATAATAAATCTATGAAACACTGACTGTTTACGTGAATATTCTGGAAGATGGACATTTCGACATGCATCGAAAACAGCGTATTTGATTGTTCAAGTTGCAAAAAAAGTTACAAAAGTGAAGTGAATTTAGTGATTCTTTGTGAATGATCCACAGAAAGGCACCTGTCAGACTTTTAAGTTTTTCATCAAATACAGAATATACACTCACCGGCCACTTTGTTAGGTACGCCTGTCCAACTGCTCGTTAATGCAAATTTCTAATCAGCCAATCACATGGCAGCAACTTGATGCATTTAGGCTGACCAGACCTTTTCGAGCTGATAGAAAGGCAACAATAACACAACCACTCGTTACAACCAAGGTATGCAAAAGAGCATCTCTAAATGCACAATACCTCGAACTGAGGTGGTTGTGACCACAGTGTACCCATCTTCTGATGGCTACTTTCAGCAGGATAACACACCATGTTATAAAGCGCGAATCATCTCAGACTGCTTTCTTGAACATGACAGTGAGTTCACTGTACTCAAATGGCCTCCACAGTCACCAGAACCCAATTCAATAGAGCACCTTTGGGATGTGGTGAAACGGGAAATTCACATCATGGATGTGCAGACGACAAATCTGCAGCAACCGTGATGCTATCATGTCAGTATGGACTAGAATATCTGAGTAATATTTCCAGTACCTTGTTGAATCTATGCCATAAAGGATTAAGGCAGTTCTGAAGGCAAAAGGGGGTACCAAATAAAGTGGCCAGCGAGTGTATTTAAAAAAAAGTATATTTTATTCACCGCTTTTGAGAATCAATATTTTATTTAATTAATTGAAAAATATTATTTTGCCCAGCCCTACTGTCCACCCCTTAATCACCCGATCATCTCACCGCTTTAACTGTTTAAGCTCCCACACAGCTCTTAATGACGGGATGCATGACTCTATGATGCATGTGATTGACAGCATATGCGTGTTTATGCTCACGTTATAGATTTGCACACAACAGGCACTCTCCTCTCCCGCCGGAGCGGCAAATGGCTGCAGAGGGAGGAAGCAGCGGCAAGTCGACCCCCAGCTGGCCGAGAGTGGAGGACAGCTCTGACAGACCACCATCAGGTCAGACCACACTCCATCACTCATGAATTATTAAAGAGAAGGGGGATATTTATGCATGCTGTCTAGGAGGAGATCAATGAGGAAGCACTGCATGTTAAAATGAAAAGGCTAAACGAGACTGTTAACTGAATGAAAGACTAAAAAGGAGAATGGGCAAAGAGGGAACGTAAGGAGATTGACAGGGAATATTCAAAAACAGACTTTTGAAGCACAAGATGACAGGAGTATTACTGGCTTTTGAGGCCGTCAGTGCTTGATATTTGAATGAAGGATGATTATAGACTTTGCTTCTCGACTCATCAAAGCATGACACCATTCAGAAACCCTCAACACAAAAATTAAATTGTACCTCATTTAACAGTAACATCAAGTTGATTTCAAGTTGATCTTATATCGGATGCTTTTGTAAAGCTTTTGGGAAATATTTCTGTGCGGTCGTGTTAATGAATTTTATTCGACAAAACGAGCCCATTGCCAATATTTAAGCAAATATATTTGCCAAGATATTTAATCATCTAAGCATATTTGATCAAAATCTGCATCTGGATTTTCTTAACCACAGCACTGCTCACAAAAATTTCAAAGAGCTGGGTATTAAAGGGCATCTATTTTACCCCTTTTTAAAGATTTAAGATGAGCCTTTTGTGTCTTCAGAATGTGTCTGTAAAGTTTTGGCTCAAAACACCCATCAGATTGTTTATTATACTTTTTAGAAGTTTGTGATTTTTCAGCTATGAGCATCTTGTAGCTGTTTTTGTTCCCACGTGCCTGTCAGAGTGCCTCAATCTCCAGCTTGGCTGTGTCAGATAAACAGCACAGTGACAGACATGAAGGAAGCAGATTTCATGTAACGTTTGTGAGAAATACTTTAAGAACTTTCCCAATTATTATTTGATGTATTTGTTGTGGAGTTAATTCAAGCCTTCAATGAGTCACACACAATGTTGTTACAAAGTTCACACGCACAGCGGACACACGCACACAGCACGTGCGTTTAACTTCGCACGCAAATGTGACAGGATTAGTAATGGGTACCGAAACTTGGTACTTTATCGGTATCGGTGGTACATTATAAAAGACAGAAGTATCGATAAGCTCTGACGTTAACTGTTCTGCTATCGGTACTGGAGAATTGTTGCTGAATAAACATTAATTACAATAGCATAATTTAACTGACCAACCTTTTCTAATTTACGATATTTGATATTCGTCTGCACAGTTGGCAATCTCACATGAGAAATGCTCATGTTTCCGGCTCGCGACACAGACTCGCATACACACAGCTCGTAAGCTTGCGGAGTGAACCAAACCGGTTGTATTTCCTGAGTGGACAGCGACAATGCCTGTTGCACCAAACACAACAAGTTGTTTTTATGTATAAGCGGAAACGCAAGCAATCTGGCAAAGTGAAAGTATCTTTCAAAAGTGCATAAACTGCAGAAAGACAAATTAAAAGTTTTTGACTGCTTAGCTACTAACGGTAGCATTACATCATTTACGTCGTTATGCCAGCAGTCAATCACCTAAATGAGTATAACATTAATAGTTAAATGAAAACACATTCGGGGACAATGAAAACAGTATTTTTTTCTGCAGTAGCCTAAATAAATCTTAAACATTAAAAATGCTTTTACATCAGCTGTATTAAAAACTATAGCCTATGAATAGCCTAATATTAAATTATGCTTTTTAAGAAATTATAAAAAAAAATAGCTTATTTTTATATTGCAAGATGCTCCAAAACTTCCAAAACACTGTTAACTCATTAATGTGAATGCGTTAATGAAAAATCATAAACACAATCTCATTTAACTGCATTTTGCAACTCAAAGAGGGTATTTTCAACTGCAAGGAGTACAATAAAACAAGAAAGTTCCCGACTTCTGCCAGAAAAGGCAAACAAGTTGATTTTTCTCTACATTCTTTTGCAGGAAAAAATGTATGTATTTGTTTTACAATTATTGGTTTAGTTTTATTTTACATTAAAAATGTAATAATAAAACAAAGTGTTGTTAATTCTGTTCAATTTGTTTTTTTGTTAAAAAACACTACAAAAAGTACCGATAAGAGAACCTTTAAAGCACCGAACAGCTAAGTGGTATTGATAATAGTAATACCGTTAAAACTTTAACGATACCCATCGCTAGACAGGATACACATTAATATCCACTGCTGCATGGATATCCGTTATGTTAATGTACAAAATAACCCTGATTTATGGTCCACAAAATGGGATTGAAGCGTCTTCCTTTATAATTGTACTGACATGCGGCTATGGTGATAAAGACGGTAAAATCGCTGTAATTCATTACACACATTCACTGATTTAAAAGCGTTTTAAATATCAATTCGGTGGGTGGGGAAACCGCACTCCTACATCACGTTGCGGTGGGCCTCAAAATGTGAGGGATTTGGATCCTATTTTAACATCAGGAAATTTACAAAAAGAGACTTATTGTGGTTATATCAATCCAATATGACTGTGGACACACTATACCTACACACAGTTCTGTCCAAACAGCTTACAAAAGATGATTTTCATCATAGGTGCCCTTTAAGGCAAATATTCAGGTTTCATTCTGGTTCAAAGGATTTAGATTTAGTTTGATTTGAAATGAATTGTTTCTCGGCTGATATTGTAAATATAAACTGAACTTTATAAATATTGAAAAAAATAAAAATAAAATAAATTTAGCAACTGGAAATTTCATTGTGTATTTACACGTTTAGATCAACTAGTTAGCTAAAGTACAGGTGCAAAGTCTGATTTCACTTTTCAAGAAGCCTGCATAGACTTTATCACCTGGCCAGTGATAACGTAGGCGAAAAAAAAATCCTTTAGACTTGAATTGACAGGAGGATCTGAGGATCAGAATATCAAAGAGACTTGCTCTTTTGCTTCCAGTAAGTAACCTCTCAGAGGACCTTAGCAACTGCATAGCAATGTCCAGGCAACCACTAATAACACCTTAGCACAGTGGCGGCCACACGGACAAACACCACTCACAGTCACTCAAGATATGTTAAACCTAGTCTTCTTCTCAAGTGCTTTCATTACAAAACACTGAAATCGAATCATTGTTTCAACCCAGGAACTGGAGGAAAGGTATTACTCTTTAAAACATGCATGGAAACACTTCTTCCCTTGCCATGCCTTAGGCTATGTGGTTTTATTATCCCACATTTCCACCTGGCCTTGACGGCTTTCTTATTTTTAATGATTATTATTATTTTTAGTTTGACCACTTGTTTTTGAGCGCAAAACATTTCGGCAACACATAGCATATCACCTGATCTTTCCCTCCCCCTGAATACCTCTCTCTTGTATAACCGTGGTCAACCTGAGAGCGCTCGATAGATCAAGCATAGCCTTTGAAAGTAAGCTGTGTCCAGTGAAAGGCAGCGAACATAAACGGTGTCTCTGAACAGCAGGCTGTGTATGGGTTCAAGCGAAGACAGAAATACCTCCTCTTTCCTGCTGGTACGGTTGTGTAAGCAGCGCTTTGTGTGCCTCTAGCACCCCCCCCCCCCCCCCACTCCATCTCCTCTCACTCTTCAAGGTCCAAGTGTGCTGTGACTCACACTGCCACCCCCTTTCTGCGTATTTTTCTTGTTTCTCTTCCTCTCTCCATTCCTCTGCCTCTCCACATGTCTCCTGCTTTTGACAGGAATATTCCCGAATGCAGGAGCTGCAGGCAGTCTTATTCTGCCTCCACTGCGTCTGTCTGTCTCTCGCTTTCTTTCTGTCTCTGTTTCTGTCCCCTTCTTCACAAGCATCTCACTGTTTTCAGCTTCTCTGACTGTTGTGGCCGAGCGGCCCTCCTCCACTCTCTCTTTGACCCCTCTCAGCTCCGTTATGTGACCTCTCGACGACTCGAATGATAATAGCAGGGTCCAGCCTACACAAAACACATCTGAGCAGTTCGGCCCAGTAAACCTTACGACCCGTGCTGTAAATGTTACCACAGCCTAGAATTATACACCGCTCTCATGATTGCAGGCGACTGTTTGGGGTATGAGAGGTCAGTCAGAAAAATGCTGTCCATTGCTGGTTTTATATTTCGGGTGCCTTTGAAGCAGTTCACTGGTTTGTTATTTACATTTTAGACCAAAATACTTTAGGTTCTTACTGAATTAAATGTAGAAAAAAAGTGCAGTCCAAGGTTATTAAAGTTACTGAAAACGAACGAAAAAACGAAAAGTAAAATTGAAAAAATATTGTCGTTAACTGAAATAAAGATAATAACGAGAGCTTTAAAAAAAAAAAAACTAGAACTAACTGAAACTGTATTGTGTACATACAAAACTAACTGAAACTAACCAAAATTATAGCAAAAACATTCTTTGTTTTTGTCTTTGTAAATGTATGTAATACACAATTTTACTGTAAGCCTTTTAGAAGTAAATCTATTCTCGCTGTCAGGTGTTTGACCCATATGGCACCTCAGAGTCTGTAATCCTGCTGCCATTGGCTAGATCGAGCCAGTTCGCCTCCAGTCACTCTCTCTGTTGCTCCTGCAACAAAAACAACAAGTGGACATGACAGCAGCACGGTGACAGCATTAAATACAGAGACTTAAAACTATTACTTTAACACATTTGTGCCGAATAATGGGTTTATTTCTGTATTAGTGATCACCATCGCGAACAAATCTTTATTTTAATCCTAATCTTCAAAGAGAACCAGTTGAACTAGTTCAACAAATCGAGCTGAATCATTTGAAACGATTCGCGTCTCCCGTAAGCACTCATCCACAAACTGCTTACTTTTTAACATGCCTAATACCCCCACTGACTCGAAATAAACCAATATATACTGAGTTATTCAGTTATTAGAACAGTACACTGAGATCAGATTTGAGAAGCGGTGAACCGATAATACTGGGCATGCGTGATTCAGTGAACCAAACACAAACAGTACATGACAGCCTGCTGTGACTGAACTAAACTTGAACTGCAGCACAGTAAACCAAGGGCTTAAATTAGATTATCTAGCGAAAAAAACTTAAGTTTATTTCATAACAGAAAATCATAATGGAATTTAAATGAGTTGAATCATGCTTCAGTTGGGTTACAAAACTTAACTCTAAGAATTTTTTCAGATCATGGTGATGTTTTAACTGACTGAAATTATGATTACATAATTTTGGTATGTTGAGTCTTAACATGGGAGGATTGTCACAAAAGATCTGGTTCGGCGTTAAACATCTTAAACACTTTCCATCACTACTGTGTATCTAACCTCAGAAGCAGCCTTGCACACATATTTTACTTAAGACTGCTATCTTGTGGGCTGTTGTATTTGAATTTAAGGATGGGTAGATGGTAGTGGTAGAAGATGATGTTCATGTGTCCTCTGAATACATGTTTCAAAAAATGTATGGTTGAGTTTTTATAATAAAACATTTATTCTAATTATTTTGAATCTTGCGCCTAACAAATATCTAATTTAGAAAAAAAAACTAAAACTAACACTGAAACTAATAAAAACTAAACTAAAACCAAGCAATTTCAAAATATAGAAATTAATAAAAACTAGTACCTCTAAAAACTAATTAAAACAAACTGAATTTGTAAACAAAATGTCAAAATGAATTTCCCACAGATGGGTTGCGGCTGGAAGGGCATCTGCTGCGTAAAAACGTGCTGGATAAGTTGCCGGTTCATACCGCTGTGGTGACCCCGGATTAATAAAGGGACTAAGCCGAAAAGAAAATGAATGAATGTAGTCAAAACGAAATAAAAACTAAAACTAATGAAAAATCCAAAACTATTCTAACCTTGGTGCAGTCTGATTGTTAGAATATCGTATGTAAAAAATAACCTCAAAAGAATGAATCGTCTTTGGATCTAAATAATGGAGAAATTGTTCAAATTAGAGGACAAATATGTAAAGTGGAAAAGGATTGACAGTGAAAGCATTTGTTCTCTGATATCGGTTCTATCAGTGACTTTTGAAAGCTGAAAGGGATGTGAAATCCATACAAGGGCAATTTTGTGCCATTTTGGACATATTTCTGACATTGTTGCACAGTATCTTAACCAGATATAATAACATTTCAGTGACCAGCAATTTTTTGTTCATACCTGACCCAACATGGCAACATGACACAACAAAATGAATCAAAATTACAGCCAATGAAAGGAAAGTGTGGGCAAAGCTCTCTCTGTAATTGCACAACACAAAACAAAAGGCACAAGTACATAACTGATATACAGTGCTCAGCATATAGAAGTACACCCCTCACAAATCTATCTTTTAAATTCATATTTTTAATAGGAAGCTTTAAAATATTATATTTGTGTATATACATTAGATTACTCAGTACTGAAGCCAAATCTGGAGCTTATCTAACAAAATAGCTAACAATAATGGTCCAAAAACTAGTACACCCAAATTCATATGTTGTAGAAAAAATATTAACTACAAATTTATAAAAGAGGAAAAATCAAGAGAAGAAAAAAAATAATGAAAAAATTTAGTTGAAATTTTGTAGGTTGTAATTGTTTTGCAATATTTAGCTTGAATTTAATTGTATTATCTTTCAATTTGTAAATATGTTTGGTGACTAAAATATTTTTAATAAATAATATATATTAATAAATGTGTTTTGTTTAAATGCACTAAAAAACATTGCCTATATTTACTGAGAAATGGAGAAAAAATAACTAACTAACAATCTTTATCATGCAATAAACTTATTTGTTCACAGTTGTAATGTTTCCTTTATTTCAGGATCTGAGGTTAATTATACATTGTTCATTGTTTCAGTATGATATTGCAAAATGATATTAAAACTCACAACATTTAGCATTTAAATATAGTACATTATCAGTAGATGGTATTGCCAAAGTTTATATGCTGTTGTTCTAGCAATGGCGTCATCGAATATGAAACTGTTTCTAAAATAGTCTCCATTGTTATGTCTGATTAGAACAATGATCAACATGGAGGAGATAACATTCATTGAAGTTCATGGCATCGTGTCATGTCTAGTTAGCACTCAGTGTTGCCATCTAAAACCTTGCCATGATTCTCCATATTTCTAAAGTAATCATGTTAGTATAAGATTGTATTTTCAATGATGAAATTTATCAAGGTGTGTTTAGTTTTGTCTTAAAAGACTGGTTTGTGCAATTTCCTCTGAGGTATTGCAAGGTATTATTATTCTGAAAACCCAAATAAACTCAGCTTTAAATTACTAAGGGGAGGTAGAGGCAGGAAGTGGGGTGTCAAGAGGGGAAGGAAAGCCTTTTCATAAAGCTAGAAAGGAATTGCCCCCCTCTGACACAGCAGTGTCGCAGTGGCTCATGCATGTGCAAAGAAATTGCCTTTTTTATCTTGATGTTTTTAAAGCTTTTTTTGTGTGAATTACTCTGTCGAACCCTGCTTAATTCTGTCTTATGGCCTGTGACGCACAACTATCTGATGTTTTTAGATTGTTTAAACTCAGTATGTTTCTGCTTCCTGTTCACCCTTCCCCATCTCCCTCCCCCTTCTGTGTAGTTTAATTGCTTGTGCCATCTATTTTTGTTATGCTGACCATTATGTAACGGTTAACAATTACACAATAGTTTCATTTACACAGTGTCCTGTAATCAAATTTGCCCAGTCTGCATAAGCTATAGTGATCAAATTTACTTTTTTTTTTGGAAGTCATATCTTTTTTTTGTTGTTATTTTTTTAAATTGGTATGATCTGTCAAATGTGTATGTGTGTGTGTGCACGCATGCATGTGTACTTTGGGCTTTGTTTACGACATTGCTCATTTAAATGAGTCTCAAGTGCGTCGGTTTCCTCCCTGCCGTTGTGCCCTCATTTTCAGTATTCACCAGAGTGTTTTTTTCCCTGTTAAGTACCATCTAAATGTCCTGTTTTCTAATGCAATCTCTTATCTTCTGTAGATGCTCCAGTCACCAAGTCTAGCTCATCCTACTCGGGCGGCCCACGCATCCAGAGACAGGAGCAGGTGATTCACCTTTCACCCAAGAAGGGCAGCCAGGTGGGTGCAGCAGAACTGCTTTTAAAAATGCCACCCCATGGTACCTCTTCATTAAAAGAGCTATAAGTGGCGAGCATAACCATGCAATAACACAAACAGCAGATTAACTCTAAGCTAACATGTTAGTGAGAAGGCTAGTCACAAGCACCATTTTTATGATTGAGGGTGGATTATTTTGCCACAAAATAATATTAAGCACCCTAAAAAAGAACAAGCATCACATTAAAATCTACAAAACTAAACAAAACCTTAGGATCCTGGCCAAAACTTGTTGGTTATTATAATTTATTTTTTAATTTAATTTTAGGGTGAAGCTAAAATAAATTAAAATGATGTAGGTAACTTAGCTTCTTGGCTAATAAAAGACATGTTTAATTTTGATATAACAAACTGATTTTATTTTTATAAGTATAAGTGAAGTTGTAGTACATTTTATAGTAATGCAAGTATCTTACCCGTCTAAAACTATTGAAATGGGAGTTCATTCATGCAGATTTTATATGCTTTAGAACAGAGGTGCCCAAAGTTGGCCCAGGGTAACGTTTGGTTTGGCCAACCATCCTATATGAAAAGAGAGGGAGAATGATAGGGAGTTGGTTGGGGCGAATGCCTTTGACAGATCGTCTTTTCCAATTTAACATAACCTTTTGTTTCTTTGTTTAATTGAGGAGCTACCAAAAGCCAACTAAAATGTATTATTTTAATGAATCAGACTTTTAAATTGTAAATACTGCCACTTGACAAATGGAGGACAATGCACAAGACATCAGCAAGCAAATCAAAGCAAAGGCAGGAGCAGCTTGACTAGTGTATTTAGCATTATAAGAAAAAGTTTGGGCACCCCTGGTTTAGAAAATACCATTTTCAAGGCAAGATTTAATGTAAATATTTAAAAATGTAACGCGTTATATAAACGTAATAAGTCATTATATCATGAATACCAATGTTTTTAGAAGCCTCAAAGATTTGTACAACCTGAACTAACCTTGCCTTGTCATAAAACAAAATGCAGTCATGAGGGTCTGAAGGGTCCAATCTATGTTTGTTGGTGAATTTTTGATTTAGGACATAAAGGTTTAGGTAAAACTTTAGTTTAAGTTCAAATTCTCATTATTAACTAGTGGCTTGACCTGCCTATTATTAAATTAATGACTGTTTATTAGTAATTATAAAACTTCTATTCGGTATGATCTTATTCTACACCTAAAGCCAAATACTAACTTAATAGCGATTAATTAGCAGCAAATTATAATTTTATTGAGCTTAACAGTCATAGTTAATGGTCTGTTAATAGCAAGAATAGCTTAAAATAAAGTGTGACCCATGTGTAAGTATTCATACAATGCCCATTTCCCTTCTCTTGCAGTCTGAAGGTCCATACTCGCACTCCAGCAGTAATACCCTCTCCAGCACCACATCTAGTGGGGGTCACAGCGATGACAAGTGGTATGATCTGGGTAGCGGAGGGATGGGAGAACAGCCGGAATCTGAGCCGAACGGTCTAGGCGGTGGTGGATACCTGCAGGGTGCTTCAGCCGACAGTGGTATTGATGCTACATCGTACGGCCCCACCACACACGGGAGTTCCAGCTCTCTGCTGGCTGTGGGATCTGCTGGGGCCAGAGAGAGAGCCCCTTCGCCCTGGCACAGCCCCACAGATGGGGGCCGGAGGGTGCTTGAGAGATCACCTCCTGCTGCTGAATCCCCAGTGTCCCCTGCTGATGGGCCGCCGACCACTCGAAGCCCACCGACTCATCTACTGGTGCGGGATGGCAGCACTTACAGCCTGAGTGACATGGCCTCCTACTCTAGGTATGCTTTTGATTTGCTGTATACGCAGAGATGCTTAATTGTTAAAAAGGTCGCAATCTCAATTCAAACACCCACATTACATTCAAATCTGTGTTTGACCCAGAGAGAGCTTGGCTGATGGTTCTGTTTCACAAACATTCAAATGATCTCAGAAATACTGGGATAACAGCTTATAATTTGGATATAAACACTGATGTCTACAGTAATGATCATGATCATCATTTTTAAAGGACCTGGACGCTTGGAATGAAGGTTGTAGAAATGACATCAAGCAGCTATGAGAAATGTACATCATTGAGAGATTCAGAAAACATGTTGATTCATTCAGAACTTCTTAAAACTTTCATTTAAAGTAAGATTTAAACATGTAATATTTAAAAAAAATAAATATAGAATATCCTGTAGTATATTCTTTTTTAAAGTGTATTCAGAATCATGAAAGGATTGCAAACTCTATTTAAAAAAACCAAATCATGATTCTGAGGTTATGCAGGATTGTGCAGCTCCACTTACAGATTGGCTTTTTGATTTGGGCGAATAAGCAACAGTTCAGTAAATAGACCCTTATCTGGTCTCCCCTCAGCAACCGTCACTCCGTCAGCCCTGCTGTCATGAGTTCCAGCCACAGCTCTCCTCGTGAAGAGTCTTCCTCTGCCACCTCTCCATCCTCCTCCTCCTCCCAGAGCTCAGTCTCACCGGGACCCAAGAGTTTCTATCCTCGCCAAGGAGCCACTAGCAAATACCTGATCGGCTGGAGGAAACCAGGCAGCACCATCAACTCTGTGGACTTTGGGGACACACGCAAGTAAGTAAAGGCTCAGCTGCGGAGATGATGGATGGCTGAAAGATATGTGTTTTGATGTGAAAGAATGTTCGAAAAGATACACACAGGGAAACGGTCACAAG
Organism: Danio kyathit; assembly: GCA_903798195.1. NCBI lineage: Eukaryota > Metazoa > Chordata > Actinopteri > Cypriniformes > Danionidae > Danio > Danio kyathit. Next base: position 32,213,227 of record LR812538.1, on the reverse strand, counting down.
TTCAAGTTCATAAATCATGGAGTAGTTGCTGTCCAGTTGTCGAAAATTGTTTTAGCATCCGTTAAGAATGTTCTCGTTGTGTTTACTCTGAACTTCCTCTTCAGTGGCAGTAAATGTGTAATGTTTTAGTCAAAAGAGATTTGAGGTTTTGTTTTCCTCAGTGGCTCGGTTTACTAATACATCACTGCCATCTTCTGGAGAGGAAGAGTAATGACAACGAGAAACTGACTTTTCATAATCATACTGGAAATATAGAAATAAATGCCATAGTCAAGAATTTCATTTTAATAAAAGTCTTGCATTTCTTTTTTATTCCATCTCCCCCATCCCCTCCAGAAGACCTCAAGGTGAGGGTACAGACCTGGGTTCATCTCAATCCAGGCCCTCTCTTAGGGATCTGCACTCTCCTCAAGCCATGTGCAAGTCCACAGTGGATGACGATATGAAGAAACTCATTATTACTCCAGAAAGTCCTCCTTCCATCAAGCACAAGGAGAAGGTACATCAGCTATAAATAGAAGCCAGTGAGCTTAAATATTTAAGTATGGTTGGTCAATCACATCAGTGACCCTGTTTACACCTGACCGATTATGGCTAAATGTTTTTAAGGTGGTAATATCCGTATGATATCCTTAAGGTTATATATATACTGTATAAGGTAACATTCTCTAAATAAATAACAAAAATTCACATTTAGACAATATAAGCACTCCTACTGTACGTGGATCAACTTTTAGATATATCATAGCATTGCTGTTTTATGCTGGGGCTGTTATGAGCTATCAGATTAGGATTTAGTTCAGTGACTTAGGCTGACTGACTCAGTATTTTAAAAAGGGGGGAGGAGCAACTTTTTATGTGCTGCTTTTAATGTTTTAGTTTACAATCTGGCAACATATCGAGCAAAGCTGAGCATTCTTTAGTTGGCCTTCAGTGAAGTGCATTACAGTGTTTTTTTAAACTCACAAGCAGATCAGTATAGCATATCTGTTAGTAATTCATAATAGTTGCTTGGTTTTCAGCAAGTGGTACATAAATAAAGACATGACACATGAGAGTCGCATCTCTTCTTTGTTTTTCCTCGCAGTTGTCCTCCTCCGGTCCATCAAGCTCAGGACGGCGTTCTCTGCACCGCACTCTGTCGGATGAGAGTATATACCGGGGTCAGCGGTTGCCGTCTCTGGGGGACTCTGTTCTGGAGCAGGCTCTGGCCAGTGATGTGCTCTTCAGCTGCTCGACCCTTCCACGATCACCCACCACCCGCGGCGCACCGCTGCGCAGACCTTCCTACAAAATGGGCATCAAGATGCATGGTGAGCAAAGCTGTCATGATTAGCTTGGAAAGCCTTTACAGGGCAGCAAATTATCATAGAACTAATCTATTAAACCTGGAGTGATCAGCAGGAGGTCTGTGTCATTGCTTAAGGGACTCTAATTATTATTATTTAATAATAATAACAGTTAATTATTGTTTGATTTTTGTGAAAAAAAATTCATATTACATTTAAAGGTGCATTAAGAAATATTTGAAAAACCACAGTGTTTTTGACTACAGTGTTGGGTTTGGACTAGTTTGTTTTAGTGCTTTCAAATGTCAACATCACCTGCTGAAATTCACTTGGCCCACCTTTAACTAAATACAATAGAATTATGACTATTTTAATTAGAATTGTAGAATTCTATTAAATGTTTCTTGTCTGGTAAGTTTTTACTCAGCACCAGTTACGAAATAGCATTTTAAGTAGCACATTTCCTGCAATATAATCTGAAAATCCAAAGTGACTTACATATATTGCAGTTAACATTAAGTAAGCATTAGGCAACAACTGTACCCACATCTCCTGGATTGGTGCTGAATGAAAGTTGCGAGTAATGATGAAGCGCATTTCACACATACTGCTAGTTTGACTTTAAATTATTAAGTCATATTTAGTAATTCCTATTAACTATATACTTGGATGTTAATAGCAGTAGCCTTACAATTAACTCAGCTGACATATAGTTCTGTGGTGCTTGCAGTGAGTGTTTATATTATTTGTAAAATTTTTAGGGATTCTACAGGCAGTGCAGAATTATTAGGCAAATGAGTATTTTGACCACATCATCCTCTTTATGCATGTTGTCTTACTCCAAGCTGTATAGGCTCGAAAGCCTACTGCCAATTAAGCATATTAGGTGATGTGCATCTCTGTAATGAGAAGGGGTGTGGTCTAATGACATCAACACACTATATCAGGTGTGCATAATTATTAGGCAACTTCCTTTCCTTTGGCAAAATGGGTCAAAAGAAGGACTTGACAGGCTCCGAAAAGTCAAAAAATAGTGAGATATCTTGCAGAGGGATGCGGCACTCTTAAAATTGCCAAGCTTCTTAAGCGTTATCATCGAACAATCAAGCGTTTCATTCAAAATAGTCAACAGGGTTGCAAGAAGCGTGTGGAAAAACCAAGGCGCAAAATAAACTGCCCATGAACTGAGAAAAGTCAAGCGTGCAGCTGCCAAGATGCCACTTGCCACCAGTTTTGCCATATTTCAGAGCTGCAACATCACTGGAGTGCCCAAAAGCACAAGGTGTGCAATACTCAGAGACATGGCCAAGGTAAGAAAGGCTGAAAAACGACCACCACTGAACAAGACACACAAGCTGAAACATCAAGACTGGGCCAAGAAATATCTCAAGACTGATTTTTCTAAGGTTTTATGGACTGATGAAATGAGAGTGAGTCTTGATGGGCCCGTGGCTGGATTGGTAAAGGGCAGAGAGCTCCAGTCCGACTCCGCCAGCAAGGTGGAGGTGGAGTACTGGTTTGGGCTGGTATCATCAAAGATGAGCTTGTGGGGCCTTTTCGGGTTGAGGATGGAGTCAAGCTCAACTCCCAGTTCTACTGCCAGTTTCTGGAAGACACCTTCAAGCAGTGGTACAGGAAGAAGTCTGCATCCTTCAAGAAAAACATGATTTTCATGCAGGACAATGCTCCATCACACGCGTCCAAGTACTCCACAGCGTGGCTGGCAAGAAAGGGTCTAAAAGAAGAAAAACTAATGACATGGCCTCCTTGTTCACCTGAGCTGAACCCCATAGAGAACCTGTGGTCCATCACCAAATGTGAGATTTACAAGGAGGGAAAACGGTACACCTCTCAACAGTGTCTGGGAGGCTGTGGTTGCTGCTGCACGCAATGTTGATGGTGAACAGATCAAAACACTGACTGAATCCATGGATGGCTGGCTTTTGAGTGTCCTTGCAAAGAAAGGTGGCTATATTGGTCACTGATTTGTTTTTGAATGTCAGAAATGTATATTTGTGAATGTTGAGATGTTATATTGGTTTCACTGGTGAAAATAAATCATTGAAATGGGTATATATTTGTTTTTTGTTAAGTTGCCTAATAATTATGCACAGTAATAGTCACCTGCACACACAGATATCCTCCTAAAATAGCTAAAACTAAAAACAAACTAAAAACTACTTCCAAAAATATTCAGCTTTGATATTAAGGAGTTTTTTGGGTTCATTGAGAACATGGTTATTGTTCAATAATAAAATTAATCCTCAAAAATACAACTTGCCTAATACAGTAATTCTGCACTGCCTGTATTAGTGAGGCGCGAATTAATGTTCATAAAATAAGGTTGTTCCTATAAATAAATTGAGCAGTGCTCCTTTAAATTTTGTCGATTGTGTTGCGTAAGATTATATTTCAGAGGCTCTAACTGGGCAAATGCGCACAATCACACTCATGCACACACACACACACACCACCTTACATTTTCTCATTGGCTATGTGTCAGGTGACCTCTCAGCGTCTGACACCTCTCTAGCAGACCTGCACGATCGACAGAGGCTGCCTCCTCCTGAGCTTGGTCTCATGCCCCTGCCGGACACAGACACAGACAGCGGCCTGGACTGGACCCACCTCGTAGATGTGGCCAATGCTTTCGAGGGTGAGAGAAGACCACAGCGCAGTGAGCACCTTTCTCTTCTCTTTATCTCACATCCTCAGCTATATGTCACAGCTTTGCACAATCCAACTGTCCATCTGTTGTGTAGAAGTGATGTTTGCAATCATTCACATATTAGGTGTTTCTTTAATCCTGGGCACTTTAATATTTCAGGATTTGTCAAGGCTACACTATGTAACTTTTTTGAAGGGTGAAGTTGATAGTTTGGTGAATAAGAAACTGACTCAAATCCAAAAAAAAAAAAAGAAACCAGCTAGAAGATATACATTATACATCATTTACAGTGGTGTAAATTAACAAATTACAAATACTCAAATGTAATTTACTAGTTTTTCTCAGGAATTGTAGTTTTTTTTAAAAATGTGGACATTTACTTTCACTTCAGGACATTTTTAGTGTAGTATCGGTACTTTCACTCCACTATTTTTCTTCAACCTGCAGTCACTACTTTGTTTTACTTATATATTTTATATTTGATTGGCTAAGTAGAATATCAGTCCTGTGAATCCCATTCAATCAAATCGCTCATAGAAAAATCGCATTATACAGAACAACCTCAAGACACGAGCGCTTTATAAATGCTCAAACATTTACAGTGTGGAAGCATTAAAAGTGTCCAAGAAGACACAAAATCTTTAAAAATTACACACAATGACTTGGAGAGTGTTTAGATGATAATGAAAATGAAGATGTCTACAGTATGTGGACTGAAATCACCAAAAGACCTTAAATGATCACTAAATTCCCTACAGAATGTTACGTTTTTAAACACACATGCACAGATAGCATGTAGGCCAGACGGAATCTGCAGACATTTTTTGCTATTTCTGTGCAGAATTTTGGTAAAAATCTGTTTTGGTAAAAATTTATGCGGAATGATTTTGGGAGTATCATAACTAAAACCTTAATAAATGAAATAAAGTAATACCTTTTTAACATGTATTTAATGTTTACAATGCAAATCCAATTAGATCCACTTTATTTGGTAAACAAAGCAAGTCTCTTATAATATATCTACTAAAAGACAGAAAATATTACTTTACAAACTATATTGTAAATAAATCATATAAATATTTTCATATTAGTCAATAATATTAGTGAAATTAATTTAAGAACTGAATAAATATAAATTTACACACATTTACTCAAGTGAATAAACAGAATCAATGATGGGCTAAAAATCTGCGGAATTCTGCTCGCGCAGATTTCGTGTGGGCCTACTTATTACTCATGCTTTGAGTAATATTTACAACAGATACTTTTACTCACCACTACATTTTTGAGCAAGTAATGTTTTTTTTTACTTGAGTATGATTTTCAGTACTCCTTCCACCACTGATCATTTACAGTGGCTCAGTAGCTTTGTTTCTATGCTGTTTTGGTCATTCTAAAATGCCTTAGCCAAAGTCATCAACTGACTTGAATGACTGTGCTCCCAAAGTGCGCTCTCATGCCTCCAAAAACCAGTTATGGCTGCGTTTATTGCATTTAATCTTTGCTTTTTTTTGGGAGACACAAGTAATTTATTCTAAATGAAAAAAGGCCCACAGTGGCTTCTCTTACCACAGCAAATTCCATTTTTCTTTTTTAGATTTGGCGCCAGTTTATCAGGAAGTGACTATTTTGTTCTCATTGATTAAATGGAAACTATATGTCTAGATGTCTTTGCCCCTGATAGTTTTTCCACTCAAACTGTAAATCCATTTGAATATGTCTAAAACTATTATTTATCCTTAATTTTTGTTTTTTTCTTTTTCATTTTATTAAATGTTCAGTACCTCAGTTAAGTTTAGTTGTTGCCAGTGGAACTATAGAGGTTTTTTCTATATTTCATATTGTAATTGTAATCTGAAAACTGGTTGCTATAGGTGTGTTAACTAGTAGTAACAACACTAATATAATTGTCATTCATGATTTTATTATGTTTTCATTTTCAAAGTCACAGAGGGCTTTGAACATCAACATGAGGAAATGGTTTGTTAAAAAAGGACATTATCCTGCGACTCTAAAGTTTAAATAACCTATTGAAAGTGTGGAACGTACTTTAAAAGAGATAAAAGTGCCCAGAATCTAAAAAAAACCCATTACTAATCAAGAACTTGACATCTTCAATTTAAGAGGTTAAAGATTTTTCAATTTTGTGCAATATCATAATGTGGTGAATTTGCTAAAACATAAGGATTTGGAATAATGCGTGAGGTGTTATGTTAATGACCATCTCCCCTGAGGGCCTGCACTGAAGGACAGATGTGAAATTGTGTGTTGGAATGTGCATCTGTGTTGAGCTTGAGGTGTTGCTTCATCATACATGCCCAACACTGCCTACAACTTTAAATTAATTCATTACATCCTCATCATCATCATCTCTCTCTCTCTCTCTCTCTCTCTCTCTCTCTCTCTCTCTCTCTCTCTCTCTCTCTCTCTCTCTCACCTCGTTTCCTCCTCAGTGCAGAGAGGGTTCATGTTTAGCTCTCAGGACGTCAGTCAGAGAGGAGAGACTTCACTCAGTCCTCAGCATCTAGATCTGCAGCCGGTGCCGCACACCAGACTCTCCCCCAGGTATATCCACAATCCACATCCTAATAGTCCAACAAATAGTGTTTTTGCATTCATATTTTCTAAGTGTCTTCTTGCATTTTGTCCTTTCTGTGGTTATTCCTTTTAGTGAGGGGCCTTCAAGCTACGGTGGGAAGGTTTCTCAGCTGGAGGCTTTGGTGAAGATGTTACAGGAGGATCTGAAGAAAGTAAGCAGAACATACACACTATTCACTCACATTTATTAAACTCTTCATGGTAGAATAGATTCAGAATATTTGACAGCCATTGAATTATTGAAATGTTATTCACACCTGCGCTCAAGGATTTCAGAGGCGCTTTTAGTGTTTATTGCTTCAGCCTCCCCTCAGTTGAAAATGACTTTTTCCAATTGGGATTTTAAAAACTTTTCTTAAAGAGGATTGTTTATCCAGAAATGAAAATTCCGCTATTATTTACTCAATTCTGTTTGAGTTTCTTTCTTCTGTTCAGCACAAAAGAAAATATACTGAACCAAGTTGGAAAACTGTTACCATTGATTTTCGTTGTGTTTGTTTTTCCTACTATGGAAGTCAATGGTTACAGGTTTCCAGCTTTATTCAAAATGGTATATTTGGTGTTTAATAAAGAAAAAGAAACTCATAAAGGTTTTGGAACTGCTTTAGGGTGAGTACATACTGAGGAAATGTTCATTTTTGGGTGAGCTATCCCTTTAAAGTCTGCATGAACCAGAAGCTTTTTAGAGACATTTTAACAGGATATCATGAGAAAACAGTGGGCGTGGCTTGTTTTTTTTTCTATAGCGAGCTGATTGAGTATAATAAAGTAGGCATTTTATTCTTAAAGATCGAGAAAAGGATTTGGGGAGAGTTATTACAACCTAACAGACACTCTCCCCTGACTTTATTGTCATAGTGCTATATGTTAAGTATGTTAACCACACCCAATACCTTACTAGGGGTGCTCAACCCTATTCCTGGCGATCGACCTTCCTGCAGTTTTCAGTTGCAGCCCTTATCAAACACACCTGCCTGTAATTATCAAGTGCTCCTCACGTTCTAAATAATTGGTTCAGGTGTGTTTGATCAGGGTTGGAGCTGAAATCAGCTGGAAGGTCTATCGCCAGGAACAGGGTTGAGCACCCCTGCCTTAGACAGTCATAATCTGAAAATTATACTGAATGCAAACAGGAAGTGCATTTTCAGATTTCAATTTTAGATTACAAGGCAAACTTTTTTTTTCTTAGTGACTTGCACAGATGAATTGTTCACCACAATACTAGCAATGTGAACTAACAAAATCAATATGCTTAGTTTTGATTTTCATGTGTAATTTAAGAGTTGCACTGCCTTCATTCCTGCAAAAAATCTGAAATCTGTTGTTTTGGGCATTTTTAACATGAAATGTCCCTAGGTGGCGCTATAAGCTGCATTTTTTTGTAGATGGCAACAGCACAATGTCATGAAATCATGTTTCTCATTGCTTGTTTGAAAAACATGTTGAACATGGCAGTGTTTTGTTACGTTGGTTCTCTAACTAGCTCAGAAATGAAATTGCAGTGAGAGCCACTATAAGTTTGACTGGATCTAGGGGAAAGACTACACTTATCTATCAGCTTGTTAAGTCGTGACATATGGAATACTGTTTGCTGGTCCAAGCCACTACCTATTGAATTGAGAAAATATTGTTTATGACCACTTTAGTCATATCACATGTTTCTTACATATCATTTTGTACACAGCAGTATCTGGACTCACAGACACCAATATTTAAAAAAGTTTAAGAAATGAACCCCTTTCTGGTCATCTGATATTAGGCATGGATACATACATTGCGATCATGATTTTGGAAAGTATTACACTGCTATTCATATGTTTATTTTTGCCATTTGTAGAACCTTCCTGTACAGTTTGATAGAACACTTGGATCCGGAAGCACACTTAACAAGCGGATACCCCGAAACTACCCATAATGTTCAAAAAAAAGCAAACATTTGCTGAAGCAGTCATTTTTGTTCTTTTATATATGGCTTTATGTCAAGCCGCTTTCCTGCATTGCAAGTGCAAGGCTGTACAAGATGAGCTATTCAACAAGTTGCCAGAAAATAAGGCTTTAGTTTCATTACTGCTCATTTGCAAATGCATAGTAAAAAGTTAAGTTATTTGAAATGTTCATCAAATCTTGAACCTGATATGTAATGAATCTCTTTTGCGTTATCAGATTTTCTTTTCTGGACCAGAAGTACTTTTGCCTTTTTGTTTTTTTCTTCTAAAAAACAAAAGCTTAATAATTTGTGTAGAATAATTAGTTTTGCTTTTACTACGTAAGTAATTGTTAGAAACAGGTGAAGAATTGATATTTAAAGTTAGTGTATTCATCCTGAATTGAACCTTCTCTTGTTTTGTTTTCCTTAAGGAAAGGGAAGAAAAACTGAAACTTCAGGCACAAATAAAGAGGCTTTGGGAGGACAATCAGAGGCTGCAAGAAGAGTCTCAAAGCTCTGCTGCCAAGCTCAAGAAGTTCACAGAGTGGGTCTTTAACACCATCGATCTGAACTGAGCCATCTGCAAAAGACAAGATCAATAGACTTTTCGAGGACCAGACAGATGTGGGAGAGACTTCTTTTTTTTTTTTTTTTTTTTTCTAACTCCCATACGCGACCAGATTGAGAATTGTCCATTCACAATTCAACAAAACTTGATGTTCACATTAGCATTCCTCTATAAACTGTCGACATATCTGTGGTGATAATGACCAATGCTGACAACGTGGCTCAAAGTCAGGGGAGGGCAAAAATGCAAATCTTTAGGCTTTTTCTGTGATGACCTCTCCACTCCAGATCCCTCGGGACATCATTAGAAGTGCCCACAGGAGTAACCTGTAACTGGCTGTGATGCCAGTCTCTGCCTTTCAGGCCGTTTCATTCTTGTCCCTCCTGTGCCCTACTTACAACTGACAACCTGATATTCAGTTCCAGTCGTATCCCTGCCCCAAGAAGACCCCCAGCCTCAGTTGAAGACTTCTCTGCTATGCGATAATATTTCAACATCCAGCACCATGTTGTGAAATTTTGTGGGTCTGGAGTTTGTGCTGTTTTTCTCTCTCCAACTGTAGAAAACATATCCGCATGTTCAGGTTGAAACAAATCTACAAACACCACTTTCCGCTCTGCTCTTCGGATAGCGTTTGCGTTTCAAATGACGGAACGCCCCCTTTTAATCCTGAAGGTGGCATGAAGTGATTTGCTCATGATGAAGTCAAAACTTGTGTTGTGATGTGAAGTTTCATCCCAACATCAATTGAAGCAATAGCGGAGAGTCTGAATCCTTGTCTTAAAGACTGGACTTACGCAAAACCTAACAACTTTGGCAATATCCTGCCTAGATTCCTCTCAAGTACATCTCAAGTCTGTGGTACGAACGCCAATTATCCTGCAAGTCTGGAATTTCAGGACAAGTCTTATTTTGGGAACAGTTCAGTTATTTATTTCGTTTATGTTACGAGTGGACAGTTACAATTCTCTATGCGTGCAGTACAAATGGACATCTGTGAATGGGGGATGTCACTTCGTTGGACTCTTTTTATTTTTGGTATTATTTTTAATTCTAGTAGAGCTGCAGTATCTTTCGTTGTGCGAGTTGTGGTGCCCTAGTCTGCTATTGTGTTGCTTTAGTGCCATCTAGTGGTATTAAGTGATCGTCCCACTTGACTTCAGCTCTAATCTATTCCAGTTTGTTTCCACGTTGCCTACACACACAGACACACACACACCCACGGTGATGAAAACCTTCCATACAAACAAGTGATAACGCTATAGAACGCAGACACACGGGTATTGGATTCAATATCAGGGATGAGAGGAGGTGCCTTTCTGAGAAAAGGGAAAAATAGGAAGGAGAATTGAAAATAAACAGGCCAAGTTCTCGTGTCAAATGCAATGGGGTTGTACACAGGAACTAGCATCAGAAAGAATGCCTCAAACCCAGTTATTTTTCGGGTGCTGTGACCGCCATTGTGCAGTGAGCACAGAACCAGAGGGATGGCTAAGTAATAACTGTCCAGGATCAATAATATTGAACAGCTGCCCTATAGTCTCACACCCGGTTATAGCACTTTGCTCATCTTGTCAGTTCCTCAATCCCCCATCTGAAGATAGCAGCATTCCCAGAGCAGAAGAGTCAGGCATCAAAGACCAAACGTCCTGGCCTACTTGTACATCATTGACCCAAGTAATGTATATAATATAGATCTCCATTATACTGTTTATACTGTTCAGCTGGTTTCTCAGTAGAATAAAGAGGGAGTCGATTTCTGGATGCTTTACATATTATGATGAAGATGTGCACAATGGATCCGGAGGTAACTTCGATTGGGTTTGCGAACAGTGAGCAGCCATAATCGATTCTGTTCTAGGAATCACTCGAAGTGTCTCAGAAAGTGCCTCCTGATACCAGCAGAGAACAAAACACTAAGAATGCCAAACATTTTGCCTCAGTCCAAACGTCCCTGTAACAAGGAATGAGCTGCAGAACGACGTGAGATTATTAGTTTGATTTCCAGGTTTTGCTGCCTCAGTCGGAAGGTCGAAACCAGAAACGATGACTTCTATTTATTCTCTCATCTCTCCCCTCTGGTTTGCTATTCATTTTTCACATTCTCAAGCCTTTCAAGGTAAATATTGATGACTGTGGGAATGTTAACTCTTTTACATTCATTCTGATCTCTTCTGATTTTGTTCTTAGCTTCCTGATTTCAATTTCTTTGCACTGTTTTTTTTTCTGTATAAATTTATCGCTATTGTTTTATGGACATGCATAAACATGGCTCTTGATGTTGTTTCTTGGTCTTACGTATGCAGTCACTTTTGAGAGAGAGACAAGGCTGGGATTGTTTTTCCCTGCCCCCCCACCCTTGATCTCTTTTATATTGTGTCACTAGACGTTAATCCATATACTCTCCCATCTAAACTTTACAAAAAAAAATTGTGTTTTTAATGATGTGCACATTTTAAAAGGAGCATTAAGATTACAAACAAAAAGTACTGTTTACATATTCTGTTCATCTTCTTTGTAAAGTGTAGAGGTTTAAAAAGAGACTTTCCAGTGATTACAGTATTAAGGTTTCATAAATAAATAATAATAATAAAAAAACTCTATTTGAGGTGCTGTAATTATTCATGACCTGGTCAAAAACAAATGGCTCATGCTTGCCGCCTGCTCTCTGAGGTGTAATCTGCCATTGCTTTCTGAGCCAATAAATTAATTTAAATGCCATAGTTGAATGTCATCTCCAGTCTCCTCGTGTTTCTTATTGCTGCTATCTGTGCCCTTGTTTCGTGTTTTGTCTTTTTTGCCATCAGTGTTGTGCTTTTGTGGGAGAGGCTGAATTTTTTGCCACGGTAGCGACGAGGATAATTGCACCTTGCAGTAAGTAATCAGCAAAGCCTGTTAAAGTGCAGGGCTGGATTGCCAAGGGCTCCTCACGTCCTCCTGCTGATCTGACTGTGATTGTGACGTTAACCCTCCTGTGACCGCGGCCACTGTCGTTGTGGCAGTACCTTCCACTGCTGTTGTTAATTCTGCAAAATCAAGTCACTTTTAAATGCGGCAGAAGAACACTCTTTTTGTGGAAATGCAAATTTTAACCCAAAATGGAAAAGAATGTACTGTAAAGGGCATCTCTCACCTGCAGCCTTTGTTTCTGGACGAAAGTCTGCGGAGCATTATCTGCTCAAGCTCGTGAAGTCAAATAACCTCGCTGGATTTTCATGTGTGTGTGTGTGTGGTGGAAGTCGTTCCTGATATATCAGTGAGTAAATGTCAATGGTGCTATTATCTGCCTGAGACTATTGAAAATGGACATGCAGAAGACTTGAGAGCGCAGACCCAGACTGAAGTGGAATGTCCTCTGCTTGAGAACTGCATGTTGAACAATGCAATAGGGAATTTTTAGTGCACTTGAAATAAACATGTTGTAGAACATGTAGTGGGAGCAAAGGGCTTAGAGCTCTTCCCAAGAGTGCCGGCTGTTGTCAGTGCTGTCAGAATTCTGCCCAAATGTCAGTAGACTCAGTAGGCTCTTCAGTATTGGCACAAATTATATAAAAGAACCAAGCATGATTTTAAAACAAAAAGACTGCTCTCATAAAACCCTTGTAGGGCAATCCATACACCCATGTCTTATCCTAATCATTTTTAAGGATGAACATAATTTGTTCTGCAATTCTAGTATTCATTTGTATTTTTTGTTTTAGTCAGTTTGTCTTTTGTGGGAAATAAATATTCATTCATTCTTTCATTTTTATCTGCTTTTCCGGGGCTGGGTCGCAGGGACAGCAGTCTCAGGAGAGGCCCCCAGACGTCCCTCTCTCCAGACAGCTTCTCCAGCTCCTCCGAGAAGGGTATAAACAGAGGTTAGAGCCAGCTCCAATGGGTAGGACATGAGTTCCAAGTGGGTGGCCTTTGATCTCCAAGTGGGCTGTACAAACCTGGAGTTTTTATTTATTTAATGTCTTGTACATCATTGTGCTTTATGAATGTCTACACCTACCTAAACCCAACCTCACCGTAAACTGATGTGTTTTATTAATAACTGCTCCACCTACACAACCTAAACCTAACCTACTTGTGGTTAAGGTCCCTCCAACTTGGAGGTCACCCAGCCTACTTGTGTTGTAATCCCTCCCACTTTGAGGTCTCTGGGCTTCAGCGATACCTACTTGGCTCCTCCGGGGGGGATCCCAAGGCGTTCCCTGGCCAGCCGAGATACATAGTCCCTTCAGTGTGTCCTGGGTCTTCCCCGAGGCCTCCTAATGGTGGACATGCCTGGAATACCTCCCTAGGTAGGCACCCTTCCTGGGTAAGGACCTTCCTCCAACCTGGAGTTTCCACCATGGCCTTGGATTTGGAGGTGTTGATTCTCATCCCAGCTCTGTCACACTTGGCAGCAATCCGCCCCAGTGCATGCTGAGGGTCCATGTTCGAAATGTATACATTTTGTCCAAATCATATTATTTGTATCATATTTTACTGACTTAAATAGCATTAGTGACATAAAATAGCACTGCTTTTAATTATAGATGACAATAAAAACATCAAATTCTGTTCATTGAAATGTATATCTCTTTACATTTTGTGTTTTAGTACATAATTCGTTTTTTTCATCTCATTTACTGTTGTCCCTGTACATAAAACCATCCTGTGATGACTATATAGTTGACAGTAGTAATACTGTGCTCCATTTTATTTCAGCATAATATTAAACTCTTTTACATTACTTAAGGCACAGTCAGACTTTAACACTTGATTTGTATTCTTAGCTACCTGCTCTAATAATTGCCACTTACGCAACATGTGCCCTTTCCCACAGGTCTCTTTGGTAAGAAAGAACATAAATGCACATTAATATACCACTCTTGTGACATGTTACCTAACGCACACTGGAACATTACTTTCAAGCCAGAAATATCCCTTGTTTGGTACAAGCAAAACACTTGCATTTGCAAACGATATTCATCCTGCAGCTCAGCGGACGATCGTTTCTTGTCCGTATGAAATGGAAAACGGCTAATTTACTGAGATGATTGTCTGTGTGCAATGCAATTAGGCTACTGGAGATAGGGAAACACCTCTGTGCATTTCTTGCATCTCTCACTAGTCTAAATAATTAATCTAGCCTGGAGTGGGTGGGTTCCTGATGCTGTCAATTTGTGCTGATGTTGCTATGCGCCAGTGTCCATTATGACTGCATATGTGTGTACACATGCCCCTTTGAGTGAGTGCTTGGCTGAATACATTTGTGATTCAGACATGATGAACAATTACTCCTCCCTAATGGCTCCTGGTGGTATTGATTTCAGGAAAGCGAGCATTTGAGCATGTGCTAATGTCTCTTTGGAATATCCGTATTTTGAATCGCTGCACGGGGCACGTTTCTTGGATTATCACTTGAAAACAACCTCATTTATCAGCCTCAAAACATACACTTATGTGTTGCAGTACCACTTTTGTACACTGTGGTAAAAGTGATGCAGGACTGAGAGACCCAAAAATAGTGTAAGAGCTGTGTTAACACCTATGGCTCAGAAAGAGGCTGGTTAAGAGCATGTGATAAAGGACACTTCCTAGTACTGATAAATAGGCCTTTCCTGGCAGTTCACAATAGAACAGTAGAGTACTTGCTGTTTAGTCAAGGGTTGATAATAAAGGCCCTCACTGGAAATATGCAGACTGCAAATGCAGTGTTGTTGAGCAACAACATCTCTGATGTTTATACCTATTGAGGAGAAATGGGCAGGAATAAAGATCTGAGTGACTTTGACATGGACCAAATTGGAAATTGGCAAGCTGACTTAATAAGAAATGTTAAGACTTGTGTGTTGCTCCTGGCCAGCAGTGGAGAGAATTGACCAACAGTGGTCAAAGAGGAGGAACAAAACACAAACTGGCAACAGAGTGTTGGGCATCCAAGGTTCATGGAGGACTACATTTGGTTCAAACCAACAGAGGAACAAGTCATATAGAATTTATTGATTGTTATGGAAGGAACAAAGTTAGTTGCCAACCAATTCGAGTGCCTATTATGATCCCTGCATGTCCACAATCCAAAGCAGGAGTGGGAAATATTGATCCTGGAGGGCCACTGTCTTGTATTTAGTTCCAACTTTGAAAGAAATATCCGTTTGATTCCTGAAGACCATGATTGTGTTTGATTATAGTTGGAGCTACAGTAAGTTCCAGGATCAACGTTCCTGATCTGAAGCATCACAGCGGGCCTTTCAGAACTAGACCCTGGAGCAGCAGCAGAAGTTTGCCTAGTCTGTTGGATGCCTCATGGATCCCTGTGTTCATGCATGATGTGCATGCAGTGTGATGTTCTGGGCAGAGTTCTGCTGGTCCATCCATTCATGAATATATAGATTTGACACATGCTACCTTCCTGCAAAACCGCTGTGGTTCTTCATGGCAAAGGTGTTTGTTGCTGCTCGACATGGTCCTACCAGCAGGATAAATCACCATGGAA
Source organism: Danio kyathit (assembly GCA_903798195.1). NCBI lineage: Eukaryota > Metazoa > Chordata > Actinopteri > Cypriniformes > Danionidae > Danio > Danio kyathit. Next base: position 32,197,708 of record LR812538.1, on the reverse strand, counting down.
TTTTCAGCAGTGTTTGAAGAACAAAATGTAGATTTCAAGGTGTTGTCCTGACCTTTAAATTGATTCTGCAAATCATTTTCCAAAAAGATTGATCATTGTAGTTCTGCCTTGAGCAGGACTTGCAGTAAGTGATATGCTGCTAAAATCTTGGGGTCGGATACCACAAGGCATCTTTAGGGGTCCTGTAGAGTCCATGCCTCGTGAGTTGGTGCTGCTTTAAAAGCATGCAAACATATTATGCAGGTAGGCATCTTTTGGCTTATCTGTGTAAATAGTACACAGTGCTCCCTAATTCTCCCTATCCATATAGAAGTTGTTCCAGAGACCCAGTGACTCCAAATGTATGTGTACTTGCAACTTGCAATGTGAAGTTACAAGGTGCACAACTTTCTTTCTTTCTATAAATCCCTCCTTATTGCATCATTTTTTTATCTGAACTTGAAGCAAATGTTACATAGCATAAAGACCGTCTCCCAGAAATCCATCAGGATCCCCTGTGGCTATGTATCATCTCACTTTTGCCAGAAGGCCAATTAAAGGCCAGTGGGGAAAATAAGAGAGGAGGAGGTTTGGGTGTGAGTGTTATGCAAGTGTGCATATGGATGTTGCTGCAGACAAATGAAGCAGCAGATTGCATGAGTGGACCTGCAGGCTTCCTCAAGAACAAGAGAAAAAAAGACACTGTTCCCTGTGAGGTCTCTGCAGGCCAGATGTGTGACAATCTGCTGTGGGTGAATTAACTGTGAGTGCCTGTAGTGCACTTGATTAATTTTCTATTCTCTAATACATTTCTAAAACATGTGACGGTACTAATTACCTACTTTGCAATGTAAACGTTTAATGACTGCATACATTAAACAAAGAATTGACCCCTGGTGTCTTTCAGATATGTGATCTATCGTCCCTCATTGTAATTAGAGGGATTATGAGAAATCAGATTATCTTTCATGTTCTCAGATAAATGCGCTTGATGTACCATTAAAATCTGTAACTTTCAGTCCAAAAAGAGTTTATACAGACTTTCTCAAGTGATTAAATTGACTTAACATTCCATATTAAAACCACTCAAATTCTCACCTGACAATTTTTGATGAGATCTTTCTCTTCTCTTATTTTGTCACTTTTACATTTGTTTCCTGTCGATTCCGATTCCTGTAAATACAAAAATGAAAAGCATCTTTCATTCATTGCCCTTTAAAATTAGTTGCATATTCAGATACTTGTTTTAATAAAATTACAACACTCACTCAATGCATATTTTTCTTGTGTGCTTCCTTTGACTTTAGGACAGTTGCTGGTGATAGATTTAAAACTGTGGATGTTCTTGCAGTGAAATTCTGTTATTATTGCATATTGTCAGTCTGTAGCAGATTGAGTCAGATTTGTTTGTTTTCTCCAGGTATTATAATCCTACTACTACTAGGCAAATATAGAGAAGTTTAATAAAATTAAACCTGCATAAGGTTGTCTGGCTCCACACAATCCAATGTTGCAGACATGTTTTGTCTGTGGCAAATTTTTAGAGAAAAGCCAATTGTTTTGCAGTCTTGCAAAAAAGACTTATTTAAGGACTTAAAAGTTATGACACAAAGCCAAAGGTTGCTGTTCATCGGTTGAGCATGTGAGCATTGAAAATAGGTTCTTTGTTGCCATTGATGGGTCCATGGAGAACTTTTCACATTCAATTAAAATTTTCATTGCACAAAGGTTTTTTTATTTTATTTTTTATTTTGGCCACCATCCCATCTGAGAAGAGAGGGCGAATGATGGGGATGTTTTGAGATTCATTCATTTATTCATTTTTAAACGATTTTCCGGGGCCGGGTCATGGGGGCAGCAGTCTTAGGATAGAACCCCAGACTACCCTCTACCCAGACATTTCCTCCAGCTCCTCCAGGGGGATCCCAAGGTGTTCCCAGGCCAGCCGAAAGACATAGTCCCTCCAGCGTGTCCTGGGTCTCCCCAAGGCCTCCTCCCCGTGGGACATACCTGGAACACCTCCCTAGGTAGGTGTCCAGGAGGCATCCAAAACCACCTCAGCTGACTTCTCTCAATGTGGAGGAGCAGCAAATCTACTCCGAGCTCCTCTCGGGTGACAGAGCTCCTCACCCTATCTATAAGGATGCGCCCTCCCACCCTGCGAAGGAAACTCATTTCGGCCACATGTATTCGAGATCTTGTCTTTTCGGTCATAACCCAAATCTCAGTGAGAGTAGGAACGTCAATTGACTGGTAAAACGAGAGCTTTGCCTTTCAGCTCAGCTCCTTCTTTACCACAACGGACTGGTACATTGACCGCATTATTGCTGCACCAATCTGCCTGTCAATCTCACGTTCTATTCTTCCCTCACTCATGAACAAAACCCCAAGATACTTGAACTCCTCCACCTGGGGTAAGGACCTTCCTCCAATCTGGAGATGACAAACCACCTTTTTCTGGTGGACCACCATGGCCTCGGACTTGCAGGTGCTGATTCTCATCCCAGCAGTGTCACACTCTGCAGCAAACCGTCCCAGTGCATGTTGAAGGTCCATGTTTGATGAAGCCAACAGACAACATTGTCTGCAAATAACAGAGATGAAATACTGTGGTCCCCGAACCGGACCCCCTCTAGCCCAAGGCTGCGCTTTGAAATTCTGTCCATAAAAATTATGAACAGAATTGGTGAACAGAAAAGGGCAGCCCTGCCGGAGTCCAACGTGCACTGGAAACAAGTCTGACTGTTTGTCAATTCAAATTTATTGTAACCCTTTGTTTGTTTCATTGTTAAAAGTTAATTGAAATGAAATGTTTAAATTAAATGGCGTAAATTAATCTGATTTTGTTTAAATGTGTGTACTGTCACCCGACAGTGCAGAGACTTTTGTGAGCAAATCAAGGCAAAGGCAGATTTTGCTTGACTAGTGTTTTCAGCGTTGAACTACATTCTGTTATAATTGTTTTGATTGCATTAAGTTACAATTTAAAAAGTTATACTGCATTAGTTAATACGCGTTAAAGTAATGATTTCTATTTAATTTGAAATATTATTAAATAAATTAGGAAATTACCCATGGAAATTTTAATGTAATATAGTTTGGTATATTTACCTTCGGCTCATGGCTCTCGATGATATTTGGTTTTTGGCCCTTCATACGAAAAAGTTTGGGCACCTCTGATCTACCAATTATATATTCTTTGCGGAACCAACGACTTTTTGTTTTTCTATAGCATTGCTGTGAAAACTCTCTTCTGGAACTTTTCGTTAGTCAGAAAACCATTGGGGTTTATCATTTATTCTTAAACCCTAATCCTGACACCCGCTGTTTTTCTAATTAATTTCAATGTTGTGAGATGTACTAATGAGACAAATACAGAGATTAGAGGAGATTACTCAATTGACTGTAATCAAATGATGGAATTTAAATTGATCTGTCTGCAAAAACGGTCTCATATCAAACAAATACATGTTTCAAAATAGCTTGCCAGAAACTACAGAGGGACACACTCCACCCCCAAAACCCCCACCCACTGTTATTCTCCCTCCCTGTTTCTGACACTCTCTCACACTCAGCTGCACACATGCCAGGATCCTTCCTCACACTGTACCTGAACACTCCACTCCAGTCCACGCAGCGACCACCCACGCCGGTCTCCAGTGCGCGCGAGAGGCGGACAGAGTGGAAGAAAACCCCCCCCGCTGAGTCTCTTCATCATCCTTTCCTCACCAACACCCCATCATCATCCTCCTCATCCCATACCCTTCTCGCCAGTTAGATCATGAACCTGCTCTTTTCTGGTTGCTAAGGAGGAGGAAATCGAGATCCGGGAGTGGACGAGGCGGTACTTACAAAGGTATTGCGCTCTTTCCGTCAGCAGTTGTTTGTGTGTGTGATTGTGCTGCTGTAAACTTATAGCAATATTCGGACCCACAGGAGTGATCAATTGTCATGTCCAGTGCTGGATTCGAGTGGCTCCCGAAGTGCTGGTGAGTTTAAAGTGAATCATCCTGTCGCCTCGCGCTCCCTGCTGTGTGCGCGCGCGTGTCTTTCAGTGACAGATTTTTTCTGCCTCTATATTCGGCATCGCGCTCTGTGGAGTGCTGTGTGAATTGGGACTGGTGCTCCTGCGGGGATTGCGCTCTGAAAGCAGCTGTTTGTCTTTTTTTTTTTTTTTTTTTTAAATAGCTGCACATGTTTGTAGTGCAATGCGGCTCTGGGAAATCATGCCCACGCGCAAATTAATAACATTTCTACCTTTTGGTTCGCTGGTGTTGATCACTAACAGCTGTTATGAGCGCGCGCGCCTCTCCTCGTGTGGCCGGTGTGGAAAAGCAATTCAGGGTTACTGATAATAAGTCAGCATATTGTTTAAGGAGAGCCATATGATTGAGTCTTTTTTTTTGTGTCTGTGGAACTCGTGTAGGTGATACACAGCAATAGACACCAAATGTGTTGGCTATATTTCTTTCTTTATATGTTTTGAGTAACTAACACACTTTCTTGATATTGAGAAGTCGGAGCTGTAAAGACATCTTCAAATAGTTTCAAAAAGTCTTTGGTGATGTTTTAAGTCCATTTGGGTTCATTTTTATTGTTGGTTGTATTTGGTCGAGTAAAGGATGTTTTATAATGCGTCATTCTCTATATTGTTCCAGTTTACAAGCTCTACAATACTGAAACAGGTAGTAGCCTAGCTACTAAAGCTTTTCTTAGTATTATTGTTTTTAGGAGAAACACATGTAGGCTGAATAGAAAGTTGTGTATGTCTACATACCTGCTCTGTTATCTGAAACTGAAAACTGGTCTGTTGTCTTTGTTGACTCCATTTATGACTGGTCGATACATCGCTTTCTGAGCTAACGTTACCAATTAGACGTGTGGAAAGCTGAATTCCTCCCCGGTCAAAGCAAATGACACCTGAGTAACCCTACGATTTAAAACAATTAGAAGGGCTAAAGCACTTAGACCTTGTGTAAAATCGTAGGCTATTATGCCAGAAATAATGTTTACAAGCTCATTTACTGTAGCCTATTGTTTTCTGACATCTGCTGTCCGTTAGAAATGGCGCGAATTGTGACTAGCTTGAGCACAGTGTTGCCAGATATAGCTGACTTTTTCCAGCCCAAAAGCTGTTCAAAACCCACCAAAACGCACAAAAAACTGCCCAAAATATTAGATAATTTTATTTGGTTTAAATTTATTTAAATAAATCGAAATCAATCTAGTTACTTATACTGTAATATATACAGCAACCAACACCAGCAGTCACAGGGTAAAGTCTAGATTGGATACCGGCCGGCCGGAGGTGCGATATGCACGTTAATATAGCAGCATTTTTTAAAATGACACTGTATAGCAATAATTAATATTTTTACAGTACTGTGACGGTTGGGTTTAGGGTTGGGGTGGGGGTAGGCGTTATAAAATACAATTTATTGGGTAATTTAATAGATAACATAAATAATACTCGGTACAACTACTGTTTTTACATTACTGTGATGGTTGGGGTGGTGCTAGACATTAATAAAATACAATAAATGGGAAGTTTAATAAATAATATAAATAATTCTCGTTAACTTACGGCTGCATCCATATCCGATCTAGCAACAACCCAGTCACAGAACCACAACATAACTGGATCACATCGAAACACTGCCCCCCTCTCACCCACACACTTTGTTTAGATTGCACTACACATTAGAGTATGTTTTACCTTTGAAACGGGTTATAAATCTGTCCTATTTTGCGTTTTATTTTTTAACATAATTTGGCCCTTTTTGTCAATTAGTTTTTGCTGTCAATTATGGAAAAAATGATCGATAAAAGTGTCATGATAAATCGCTGTGAGTTTAACTGCAGGCACTGCATGATGCGCGTGCACGTGAAGGGGAGTCAGATTTTGATACAACTTTCCTTCACCTCCTCTTGCGAGTGGGCCCACGCGGTTACTCTATGCACTGGTCACTCATAACTAAATGGAGTAGGAGCACGTGGTTATTTTTTTAAAATAAGTTGCGTATAAAAGTTACGTTTTGTCAATCCACCTATGCCATTTTTTTACCCGCACAATCATATTCAAAACTGCCCAATTGGCCAGGAAACCCTGGGTGCGAATTGTAACACTAGTTTGAGCATGTGTGATCTTACATGCGAATAAAAATACAAAAAAAAACCATGACTAACTCATTCAAGTTACAAAAACTGTAGCTGATGTTACATTAAAAACCAGCTGTATAAAGGTGGTTCACACTGAAATTTTAGTTGATGTTCTTGTTAAAAAAAATCCTCTTGTTAAATTTAAATCTGAGCTTATACTGAACAAGCACATGTGAAGGATAACAACAGCAACAAAAAAACCTCAGTAAAATGTTATTGGTTAATTCACATATGCATCATCAACATGTTCAAATTCAATGTGTGAAAGTAAACAAGAATTGAGAACTAGGGCAGTCCTCTGTGTGGCTCTTACAATAGCACCACTTTTCTTTTTTTTCTTTTTAATGATTTCTTTCCTCAGTGGAACACATTTTATGCGTTTTTATGAATGGCCAGATCTTTTTTGCACACTATGAAAATGAATATGAATTATCGAACCGCTAAAAAAATCCCCATAAATTAGATCATTATTTCCCAAGAATTTAACTAGTATTGTAAGAATTTGACATCATGTTTGGGGATATCCACCATTTCCTTAACTCTCATATCTCATTCACCCTAAAGAAGCAACAGTAGATATTTAATTAATTGTCTGGGACCTGTTATGGGACTCATCTCTTTTCTGTTGTGCCTGTTCCCCACAGACACAGAAAGAGAGATCCAGAAATCAAGCATGGCTCAGGCCTCTCAGGACCAAGGTGCAGTGGGCATAGCCGACCCAGATGAAGACTCACCCAACATGATTGCATACAGGAAGGTACTGTCACTTTGCCTTTACATTTGGTATGCTTTGGATTCGCCATCTTTAAAGTCTTGTCAGCAGGTTAATGCTTGAAAGCGAAAGGATTTTAGTCAGCAAATATATATACAATGAGGGCATGGCAGATGCACAGTCATGAATATTGCTTGCTACTAGATTTGAATTTGAATGAGCTTATTTGCCTGTTTGCTGGTGCATTGTTATCCCTTGATATTTGTTCATCTTCCTTGCGTATAGAATATTTCATTCCCTCCCTGACCCTCACGGTCACTGTGAGTAAAAAGAAGCTGCTTAATCTGTATAAAAGCATCTGCTTGGAAGCATATATAAAACCATGAAGTCTTCATTTGTAATGCAGAGAATTTATGGATGTGCATTTCTTATCCCAGCTGTGTCTCAGTGTTAAACCACTACTCCTAATGGCAGAAACATTGCATGAGAAAGACACATACATTTGCCATGTCAGTTTGCCATATTCAATCATGTGGCACACTTGTGATGAATTCTGAACTTCGTGGAGCAAATAGCTGTCAGGGATTGATGAATTTCACAGTGCTAGCATCCCCCAACATCTCGATCAAGTCATAAACCCATAATAACTTAATGACAGCCCATTTTCTCCTTTCACTCTGGATTTTCTATAGAAACAGTACTTGTTTTCTTTGTGCCATCTTTTTGCTTGATCAGTTAGCCTGGGACCTCCCACAACCAAGTCTTTTATGGAAAACCAAGTGAAGCATATTTGATGCCAAATGATTTGCTTCTATCTGAGTGGAGATAATCAGCTCAAGCTGGCGCAAAGATATTGAGCCCAACTGCAGTGAGATTGAAATCATTGCCAAATTGCTAGAGAAACATTGTGGTGAGGGTGCACCTCAAGATTAAGCCAATACGATTTTGTAATAATCTCTCTTAGGAGACCCTTTGCTAAGTATATCTCAATAAAATGGCAATTGTGAAACAAAAATCTACGGGGCTGGGAAGCAACACTGCAAGAAATCTATTCTTTATGTCTTGTTAAAATATACATTTTTTGAAACAAGTGTTTACTTTATAAACTACAAAATTAAGACTTTATTTAAGACACTACACATTAATATATGCTATATTTACTATGACTATTTTGTCTTATCTTAAAGTTTGTGTATGTTTAAGGTGAAAACATCGCTCTGGGCAGGATTAGGATATTCTTTTGTACATTCTTTACATTTATAACAAACACACACAACGACACTTGTATATAGTAAAATAAGTATTTGTCATATGCACATGTACATTTTATATATATATATATATATATATATATATATATATATATATATATTTTTTTTTTTTTTTTTTTTTTATTTATTTCAACATTTCATACATGTTCAAAAATAATTTAAAGTTTATATACTGTATCAGTGTTCAATATGCGTTTTACAATATTTTGAAATGTATGTATGTATGTATGTATGTATGTATGTATGTATGTATGTATGTATGCATGCATGTGTGTGTGTGTGTGTGTATGCATGTACACTCACTGGCCACTTTATTAGGTATACCTGTCCAACTGCTCATTAATGCAAATTTCTAATCAGCCAATCACATGGCAGCAACTTATTAGATTTAGGCATGTAGACATGGTCAAGACGATCTGCTGCAGTTCAAACCGAGCATCAGAATGGGGAAGACAGATGATTTAAGTGACTTTCAATGTGGCATGGTTGTTGGTGCCAGACAGGCTGGTCTGAGTGTTTCAGAAACTGCTGATCTACTGGGATTTTCATGCACAACCATCCCTAGGGTTTACAGAGAATGGTCTGAAAAAGAGAACATTTCCAGTGAGTGGCAGTTCTGTGGGCGCAAATGCCTTGTTGATGCCAGAGGTCAGAGGAGAATGGCCAGACTGGTTCCAGCTGATAAAAAGACATCAGCAACTCAAATAACCACTCATTACAACCGAGGTATTCAGAAGAGCATCTCTGAACGCACAACACTTCCAACCTTGAGGCGGATGGGTTACAGAAGCAATCTTCTTATGGCTACTTCCAGCAAGAAAACGCACCATGTCATAAAGCGCAAATCATCTCAGACTGGTTTCTTAAACATGACAATGAGTTCACTGTACTCAAATGGGTTCCACAGTCACCAGATCTCAATCCAATAGAGCACCTTTGGGATGTGGTGGAACAGGAGATTAGCATCATAGATGTGCAGCCAACAAATTTGCAGCAACTGCGTGATGCTATCATGTCAATATGGACCAAAATCTCTGAGGAATATTTCCAGTACCTTGTTGAATCTATGCCACGATGAATTAAGGCAGTTCTGAAGGCAAAAAGGGGTCCAACCCGCTACTAGTAAGGTCTACCTAAAAAAGTGGCCGGTGAATGTATGTATGTATACAAGTATGTATGAAATCTAAATATGAGTTTGCGTGTCATATATAATTTACGTATATTTCCATATGGTTGGAAGGCGAGTCTTATTTTTAAAAAGGTCAAGCCATTTTGTAGTGTTGTTTATTTCAGAAGTTCACAAATGACAAAACGGATTTAGACCTGGTGTTTATGATTAAAAACAGACATGTCAGTGAGCTTTTCATGCTGTTGAGTGCTTTTAATGTTCGTCACTGGATCTTCCTGTTATAACCCATTGGGAACTGAAGTGGGTGTGGCTGAAAATGTGTTTTTTCAAAACAATAGCTTGTGGTGAGATTATAAATGAGATATTTTTTTTACAAAACTTGTTGCACAACTCTCCCAATTGATTATATTTGGTCAGTTGTGCCACCCAAAGATCCCTGATAAAAACAGACTCCTCCAAATAACGGAAGTCAGTGGTACACACTTATTATTTTTCACAAAAGCTTTTAGTGAGAGAATCAATATTTTGTGTACAATGAATTGTAGATAATCCAGGTATCACAGATGCTCTATTGTTTCATACAAATCTTGCTGCTCCCATCTCGTGTCTCTTTTGTAGTGAAGTAATGATTCAATTGAAAATGAATTTGGACAACTTCATGAGGAACAATTGTTTTGTACGTCAATAGATTATAAGATAACAAACAGATATGATTTCAAAGCAGTTTTAATCTGAAATGTCTAATTATGTGGTGAAAAACTGTATAATTATGGCTGTACTGTGTCTCTTGAATATTTGTCTAATGGAGTGTCTAACTGTCTTTCCATTACAAAATTGCCACGTTTAAGGTCTGATTTCTTTAAAAATCAGTGATCTTCACTGCCTGATAGATATAGGATATGGAGTGAGTCTCAGACCAGACATGAAGCATTGCATTAAATTCCATTTTCCCCTGCCATGTATTTACAATATGACAGTTTATTTTACCCCAGTATTTTCAATGGAGTTTCTTTGTTAGCTTGCTGATCCTGACGACGTTAGCGGTTACGCTGTCTTTCATCTTGCTTTACACTTGAACAACTAAATGAATGCTTATGTCTATTTAACTGAATGTATTGTAATTACATTACAACATCAATGCTGTAAAAACGACCTTATGAAATTGAAAATAGTCACATTAAGCTTTCACTGGAACTTTATTATTGGCTAAAAAACACTAGCTGTGCATATACTCCATTGGAACTTGCTTTCTGCATTTTTTGTGGAAGCTTTGATTTGAGTAAGCTTGTTTTTACTCCAATCACTATTGTGTGTCCAAGCATTTACTTACAGTATATGAATGTACATTTGCAGGAGTCGATACTTTAATCAAGCAAATAATATAGATAAATATAATTACTGCAGCAAATGAATGAGAGTTTAGAAGAAACTTTTCTTGCTCTAAGAAGGAATAAAAAGAGAAATCCCTTCGATTAAAGCTATCAGTCATTTTAGGATCAGTATGGACCTTCTGTATGATGGAGACCACTGACCTGCAGTGAGATTTCATCGGCTCTTTGATTGATAGCTTGCTGTTCCTCAGGTCGCTTACTACCTCACAGGAATATGAGATGGGCACCAGATGGCTCACAATATGCTCTAGGCTCATGGAAGAAATGGCCAGTGTCCCTAGGGCTTGAGTATGAGTTCATAGTGAGTGCCATTTTTCTGTGTAGAAACAAACGAACACCCAGTCAAGAGTGATGGCATGGGAGTTTCTCCTAGAGAATGAGTCCTCACTCTCTTTTTTTTCTCTCTCTCTCAAACACACATACACTTTCACTCCCTCAGTCATGGTTATATTGGACCCTGAAATAGTGGATTTTAGGAATGGGTGTTAGCTTTTCATTGTGATATACCAGTAACAATTCTCCCCATGATAAGAATTAGCTTGTGGGATAATAGGAATAAAACCTACAATCTGGAACTGTTCAGTCTGTGGAATGAATACTATAATATCTTGAAATATGTGTGATGCAGGTTTGTATGTGCTTGAGCCTGTTTAAAAAAACTGAAGAATTTACTGACATTTACTCCAGATTCACTTCATAATACTGTAGGTCTGCACAATATATTTTGTTTCAACATTGATGTTGCAAAGTATGCATCCGTAATAATAATCCGTAAATTGCAAGATATGCAATGTTGAGTCAAAATGAATATGATATGCATATTGATATGCAAATAATTGTTCACCTGGAGCTGCAGAATTGTGTTTAATTACTCCATTTATATGAAATTTGTGAAAGAAACAAAAGTATTTTGTCTTGTTTCTAGTCCAAATATCTACTTTTCAAAGCAAAAACAAGATTATTTGACTCCACTGGCAGATCAATTTGCTTGTTTTAATGAAAAAAAAATTAATATAAAGTTAATAAAAGTTAAAAACAAAACTATATTTTTACTTGATCTAAGACTTTTTAGATAATTGGACTAGAAACAAGACTAAGAAAGGTAAGAAAAGCATTTTTTGCAGTGTGATTATTCAATTTCTGTACCTTAATACTGACGGACTCTCAAGAAAACAGTCGAATAGGGCTATTTCAACTAACTTGTGAAATCGTATTCATATGGCAATATTTATTGAGGAAAAATTAAATATTGCAATATCAGATTTTTCCAATATAATGCAGCCCTACACTTAAAAATATTTTTGCTGCTTGTTCAAACTACTTCTTTAAAATGAGCTGAAATGACACAATTCTTGAGATTTTGTTGGGAGAATTGAATTGTTTTATGTTCAATCCACTTAAATTTGTAAAAACGAATAAGTTAACTTAATTCCTTCATGTTGTCCCAACACAAATCGATTGTGTGGATCCCAGCATCTTTTTACAGTGTACTTCTTAACATCAGTTGAGTGAGAATCAGTTAATTCTATTCTATATAGTGAGAAAGCATGTGTCAATTAGCTTTGCATTATAAATGAACTTTATTCTTATGAAATCACCCGTCTTCTACACTGTAAAAATCAATTAGTTGCTTTACTTTAAAAAGTGAGTAAACCTGTTGTAATATGGAACTGTTAAGTTGACTTGACTTCATTTTTATAATTATGCACAGTTCATTTGAATAATAAGGCAAAAGGTTTACTCCCTTATTTAAAGTAAAGTCAACGAATCAATTTTAAAGTGTAGCTTATCACATGTGAGCCCACAACACCCTGTTTTTTTTGTTACTAAATAGAAAATATGAAAAATAATACTTATCTAATGATACAGAACTTTGTCTCTTAGTGGATACACACGCTCAAAGAATAACATTTGCTGTTTTGTTCAAACTACTTATTGAAATGGAGCTGAAACAACACAATTCTTGAGTTTTTTGGGGAGGCCAACTTAATTAATTTATGTTCAATTCACTTAAATTTCATTCATTCATTCATTCATTCATTCATTCATTCATTCATTCATTCATTCATTTTCTTTTCGGCTTAGTCCCTTTATTAATCTGGGGTCGCCACAGCGAAATGAACCACCCCACTTACATTTGTAAAAGCTAATAAGTTAACTTAATTCCTTCACGTTGTCCCAACACAAATCAATTGTGTGGAACCCAGCATTTTTCATTCATTCATTCATTCATTTATTCATTCATTTTCTTTTCGGCTTAGTCCCTTTATTAATCTGGGATCACCACAGCGGAATGAACCACCAACTTATCCAGCATATGTTTTACACAGCGGATGCCCTTCCAGCTGCAACCCAACACTGGGAAACACCCATACACTCTCGCATTCACACACATACACTACGGCCAATTTAGTTTATTCAATTCACCTATACAGCATGTCTTTGGACTGTGGAAGAAACCGGACCACCCGGAGGAAACCCACGCGAACACATGGAGAACATGCAAACTCAACACAGAAATGCCAACTGACCCAGCCGGGGCTCAAACCAGCGACCTTCTTGCTGTGAGGCAATCATGCTACCCACTGCGCCACGTGACGCCCCACCCAGCATTTTTTACAGAGTATAAATGATCATCGTTGATGTTGTTAACGCAAAAAATACCAGAAATAAATCACAATATAAGTCCATATCGCCCACCACTAGTAGATGTTGGGTTTTGGTATGCACCTCATCTCAGATTTGCACTGCTTTACGAGAAGAAACAAGAAAGGATCGTGCATGCATGTGTAAACAGACACAATTAACCTGGATGCGCAGCGAGACAGGACTGACTTTGATGAATTTACCCATTAAAGAGAGCATGCGAAGCCCCACGGGGGGAACATCATTACCATGTGCGAGAGGAAGAGGGTGAGGCTATGGGAGAGAGTGTTCAGTGGCTTGTGGAGACCTTTTTCTTCCCTATATGCAGCTCAGTCAGCCTTTCTGAAGCTGACAGCAACCTCTGTGTGTTCCGTTATGGTGTGCGAGCACATGCTGTGTTCTTACGGCTCGAAAAAGACATTTTTTTTTTCCTCCTGCATTGGGAATAATAGATGCATGGCCACTACCAGTCGACTGTCTTGTACCGCTGATTCCAGGCAGAGAAAAATGCTTTGAAATCAACCATATTGACTTGTCTGAAGGTTATTATTTGTTCCTGAGGTGAAGTAATGAGACAAAATGCCTCGAGGTTAGTCTGTTTCCCTGACATCCACTGACCCTTTCACATATGTACAGAGCTAAGTGAGAGTCTGACACGCTTATCAACAATTCTGTTGGGGCACTGGAGTATTTTTAGAGTTGTTCTGTGGATTTGACTTCTCTGGCAACCTTCGAGGCTTTATTGTATTATATAAACGTAATATGCTTTGGATCTTGTTTCTTAGGAGAGTTCCCAGTGCAGCTTTATCTAGCGAGATATGTGGATTTGTTTGTCCGCCTCTGCAGAAACTTATCTGCCAATTCTACCCCAAAACAACAATTAGAATGGGAAGCTATTCTTCCAGCATAAGCCCAGGTGAAAGTCATCAACAAGTCAGAATGCTATCTTTTTCTTTGCGCTTTCTTCCATTTCTGGCATTTGCAAGCTGTGGGCTGTCAGCACATTTTACATTTTCCTGTGAGAAAAGTTGTTGGAATTGTCAAATCTATACAGTATATAATTCATATAATGAAATATTTCTCATCTATGGCAAATTCTAAGTTTCTTGGTAAATTACTGTTGATGGCTTTCAAACTTGAAATAAAACAAACAAGGTTTATACACTGCAAAAATGCTTTTCTTACTTAGATTTTTTGTCTTCTTTCTAGTCCAAATATCTACAAATTCTTATATATAGAAGCATTTTCTAGGCAAGCAAAAGACATTGTCTTGTTTTCAGAAATAATATGCCAAAATTAAGTGAGTTTTTCCTTAAAATAAGCTAAATAATCTGCCAATAGGGTAAGCTAAATAATCTTGATTTTTCATTTGACAAGATTTAGCATACCCCATTGGCAGATTATTTTGCTTACTTTTAAGAAAAACTCAATTTTGGCAAATTGTCTTTTAAAAGAAGACTATGTTTTGCTTGTCTAGAAAATTCTTCTTGATTTAAGAATTTTTAGATATTTAGACTAGAAACAAGACAATGAAAATCTTAGTAAGAATTTTTTTTTTTTTGCAGTGTAGACATGTTCTTCTTCATTTTTAGGCCACACAATACCAATGTTTTAACCTTATAAGAATTTAGAAACCTTCTTAAAATTAGAGGAGTTAAGAAGTCCTTACTGTTTACAGCAACCCTGATTCTCAATCACTACAAATGAAAACATTTGGTGATCTGACCTACTGTCATTTTCTGAAAAACAAAAACATAAAAATGAAAATAGTTTTGATTCATATTAGGAAATGTATTATCAGACCTTTGTAGAATAAAGCAAATATAAACATTTTACTCAAGCACACACCTTAGAAACTAACCCTTAAATTTAGCAAGGATTACATTTCGTTGATTTAAGGTAACAGTTAATACATTTAGATTGTTACAAAAATAAAAAATATTTATTTTTAAATAAAATGTATCATGATTTCTACAAATATACTCCCTGACAAATGTCTTGTCTCCTATCCAAGTTTTAGGAACAACAAATAATAACTTGACTTCTAGTTGATCATTTAGTATCAGATGTGGCTTAAATGAAAGACAAAGGCCTCTAGATTACGCTTATTTTACCAAAATAAAATATGATCATACTTTGATTTTGAATTCTTTAATCAGGACAGTAAGATCTGACTTTGCTTAGACAAAAGTCTTGTCACTTAACAAAAATAATGTACAGTATAGAATATAAAGTCATGGTGCGGTGGAGAAAGAATTAATATTGTGTATGACTCCCATGAGCTTAGAGGACTGCATCCATACATCTCTGCAATGACTCAAATAATTTATTCATAAAGTGGAATGGCAAAGAAAGGGTTCTTGCAGGACTCTCAGAGTTCATTAAAAATTCTCTGGATTCATCTTCAATGCCTCCTCCTTCATCTTACCCCAGACATGCTCAATAATGTTCATATCTTATGACTGGACTGGCCAATCCTAGAGCACCTTGACCACCTTTGCTTTCAGGAACTTTGATGTGGAGGCTGAAGTATGAGAATAAGTAATGTAATGGGCAGCACAAATGTGTTGATCCCTTAGGCTGTTGATGTTCCACTCTGCAGATCTCTCACCCCATACTGAATGTAACCCTAAACCATGATTTTTCCTTCACCAAACTTGACTGATTTCTTTGAGAATCTTGGGTCCATGTTGCTTCCAATAGGTCTTCTGCAGTATTTGTGATGATTTGGATGCAGACAAGACTTTTGTCAGGTAGTGTACTGTATATAGCACCTGATTTCAATACTGCTAAGAAATGTTTCTTGAGCACCAATTGCGGGAAAATAAGTTTTATGAAATTAAAAATGTATGAAATTAGAAATGTTAAAAAAACAAAATTTTAAAGTTGTATTATTTTGTTGACAAGCATAAATGACATTTCTAAAAAGGTTTTGCCAGCTCTACAAACTTAAACAGTAGTGAAAACATATGTAGCATAAATGCTAAATATATTTCATGTTCAGTTGTTACAAAAAAAGTATTTGAGGCAGCGACAAGGCAAAATAAATAATCGTGTTTAGATAGGAGTCAGCTTGGTAATGTTGGACATGACTTAAAAGTAAGAGATAGATCCTCTCCTGTACAGTGTGAAATGGAATATGGCCAGCTGAATTAATCAGGCTGAGGGATGGACACAGAGGGACGTTTATTTTTCCTGTCACATCTCAAGTGTCACCAGCTTTGTGCTGACCTCAGATGCCCTTTGAATCACTGCCAGCCTCACTCAAGTATGTCTACCTTGATTCACATCTCATTGTCATTTCATGATTGAACATGCACCTTTTAACCTTTCCTTGTAGGCTCGTTTTCTTTCACAATCATTTTGTAATTTCGAAAACAGCCTTAAAATTATTTAGTCAATGACCCACATGGGTTTGTTGATTGCAGCTTGCTGTCTAAAGAAAAGATTTCTCACTCAGCTCTACCATAGGCTCACTATATGTCAGAGCCAGAATATATAACCAACAGTGAAGGGATAAATTAGCCAGATAGTATTGGAGTCAGGCATGCCAGGGCATTTGTATCAAGCAGAGTTTTCCAGCAGAAGATAACTGACAAATATTTTACGCAAGATTTATGTCTCACTTTCGTGTTTACAGCTCAGAAAGGCTCCGGCAATTTTCCTGGCTGGCTCTTCTCAGGAAAGCATTTCTGACCAGTGAACCACTGAAGCTTTGTTCATTTCGTTTTGAGGAAACTGAGCCGATGACTTGCAGGTGGCCACAGATATGACTTGTGAGACTCTCTGAGTGGAGGGAATATCACACTGCGACCCAAGTGTCATATATTTATATATTGTAGACAAATTGCCTGCAGTATCACAGCACATGCACATAAAGCGTTCTTATGTGTCAATGTGCATTTTTGTTACTTTATTTTAGTTTGTTTTTTATGTACATGTAAAAAAACAGATGTAGATTTTTAGGAAAAATATAATAATATTGATATTTTGGTATAATATGATAAATATGATAATATAATTGAAAGTAGATTGCTTCCTTTCCTTCAGTTGAACATTAAAGAAGGTTTTTGGCTGAAACTCAATGCTCATTGGTGACTCATAAAATGCTAGTCATCGACTACTAGGGCTTGCACGACTACTGGTTTCTGCTAATCGATTTCTTTTCAAAACAATTCTCGAGTTACTCGACTACCCGTGTTTCGAGCTACCAGTTAAAAAGACAAAGAAATCCTTCTCAATACACGTTTTAATTCATACCTGAATGCAACAATTTCATAGGCCTAACATAAATTGTCAAAACATTGATATTACATAATTTTTTATAAAGTTACAGAGTAATATAAAAATAAAAAGCTGCAAGCAACATTATAATCTTAACATCTGCGTCATAGGCTTCCTGTATATGCGAAGCGAAGTCGTGTTCATCCTGTAATAGGCTACTTTATTAATTTATTAAAGTAACTTTATTATTTACCAAGTTTTCATCAATAATAAGAACTAATAAGTGAAACTTACTTAAACCAGTTCGGAAAGAATAGTTCTCGTCAACAACACAGCTCACCCACAAAAAATAAATAGCCTAAATAAATAAATAATTCATAAATAAATAGTTCAAATTGAAAATTCATAAAATTATAATATTTATAATAATAATAATAATAATAATAATAATAATAAAAAAGCTTTAGGCTAATTATTACCTTTTAATTTTACATTTATTGTAGGCTATAGTAAGTAAAAGTAGTCAGCTACACCCGAAACCTAAAATGTGTCTTGAAAACTCATATTCATAACGCAGTATTCATAAAAGTAATTAAAACATGAATAAAATTATTCTGAAGTAGGCTAAATCTCATTGAATCATTTGATTTCTGCTACGTTTTCAACAGTTAATAAAATAACAAAATGAACGAATATATTAGTGTTCAACCGGCCTGAAGATTATGCAAACAACCATGTGCGTGCAATTAATAATCTGTCATACAAGTAGCCTAAAAAAAAAATTACTTTAAGATTTAGGTTTCAAGCAGTGATAACAAGAATGAAAATAATTTTGCTTCGGAAAAGAAATAGTTCAACAAGTGACAATGTACAGCCAAAGTGAAAGTAAATAATAAATAAACTATGTAGGAATAAATTATTTAAGTAAATAAATAATTATACAAATAATACATAGAATATACGTAGACACAGTAAACAAACAAATGATTACATGATATTTTAACATGCAGACATTATGCAGAGAATGTCGTAGAAAAAAACCGCAATGCAATTATGAATAAAATTCGCGTTTTGCAATGTAATCATTTACCCTGTTTTCGACAGAAATAAGGACTAGAATCATACTTCATCGGACTTTATAAAGAACACAAGTAAGTCATCCCCGTTATCATCCTCTAGCCACAGACTGTCTTTGGTCGCGCTTGTGGAAGCGCTTCTACTTGAGAGGGATGTAGGCTTGCTCTTTGCCTTGTTACAGTGTTGCGGCCAAAGGAAAATGTTTTACTTCGTGTGCTAGTGGCAGCGACAGCCAGAAAGGATTTCGCTTGCTTGGATAGTAGAGGAAACCGCTCAAGTAGTCGATTGTGTCTGACAGCGCCGACTAGTCTATGCAAGTCCTATCGACTACCAGCATAGCTTTCCACAGCCATGTCACCCTGCAGCCCAAGACCAGCTACTCACTGAAACTAAGCATGGCTGAGCCTGCTCAGTACCTGGATGGGAGACCACATGGGAAAACTAGGTTGTTGTTGGAAGTGCTGTTAGTGAGGCCAGCAGTCCTAATACCCCAGTATAATGAAGGGGACACTATACTGTCAGTGAGCACCGTCTTTCGAATGAGATGTTAAACCGAGGTCGATCATGGCCCCCCAATTATCCCCATCCACCGAAATAGCTGTATCATTATCTCTCCACTCCACCGTTGTCCTGTGGCTGCTGTCGCATCATCCAAGCGGATGCTGCACATTGGTGGTATTGCGGAGAGACCCCCTCTCATGATTAAGCGCTTTGGGTGAATGGCCATACACAATAAATGCGCTATATAAATACGCATTACATTCCATTACCAGCACTTTAGTAATAAAAAAACCCTATACAGGCAACTAACATTGTAATGCATGCGCAGACACACTCTCAGATGCAATTAAATGACTCCTTAAATGACAACAGTTAAAATAAGTGAGGAAGTGTTGAATATCAGTATTGGCAATAAAGAACTTAATAAAAATCTTATTGGCCAACCCATAAAACATTGACAGCAATTTGCTATGCAGAGGGCATTGATGATACTTACTATGATGATATGAATTTATTTGCGATTTGAAAATAAATAATTTTTTAATTAGCAGACTGTTAAATTATTCAGAGTGATGCTAATTGGCCTGTACCAGAGGCCATCCCTTGAGTTTAGTGCTCTGTTCAAGTGCCCAGTGGTCACGGAACAATGTGGGGATTTCAGTAACTCAATTTTCTGGGTCAGGCCTCCTTTGGATTTAACTTGCAACCTTTGTGTTGGAAAATTAGACGAGCACCATTTCGAATTTGCATGTGGTTTTTCGCTGCCGTGTCTTGATGAAAAACCATGACAAAAACATGATGAATGTTGCTAAATCTAATCAAGGCGCAACAAAGCAAATCTTTCCCAAATGATCTTTTTTAATTACAGGTAGAAAGGATGAACCAGGTGGGCAGAAATATGCTTTAGAGGCTCTTGAAGCTAATTATATCAGTCGGGCCTATTATCATACCATATTCAGCTGTAATTAATTACTGTCATCCATAGTCTGGGCTGCAGTGGCCATTTTTGGCTCAGGGCCCCTCGAAGGGAAACAACCGTATAGTGAAAAATGACTTTTTTCATATTTTATTTGGCATGAAAATGAAGTGAGGGTAATGATAAAATGGATAGTGTAGCGATGATGATGAAGAAGAGTTATGTGTTGTGGTGTACACTCAACGGCTGGTTTATTAGGTATACTTCTATTGGTCGAATCTGCGGACTTGTAGTAAGTTAGAGGCGTAATTTGCAGTTATCGAGATCCTATTGAACCATGTAAGATGTCACAATGAGATGTTGTAGGCAAGATAGCGAAAATACTCGCCAGAAAACATTTTTACCAAATGTTTTCATGAGTTTTCTCCAAATAATATTTGTAACTGTGATGATGGGTTTTAGGGTTGGGGAAGGTGTAGACATTAATAACTGTGATGATTGGGTCTAGGGTTGGGGAAGGTGTAGACATTAATAACTGTGATGATTGGGTTTAGGGTTGGGGCAGGTGTAGACATTAATAACTGTGATGATTGGGTTTAGGGTTGGGGAAGGTGTAGACATTAATAACTGTGATGATTGGGTCTAGGGTTGGGGCAGGTGTAGACATTAATAACTGTGATGATTGGGTTTAGGGTTGGGGAAGGTGTAGACATTAATAACTGTGATGATTGGGTTTAGGGTTGGGGAAGGTGTAGACATTAATAACTGTGATGATTGGGTTTAGGGTTGGGGAAGGTGTAGACATTAATAACTGTGATGATTGGGTTTAGGGTTGGGGCAGGTGTAGACATTAATAACTGTGATGATTGGGTTTAGGGTTGGGGAAGGTGTAGACATTAATAACTGTGATGATTGGGTCTAGGGTTGGGGCAGGTGTAGACATTAATAACTGTGATGATTGGGTTTAGGGTTGGGGAAGGTGTAGACATTAATAACTGTGATGATTGGTTTAGGGTTGGGGAAGGTGTAGACATTAATAACTGTGATGATTGGGTTTAGGGTTGGGGAAGGTGTAGACATTAATAACTGTGATGATTGGGTTTAGGGTTGGGGCAGGTGTAGACATTAATAACTGTGATGATTGGGTTTAGGTTTGTGGAAGGTGTAGACATTAATAACTGTGTTGATTGGGTCTAGGGTTGGGGCAGGTGTAGACATTAATAACTGTGATGATTGGGTTTAGGGTTGGGGAAGGTGTAGACATTAATAACTGTGATGATTGGGTTTAGGGTTGGGGCAGGTGTAGACATTAATAACTGTGATGATTGGGTTTAGGGTTGGGGCAGGTGTAGACATTAATAACTGTGATGATTGGGTTTAGGGTTGGGGAAGGTATAGACATTATTAACTGTAATGATTGGGTTTAGGGTTGGGGCAGGTGTAGACATTAATAACTGTGATGATTGGGTTTAGGGTTGGGGAAGGTGTAGACATTAATAACTGTGATGATTGGGTCTAGGGTTGGGGCAGGTGTAGACATTAATAACTGTGATGATTGGGTTTAGGGTTGGGGCAGGTGTAGACATTAATAACTGTGATGATTGGGTTTAGGGTTGGGGAAGGTATAGACATTATTAACTGTAATGATTGGGTTTAGGGTTGGGGCAGGTGTAGACATTAATAACTGTGATGATTGGGTTTAGGGTTGGGGCAGGTGTAGACATTAATAACTGTGATGATTGGGTTTAGGGTTGGGGAAGGTGTAGACATTAATAACTGTGATGATTGGGTTTAGGGTTGGGGAAGGTGTAGACATTAATAACTGTGATGATTGGGTTTAGGGTTGGGGCAGGTGTAGACATTAATAACTGTGATGATTGGGTTTAGGGTTGGGGCAGGTGTAGACATTAATAACTGTGATGATTGGGTTTAGGTTTGTGGAAGGTGTAGACATTAATAACTGTGTTGATTGGGTCTAGGGTTGGGGCAGGTGTAGACATTAATAACTGTGATGATTGGGCTTAGGGTTGGGGAAGGTATAGACATTATTAACTGTAATGATTGGGTTTAGGGTTGGGATAGGTGTAGACATTAATAATGATGATGGTTGGTTTTAGGGTTGTACTGATGTACAGCGGCATCTTGCCGACAACGTTGTTTTGACATGTGAGTCTTCATAATTCAAGTTACGCCTCTAATGTACTACAAGTTACACCCCTTCATGTTATGCCCCTGTCTTGCAGTTCAAAGACAGACCCTATTCTATAGGTAGGAGCAACTTTACATTCAAAGCTGCCTTAATTTCTTCATGGCATAGATTTATTTAAGTGCTAGAAAAATATCTCTGTGTTTTATTCACGCTGATAGCATCAGGCCATACAGTAACTGTGACTGACTATGTTTACATGGACATCAGTAATCAAATGATTTACCTATAAGGTAATAAATGATTAAGGCGTTGATATGCTTGCTTTGCAATGTTCCTTTCATGTTCCCTTTATACGCTATAAGGGGAATATGAGTTATAATTTATTTTCTACAAGTTTCATATAATTTTGGGCATTTCATTTTTAAATTTTTGACTTCAACTGCAGTTTTACTTTCATTCAGGAGCATTTCATTCATGTCCCCTTGACAAACTCTGAGGTACTGGATGAGATTATCCTCTTTCATACCGCATTTGTAAACGGGGCTTTTTTTGGCACCCCATGTACGGACTGGGAGAGAGTTGTTTTAATGGAAAGAAAATGCATCTGTTTGTGGTCCTGTACTGACCTGCAGAGAATACAGTGTCAATCAGCTGTGTACGTATGGACTATCATGTCATGAATGATTCAAAGTATACGATGGTAATAGTTCGATTAAGGTATTTACATGTTTGTACTGCACTTCAATGATGAGACTAAAATAGGAATACTCCACAGGTCTTAGTTTGATTTCTGTTTACTACGATTATGACTTTAGTCGGATTAAGGTAATCAAAAATATTTTTTCCATCTCTTAATCAACAGTAATTAACAGTATTTTCTTAATCGTATTAAAATCTGAGTATTGGTATCCATGTGAACATACATGAGTGTCACAGTCAAGAAACCAGTTTGAAATGATTTGGGTTTAGTGACATTGCTGCCGGAAATAGCCATCATAAGATAAGTACACTGTGGTCAGAAAGGAAGGACATGGTCAGTAAGCATACTAGGGTAGGATGTGGTGTTTAAACTAAGAGGCCCAAAGTGTGCTATTAAACATCCAGCACCCACTTGAACAACTGATAAAAGGCAGGACGTACAGCTCAAAATTATTAGCCCTCCTGTGAGATTTTAATGGTTTTGTTTTAAATTCCCTAAGTGCTGTTTTTTTCAACACATTTTTAAACGTAATAATAGCTGTATAATTTATAATGACTAAATTATGTAGTCTTTGTCATGATGATAGTGCTTAATTTTTTTCTAGTTATTTTACAAGATATTAGTATTCAGCTTAAAGTGCAGTTTAATGACTTAACTAGGCCAATTAGTTTGATTAGGCAAGTAATTGGACAACAGTCGTTTGTTCGGGAGCCAATTGAAAATTTATTTTCATAACTTATTCCCTGCCATGTTTTTTTCTTTTTTTTTAATATAAAGTTGCCAGCCACTTTCAGCCTTTTTGATGGTTTCACCTAAATTTGACAGACCTCAGAATATTTTTTGGCTAGAAATATATTAATATATTATATATCAATTTAAAAAACCAAAAAAAAAAAAAAAAAAACTATCTTCATGTGTTCATGTTTTATACACACTTAAATGTTTTTTCATAAAAAATTTAACATAAAAAACAGAGAAATTCATTTTTCTAAATATACTGCATTTTGAAGATATATAGTATACAATACACACATGCTTGCGCATACACTATACATACATACATACTGGACACACATACATGCATTAATTCATTCACACGCACGCACGCACATGCACATGCACACATAATGTACACACACACACACATACTGTACACACACAAGTGCGTGCGTGCATGCAAAACCTTTCTAATCTAGTACAGATAGATAAGGGAAGATCATTTCGCTGTGGTGAGCCCTGGTGTAGCTGGTATACAGTATTAAGCCAATACAAGGTTGTATAATGTTATTTTCACCCTTACTTTCTCTTTCTCAGATTTAACTCTCCAAAGTATGTGAAATCATGTTCCTCACTTAGGACATAAATTAAGGCTTTCCCTAACGTAATACACCTAATACACAGATTGCTGTAAAAACTCGTCAATAGCAAGGAACCATTTTCTTTTAATTGGCAAGTTATCTCATCAATGGCAGTGAAAAAGTTAAGAGGGCCAATAATATTAACCTTAAAGTTGTTGAATTTTCTTTTTCCAAGTAAAGACTTTTTCCAGAATAAAAGATATTATGGTATATACTGTGACATGTCCCTTGCTCCATTAAACATCCCTTGGCAAGTATTTGAATTGTAGCCTCAGGTTATGGTTGTTGTTGTTATCTGAGCGGAGTGACATCGATCGGTGTGCGTTTTTGCTCATCTGCTTCAAAGTTAAACATGGCATGTATTCAAAGATGCTCTTCTGCAGACGATTGTAAAAATTAGTTATCAGAGTTATTGTTACCTTTCTATTTTATCAATTTAACCAATCTGGCCATTCTTCTGAACCTCTGGGCAGAGTTATTTTTGGTCACAGAACTACCACTCATTGGATATATCCTTTTTTTCAGACCATTGTATGAAAACACAAGAGAATGTTGTGCATGAAAAGTACAGAAGATCAGCAATTTCAGAAATACTCAGACCAGCCTGACACCACATCACTCACATTCAAAGTAATTTAATGATATCCAGTTTGAACTTCAATAGATTTTCTTGACGACATCTTCATGCCTGAATACATTAAGCTGCTACTATGTGATTGGCCGATTTAATGTTTCTGTTAGCAAGCGGTTCACCAGGTGTGCCTAATAAAATGGCCAATGAGAGCAGTAGGTGGCAAGATGCAGCGAGATGACTTATTATAATACAGCAGTACAGTAGCTTGATGTGCTCCTCATTACCACTTCACACAAGCAGACAGAAAGGACTGGTGCCCCATTATAGCTTTGTTCTTGTTTTTGCTTGTGTGTGTGTGTGTGTGGGTGAGCAGGTTTGTCCTTGTGTGTTTGTGTGAATTCTGACAGCTCGGTTAATTATTTCTTTCAAGCTCTATTGAACTTATTCGGGCAAGTATTTCTTTGGGCGAATTTCTTATTTGTGTTCTTTTCTAGACTTAACCAATTAGTTCATGGCAGATAACAGAGTTCGCCATCCTTCAAATGAGCACATAATATAAAACACCAAATCTGCAAACATTGTTTGGGGCTTTACACAGTCAATTCGTGTTTCCCTCTTTACCCTCAGATGTTGCATTGCGCTAAAGGCGTCATCCTTGCTTTTAGGACTCCTGTAGCAAACATGAATTTGGTATTGAGACAGAATGCTGAATTTGTACAGAATTTATTGTAAGGGCTTTAGGGGAAGTTTCAAGTATTTGGATCTGCTTTCAAATGTTTCCCTGCACTATTTGAGAAACGTTCACAGGGGTTGCTGTACTGGATTAAACTCTGGAGTAAGCAATTATACAGTTTCATTGGAGGTCAGAGGAAGGTCTCATGTTTCATCTTTGCTGATTTGGGCATGTTAGCGCCTGTCTCCATCCCTGTGTTTGCTATATTTCTGCTCCGGCAGTGTTTTTCTCACCCTGTGATTGTTTGTTTGCACACAAAAAGAGTCATTTACTTATTGATCTGCTGGGGCCTTGAAGTGCTGTCACGACATGATGATGTATCCCGATGGAACGCTCCAATATGAAGGGCATTCAGGAGAAGAGAGGGGGAAACATCCTAATCGGTGTTTTTATGCGAATCAGATGCATAGACCATGAGCTGCATTACCTTTAAATACCTATTATGAATATTTATAGCTGTGATCAATTATTGAACTGTATTAAAAGGAAACAACCTTTTTGACCTTGTAGCTATTAATATTAAAAGGATAGCCCATCCAAAAGTGCTAATTCTGTCATTATTTACTTATCCTCATGCCCTTTTAAACCCGTATAGCCTTCTTTATTCACATAAAAGTAGATATTCTAAAATGGTTGGTAAACAATTTTAGTTCCAATGGGGTTCTAGTATGTGAGAAATAACTAAAACAAGTTACCAGGTGTAAGGTAGAAATGCATGGGTAAATGTACAGTATTTCAACCATCAAAATGGTAACTTTTAGCATTGTCCCCTCCCTGTAATTTATATTAGTGTCCTGTTTAATTGTACAAAAATAAGACTTGCTGTGATTTACAGAAAATGCTCATTAAAATGTCATTCAATGTAATAATAAGTTATACAGTATACAGTAAAAACTTTGTCATCCATATTCAAAACACAAATCATATCATAAGTATTACAGTGCAGCTCCAAAAAACAAATAATTTGTAATTTTACATTTTTAGACTTGCAGTTGTCACTATCCTTCAAACCATAGGTTTTACCCATTTATCAGCAAGACATTTTTAGCAATTTAAAGAATAATAATCATTTTGCATGAACACCTATTTGTTGTTGTATTTTAATATGCAAGAACCTGCATAATTATGTTGTTTCATTTTGTCATGACTATCCAAAAACTAGGTATTGCACACCTGGTTCAAAACACATGCAAGGTTGCCAGACACCAACAGCAGTGTGGCTGACTGTCTGTTTAAGACTGATTTAAACCACGTTCTAAATAAAAGCAACGACACGCGATCTAAGGAATATTTTCCATATTAAAATGAGTTTTTGTTCTAACCAACACCTGATATTTATATTTTAGAAACGGCTTCTCCTGCAGCTGAACAACAGAAAACTGACAATGATTACCTCGGGTAAACCTCATGTGCTTTATTCAGTGTTAAATGCTAATAATGCGAGTTTGAACACCATTTCACATGACATTTATTGCCATACTACTGAAAGCAGCAGCAGATTTGAGTTTATCCCAGATCTTGAAAATAAAATAAACCGTTTGAAATTGAATTTTAGAACTGTGACTCTGTGCAAACCAACACATGTCAGTCATTCAGCATGTACATTTAATAATGTTAAAGAGGTTTAATATGTATTAATTAGATTATAAACCTTACCATTTCTTTGGAGTGCAGTAAGTGCACTATTTTGTGCTTCTGAATGGCTGTATTTAAATTTCTGTCGTGTTTTGTCTGGTTCAAAAAGCCAAATTGCTTATCACTACAAATCTGGTCATGTAGTATGTTGTTAGGACACAGGGTTACAATGTAACCTGCCCACCTAATGTTACATTCTTAATATTTAGATTGTCTGCTATTTAATAACCACCTCAGGTGGAACTCTGAATCTGCATCTCATTTTGGAGGCTGCTACTGTCCACCGGAGGTCACATTTCGCAGACACATACTTTGAGAGCCTTTCTGAATTAATGAATGAAATATGTGGCTTTCCAACAAGGCAACCCTGGTCTGCTGAAATATAATTGGTTAAAGTAGCAGTGGGCAGGTTAAATGACCAAACAAAGACATACATTCCAGCACGTAATGCACATTTTCAAACCAGAATATCTGATTTTAGCATTGTTTTACACATAAACAAGAATGTTCACTTGGCATGTTTCTTAAATATCTGCAAACATATTATGGTATTCTTATGATTTAGAAGAGTCAAAAACTTACATACAGCACCTTTAATGTCACTTTATTTGACATGTTTAATAAGACCGTTATATTTATTGTGTCTCATCTCTAGCCTGCTTACAGGTTTTGAACTTCATAAGGGCGAGTAAATAATGACTGAATTTAAATTTGATATAGACTGCCTCTTTATTGTCATGGTGAGATTAGTATCAACAGCCTGGGTTGCTGTGGTGTTTAGGCTAGGAATAAGAAGAACAGATGCTGATATTGTTGCAGTGCAGTTTTGTCTGGACAATCCGCCATTGGGCTGCATTAGCATATGGCTGGATGAAGGTTATTGTATGCTGAAACAATCACATCATTTGCAGTTAAAAAGAGCTAGAGCCCTACTTTCCAAGGTGTTATTTCACGAGCATAATGAAGGCGGCCATTTCAAAGGCAGCCATTCTATGAAAATGGCATGAAGACCTATTCATGCTATGGGTGTGCAAAGACCACTTCTTGTGAATGTGTTATGAGCCAGGCTCACGCATTAGGTGTAAAGATTTAGACTGAAGGCTCTTCTGAACAATAGAAAGATAAACCTCTACTTATAATTCACCTTCTCAAAAGAGCACCTGGTTCTTCATGAATCTAACTGTTTATTGTCTAAAAAAAAAAAAGCCCACGCACACAATTTCTTAAAGGTTGCACAATGAATCTTACCAAAGAGCACTTCTCAGTAGACACATGCTGTGTATGTGATAAAATATACACAGTAATGTAAACTTTAACTTTAACTGTTTCAACATAAATTTGGTTGGTTCTGATTGGTTGCTATTGGTTACTATTGGTGGCTGGGCTGTAAAAGATTTCATATTAGTTAGTGTTGCTAGGTGGTTGTTATAAGTCTGACTCAAACTGCTTAAACACAAATTAATAAAGCAATTTAAGCTGGTTTAATCCCGGATGTAAAGGGAATATTCATAGATTAGGGTATTCAGCACTGGAGGAAATTCTTCTCATGCCCTAGAACTATTGGCAAATCTACCAACTTTTTGACATGCTTGCATTAGAGGAACGTGGGAACAATTGGGACCATGGATGACCAGTCATGAATGTCAATTTTTAGAAAATGAGTTTGAAGTTGACCAACTGAAGGCTGTATAAATATGTAGCTACCCGCCAGTTATTAAAACAGTCCACGCTTCCAAAATACTGATGTCCTTGCATTTCATTTATTGAACATCATGAAAACTAAAAAGATAAACAAACAAACTAAATGTTTCACACAGACACAATCAAAAGAACATCAAAATAAACAAATAAGATACAATGTTTCGTTTACCGTGTTGGCCTGATAACCAGCAGTAGAATAATCAGGAGCATTTAACATGTGTCTGCATTGAGATCTCACTATGCTGTCCATACCAACTCTCGCAGGTTAAATCAACAAAGAGAATTACGTGACCTCCGACTCAAGCCAACCGGAAACAAGGAGATTTGTAACAAACATACACCAATACACATTCAAATAATGAAATACAAAACAATAAACAACCAAAAATACAAGCTGACCGATCAGCGTCAGCTACAAAATAAGATTTCCATTGATGTATGGTTTGATAGGATGGGTTAATATTTGGTTGAGATGCAACTAGTTGTAAATCTGAAAATTCAAATGAAGGGTTCAAATGAATAAAACGCTGAGAAAATCATCTATTAAGGTTGTCCAGATTATGTTCTTATCATTACTAACCAACAATTAAGCTTTGATATATTTACAGGAGGAAATTAACAAAATATCTCCATCTAACATGATCTGTACTTAATATTCTAATGATTTTTTGGCACAACAGGAATTTAATGTTTTTGACCTATACAATGTATTATTGCCAATTTCTATAAATATGCCTGTGCAAAATTAAGTTTTTGTCGTCCACAATTTTAGCTTTAGAAAATCTATTTGAGGGTAGTAAGTTGGAGCAGGGTCTAATTCAGTAAATTAGGAACTATAAGTATGTTATTACACACTGGTTGGGTGAATATAGAAGAAAGATAAAGTATTTTTGAAGTATTACAAGACATGCACATACATAAAACTATTTACCTTACACCTTTTTGACAGGAGTGCTTTTGTCCCTTTCTCAACATTTCATCTCCATTGTCCTGAAAAACATAAAGCCACCATGATTTTTGATCATGGCCTCCTCCATCCTCCAGTTGTTGATTTAGTCAAATGCAATGCTTGTTGTCAATGTCAGTCGGCTTACATTACTTCCATGTTATATAACATTGTGTGAATGCAACCAAGAATTCAGTAGTTGGGGAACTTGGCCTGGTGGTGAGTACCTTTGGCTTTCTGTTATTATAATTATCTGATGTGAAGGCTCTTTTTTACTTCTGTCGGATCTTAATGTACACTCTATAAAAATCATGGTGCATCACAAATTAGAAGATATTATCAAAAGGTGCAAGAGGGAGCAGCTTGCAAGATCTTATGCAGAAGATCATCATTGGCATTGTGTACTGGTAGCTTTTTAACACCCTTTACATCTATAAAAGAGGCTGTTTTTCCCATACAGTATACTGGTTAGAAGTCTTGCACAAGCAGCTTCTCCATCTCTGGTATCTACAGACTTGTTTCATATTTGCACATTGGCTATTTTGAATGTACTTATGTAATCATAGCTATAATGACCTCAATTTAAAATCCATAAATATCATGTAGTGTATGGTTAAAATAATCGGGATGGACCAGATGTCTCTGCAAGCAGATTGAGATTGATTTAATGCCTTATATTACCTCACACTATTACTCATATAATCAGACATGAACAGTGGAACCAGCCAAGGTCTTGGCCATCATCGAGTTGTTCTTATTGGTTGTTGGAGATTTTCTTTTGCTAGAGCCTGGCCACTGTACTGTACAGTGAGGTATTCCTAGTTATTAGAGTGTTAAGTAGTTGCTGAAGTGTTAAAAAGGGCTTGCGTTTTACATCATACGTATACTTTAAAGTGAGGATTCAAGTTACACACACCCGGTTAATACAAGAACTTTTCACTGAAATGTTCTTGTGGGAACTAATTATGTTGTGAAACCCCCTTTGGAACCTTTATTTTCCTGAGTAAATATTAGAATTTTGTTCAATTCTTGTTTCAAGTTCTGAAAGAGGCCAAATGTGTATTGACTTTATTATAAAAAGTGTTTTGTGCAAGATTTGTCAAATGTTTTAGGAACTCAAAACATGTATCATACCTACCAGTATCCCACAGCAATAGTTGCAAGATTAAACTGGTTTATTGGGAAACCGATTTCTTGCTAATTATTGCATTGGAGTAATGCTGAAAAGATTGGTCAGATTAAGTCAGTTCAGGTGCTGTTCATGAGACTATGATTTATAAACTTGAATGAACTGTATCAAGCCTACTCTAGCACTGCTGCTCCTTTAAGACATCAGCAGGAAGCCACTCTCCTAAGGGACTGAGATTTAGTAATGGACAGTAATGACTTACAGGACCTCAATCCTTTCTTCTATCAGTTCTTCTCAGTAGACCAGTCATTTGCTCAAGAAAGAGAAAGATTTATTTTAAACGGGTCATGAACTGAGAAATCTAAATTCCCTAGATATTTTGACGAATAAGATGTCTTTGTACTATTAGAAACATCCTATAAGTTTCAGAACTCAAAACTTTATCTGAAAACATTATATTGAAGCCAATGACCCAAATGACAGGTTGTGGAATGTGACGCGTTATTAGATAATAGATTTGATTTTTATTAGATAAATTGCTTTGAAGACAACACAACACTGTGCAGTGCCAAATTGTGGGAAAGTAGTCTTTGCATTGCCTTTCTTTTGATACCAACGTTAGGTAAGACTGGAACTTTTTTATTATTTTTAATAAAATTTTCAAACCATATCAGTACAAACTTAGGCCCAATCCCAATTCTATTTATGTACCCCTTCCCCTTGACCCTTGAAACAGAGTGTGAAGGGGAAGGGCTTCTAAATCTACCCTTAAGAAATGGGACACCACTATAACACCTGTACACGTCATCATATGTCATCGCGATCTCTTGCTTCATATGAGATCGATGATCGCGACTGCTGTAGTTATTCGAGTTGAGTTATTTTTTAGTATTTATAACTGTACTGTGTATTTACACTGTGGCCATATTCATCTACGTAACACACGAAAACAACATTAACATTATACCAGACACTGTAAAAAGGTCATTCCCAGCCACTAGACTTTTCTGACAGGGTATTCGACAGGGTATACATTCAGATGTGAAAGTATGTTGTGGGACTACTATAAAGGAGTTATTACTATGGATTATAGATAATGAAATTTAGTGGGTTTTATTTTAGTGTTTTTTTTTGTTTTTTTTTTTAAGCATGACGGTAAAACACGAATGCCTTTATGAGTGTATTAAAACATATGCTTGTTTGTTGTAAAAATTCTGATAATGACAAAAGATACTAGTTTGTGCATCTCCTGACTTCCGTGTGCAGCCATGCGGTTGTTGTACATGGTGTATTCTGGGAAATGTTTGTACCCCTTGGTTTTGAGTGTGGTCCTGAAAAATCTCAGTTTCAAGGGCTATCTAGCCCTTCTCCTTAGCCTCACATCTTCAAGCTAATGAGAATTGAGACACCCCTACACCTTTCCGTGAACACACAAAACGAGTGGTAGGGAAGGGTTAAGGGAATTGGGGTTGGGCCTAGTCCCTTTATTCACTGCATTTTACCACTGATTTGTTCACAAATAAGGTAAAATTTGATTAGATTTTCAAAAAGATGGTCTATGAAGTATGTAGACTGTCAAACATAAATGCAAAAGTTTTAGGCAGCTGCCCTTACCAACTCTCAAAAGCATTTAAATATGCAAAACTATAAGCCAATCATACCAGTGTCCACAAGTCTACAATCTGCTATACCGATTCAAACAGTGTGTTTCAATTAGGAAGGTCAAAACAGGAAACAAAATATTACTTTTTTTGGTGCAAAATCATTGTAACATTATAAGTGGACCTCATAGAATAATACAATAAAATTCCAGTTCATCTGTTTATTTTAACAAAAATGAACTACCTTGCATTTACATAGCAAATTACCTCAAACAGTAATCTATCCTTGTTCTCACACAGCATTCTTTTAGTTGTGAGCATTATGGAGGCCAAATGGTGCACTACAGATAAGCCAGCTGGATAAAGCACAGACATGGAAGGAAAGTAGCGGGTCCCTCATGGCGATGAGATAGTTTGGTCTACTTTGTTGTTTGCTCTTAGAATAATACATTGTATAAATGATGAGATCCTACCGAGAGCAGCTCATCATTAAGATTCACTCTAAGTTACTATAGTGCAAATAGTGCAGTAAACAATAAAGCAGTTATCTGCATGATTTATTCATGATGTGGAGCACGATGGAAAGCACAACGCCCAGCATCAGGGGACATGGTGGAGTTTAAAAATGGCCAAAAGGTCATTGACCTCTGTTTGTTTGTGAATGTACCTTTAGGGAACAACTCTAAATTTAGGCTTGTGATGCTGCATCCTGAAATGACAGATGAGTCTGGGACTTTTTTTTTTTATTGAGGCCTGTTGATGCAGAGGATGTTGGTTCCCATAAGTCATGTAGATGGAATGATTGCAGTCAGCGTATTGGCCGTGAGCGAAATGCTCATCTTATCTAGCAGAGACTCAAAGCCTCAGTGATTCAGAATGCACTACCCTTGATTATGAATGTTTCTCCCTTTTAAGTGTTTCAACTGGCAGACACCGATAAGGCCAGTTGCTGTTTGAATTGGCGAGCTGCTATCGAGTCCCGGTGGGCTGCTCTTTCTTTTAAATATGGACGAAAAGGTGAGATAGGAGGCAGAAAAGGGAGAGAGGGATTTAGGTGAAGAGCATTGATAGTGACATTTGATTTGTGTTTACTAAAGGCTAGGCTATCTGAACAGCATTTAGCTTAATATAGCATTGAAGGATTAGCATAGCGGTAATGAAACTCTTGCCCTTGGCATTTTAACCGTCCTCGCCAAGTCACAACCTGCGCCTCGTTGGCATTCTGTCTGCTAGCCGCTTATCTTCACCTGCGACCTTCCTGCTTAATACAGGAAAAACTAATAACCTCAGTTTACATTAGTTATATTGTCGTGCCTTGTTTAAACACAGCCTCTGAAATCGAACCTGTTTGATCTCCCTGTGTAATGAGGCATTTAATCCAGGTTGGTTCAACACGGAGAGAGCATCGCCGTTTTGCACTGTCTAACATAGTCACGCCACAGAGACAAGTGGCGTAATCACAGAGAAAGTGCCAGAA
Source organism: Danio kyathit (assembly GCA_903798195.1). Classification (NCBI taxonomy): domain Eukaryota; kingdom Metazoa; phylum Chordata; class Actinopteri; order Cypriniformes; family Danionidae; genus Danio; species Danio kyathit. Next base: position 32,163,700 of record LR812538.1, on the reverse strand, counting down.
AGCCGGGCTGGGTGATGGATAAATAATTGAAGTGTGGGATGGCAGGATTAGAGGCTGGCATTGAAGGGCGCAGCTCTGTAAATTTGCGAGTATGTGTGTGCGTGCATGAATGGTTGATGAAGACAGCTGTGGGACAGTTTAAGAGCTCATTAAGATGCTTTTGCAGAGTCCATTGTCCATTGTGAAGAAAGCCTAAGGGAGACGGCGGAAAATGTGCAGGACTGAGAACCGCCTTCAGATTTCTGTCTGTTCATTTGTTTTGAGACACAAAAGTACTGGCCTGTCAGTGGAACGTGTACACAGTGTTTTTTTTTTACGAACTGTTTATTTTTAGCATTGTATTAAAAATGATGTTAGTATTTTCTACTAACAATGTGATTTGCTGATATTTGCATCATTTATTCACATTCATGTCAATTCCAGACTTAGAGATACAACAAAAGGTTTAGATTTTTGAAATGCTTTTTAAAAAATGTTCAAAAACCAATCACTGAACATTTCTTTGTTGAACCAATAATGATTCCTCTATGGCTTCACTGTGAAATGGGGTTATAATGAGGCATTTTTTATGTTCAGAGAAGAAAATGAAGTCGTAGGTTTGAAGTGACACAAATGCTGAGTAAACTAGCGATGAGATTTCTGGCTCATTTTGGGGGGGAAACTATAAACTATTTAGATGTATTCCAAACAAACCACACCTAAAATGGAACATGGTGTGCTGTATAACAAATGGAAATTAAATGACAATGTGCAAAATAGAAGCAACACTGGGAGCCAACTCAAATAAATCATTTAAAGGATCTGGCTGGCAGAGTAGAGGATTTACATTTTTGTTGCATGTTGACTTCAAGTTTCCTACGAATAATGTTTTCGTTATGAAATTATTGTTGAGTCACAATTATGAAAAATCTGTATTTTTAATTGTGTATTGTGAGTTATTAAAGTCCCCAAGAAATCAAAACAAAGCAAATTGATTTTGTTAGCTCACATTGCTAGTTTAGTGGTGATCAATTCATCTGTGCATGTCATTAAAAAAAAAAAATAAATAGTTTGCTCTTCTAATCTTTAATTGAACTCTGAAAATGCACTTACTTTGAGGTAATAGGCTTGACTAACACTGCTCCAACTCCCAGTTTTGACAACAAACAGTAATGGTGAGCAGGAGGAGTCTGTTATTAGGTTGTAATAACTCTTCTAAAACGCCTTCCCAATCTTTCTGAATGAAATGCTACTATACTACATCCATTCAATGCGCAGTAGAAAAAATAAGCCATGCCCATTGTTTGCTCCTTTAAAATTCAAATTCTCTAGGAACTGCGTCACATTTCGAAAACAATAATGATAGCAGCTTCCGGTTCATTGGGGATTTAAATTACATTTATAGAGCCAGGAAGATAAATTGTGAATGATTAGTTTATTAAAAGTGCCTGCTGAATGAATAACTGCAAATGTTGCAGTTGCAAGATAAGGTATAAGCTTAGTTGGTGCCAGATTTTAAAATTTGCAGAAAACAAAAGAAGTAAACTTAAAGGTTTATTTAGTCTTCACTTTGTTAACAAGTAATGCAATAAAAATATGTGAAGCACATAGATAATAATAAATTAATAAAATTGAACATACCATTGTTATCATATTAGTCACTGCTTGAAGGATTAATTTCAAAATTCACCCCCAAAAATGTGTTCTTATTTACTCACTCGTGTCATTTCAAAACTGTATGACCTTTTTCTTTGTAATTTCATTGTTATTCCAAACTCTTTGATTAGAGTTCTTCAAAAACTTCTGTTCCACAAAAGAAAGTCATACAAGTCTGGAATGACGAGAGAATACGTAACAGAATTTTCGAACACTTTTAACACTTTAGTTTAGGTCACAATTCGCAGTATTAACAAACCATTAACTAACACTACTAGCTTAATAAACTAATAGTTAGCAGTTTATTAATAGTTAATAAGGTAGAAGTTGGGTTTAGGGTCTAGGGATGCAGAATAAGCTCACACTTTATAACTACTAATAACAGGCTGTCCGCGGGGTCTTAAAAAGTATTAAAAGTTGATAAATCAGTTATGAGAAAATTAAGGCCCTTAAAAGGTATTAAAAAGTCTTAATCACGTTTTTAGAGGTCTTAAATTTTGTTCAAGCGTTGTCCAAAGTGTTTGACTCCAAAAAAGCATAAATATATTAATTTTCCTCCTAATATTAACAACGGCGTGCTCGATCCACGCGATTGGTTCATGCTGGGGCACGTCCGGCCAAGCTCACATCTGGGTGATGTCACGTAATTTGCAACAAACGCGGGAAGATGATGTGACGCTCTCCACATGTAGCGAAACCATGGAGCGAAACAGACGGCAAAATGGGAAAATGTAAGTTTGTGTACTCCTGGTTGAAGAAAGACGAGTTTAAACAGTGTATAAGCCTGCCGCTAAAAACAACCGCGTAATATTAACAATTATTATTAAGTTAAAGGTTTGATACTGATTAGAACTTGAAGTGGCAATGAGGTCTTAAAATATTCTAAGAAGGTCTTTAAAAATTCCTAAAAAGGTATTGAAATTACCTTTAGGATTCCTGCATATACCCTGAATAAACAGTTAAAAGTTCGCATGTTAGCACCTTTCAGCTTTAATTGAAAACTGGATAATTTTGAACTTTTGTCAACTAATTTCATCTTCCGGGTTTAAAATAATTTTTGTGGCGGAATAAAAAACCGGTGACGTAGTGTGCATCCGCTAGTGGAGTGATGACGCCTCGGTTTCTCATTATTATTCTTATTATTTCTTATCCTATGAGAAGACCCTGCATCTTAATTATTCATGACTGCACATGCTTTCCGAAGACAAGACAAGCTGTGAGACCCAATGAGGTGAGACCGCGTCCACGCCAGCAAGTAGTATTTCGACGTTCGTGAAAAGTCGTAACGTTATGACTCACAGGTTTGTTGCATGTGTTTCCTCGCAATGCTGTCAGGGCTAATACAGCAAAGCTGTTGGTTTGCAGCAAGCATTTTTGTCGATAGAGCTGACCGAGAATTGGAGAATGGCGGACTTTAGCCTTTTATCAGTTGAGTTCGTTACCATTCAGACACATCACTTATATCTGTGCTGCTGTGTTTGCCTATGTTTAAAATTCTCCAGATTACTGGCAGAGTTAATGGTTGGAATAGATAGGGAAAGAGATTCATTTAACTTCTTGTGTGTATTGTGTATTAGCTTGCTCAGTGTGCATGAGCAAATGGGTTGTGTCTCAATACATTTAGTTTTTATTTCACATGACTTTTCAGGGCTCAAAATTAAGGATTTTTTCAAATTTATCTCTGACCACACTAAATAAGTATTTATTAGCCACAATTTTTTAATGTGTCAAAACAAGGAAAATATAGCTGTATAGGTGCTCCTTTTAATTCAACAAAACTTTTCTTTAAAAAAAAACATTACATTTAAAAAAAGAATTATTGTCATGTGTCTAAAATATGCACAGTAATCTGTCCTGGCTAAAAGTCCCAGATCACCAGTTAACATAAACGGGGAGTAATCTCCCATTAAAGCAATATTATTATAAAGAAACATAATTAAACCATATAAAAAAAATAACTGTGAGCAAAAGAAAGCAGGTGAAACATGCCGTGTTTGATAATGAAAGGATAATCACGCGCTCGGTTAATATAGGCCTGTAAATGAAAGCAGTTACCGCTGCTGCTTACAAAAGAATGTGTGTATTTTTGTTTTAATCTTGAGCTCTTGAAAGCAGCAGGACTGTGGGTGCACGATCATCGTTCTTTGTCCAGTCTATTTCAAAGGGAACTGATCGCACCAGTTGCGCTTCCTCTAGGCACGGTGACGGTTGCTTAAAGGATGGGTGCGAGTGATCATCCTCTCCTTCGGTATTTACCTGCTTTCTGCTTGCGCGAATACAGTTATTTTTGTCAGTCGTGCTGCTTCTCGATTCTAAGATCGCATTTGCACGAATATCGGGCCACACTTATTTTCAAACCCTGCTTTTAAGAAAACTACAATTTAAAAATGATTTCCAACCAGCCAAAGTGGCTAGTGGAGGTGTCTGTCTCACTCGCCAGAGCTGAAATCTACCCGCATTTGGCGGGTGTTAATGTAAAGCCCTGGTTATGTGTATATGAAATTACGAATAACATATGTAACAGGGCAATAAATTACTGTTTATTACTTTGCATTTTAACTTTGTTAACTATACTGTAAGATCATGGGTCTCACCGTTTTTCTCATTTTGTGGGCCAACTGACAGTTGTTCGCTTTCCTCTTTTCCCCTTGCCCTGCCGGCCACGCCCACTCCTCCCTCCACGCCCGTCATGAAGCATTTTTTGAAAAAAAAAATGAACTGAAAGTTTGTTTGTGGCCCTTTATTAGCATAAATTGTGACCTAAACTAAGATGTTACCGAATATTGTTTTTCTGTGAACTGTTTCATTAACAACATTAACAAATATGTCTATTTATGTGAAATATTTAGCATACATTGGCATGTTGTGTTATCTTTAATATATTCCAGATGAGCATATATGTGTGCTTCACACCTTTGAATACTTTAGCTACATGTCAGCAAAGTGGGGCAAGCCCAGGCTGAGGCTTCTGTTCTGGACTCGGCACATCAAATCACATGAGGTCTGTCTGCACCTCGTCCATATGCTTCCAGTTTTTGTGGTGTGAATGCGAGGCATATGCCCCTGTGCCTTTTAAAAGAGCAAGACTGAGCAGATGCTCTGCCCACAAGAGATAAGTATAGATTTTCTAGATCTCACCCTCTCCTTCGTCTGTGGGCTCTATTAAGACCTGGACACGATACAATCCGTCTCGGGTGACAGCCACTGTTCATTAGCCCATCATACTGAAATAAATGACAAGCCTGTTCACATTTTTACTCTTTCTGCAAAATTTCAGCTGTCCACTCCATCTTCCTCTATTCCTCTCTTCTGTCTCTTTATTTTCTCCTACGCACAGGCGTTCACATATTCTCCCTCCTTCCATTGCTCTCAATTTTTGTCACACTGGTGCACAAACATTATTTTTCTGTCTTTCTCCTTCACTTGACTTGCTGTCGTTCTCCTGCACTCTGCGTCTCTCTCTCTTTCTCTCTCTCACACACACACATGCAGACATGCACACAGCTTTCTGCTTTACACATGGTTGCGGCTGCTGTGGTGCTTATCTCTTCTGGGAGTATAATACTGTATATATATATTTTTTTTTTGCTACATGGGAACAATTCTCAGACACACTCTCAAATATAAACTGCAGGAAAATAATTGCCAATGCCAAGCCAGTGCTGGGGAGATATTAAAATCTGCAGCTTGCCCAGCTACTGTATAAGCTTCACCATTACAACATAATATTTTAAGCATGTAAACAATGATTTATCATTTAATTAGCACTTTATTTGCCCAGCACAAAAACAGTGAGAGCTTTTGAATGGATAAATATGAATTTTGTTATAAGTTGATATATTTTATCAACTTATAACAATATACAGTTGAAGTCAGAATTATTAGCCTCCCTGAATAATTAGCCCCCCTGTTTATTTTTTCCCCCAATTTCTGTTTAACGGAGAGAAGACACATTTCTAAACATAATAGTTTTAATAACTCATTTCTAATAACTGATTTCTTTTATCCTTGTCATGATGACAGTAAATAATATTTGACTAGATATTTTTCAAGACACTTCTATACAGTTTAAAGTGACCTTTAAAATCTTAAGTAGGTTAATTAGGTTAACTAGGCAGGTTAGGGTAATTAGGCAAGTTATTGTATAACGATGGTTTGTTCTGTAGACTTTTGAAAAAATATATAAAGGCGCTAATAATTTTGACCTTAAAATGGTTTAGAAAAAAATGTAAAACTGCTATTATTCTAGCTGAAATAAAACAAATACGACTTTCTCTAGAAGAAAAATATTATCAGACATACTGTGAAAATTTCCTTGCTCTGTTAAACATCATTTGGGAAATATTTAGAAAAGAAAAAAAAAATCAAAAGGGGTTTAATAATTCTGATTTTAACTGTATAAGTTGATTAACTTTAAGAGAAATTTTAAAAAACAAATAAATAAAAGGTTATTAACTAAAGCTTTAGCAAATATTTTTATGTTTTTTAATATAGGCAATGTGTTAAATTAATATTTTTTAAAATAGCATGCATTATATTTTTTAAAATAGCATACATTCTTGTTTGTATCTACGAATGTTTTGTTAAAGAACAAATGTTCTCTGGGCACCCAAAAAATGTGTTTTTATAGCATGCTGGCATTTAAAATAACGTTGGAAACTTTTATTATTGAGAGTGTATCTAAAGACTTACCCAATATGGCGACCAAGTGAATTGACTTGATTTAAATTCCCAAAATAAGATGCATGAATCCATTAGCTATAGTTTTATAGGTACTGCACGAATCCATAAGCGATATCTGTTCTTTACAATTGTTCTCATTAATAGCATTGCATCTCTTTACTCCAGAGTTTGCTTGTTATTCCTCTTTCTCACAAACATGTTAGTGCATCATGACTTGTGAATTGTCTCTTTCACTAATGAACTGAGTTTTATCATGACTCACTGACAGTTTGAACCTCCTCGCATCCTGCAATTCTCCCAAAATTCCTGAAGCTGAAGTAAATACAATAAAACACAGATCTCATCTAACTAAAACAACCTGGTAAGGCAATGACAGAGCAAGTTACATTAATGTGCATCATTTAGGCAGGATCTATTAGTTTTACCACAATTAAATAATACAATCTGAATTACATCAGTCATACGAATGACTCTTCTCTACTCTTTGTATCAAATTAAAGCACAAATGTTACCTGGCCCTAAGCCGTAATCAACACGGTAAATTAAATTTGATGAGACTGTAAATTGCACTAACATCTGTTAAATGCACATTTGCCATGCATGTTGCATACCTAATTGAGCATCAAGATGAAACTATTTAATTGTTGCACTAATTCATATTTAGTTTTTCCAGATAGACTTTTTTTGTATGCTATATATGCCTCCGTTGTCTTAAGTCTGTTTCCTCTCTTGCTTGAAGAATGATGCAACTGAATGCAGATTCCCCAATGGGTCTGACTCAGCTACTGTCAGATGTGAGCGTACTGTAATGCTGAAGCATGTGTTTGTTTGTTTGTTTGTAGAGGATGGTTTTGGCCATAATCGAGTAACTAAAAATGACGATTTTCGCCTTCTGTTCTTCAGTTTGTTATTAATGATGCATTTATCCTTGAAGAATTCATTTGGGATCGAGAATTTTTCAAACCAAATGTATTTTCAAGTACTTTATTTCTTTTATCTAATGCAAATGCGTTTATGCAACCAATAAACAGCAGCTTTGTTCTACATGTAAATTTTGTGGGAAATTTTGTTTTATTTAATTCAAATGTAAATTCAATATTTGTTCTTTTTTGTGTTCTGTTGACTGAGGGAATAACTCGCTTAGAAAAATTCACACTGTACAGGCCTGTAGCCAGCCTGGTGAATGGAGTGGTTCTTTTTTCTCAAAAAGTGGACCTCAGTTTTTGTTTAATTGTGAGATTAAAATACTGCATTTAAGTGATGTTTTAACTATTTTTAGCTGGATTAGCTTGTCCAATAGTCATCATGGCCACACTTTTTGATGTACCAAAAATATTTCCTAAATATTTAGAATAAAGAAATGTGAATAAATACTTATTTTGAAAATACAAATGTATTATATCATATATCATTAGAAAAAAAACAATCTGTTAAAGTTTTAAGTTAAAACTGTGGCATATTGTCATTTATTAGGCAAATAACAAACTGGCCAGCACGTTCAACTTTTTATTGGTCATTTTTTGTTTCAAGATTAAGGTTCAAGATTAAGAAAAAAGTTACTTGTAAAAGGTTTTCTCCATTTAAAGGTTATAGCAGCCTTGCACACATATTGAACGGTATATAGACCTGCTATCTTGTGGGCTGTTGTATTTGAATTTGAGGATGGGGAGATAGTAATGTTCGTGTGTTCTCTGAATACAGGTTTCAAAAATATATATTTTATAGAGTTATTAAACAATATTCTGATGATTTTGTATCTTGCACCTAGCAAATATTTTAATTTATAAAAAACAGCTAAAACTAATAAAAACTAAACTAAAACTCAGCAATTTCAAAATATAAAAACTAGTAAATCTCCCTCTTAAAACGAGGTAAAACTAACTGAATTCGAAAACAAAAAGTCAAAACAAAATTAAAATTAAAACTAATGAAAAATCCAAAACTATTCTAACCTTGTGTTGGACTCATGAAAATAGTCATATTAGCTGAAGTCACGCCGAAGCAACAACTAACAGAGGATTCTGTTGTTCTTAAAGCCGTTTTCGATGGGTTATTTCACTGTTTATGGCGGCATAGCAGTCAAAATCTGACAAATAAGCTCATTTATGGGACAAATTCTGGACCTTTGTCTGTAAGGGGTGGGTCTTCCCAACCACCCGATCCCCACTGGCTACAGGTCTGCTGTAAAAATATCTCTAAATTAATAGTTGTATGTAGACATACATTTCAATTAAAATGTTTTTTCAATTATTTATATGTTTAGCAGAATAAACACATTGACGATGACCTACAACCAATGAGAGAGCAAGATACAGAAAAGCAGGGAGTTTGGGGAGGAATTATAAACGACAATATCAGCAACCATTGTGTCAGTTCTAAGAAAGACTCCTTTGTCTTTCTAGACCCAAAAATGGAGGAAAGTTTGGGAAAACTTTAGCAGGAGCACCCTTGTCTTTTTCAGAATCAGAAAGAGCTTTATTGGCAGGTATGTTCACACATACGAGGAATTTGTTTTCGTGACAGAGCTTCTACAGTGCAACAGAATGACAGAGACAGGACTAAAAAACAGATAATAAATATATTTTTAAAATAGAATTAAGTAGTGAATGCAAATATACAAATTCACGAGTGTATCACTGTATACAATGTTATATGTGCAGCTGTTATGTGCAAATTGTTATGTAAAGTATGTTGTTAAATAAGTGTATATGTGTATAAAAAGTGTGTAACAAGTAGTGATGTTTGTTTCACAATTACTGTCATCAAGAGTTCATGAGATGGGTTGCCTGAGGGAAGAAACTGTTTCTGTGTCGGGCTGTTCTAGTGCACAGTGCTCTGTAGCGTCGACCAGAAGGTAACAGTTCAAAGAGGCAGTGTGCTGGGTGTGAGGGGTCCAGAGTGATTTTGGCAGCTCTTCTGCTTGCTCTGGACAGTACAGTTCTTGGAGAGTAGGGAGGGTTGTACCAATGATTCGCTCAGCAGTCCAAACTATTCGACGTAGTCTTCGAAGGTTAGATTTGTAGCTGAGTTAAACCAGACAGTTATTGAAGTGCAGAGGACTGATTCAGTGATGGAAGTGTAGAACTGTTTTTTGATGTTTAGCCTGAGATATACCACAGTGGGGTACCATTTCATGTCTTATGTGGTTATTCATTATTTTCTTATCACTTTTCATGTGTGTTTGGTTTACATGCCAGACAGAGTTGTTGGCCATTCTTCCTATAGACCATTTTGAGGGATGTAAACAATAACAATGGTCCTGACGTGTTTCCTGTTTTACATTTTAAATCTCCGTAGCTTCTGAGAGTCCAAAAATTTCTACCCCAGATAGTCATTCAGTGTGAACTCTGCAAACTGGTGAATTCTTAACCTTGATTAACCCATAGGTGGTTCATTCCAAAGAGCTTTCATTGAGATCATTCAAACAGATGCTTGCTATTTTCAGTCAGAAGCGCTGCCTGTATGCTTGCATTCTCTCGTGTGAATTGCTGTCTTTTAATGATCAAAATGGTTCTCTTCAGCAGTAGTTTCCTCAATCATCAAGGGCAGCTTTCTGGCCACACTCGAAGAATGGCTTCCTTAAAGAGATGAAAGCACTCCGTGATGAATTCACAAGGGTTTGAATGCAATGCATGAAAGCGTCTTTGCATGCGAGTCGATTAGCACACGCTCAAATGATTGACAAACAATCCAAAAGGCTTATACTACTATTTTAGTGTGCTATATTAACAGCAGCTTAGTGGAATGCGTACCTTCAAACACTAAATCCCCATATCAGCAGTGTTTTGCTCGATGCCTGAGAGTGGAGGTAAAGCGGAGGCGCTCTGGGTAAATAGAACTGTCATCTCTCCTTAAACAAAACCTCGACACTCAAGGAGACTTGCAGTAATGAGCCTGTCAATTTTCGCGGGCACCCTCGGAGGATGCTGGTGTGTCAGCCCTAATGAGGGCACTTGTACCATTTCACCAGCCTGAGCACAAAACAGGAGTGCAGCAAATGCACTTCACCTTGTTTAAAAGCCTCTTTTACTGTTGCTGTGCTTAAATGCAGATGGAGGGATGGGCCCAAATGATGATTATAGCATTGACCGGGCGTTTATTGTCAACTGGATGTCATTAGAGGTGATGAGAGTTTCCGCCATTACTTCACATTGTTTTGTGTGTCTGATGTGATGAGTGAGAAGAATGCTCTTTCATGTAACTCACTCAAGGCACCGATTAATTGCTTTGATAAGGCCTGCTGACATTGTGAAATTCTGTTTCTAACAACCACAGCCAAATGACTTACGGTTATGTTATGCTGGTCAGCTCGGAGCTTCTTGTGTCTTTCTATTTTATGCTGTAGACCGTGTTCTCAGAAGGGTTACTTTAATTGTTGATAATGTTAAAATGTTTTAAAGGGCAATTAAGTTGCTGTAGTTCATTAACAATTAGGATGTTTTGTCTTTAGATGATGTGATGCTGTTAGAAGTGCTGTTTTTTATGGTAAATCTGAAGGAAAGATAATAGTTTACTTCACTGAGGACTATAAGAAAACAAAGCACAGTCAGACTCTTGGCTTTGCTGAACTTTTTTATTGAAAGTAAACTGATGATGTTTTGTCATTCTTTTGTCTTGTCGGCTTTCTTTTGTCTTAATTCAGAATAATTTTGAACAATAGCCCCTTTCACACAGTGATACCGGTAAATTTCCATAACGACTTTACTGTTAAATTTAAAAAAGGAGAAAGGAAGTTCCGGAAATCTTCCGGAAAAGATCATTTACACATCCATTCCAAAATACTGGCAAATTCTGACTTCTGAAATTCTGACTGAGGTCTAAACGGCTGCGCTTGTATTTGTAAACGTAGAAGGGGTCGGGCTTTTGTTGATGCTTTCACTTTTATTTTAAGCTTTAGCATTCATGCAGCTGCTTTGTTCCAGAGACATTCAAAGGCAGAAGCGCGAACCGCAGCTAAATGTTTAAACATTTGACTACATTACAAATTCTGTGGATAAATATTGTGAACAACTTCAATAAAAACATATGGAGGAACACTTTCGCATGGTGAGGTGTACATAATGTGAGTGTGTGCTGGTGCTCACCGGAGCAGTCCTTCAAGTGCACATGCTTAAGCAACTGAAGCAGAGCTTGAAGGTAAACAAACAGTGGTTTATCATAAGCATTTTTTCTATATTTTTTAAACAGTTTGCATTAGGAAGGAACATAGAAATGTTATCTGACTAACATCTAGCAGCTAAATGCGTCTGGAAAAATATTCAAAATCTTTTATTTTCATAAACGGCGTGGAGTAGACGTTTCACGTCAGCACGTTCTAACCGTGAACACGCTCTTTCTGGCAATTTTACTTCTGCATTCACACAGCGCAGCATTCTGGCAAATTACCGGTAATGTTGCAACTTTTCTTTCCAGAAAATTGCCAGAACAAATTTACCAGTATTTTCAAAAAGGACATGTTCACACTTGATCCCTTTCCGGAAAATTGCCGGTAATTTTCTGGAAAGGTCTGTATGTATGAAAGGGGCTAATGAAAGATCATCATCCTCATTGCTACTGACATAAATAGTGGATTTTGGCATCTTAATTTATTAGCTTTGTCCTTACATATGCAGTTTTCTAACCTATGCAGAGCACAGGAGTGTGAAAAAGGAACACAGCTTTATTAACTTTATGTAAGAACAGAAAGACCATTGCTGCCTATGGAGGAAGAGAGAGCTCCAGGATTTCATAAATAATATAAAATATCTGATGAACGAAGGCCTTAGGGAATTGGAACAACATGAGGGTGAGTAATTATTAACAGAATTCACATTTTTAGGGTGAACTAATCCATTAAACCTATTTTATTATTTACCCTGGGTCATGTAGAAGTGTTTAAACCCACTTAAAGCTGTTTATGATTTTATGTTTACCTCATAATACATCAATCCCTTGTGAACCTACTCAACATGACCTTTGAAAAGCTGGCCGCTGTGCTAAAAAGGGTTAAGCTCACGATAATGGAGCTTTTGCAGATAATTACAGATTTAATAAGGGGTAAAATCAATGAGACTGTAGGAGCCTGAGCCTGTCTGAACCCTGAACAGAAGGGCAGGGATTTTGGCAGTCTCCACCCCATAGAGAGCCATTAAATTGGATGGCTTGCATGGAGAACACTTTGTTTCACCTCAAAAGATTTTTCCTTGTGCTCAATCTGGTTGAAGTCATCACAATGTCTCAATGGATCCTGCGATAGCAGAGTTGGTAACTTTTTCCAGATGTGCAAATAATAACCAATCACACATTTCTATTGAGTTTAATAATGCAACAGCCAATCAGAAGCTGCAGTTGTCAAGTGCTCAGTGACTGAATTTTGTACTCTCTCAAATTCAATCGTAAACCACAAAGTGCACAGATACAATGTACTTTTAGTGAGAGATTCATTTTGTGACATTGATGTTTATAACAAGTTTTTGTGTGCACAAGTCCGAATAAATGCTTTCACTTGAGGTTATGTTGACCACAAGGACCAACTAAATTATTTGAGGCCGAGTCGAAGTACAAGATGTTCTTGGGCAGGCAATAAAAAAAGAGCGTTACTATGGAGTTCTGCACTTGACATCAGAAAAAATAATATTTAAGACAAAATAAAGAGTATGTTTGGTTTAGGTCACAATTCATGCTTTTAACTACTGGCTTATTACCTCTCTATTATTAAGATATTAACAGTTCATTAATAGTTATAAAGTATGATTTTACTCTGTATCCCTAATCCTACCCAAAACCTAAACCCAACTTCTATCTTACTAACTATTAATAAGCAGCTAGTTAGTCATTTATTAAGCTTGTAGTGTTAATTAATGGATTGTTAATACTGTGAATTGTGACCTAAACTATAGTGCAACCATAATTTTTTTTAACTATTTACGGTAAATCGCAAGCATTTTACTAATTCTTTACCCTGTTTTTAATAATAAAATATCAGCAAGTTTTATTCATCATGTTCTACTAATTCGTTACCCAATTTAAAAAAAATTTGTTCTATGGAGTTCTGCATTGACATCAGAAAACAATCTTTAAAGTAAATAGGGAGTACATTTGACTAGTTTATCACATTCAAAGTAAATTGGGTGTATGTTTTACTAATTTGTTACGTCATTTAAATAAATCGCGAATACTTGTTACTTGTTGACATTTAAAGTATGCCCAGAGTACTTTTTACTAATAATTTTGGTGGCACTTTAGTTTAGGTCACAATTCATGCTATTAACTACGAGCGTATTACCTGTCTATTATTAAGATATTAACAGTTTATTAGTAGTTATAAAGTATTATTTTACTCTGTATCCTACCCAAAAATCCTACCCAAAACCTAAACCCAACTTCTACCTTACTTACTATTAATAAGCAGCTAATTAGTCATTTATTAAGCTTGTAGTGTTAGTTAATGGTTTGTTAATACCATGAGTTGTGACCTAAACTATAGTGCTTCCATAATTCTTAAAAACTATCTATGGTAAATCACAAGCAAGTTTTACTAATTCTTTACCCTGTTTTTAATTTAAAACATATGAGCAAGTTGTATTCATCATGTTCTACTAATTCATTACCTAATTGAATTTTTTTTTACTATGAATCTTTTTTTCCTGAGTTCCTTGGAAAAAATTTTGCTGTTTAAATAGGGAGTAAGTTTTACTAGTTTATCAAATTCAAAGTAAATCATGAGCATGTTATGAGTTTTATGTAAAGCATGAGTTTGTTTTACTGAGCATGTTCTAATTAATTTTCTAAATTCAAATAAATAGTGAAGATGATTTACTATGTCATTACCTTATTGTAGGTAAATAATGAGCATGTCTTACCAATCAATTTTCAAAATAAGTACATTGTATGTTTGTTTTACTGTGCATGTTCTACTAAATCATTACCCAATACATTTGAGCATGTTTTACATTTATATTACCTCATTTCAGGTAAATAATTAGCATGTTATTAATTTGAAGGTATTTCATATGGTTGTGGAATGTGCTATGAACAGATCTCTGTGATGAAATAGTTGCTTCTCATAAAACTCCATGCAGGTGTGCATTCATAGCAAAGGGCAGTTATAAAAAATATCACCTGTCTCAATCTAAAGAGTGCAGGTGTTCAGAAGCTTGTTTGTGATTATACTGACTACTTGCTCTCATAACTTTCAATGCTAGTCTTGGACCTTCTTTCACCAAAGGTCTCTGTGATAATGCCTGAAGGAAAATGAAGATGTGCTAATGTCATTTTGCTTTTCCTATGTTGCACTGTGACCGTGCGGTCATTTTTTTTAATGGATTTTTAATTACAGTGAATCATGCTTCACGGGAGAGGTGGTGGATGCTGATGTGGGCAATAGGAATCAGGTATTCAGAGGATGCTGCCGTTCATGCACTGAACTTGACTTGAAATTCATGAGTTTGACACAGGGTGAAGTTTATTCCCCTCTGAGCAGCAGATGGACATCGCTGACAGGAAAGCACAAACTATACAGTATGTGTGTATATACTGAAATCAAAAAATGATAAAATGTATATTTATATAGCATATTTCAAATATGATAGCAATTTAAAGCGATGTTCATACATTCATTCATTTTCCTTCATCTTAGACCCTTATTTATTAGATGTCGCCACAGCGGAATGAACTGCTAACTATTCCGGCATACGTTTTGCCCAGTGGTTGCCCTTCAAGCCACTTTACCCATTACTGGGAAATTCAAAGTGGTGTTGTTATAGTGAAATAAAACAAAAAACCATGAACCATAAAACAGTTTTAGTAACAAATAAAATAAACATTACCTGGGAAAATAAAATTTATTTCCAAGGAAATATTTCTAATTGTCAAATAGCTGAAACTGAAATAAATTAAACTAATAATAAATGTTAATCAAAACAATAAAGACATTGTAAAAAAGGCAAGAACACATAACTGAAGCTTTAACTAAATTAAATCGCAAAGTAATAAAACAATTGAAGCATTCAAATGATTAAAAAAAACCTACAGTATATGGTTTAATATATAGAATAAACGATGCTTTACATTGACAAAATAAAGAAAATGTAAAAAGGAAAGAAAACAAATTATGTTTTAAAATAATTTAAGGATATATAAATAAGGAAAATAAGTAATGATGATAATAATAAAGTATAGGCATAAAAGGACATGAACTGAAGTGCTGTTTTTTAGTTTCTTACATTTCTTAAAATGAATATTTTAATGGCATAGATACATCTGCTTAATTTTTTATTTGCAGGAAGCAGGTTCTTACTTGAAATAAAATAATCTAAAAATTAAAATAGAAAAGAGAACAAAAATAAAATCTTTCAAATTATTTAAAAATAAGCTACTTTGATAAACTTAGGGCTAAATAAAATTATCCAAAGTGGCATAGATAAAAATATAAAAACAACTGAAAAGGACCAGACCAAATAATAGCAAAATGGTAATAATAAGTGTAATT
Organism: Danio kyathit; assembly: GCA_903798195.1. Classification (NCBI taxonomy): domain Eukaryota; kingdom Metazoa; phylum Chordata; class Actinopteri; order Cypriniformes; family Danionidae; genus Danio; species Danio kyathit. The sequence continues at coordinate 32,147,913 of LR812538.1, read as the reverse complement.
GCATAAAAGACATAAAGAACAGTAAATATTGTATATTGAAGAATGTATACAGTATATGATATATTCTACATTAATCATAAATAGTATACATAAAGAATAAAAATCTAAATAGTTAAATTGGTTTTTTTCCCCTTGTATGTCTGATCCCTCAAATTCAGAGGTCAGAATATTCATGGTTGCTTAAACAGTGACACCTGGGAGAAGATTGTGTTCCTTTTAAAGCCACTCTTGTAGCATGTATAATCTTTAAAAAGAGACTGACCTCTGCCCGGCCTCCGGCTGTGCATCTCTCTTTGCCTGTTGTGCTGTCATCATCCCGCTCCACTCTGAGAGGGACTCAATGTCCAGCCGGCTCAGGACATGGACAGAATGTAAATCCGTTCATATGCTGTTTCAAACACATAAAACTCAAACTATATGCAAAGTACAGTACACCATCATCTCACTAGCCTTTTCTTTATGTTTGGTTTTAGATGCAGATTTGCTGTATCTATACAGCAGTTTCTGAATGATAATAAAATATATGCTAAGAAACAGTTGACAAAGGCAAAATAATGAGAAAAAAGAATGAGTTTTAGTGCATTTTGGAATAATTTAGGCCAACACTCAACCCCCAACCTAGAGGACCAGTACATACACGCATACACTGCAGACAATTTAGCTTACCCAATTTACCTATAGCACGTCTTTGGACTGTGGGGGAAACCGGAGCACCTGGAGGAAACCTACGCAAACACGGGGAGAATATGCAAACTCCACACAGAAATGCCAACTGACCCAGCCAGGGCTAGAACCAGCAATCTTCTTGCTGTGAGGCGACAGTGCTACCCACTGCGCCACCATTCCACCTCAAATTAAGAATAGAAATTTAAAAAAAAAGGATTGAATGTTCAATAGTATTTTTAGCAGTACTAGACATGCTGTTATGCTGTTTGACATTAGATCGGTTCAGCTCAAACTGCATGTATGTTTATCACCTCCATGCTTGCCTTTTCTTCAACTGTTTAACTTTTAAGTGCAGTTTTTGGCGTTTCTATATTAAGAGCTGCCACTGAGTAATAATGTTCAGCACCTTAACAATAAATCTCATTAGTGTCTACACTGTAGTTAAGCAGATCCTCCATCCATTTACAGCTTCACTTTGGGTTTGATACGCATGGAAGGAAGTCTTGCATTATTGAACACCTTTTTCGGTTCCTTAAGATCCAATATCCTGCAACTGGGATTGGTACTTCTAACTGGAAAATTTAATGTGCTTTTAAAAAAGTGACCTAGATCTGCTGCTAGTTCGTATGCTCTGTGTGTTTAAGTATGTGATTTAATGCGCTGGATGCAAGAATGTGCGCATGAATTATGCATTTGTATGTATATTTAAAGAGAATTTTACTTATTTTCACTCTATACTGTAGTAATATGGTGATGGTAGGTTGTGTTGTATATTACTAGAAATGTTGTTTATTCACAAATAAATATTATTAAAAATAATTCAATTCAGTATAAAAGTTGATCTTGAAAATCTGACCAGGTAATGCATTAAAACATTATGCAATTCTGAATAACTCAGAATATTATACCAGTATGCAATTCTGAGTGTGCCTCACAGAGGTGAGTGGGTTTGACAAACCACCTGTTGAAAACACACACTTTCATCTCTGACACTTTTCCAGACACTTGAACCAGTTTGCACATTTGCTCCAGACACTTTCTTATAGGGCGAAGTGATTTTGAACAAAAGTCATCACCATGTTTCATATCATTCGATATCGATAATTATTGAATATTTTTTTAACAATACATTTAGGAATATTAGGATTTTTTTATTTATTTAACCACTTTATTTTAATGTACCGACATTACTAAGGCAAATAGTTTTAATAATTCATTCATTCATTTTTTTTTCGGCTTAGTCCCTTTATTAATCCGGGGTCGCCACAGGGGAATGAACCGTCAACTTATTCAGCATGTTTTTACGTAGCGGATGTCCTTCCAGCTGCAACCCATCTCTGGGAAACACCCATACACACTCATTCACACTCATACACTACGGACAATTTAGCCTACCCAATTCACCTTTACCGCATGTCTTTGGACTGTGGGGGAAACCGAAGCACCCGGAGGAAACCCACGCGAACGCAGGGAGAACATGCAAACTTCACACAGAAACGCCAACTGACCCAGTCGAGGCTCGAACCAGCGACCTTCTTGCTGTGAGGCAACAGCCCTACCTACTGCGCCACTGCGTTTTAATAAACAGAAACAAAAATATGTAAACAAAATTTCTTATCTCTTAATAATGAAAAAAATATAAGTGTTAAAGAGAATAAGAAACTTGATAAATAAAATGTTACAAAGTGTGTGCAATGGTAAAGGTTGATCAACATCTGTAAGGTGTCAATAATAATGATACAGTAAACCTCAATCTCTGTAAATAAAACAAATTATGATAAATCTGAGCTTTCAAGTAAAGGAACCAACCATCATTATTCAAATACATGCTGAACATTACAAGTTGTGAAGTTGAATGACTACATTACCATATACTAAAAAATTATTCAGATGTGGAGCTAGTGGCTGGGATGCACAAGAAAAGAAACCAAAAAGCCACTCTGGTGACACCTTTTTTATTTACAATCTCCTCACTGCTGCGATACGCCACTCATTTTCCCGTGTGTTGTTTCTCTGACCTGAAGTGACAAGCACGAGCGCATGGTTTTTTTCATCATTTTCTATGGCGACTCGAAACTAGGTGACCGTCAAGCGTTTTCTCAGAGGATGACAAACCACTGCTGCAGCTCCGACACAAGTTTATGGAGAAAAGTAAAAAGCACTCCAGTGTTTGGATGTGCTGTGTTTGTCTGAGGTAATTAGTTTACCGTTATTACTGAAATGTGTATTTTCCATACAAAGCGTGAAGCAGATTGGTTAGTTCTACTTACAGTACATGAATCGTGCTGCGTTTGCGTCATTCGGAAAATTTCAGATGTTTTTCAACTAGGTGTACTTGGAAAAAGCCTCTATTAAAATGACAAACTTACACCCTAAGCATATTGGCATTGCTTCCAAGGCGCGTGCTCAGCAGGCTCGATAAAAAAAAACTATAGCCTTCGTACCGAACCTTCATACCAAACTTTTTTTTTTATCGATATTGACATTGGTTTTTGGTCAATAAATACCAATACTGATTATATTGCCCAGCCCTGCTTTCTTATAATCACTCCATATCTCTATAAAAACATTGCGGATTTCTGAGTGTGCTTCACACAGGTGAGTGGGCTTGAAAAACCACCTGTAAAAACACTTTCTCTCCATATGCATCAGACACTTTACATAAACTCCATCTTAAAAGGACTCAATAAGGAAACCAATGTTTACTTGTGAATGTGCCACAAATCATGTTCTTGATTTCAATCTTCAGTGCCTCGTTTGCATAATATTTTGCACAATTTTGTTCTGTCTTATGTAAAAGTATGTGTATAGGTTATGTGTATAGTAAAGAATTTATAGTATATGTATAGTTAGATTACCGTTCCGGTATGTTAGTGATGTATAGGTTTAAAATAGCTCTTACTGAACATCCAGTGTTGTGTTTATAGTTAGGATTGTTTATTTATGTAACACAGTGGTCCTGTGAGACACAACATTTCATTTCACTGTGAACTAGTGAAATGAAAATAAAGCTCAACTTGACTTGACTTGAAATGAGCTGTATGGCATTAAGCAGTATCAACATTTAAACGTATTTTCTTCAAGCGGTGAGAATGTGTTGGCTGTGGTTCCTCTGGGGTGGATGTTATTGCTGTGTCATATTAAATGCTCATTTTTGTTTGAATGGATTACAGCACAGAGCAAACCAATCTGGAGGAGTGAGGAGAGCTTGTGAATATGCAATTTGTAAAATTAAGTTAGAATAAAGGGAGGTAATGTTTTGAGGCACCCAAAACATTGTGTTTGTTGAGTCATTGAGTCATCGTCTACTGTTATGTTATTATTTTTGCCTTTGCTTACCTTAGCCTATTTATTTCACATGATATAAATCTCTGAAACTAGCTGCAATCTTGGGATACAAGATGTGTTATTTATATTATTTAGACAGATGTTTTTGTGGTCCATGATTTAGTATCACTTTATTTCGATGGTCCCTATTGCATATTTTGTTGACTATAAGTTATACTGCAAGTAACTAATTTTCATTAGTATTAGTGTTGATGCTGATTTTTTTGTTGTTGTTGAATTAAAGGAACTTTTATAGTCATCTCAATTTACATCAGGTCAACTGACTAAAAATTAAAACTTAAACTTCGTGTAACTAAAAACTTAGTTGAAACCTGATTAACTTCATCAAAATCATTTTTTACAGTGCAACAGACACTCTCCTGACTATAATAATCTTATAGAATCTAAAACATATCAGCTTACACCCCAACCGTCTACTAACTCTCTTATGAGAATTAGTTGGCATAAAGTTGCAATGTAACTTAAAAATAACAAAATGTGTACCAAAAAAATCATTAAAATTAACAAAACGTGGAACGACCAAAATAAATTGATAACAATGACTTTTATTAAACACATTTACTTGTATTAAAGTGCACCTATTTTACCTCTTTTTCATGATTTAATATACGTTCTTTGTGTCTCCAGATGCATCTAAAGTTTCAGCTCAAAACACCTGTCAGATTATTTATTAAACATTTTTTAAAATCTGGGAAATTTGAGCTGTTAGCACATTGTATCTGTTTTTGTTGCCTGTGCCTTTAATGCAAATGAGCTGGTTCTCTCCACCCACCGTTCCCACGTCCTGTCAGAGCCACAGAGATCTCTCTGATGCGTGTAGTCTTCATGTAGATAAACAACACAGTGACAGACAAGAATGAAGCAGATCTCCCTTACTACAGTAAGAACTTTCCCAGCTGTTATTTGTATATATTTGTTGTGGAGTTAATTCAAGCCTTTCTGCAATGCTGAGTTGCACAGCACGCACGCACACACACACACACACAACGATTAGCTTTGCACTGTTTTTGCACGGCAAATGTGACAGGATACACGTAAATATCCACTACTGTATGAACATCCGTTATGCTAATGTACAAAATTCATGTCTTGTTGATATGATTATACGTGTTACTATGGAGACATGTTAATACGCGTCTGTCAATCAATTTGGTGGGCAGGGAAACCACACTTTTCCATCACGTTGCGGTGGGCCTCAAAATGGGAGGGATTTGGATCCTATTTTAAAGTCAGGAAATAAAAAAAAAAAAAGAGACTTATTGTCTTTCTATCACTCCAATATGACAGTGGACACACTATACCTACACACAGTTCTGTCCAAACAGCTTTAAAAAGATGATTTTTATCATAGGTGCCCTTTAAATGCTACATCTGTTAACAATAACATTGATGTTAAATATTATGATAACAAACACATGTGAAACTGATTATTATTATGCAGCAGCATTAAATTCTTTTTCTCTCACATTTATTTGCCATTTTACTACTGAATCCAGATTTTAAAAAGAAATAACAGGGATTCACCAAGCACCTTACGAAAGATACTGTATGTGCAATAGCTGAAGGATGGCCTGGGAGCATTTTGAAGTTCTGAACAAACCTTTCATTATGTTCCTATTCCTATTCCTACTACCACTGGTTTAGTTCTCATTTTATATTTTCACATCTTGCGAATCTGGAACAGCTAAACTAGCTGGAAAAGATGGTTAAGAATATTGTGACTGAAGTAGGCATGGGATGATAATCGTTTTCAAGGTATACCGTGGTTTGGAAAAGTCAAAGTTTTAAAACCGCCAAAATTTTCCGTTATACTGTTCTACCAGTACGTTTTTTATGTTTTTATTTATTTTATTTTTTACATTTTTTTAGCACAACAGTATCTCCAGCAGAAAAGATATCCAAAGATGCCATTTTAAAATGTAAAGAAATCTGCGTTTTTGAAACTAATGAAAACAGTAGAAGTCAATGATTCATTTGAATTGTTTAGCCTGACATGTTTACTGCTCCAAAATATTTTAAATGTTTTTCAAAATAAACTATATTGTTCAAAAAAGTTTTAGTTTTTTACCCAGACATTTAAAATATATCATATATTTTTGAGCAGAAATCACAATAGCGTACCGGCTCATATCTAGACTGAAACTGTCAAAGTGACGTCAACAGAGAAGGACCGCCACTCCAAACAAGAAACCAAATGGTCAGTCTTTGATTGAAGATTACCAAAACAAACAAATTTTCATTGGATTAACTTGCACGGATTTATTGTTCACAAAGAATAACAATAACAAATGTGCAATAGCAGCATTGTAAATTTAGATTTCAAACAGACTTTAAAGCCAACACACACAGAGACTTATGATTGCATCTAAGATGCTAAAACCAGAGCATTACTTTTCAAGCATTGCAAGTATTTCTTCTGCTTCTTTTCAAAATGAATGCAACTCTGACAACCAGCTTTAACTTGAAGCGCCATCATGGGATAATATTATTGACTTTGGTTTTCACAACTCATTGAGCCACTGAGCGCAGAGATGCAGGGTTTTCATAAGGGATGGTAAAGCTTTAATTGGCTTTTCCTGTCAACTCGACCCTTATCTGTGCATGTTAATCCAGGCAGATAAATTCACTGAGCCTTTACTGAAACCCGGAGGCCTGAAGAGCTGCAATGTGATTACCTCGTTTTTTTTTTTTTCGGACACACATCAGACTGATGCCATCCGTTAGTCACCCATCCACACCAGGATGCCTATAATTGGGTTAAAATGTTAGATCATAGCCACTCATAACCAGCTGAATGGCATCATCCCTGTGGTCTATGTGATCAGTGTATGTCATGGTGTGGATGGTAAAAAAAAAGAGTTGATGAGGGATCTTAAGTCAAATTTATGTAAAACATGTAAATTCAATTAGTCTTGAACACCAATCAAAGCTTCACTAATGTTCTTAGAGGCTAATGAGCTGTAAAGTACCCTGATTTGGAGATTAAAGGGATACATGGCAGTGAAGGATAAGGCCTGACAGTCTAAACTGCAGTTTGCATAGCCCAGTGCACACAACTATGCAGTGCTATAAGGGATAGGGTGAGACTTAAGGCGTGGCTTCTGACTAGCATTAATAGATTCAGTATGTTAACAACTGCTGTAAAATCATCGTACAGTCACATGTTACTGTAGATCTTTCTTCTCACATCTATTAACATTTTTGATTGAAATCTGTTTGTAGGTTTTTTCCAGTGTGATTTGTAGTTCTGTGGTGACAACTCTCAGAGATTTAGTATGGCAATTAATATGTATATGTCTGTGTTGATGTGTTTCTTCTTCTGATGTGGTCTTGGTGGCATTAATCCACTATACTGCGGCTGCTGCTGCTTTGATTATTGGTGTAAGCCCAATATTATTGTTATTTGTTAATATCAGTGTTATTTGAGTATACATGTGACCTCTGTAGCAGATCTATACACAGGTGGAGCTGGGGTGGAGGAGGGTATCTGAAAAAAGCCCTGAAGATTGCTAGCACAAACAACACTGAGATATTTAAACACTAGAACCGCCATGGGGTGGATACCATTACTGTTTTTCAAATATATATAGCACATTTTACATTTTAAATTTACATTTCATAGAGTCCCTATAGTGTTTATAAGAAGTTTCAGCACAAAATACACCACAAGTAATGTTTTAGAACTCTTTGAAACTGCCTCTTTTAGAATTTGATCCAAATTGTGCCATTTGGGTGGATGGTGCTTTAAATTTAAATGAGATTGTGTTCCCAGCTCTTTTCTTAAAAGAGAGCGGAGCTACAAATGCTAATGTGTCAGCATAGTGGCAGATTCAAAGACTAATGTTCTATACTAATTAGGGAGAGATCATCACTAATGGGTGGGGCTTTACCCCTCTGATGACATGCACAAAGGGAGAATGTCAAGTGTTTTATGAAGTGTGATTATAAAAAGTTAAATTAATATTTTTTACTATTAGAAGCTGGTTATATTCACAGATTGTTGCCACACAACTGTGTTTAAACCTCTTACAAAAGTGATTTTTGCATAATAGGTCCCCTTTAAAAAAATTGGCCATTAACTTAAAAGTGTCAGCGTGTCTAATTTTTGGCAGATTTATTTAAAAAATATACATATACATATTCTACACACTTCTTTGTGAACACAGTGGCATAATGCAGTGAAATACTGTTTTTTTCTAAACATGATACTGGTAGTTTTAGGTCGCCAACCTGATTTCACCAAGTAGGTCATGTTCCTGGATTAACATCTATGTTGGTCCAGGAACAACATTCTAATCAGCCAATCAGAATTAAGGGATATGACTATCGTTTATGTTAAGTTTAAGCTTACGGTTAGGTTTATGCACGTCTATTTGATTGTTATCCAACTATTCTCCTCTGATTTTGGGAATCATTTACAGTTTTGGTTGGGTTTAGCGGTAGGGAATCGGTATGGATTACATTTTCCATCAAAAATGATGTTCCTGGATCAATATAGATGTTAGTCCAGGATCGCATTGTTCTTGGCAAAATAATGACGGGCAGTTTTAGCTATACAACAACCCCTTGCGGCTGTAGTGTTAAATGTTGAGGAGCAAGATCATTGGCTGCTGAGGCGACCAGTCATCAGCGCCATATGTTTGATATGTTGATGCAGATTGTATTTGACCTATCAATAATGTTTCATGACAGAACTTTGTATTTAAATTTAAAGAAGCATTGCTTTCAGAATAAGGGGAGATTTAAAAGAGACATTTTAGAAATGTATGAAAATTTGCTGTTAAAATATTGTCCCTTTCATATTAATGATTCTGCTCCGGTTTTCCCCACAATCCAAAGACCTGCGGTATAGGTGAATTGAATAAACTAAATTGGCCGTAGTGTATGAGTGTGTGTGTGTGTGTGAGAGAATGTGATAGTGTAGGGATGTTTCCCAGTACTGTGTTGCAGCTGGAAGGGCATCCGCTGTGTAAAACATATGCTGGATAAGTTGGCGGTTCATTCCACTGTGGCGACCACCAATGAATAAAGGGACTCAGCTGAAGGAAAATCAATGAATTAATGATCCTTGATGGTTGATAAAATGCAAGTGTACTGCCAGTCAAAAATGTATTTCTGTATTGTTATCAAAATAATGCAACCTTGGATCATTATTTAATAAGAGACCTTCAAAAACATCAAATCTTACTGTGTATATAAACTAAAAGAGAGAGAGAGAGAGACTGCGCCAAGGTTGCAAACAATAAGCCCTGGTAATGAAGGGACTGTTTTTTGTGCTAATTGGATGATGCTGTTTTTAAATTAAACTTTACTTGACTCATTTCTTTGCTCTGCATGATGTTAATGGACTTATTCGTCTTCTCATTTCTTTATGTTTTTTTTTTCAGAGAGTGGATAGATAAGGGTCTGGCTTCATGCATATAAACAAATCCTATTCTCTGATCCGATAAGACGACAAGACAAAAATATAGGTCATATAGGACATAGGGCTCTGTCTTTTCCATTTTCCTTTTTTACAAGGTCAGTTTTCCTTAGATTACATCAAAGTAGTCAGGGTTAATGATCCACTCAGAGTGCCTAATGGGCTGTAAATGTAACTTCATGCTTGTGCATCCAAACCTTAATAATGAAGCGATCAACTGAGGACTGAAAATAACCGAGGCTGACAAAGCCATCCATCACCAGGTCTTCTTGAGAATATTCACTCGTTTTCCTGTTCGGCTCTGCCTAATACTCTGTTTACCACTCTTGACTGCTTTCCTTCTTCTCTCACATTACTTTCTGCCTGTGTCTTTTTTGTCCTCCCGTAGGACATCAGCACCAGGCACTAAACTTGTAATGGCCTGTCACTATCTCTGGTTGTACTGTGCTGAAAAGAAATTACTTTCTGATGGCAGTGCCCTACAATGGCTATTCATCTTAATTCCATTTTAATGAATGTAGCCGTGTCTTCCATAACTCCTTTCAGAACTTCCCAACTTAGATTTTTTTTAGCCATCTGTCTGACCTTGTGCTTGGACTTTGGTGTGCATCTGAAAACCTCTTTCTGGTGAATCTGTGGAAAGTGGTTTACAATCACTTTCAACAGTACTTTCATATTTTTAACAATAGCGTCATATGTCTAGCAGGCTGGATCATGAAGGAACTTAATATTCTAGTAGTGTCATTTTTTTACATTTTGTTTGCTGGCAGACAAGTAACCTGGCACATAAAGCTTTGTTACATGCATTGATTAATCACAGAACAGAATGTTGCAACAGCTTTTATTTTTCATTTTGAGAAAGAAAAATAAAGAGTGAACACATATTTATTTCATTTTGAAAAGGCAAATTCAATCTTTTTTTATCTAATAGGAAAGCTAACCATGATTAGTTTAAATTAAATTAAATTAAATTAAATTAAATTAAATTAAATTAAATTAAATTAAATTAAATTAAATTAAATTTAATTTAATTTAATTTAATTTAATTTAATTTAATTTTGTTTTTATATTGTTTTTATTTGTTTATTTGATTTGATTTTGATTTTGTTTTGTTTTGTTTTGTTTTAATTTAATTTAATTTAATTTAATTTAATTTAATTTAATTTAATTTAATTTTTGTTTTGATTTGATTTGATTTGTTTTTTGTTTCTTTTTGTTTTATTTTTTATTTTATTTAATTAATTTTGTTTTTATTTGTTTATTTGATTGATCTTGATTTGTTTATATTTATTTATTTAATTTAATTTAATTTAATATTTGTTTTGATTTGATTTGTTTTTTGTTTGCTTTTATTATATAGTTTTTGAATTTAATTTAATTTAATTTAATTTAATTTAATTTAATTTAATTTAATTTAATTTAATTTAATTTAATTTAATTTAATTTTGTTTTTATATTGTTTTTATTTGTTTATTTGATTTGATTTTGATTTTGTTTTGTTTTGTTTTGTTTTGTTTTGTTTTAATTTAATTTAATTTAATTTAATTTAATTTAATTTAATTTAATTTAATTTAATTTAATTTAATTTTTGTTTTGATTTGATTTGTTTTTTGTTTGTTTTTGTTTTTATTTTTTATTTAATTTAATTTAATTTTGTTTTTATTTGTTTATTTGATTTGATCTTGATTTGTTTATATTTTATTTATTTAATTTAATTTTATTTAATATTTGTTTTGATTTGATTTGTTTTTTGTTTGCTTTTATTATATAGTTTTTGAATTTAATTTAATTTAATTTAATTTAATTTAATTTAATTTAATTTAATTTAATTTAATTTAATTTAATTTAATTTAATTTTGTTTTTATATTGTTTTTATTTGTTTATTTGATTTGATTTTGATTTTGTTTTGTTTTGTTTTGTTTTGTTTTGTTTTGTTTTAATTTAATTTAATTTAATTTAATTTAATTTAATTTAATTTAATTTAATTTAATTTAATTTAATTTAATTTTTGTTTTGATTTGATTTGATTTGTTTTTTGTTTGTTTTTGTTTTTATTTTTATTTAATTTAATTTAATTTTGTTTTTATTTGTTTATTTGATTTGATCTTGATTTGTTTATATTTTATTTATTTAATTTAATTTTATTTAATATTTGTTTTGATTTGATTTGTTTTTTGTTTGCTTTTATTATATAGTTTTTGAATTTAATTTAATTTAATTTAATTTAATTTAATTTAATTTAATTTAATTTAATTTAATTTAATTTAATTTACATTTTGATTTTGATTTGTTTTTATTTTATTTTTATTTGATTTTGATTCTGATTTGATCTGGTTTCATATTGATTTGTGTTTATATTATTTTTATTTTATTTTATTTTTTATTTTATTTGATGTGTCTACCAAGTTTCTGAACATCATAGTCTAATGTTTAAAACCTCTCTTAGACCAAGCCAAAAACAGCAATATAAGTATATGCTTTTGATAATTTGTTCCTCTGGTGGTCCATCACAGCCTTCTTTTATTTACAGAGGCTGCTCAAAGTGACAGAGATGTGTTCATTAACCTCACAAAAACATAATCAGAATTGCTGTGTGTGGCAAAAATAGGCCCACAAATCCGTGTGCCTGTTTTTGGCAAGCGCTGGGAGTAACTCAAGGTCTGGTTGCAAATTAATTGCTAGCTCATGGGGGACTTCATAGAGGAGAAGACACTCTCTGAGCTCCATCAATTTATCTGAACAGATGGGTCGATGGAGATCGTGAGGATGAAACACGGAGCCATCACGGCTCAGCTCCTCCAAATACTATTGGTTGTCAGGCTGGAAGAAACCAGCGCTGTGTTTTCTTCCTTATACATCGTATGATTTGTTAACAGTGTGCAGTAGGCTGAAATTGTTGTTTAATGTCTCTGATCAATCCATTTCTTTTTATTTTTCACATTTCCTTGGCTTACCAATGGTGACAGGTCATGAGGGAGTTCAAATCATGACTAACCAAGACATAAAATGTGTTATTTGATGTAAAGGGAACAGTGTCTTATTCAGTTACTGAAGATAATGGACTTCACCCGTGGCATGTGGACTAAACCCAGGTTCACTCAGGATGTAAAATGTTAGATAATAGAATATATTTTAGACTCCATAAAGCTTTGATTCTACTGTGGGAATGAGGGATGTGAACATGTTCTAGAAGATTGTCATAATGGCTGTATTTTTGATAAAAAAAAATGTAGCTTCGGTAAGACCAACAATTTCTGACCAAACAATTATCATGTTACCAAACTGTATCTTGGGCTGTTTTTATTTAAGATCTTGAATAAATATTTAATATCTTACTGTAAATAAATGCAAAAGGTTTGCAGAGTTTTGAAAATGAAAGTGCACAACAAATAAAGTTATTTTCTCCTAAAAGAAAAAATCGATTCTGAGTTGCTGAAACAATCTGTCAGCAATTCTATAACTGGTCTACATAGAGTCATAACATATACGAGTCTCAGAAAGGAGGGTTTACAAAGAAGAAGTCTTCAAATAAATTCTTTATTGAAAATGAGGTGATAAAACCAGGGAGTCATTTCTACTGGGGACAAAGGGGGCATTATCCCAATCCCAAAGTCACTGATACAAAAAGAGACTCTGAGGGCCCTATCATACACCCGGCCCAAGTTGTGTTTGGTGCGATTTGTTGCTTTTTTCAGACCAGCGCAACCCTAATTTTCACGTTTTGTGCCATGTTGTTTAAATAGCAAATCCATTTGCACCACTTGGGTGTGCTGATCTATAAATGAGGTGTGTTAAGGCGCATTGTTGGCACGTTGCTATTTTGAAGATCTGAAATAGACTGCACTAAAATATACTATATACTATACTAAAATACTATAATAATAATAATACACACAGGATGTACAGCAACACACAAATATCTTTAAATATGAAAAAAAGAATTAAAATGTTACAAAAATTATTTTCTACATAAATATTAAAACCTCTGCCTCCATGCCTTCTTTATGCCTCCATGCCTTTTTTCAGTTCATTCATGACAATTTGCATTTGTATAATGTTATTATTATTAGCAGTAGTATTTATTATATGCATATTTATATTTGTTTAATAAAAACAAGTTTAGATTTGTCCACCTGTCAGGTTTTGGAGACGTATGCATCACTATATGGGGCATAAGAATAGGACGTGTGTTTGGATATAACTCAGTTTGTTTGACCACACTTCGTTATTTTTGTTTATTTATTTATTTGCTGGAAATTAAAACTGAATTTAGAAATAGTTTTGAAACAAATCTTTGCACTTAGCAAACCAAATTAAATAAGCAGGCTAATAGATGTCTTCAGTGTAGTGCATACAACACTGTTTCCTTATCCACGAAAGTAAAGAAGGAAAGAGAAAAAGTAAAATAAAGAGAAAGAAAAGAGGCCGAATAGAGGAGGCTCGTTCTTTATCATCGCGCTGCAGATGGTCTGTTTAACTTTTTTTTTGAAGCATTCCGTTTTTCCTCTTACAAAGTCTGCCATGTGAATAGCAAATGCCCCATGGCGTGACACAACTGACTCTTAAAGGGAATGTGAGATGAGACTCTGATTGGTTTGATGAATGTTATGCTCAAAACACACCCAAAGCTCATTAAGAGAATAAGCACAACCCTGTTAGACCATGCGCCAGGGCGCTTTAATGCTTTTGTGCCATGCGCTTTACACTTTGTACCTAGATCGTTAAAATAGAGCCCTTTGTGTCAATGCACACTTTCATGTCCAAAAAATTTGGATGCATGTTATAAAAATAACTTGGTGAATGTTCTTATAATGAGCAGGTATTGCGGATGAAACTCATTTCAGACAGCAATTAAACACCAAGCAACAACATGTGACTTTGATTTCAGTGAAAGTAGATGTGAACTGGTTGATTCAGTATATTAGTTCAGGTCAGAATAATCATATTTTCTGTCAGACAGAATATCTACCTCTGTTGATGTTAGTCTAATGCTTAGGAATTTGTGCTGCACAGAAAGCTAGCACCAAGAATGTAAATAGCAACCAACGGTGGTTGTTTATGCAGGAAAGAAATGAATAAAATAAGTATTACATATTTATTTTGCTGCTGTCTATCTGCAATTGATATGACAAAATAGTAATTCAGCAGACACGGTTCATAAAGTTGAAAAAAATATTTAGGTTGCTTTGAAATGAAATTAGTTTGAATTAGCCTAATCTTTTCCTGAATTTTGTATCACCATAGTCCCTAAATGTATGTAAATGCTGGAAATGTGATTGAAGTCGAACACAGTTACCCTCATTTTGTGTCTTCCCCATTTCTTAAACCATCCTTGTGGGATAATTATGTACATTATTGACCAATTTAATATTTTTCATTAGAACTTGGATGCATGTAAACCTATTGTAGGATCCATCCAAACGAAATCACAATGTCAGTCATGGCCTGTACTGGAGCTCAGAGAGAATTTACTGAGAAATGTTTGCTGCTTTGCCACGACTTGAGTTGATCGGTCAAGCTTGAATTTTCCAAAATCTAATAGCAGTCGGCTGTTATTGATTGCCAATGGTGTCAGGTGAGACTGGATGTATGTGTATATGCTGTAAAGGAAGCTTTAACTTTTCCTTAATGGTTTCCTTTGTGAAACTGCCCATTTTCCGTGCCATTTACCTCCAGGGTAATGGCAATAAATGAGCTAGAGGCTTTTAAAAGGACTGCGGGGATCATATTTTGTTTGCTGATCCATTCAGCCTAATGCATTTGTCAAACCCAACTGGTGTAATCTGCTGCTACAACACACATTCCCTCACCACCAAAATGAATGAGATCCTTGAGCTTTGCTGAGCCAGCAGCATTTCAGCAGTTGCACATCAATAACTGCCTTCCTCTCCAATTTGTCTGCTGCCGAAACTATAGCCTTTGGGTCTGATGTTCTGTCTGGCCCTTTTCCTTTTCTAACACGGAGCATCCAAAGAGTGAAGCACCTGTGTACTGCAGATGCGGGACTTAATTAGTTGAGGGCTTTGGAGATGGGATAACTGCTTTCCCCTATGATGTTCTAATGATGGTCCAACAAAACCAAAGCTACTTGGAAATCAGTAGGATTTGTTTTGCATGGTCCGTTCATCGGGTGTAGAGGTGTGGAGCGCTTGCTGTAATTGGGCCTCAGAGGGATCTTGTAGGAACGAGAGGCTCAAAATGAGGGCAAGAGCATGGAATCAGAATCACATAAGCAATAAGCATGACCTTCAACCCCCAATGAGTGAGAGATTGTGGATAAACAACTCATACCAATAATTGTTTTCACTTTTTTCCTTCCAAGTCAAAAATTCTTAAAGGTCACCTTGGTTACCACTTTTTCCAGATTTAATATAAGTCTTTTGTGTCTCCAGAATGTGTCTGTGTCTCAAAACACCCATCAGATTTTTTATTATACCTTTCATAAGTTTCTATTTTGTAGCATTTATCATCAGCTAGCGGTTTTTGTGTACTGCGCCTTTAAGGCTAGTCCTTCACGCCCACCGTTTCTACGTGCCTGGCAGCAGCTACCTCGGCTGCGTTAGACAACAGACAAACAAGAAGGAATAAGATCTCAAGTAACGTTTGTGAGAAAAACTACAGTAAGAATCTTACCAATAAGTATTTGATGCATGTTGTGGAGTTGCAAGAATGAGTTACACACATGTGTGTGTCGTTACAAAGTTCACGCACACACACACACACACACACACACACACACACACACACACACACACACACACGCACACACACATAGCGCGGAGACGCACACACACATAGCGCGGACACGCACACACACAGCGCGCGTTTAGCTTTGCACTGTTTTTGCATGCAAATGTGACAGGATACACGTTAATATCCACTGCTGTAAGGATATCTGTTATGTTAATGTACAAAATAAACCTGATTTATCGTCCACAAACCGGGATTGAAGCGTCTTTTATAATTGTTCTGACATGCGGCTGTGGTGATGAAGTAAAGCTGAAGTAAATGGCTGTAATTTATTACAAACATGCACTGTTTTAAAACATTTTAAACTTGTCAAACTCATTCTTGATCACATTTGATGATGATTGATGATCCTAGCAAACTGAACAGACCTTTTATTTACGGTTGATTAGTTTGCGCATGTCCTGTGGTTGGTATGATTATACACGTTACTACGGAGACATGTCAATATGCAGCTGTCAATCAACTCGGTGGGCGGGGGGACCGCACTTCTACGTCAAGTTGCTGTAGGTCTCAAAACCGCTCCAATTGGTCCACCGTTTTTATGTTGTTAATTGAAAAAAAAGCACTGGGTGTGTTTATATCACCTCAATATGACGGTCTATACACTATACCGACACATATGCCTGTCCAAACAGCTTGAAAAGTAGATTTTTCACCATAGGTGCCATTTAAATGTTGTGTTTGTGCCAAAACAAATGTTGTATTGATACAACGTTTAATATTCCTTAAATGTTGTATCAATATGTGTGTTATTGTAGTATGGCATGCAGTATTTTCTCATCTCATATTCAATTATTTTATTGTTTTATTGTTTGTTTGATTGATTGATTGATTGAAGTAAGTTGACTTTTAGTTTATTTTACATTTAACAGTTGGAGTTTTAAGATTTTCTAATGTTTCTCAAAAAAGTCTTTTGTGCTTTCCAACACTGCATTTATTTGTTAAAATGATGTTAATAATTAATAAATGATCTGCATTTTTATTTATTAAATCTATTGTAAAATCTGTAATATTACGTATAATAACATTGGGCGGCATGGTGGCTCAGTGGTTAGCACTGTTGCCTCACAGCAAGAAGGTCGCTGGCTCGGTCAGTTGCCATTTCTGTGTGGAGTTTGCATGTTCTCCCCATGTTCGCGTGGGTTTCCTGGTGCTCCAGTTTCCCATACAGTTCAAAGACATGTGGTATAGGTGAATTGAATAAACTAAATTGCCCATAGTGTATGTGTGTGAATGCGAAAGTGTGTGGGTGTTTCCCAGTACTGGGTTGTGGCTTGGAAGGGCATCCGCTGCGTCAAACATATGCTGGATAATGCCTCATTCACACTAGCAGCGATTTTGTAGCTGCCTGTTGCTCTGGGAGGTGGTCTGCTGCAAACGCAGGTGTGTGTACGTCTACAGCACGGAGAATACAACAGATTCTGAGCAAGCTGAGAAAGGATCATGTAAGCTCTTCTGGTGCTCCTATTGGCTGTCGCTCAAGAAAGTTGCTCTTCATTTGCATAAAGTTGAAAGATTCTCAACTTTGTCGCATCGCTAGACATGCCCACCTGGTCGCCAATGGTCACTGTTGCCTGAGTAGACGATGATTGACGGAAGTTGCTTACTCTCCCTTGAATGGTCGCTTGTCGTCTTGTCGCTTGTCACTTTGTCGCTTTGCCGCTGCGAGTGACTCGTAATGTGAATGAGGCTTAAGTTGGTGGTTCATTTCACTATGGTGACCCCTGATAAATAAAGGGACTAAGCTGAAGGAAATTAAATGAATGAATAGCATTTTAACAAAACAGTTTTCTTTTTTGGTACATTTTAAAATATTATTCCATTATTCCAGTCCTTCAGAAATAATTCTAATAATATGCTATTCAAGGCTAATGGTTCGTTATAATAAATATTGAAAACAGTCATGCTACTTAATATTTTTGTGATTTTTGATAAAAAAAGAACATTAAAAACAGCATTTATTTTCACCATTTTTAAATAAAACAATTTTGTAAGATGTATTTTGTATATTTTTTCTGTTAAATTCTACCATTAATTTGTATTTGAATAGTAGCAAATAATTTAAAATGACATTTTAAATTAGATACATTTTTCATTTAAAATGAACAGATTTTTTTTGAGACTCAAATCAATTCATCTTAATTTCTATAGCTCTTATACAATGTAGATTGTGTCGAAGCAGCTTAACATAGAAGATTATAGTAAATTGAATCTGTGTCTGTCCAGTTTTCAGAGTTGAAGTTCAGTTTAGTTCAGTTCAGTGTGGTTTAATTTTCAATGCTGAAAGTCTAAACACTGAAGAGCAAATCCATCGAGCGCAGCTCCACAAGTCCCAAACCAAGCAAGCCAGTGGCGACTCAAATGATATCAAAAAATGGCAAAACAAGTGTGGTACTTTTTAATTTGTTACTCTGTGGGTACATTATGCCACTTATTTTATTTGAAAATCCTAAGGGGAAAAATGATTAAATAATATTAAAATATACACTCTATTATAAAGTAATATTGTGATTCTTAATGCCTTAATTGTACTGCACTGATATCCTGAAATTAGTATGTTGTTGTGTAAAGTGCACATTAACATATTGAAGTGCACGGGGTGTAACTTTTCGTCTTGATTTGTTCAGCAGCACTAATTTTGTTAAACTGGCAGGTCTCAAGCTTTATTGCTTGTTTACCACAGGAGTTCTTTAGTTTTTTTTTCTGTATAACAAGTCTTCAAACGCAAAACTTCAACCACACACACACTCACTGCTGCACAATGGATGCAGCTTTTAAATAAGCACAGGAAATCTGTATTTGTGGAATGTGGATGTTGTTTATGTTTATGCAGGCGAATAATCAGATGCGAGTAATAGATGAAAGGGTCCCTATTGTTTTCCGTGCTGCTTTTTACATTCATGCCAAAACATTCTGTTCACCAGACCGTTCCTATTATAACACACTGCTAGAACGCGGTACTAATGTATGCTTGTATAAATGTTTAACAATTATATGAAATATTCAGCAGCTGCACTTGTTCATGCCTTCTTAAGTATATTCTCCTTGCTTCCGTTAAGTTCACTTATTTATTTATTTATTTATTTTTACCAGCCAGCCAAATCTGTTTCTTTTGTTTTGATCTTGTTTTATCACCCATTTGATTATGGCCGGATCTCAGAGGCCGCGGTCCAGCTTCACCTTGTCTGATTTTCAATCCGCTAAATGGCTGTGAGCTCTGGCTGAGTGGGCCGCTGCCAAGCATCCTTCCCTTTGTATCCCACTTTTATGTCTGGCGGTGGCTGATCAATGAGAATGTGGAATCAGATGCTCCTGATTTGAACACTGTCCAAAGCAAATGGGGTGGAGAAGAAAGCTGTCCAACTGACGGCAAGCACAGCGTTCACCAGCTGTCTCATTTCATCTCGCTGGAAAAAAAAAAGCAAGAGGGGGTCAATATCAAACGTTTTGCTCTTCTTTCCTTCGTGTCCCCTCTCCATTCTTGATTTTCTTTGTTAAATCTGATCCGATGGAGACCACACATCCTACATTCTCTCTCCTGAAATGAAAGTTGCAGAGAATCAAAAACTGTGCCGATGCGCGGAGACAAATTCAATTTCGATCCATGCCAAGGCTTTTCCGGCTGAGTTCTACCCACTCACAACTCCCACATTGTCTGTTTTATCCCAGGCTCTTCCATTCATTTCGCTCAATCACACAGAAGCAGTCTCTCTCTCTCTCTAACTCTCTCTCATATGAGCTTCTGGAGGTGTGACATATTTAGCCTTAATGTCAGTGGAGTAATTAGGTGAAATCAAAACCATGATTAATATTGGCAGATTTAAATAATGATCAATGACAGTGAAATGAAAGGCAGCAAATAATGATATAAGTTGAAATACAAAGTTATAGAAGAAATACTCTTCACTTTTTACTATTTTCAAATGTAAGATTAGCAACACGGTGGCTCAGCGGTCAGCACTGTCGCCTCTCAGCAAGAAAGTCGCTGGTTTAAGTGTCGGCTGGGTCAGTTGGCATATTTGTGTGGAGTTGCACGTTCTCCCCGTGTTGGCGTGTTCCGGTTCCCCCAAAGTACAAAGACTTGCGGTATACAGTAGGTAAATTGATTAAACTAAATTGTGCGTAGTGTATGTGTGTAAATGAGTGTGTATGGGTGTTTCCCAGTACTGGGTTGCGGCTGGAAGGTCATCCGCTGTGTAAACATATGCTGGATAATTTGGCGGTTTATCGCTGTGATGACCTCTGATAAATAAAGGGACTAAGCTGAAGGAAAATGAAGGAATGAAATGTAAGATTATTACTTGTTGCTCTTTGGTGTAGCCATCATTTTAAAAGTTGGATGGACAGAATGTCAAGTGTTATGCCTGTTTTTGTAAAGATTATCTTGTCTATTTTACGTTAAATAATTCAGCATATATTGCTCCAAGACAACCTCAGCATATTGTGAACACAACTGTCCAATGAAAGTGCAGGAGAAAATTTGACACTTTATTAAAGTGGGGGAGGGGGCGTGTGCCCACATTCCACTTATATTCCATGCCTATGCTGTCTGTGTAAATTCACTACACATGTAAATTAAAATGAGTAAAGTTAGTTTTTAATAAAGTGTATTACAGTTATCTTGTAAATGGTCATATGTAGCTTGATGCAAATTTTAGCTTCTAGTCAAATGTAGTGCACAAGTGATTTGTTTTCCTTTTTTTCCCTTCACTTTTGTCAATTGGTGAAGTTTTGTTCCTCGTCACTGTCGCCACTGGCTTACTTGGTTTAGGACTTGTGGAGCTGCGCATCGATGGATTTGCTCTTCAGTGTTTAGACTTTCAGCAGTGAAATTTAAACCACACTGAACTGAACTAAACTGAACTAAACTCTAAAAACTGGACTGACACAGATTCAATTTACTAGAACTTCTATGTTAAGCTGCTTTGACACAATCTACATTGTAAAAGTGCTATAGAAATAAAGATGAATTAAATTGAATTGAATATGTTGCCATAGAAATCCTCATAAGGTCATAAAAATTTTTTTATTTTATAAAGAACTTTAATTAACATTTTTTATTTTATAGCTGTGGAATATAAGCAGAACGCAAGTGATGCAAATTACCAATTTTTTTTTAGAGATCAGATTGTTGGATTTCAGAGCAGTGGCAGCTAAAATAATGTTGTACAGTAACAAGCTACTGTAATATTATTCCTGAAATATTTAGTTATCTGTTATGCAAATGTTATGGTACTGAAAAATTTTCATTATTGCGACACTCTACACTGTAAAAAATATCTGTAATTTACAGGTTCCATATTTTGTGATTCACAGGTGTTCCAATTATTCATTCAACTTAGTCCCTTTTTTTATCAGGGGTTGCCCCAGCGGAATGAAGCTCCAACTTCTATAGCGTATGTTTTACACAGCGGATGCCCTTCCAGCTGCGACCCAGTATTGGGAAACACACATACACATTCACATTCACACTCATACACTACAGCCAATTTAGTTTATTCAATTCACCTATAGCACATGTCTTTGGACTGTGTGGAAAATCAGAGCATCCGGAGAAAACCCACGGCCACATGGGGCGAACATGCAAACTCCACACAAAAACGCCAATTGACCCAGCTGAGGCTCAAACCAGCGACCTTCTTGCTGTGAGGCAACAGTGCTAACCACTGAGCCACCGTGCCATCGTTTTCCTTTTATTTACCCTTGCAAATAAATAATTTACAAGCATTATGGGAGTATTGTCTCTGCTCTGTCCACTTTTGATGTTGAAAATTCGATTAAAATTAAACAATTAAAAATGTCAACAAAAGTCCGTTTCAAACCTTTTAACATCCAAAGCTTTTGAAGGAAAGATCAAGATACCATAATGCAATTCAAAGGCATTAATAAGTGAAAAAACATGAATCACAAAATACAGAAAACTGGCAATTTACAGATTTTTTTATAGTGAACTGCCAGATAGTGCTGATTATAAAACCAAACATAAATACTCTTGATTGTCAAAATCTGTTGTAGTGATTACTAATTGTTCTGATATGATTTTTATTGTGCTTTATGTCTACAATCCTCAGCTTCATGACATGCCCTGTGAAAGTTTGCTGTAGTGTTATTGTACTTCACATTTGAAACCGTAATCAATCACCATATTTCTAGACAGGGTTTTGAAGGGACCACTATTACACTGGAGTCCTGCCCTTGGGGCTCCAGACACATTGGCCATGTCTGTATTCACAGTGCTGATGCAGGAAACGCTGGCTTGACTCTTTCCTCTGGGCTTCACACAGCAATTTAAGTTAAACCTGCAGTATCTTGCTGTAACTTTTTTTTTTTTGTTAGAACTGAGAGCTGAAGGGATTAAAGACTTTTTCTGCAGAACTGGAAAGACATTTTAGTGCCTTAATAAGGTAGCTAACTAAAATTAGCACACTTGTTTGCCTGATTCAGATGGGTATTGAGTTTCCTTTGTTGTTGTTGTTTCTTGTTTTGCTAAGTGAGGAAACTGCACTTATTAGTGAGATAAAAATCACTGCTACAAGCAGAACAGTTATGCAGTTTCAGCACTTCTGTATATTAATCTTCAGCTTACTATCCCTTTTTCTTGTGTATCATCACTTATCACATTACCAGTCATTTACCACTCAGCGTCCAAGCATTAGCATCTCAATCTGTGATGTCATGAACTAAGCTATAACCAGCAGTACTAACTCGCAATCTGAAAATATCTCTGAGTGTTATCCATTGTAGAAATTTCAAATGTGAAAATGACAGACATCCAAACTCTCTCTGAAGGTCCGGGATTCTCTTACACATTGATAGCGGCTCCCTGATACACACAAATTACATACAATATTCTGGGAATCGAGCAAAGGAGAGATAATACCGGCACTTTTCTTTCTGCACTTAGAGCACTGGTTATGTGAGAAAGCTGTTCTGCTTTGTGATTTGATCTGACGTGAACAATTGTTAAATCTAAACATCAGTCACATGATGTAATCTACTTACATTTTCATATGTTCAAAATGAAAGCGGCTGATTCTTTACGCACTTATTTAAATGACGTTTTGGGGATAAACAGTATGCATAGTATATTTTACAGTTAGGTCAGTGTGCAATGACAGAACCACACATGAAAAAGCAGATACAGTTTTAATGTTTTAAACATAGATGTTGATAGAGAGGCAGAGTTATGTGATGTCATGTATGTTATGTACGTTTCTATAGGGCAGGGATTCAAAACTTTTCAGCCCACGACTCCCAAAATAACAATGCCAGTGACTCGCGACCCCCCAGTATTTTCTGAGGTGGTTATAAATATATAAACCTTGCACACAACAGGGTAGACATACCAATAGGCCCAAGTCTAATCATCGTTTAATTTTGGAGAAAGCCACTTGGAGATCATCCTCCATGTTCAGTAATGGCCTGTATTTATTTTGAATTCAATTGAATTCAATTCATCTTTATTTCTATAGCTCTTATACAATGTAGATTGTGTCAAAGCAGCTTAATATAGAAGATTATAGTAAATCCAAACTGTGTCAGTCCAGTTTTCAGAGTTGAAGTTCAGTTTAGTTCAGTTCAGAGTGGTTTAATTTTCACTGCTGAAAGTCTAAACACTGAAGAGCAAATCCATCGATGCGCAGCTCCACAAGTCCCACCTTTTAATGTACATGAGTGCCGTAAAGGTGTCAGAACGTTGAACCTGGTGCCATAAAATCAATGTGCTGCATCTGACGCTCTGCTGTGTCTTCAATATAACACAATCACCCCAGGGGTTGCAAAAAAAATTAAAAATTGAAAGACTGATGGCTTTTTATTTGCATGTTGTTTATTAATAACATGTTAACAATGTTACTATCAAGTAATTTTTTATTCTCCATTAGGTTATAAATAAAGTATGGTAATTCTAATAGTTTAATAAAATTAATTACTGTAGATTTTTGGAAATCGTCACAACCCCCTGAGTGGTCCCGACCCCTAATTAGGGAACCACTGCTATAGGGAAATGCCCTTCCATTTTGAAAGAATTTTTGGTAACACTTTATAATAACTACACACTATGAATCATTTATTAAGCAAATAGTAAACTCATTATCTGTTAAGCATTAACAAAACGTTAATAAGCAGTTTATAACTGCAGCTACAAATGCTGTATTCTTGACGTATAACCACATTTATTATGGGCTTAAAAATTTTACTTTCATAATTTGGTATTGAAGTATTTTATTATTTACAAACCAGTTATTTAGCATAGTTAGTTGTTTTTTAAGAACATTCAGAATGAGGCATATACTAATAGTTAATTTGTATGTTAATAAATGCTGTATTAACTCAAATTCATCTAGTTTTGTGACCCAATCTAAAATGAGGACTATTTGTGCTTTATAAATCCCTTATAAATGACAAATTAAAGGCTCAGTTACATTTTAAACAGGAAAAAAATTACATACCGACTTCATTTCTATTCATTGAAGATAAACAAATGAAACTGCATCAAATAAAAATAAATCTTTGCAATCTTATCTAAATTAAAATTACTGTGCAGTTTAAACATTGCATCCTATTATATTGTTAAATTATTATATTGTTGTTGTTTTATCCAATTTTATATCATTTTTTGACACTCCGGTTATTTATGTTTAAACTTTACAGTAATTTTACTTTTTAGATGAGACTGTAAAGATTATTGTTAATTTGATACTGAGCCTTTAATTAGCATTTATAAGGGATTTATAAAGCATAAATAGCCCTCAGATTAGGTCACAAAACTGGATGAAGTTGAGTTAATAAAGCATTAATTAACCAACATAGTAACCATTACTATATGCCTGAATAATAAGAGATATAAATGTTAATTTCAATAGTTTATGAATCATTTACTAACTCATTCTGAATGATCTTAAAAACCTCTAACTACTCTTAAATACAAATGGTTTGTAAATAATGCAATACTGAATTTAGTAATGAAAAATCAACCAGTTACAAATTATGAACGTAAAATTATTAAGCACATTATAAATGTGGTTATAAGTCAAGTCAGTTATAAACTGCTTACTAATGTTTATTAATGTAGAGTTAATGCTTAACAGATAATGAGTTCACTATATGCTAATGCTTAATAAATTATTCATAGTGTGCAGTTATTATAGTGTTGCCGAATTTTTTTTGTCAACTTTTATTCAGCAAGATTGCATTATACACCATTGATTAAAAACAACAGCAAAGAAATTACACTGTCAGAAATAAAGGTACGCGATCTGTCACAGTGGTGGTACCTTTTCAAAAGTTACACATTTGTACCTAAAAGGTTCATATTAATACCTGAAGGGTACAAATTAGTACCTAAACATTTTAAGAGGAACACATTTTGGGTACTAATATGTACCCTTGAGGTATTAATATGGACCTTTTAGGTACAAATTTGTACCTTTTGAAAAGGTACCACCCCAATGACAGATCGCGTATCTTTATTTCTGAGAGTGCAGTAATGTTTAAAATTTATGTTTTAGATTTTAGGTTTTTAAGTGAACAACAAACTCCTTTAAAAAAATATTAAAATCTTCACAACTCCAAACTTTTGAACAGAATTTCACTCTTTTATGCTCAGCTTTATAATGTTTTAAGAATAAAAAATTGCTTGATGATTTGAATATCTAAATTATTCTCAAATATCTTTAGTCATCTTGTAAAAGATGTTGATGAAAAAAAATAAGATAATTCTTTTTCTTGCTTGTCGAATAATTTTCACTCCCCTCTTTACTATGGCTGCTTATAAAACACGATTAAAATCATATAAATAATGGCGCATAAACACATGCTAGATTGAAATATGGTATTTACTCTCTCTGCCCATCTGTCATTACTAGTCAACTAATTATAGACCAGAATGCATTGAACCCAGCCACCTGCAATGTTTTAAAGCCAGTTAGCTGATAGCTCTGCACTGTAAATATTAATGTCTTGTGAAAAAATTGGCATTCTTCTGTTGGAGAAATAAATGGTCAGTTGTGTATGGTGCAGCTCTTTATTTTTTACAATTATGCCTGATAAGGAGACTTAAATTCAAGATTAGTGGATGTTACCAGCTTAAATTTATGAAGTTATAAGTGAAATGAAATTTTTATGCCTTGTGAATTATATGCATTGTTGTTTTTAATTGACTTGTTTGTCTCTATCCGGTCCTATAATAGATAAAAGCAGTTCTTTTTATATTCTCCAAACAGCTTGGACCTTATGTTGCCATGGATACATATCAGCAGTCAATATGCCATCCTCTCCATTACTAACTTCATATTCAGTCAATCATTTACTTTGTAAGCAATGGCAGAACCGTGAATGTGATATGATGGTGATTTGACTTAAAAAATGTCAGTTTGTTTTGTTTTCTCTGCTCTGCTACGACATAATTCATGTAAATAAACATAATCACACTTAGAAATTCATTGTGCATCATTTTATCAGCCTGAGACGCATTACCATTTCCACCTGGTATCAACATGCATTCACATATGTACAAAACAGCAAAGCACTGCAGATAGCATTTACATTATCAAAGCAATCCGATCAAATGTGTTTTCAGCTACCTTTTAAAGTGATTGAAAGTGGCAAAAAAAAAAAATTCAGAGCCAGTTTACTCCTATAAACTTTATTTAAAGCTAGTCTCTTTAGTGTCATCCGCTTGTGACCGCAACAAATGCTGTTATTAATCACTTACTCTTATGTCATTCCAATCCCCTGATACCGTCATTCATCTTCGTAACACAAATAAAGGTACTTTGGATGAAATTGGCTCCCTCATCCTCCATGTACAGCAACAGTCTTGAGATGTTCAGTGTCCAAAAAAAAAGAAGCCAAAATATTGTCAAAACATTCTATGTGACTTAAATGGTTGAACTATAATAATACGAAGCTCCAAGAACACTTTTGTTCACCAAAAGACCTGTAAAATTGTTTTGTTCACCTATGTTTTCCATGTCAAATTTGGATGCACATTTACTACAGGCAATTTGACGCTTGTGTGTTGTGCTGTTGACTTTAATTGCAATAAACGTGCATCCTGACGACCTGTCAAGGAAGCAAAGACAAAGGCATTTGAACAGATGAACCCCTGAAGTAATCATATGTGGACAATGTTTTTGGTTTTCATTTTTGGGTGATCTAACACTTTAATTCCAGTAAATAAAACTTTTAACCTAAGGTTTAAAAAAAATTATGCTGGAGAGCGCTGCAACACAATCTTATGCCAATTTGTAACCCAATTTGTTGGGTGGTTCAAAGGTCGCACCCCCCCAATGACAAAGGTCCAGAATTTGTCCCATACATGAGCTCATTTGTCCTATATTGACTGCTATACCATCATAAAGAGTGAAAATAACTCATCGAAAAAGGCTTTAAGAGCAAGTGGAATCTGACATAAGTGAAGTAATTTTTTTACTACTGACCTACTGTATTGTTGTTAAATAGAGAATACAGTTTTCAAGTAACTTTTATTCTAAATCTTAGACCTTGTTCTTGAATGAAAAAAGCTATTGTTGTTATCTATGAATCTTCAAATGTACTATTTTACAAGAGAGACTACAAAAACCGGGAAGCTCTATGTTATTATTTTTATCATTATGTTTTAATTTTTTATTATTCAAATGGCCAAAGTCACACCAAGAAAAGTTGAAGGTGCTAGCCAGTTTGTTATTTGCCTAACAAATAACAATAGACTACAATTTTTAATTGAAAACTTTAACAGATTCCTTTTTTCTAAAGACATGATGTGATAAATTTGTATTTTAAAAATAAATAAATAATATTTCTTTATTCTAAATAATTAGTAAATGTTTTTGGTACATTAAAATTACATTTTGGTACATTGTGGTTATGATGACACACGACAAGCTAATCCAGAAAAAAAGTGTTTTAAAAAGTCACTAAAATGTAGTATTCAAACCTCAAATGAAAAGTAAATGAGGCGAATAATTGCAAATAATTGCAAATTTTTCTTAAAAGGAGGCCATGCCTCCTTTTAAATTTTTTTTTACATTTTCGTACAACTGAACACATATGAATTCGTATGAATTAGCCACTAAATTGACGAAACGTAAAATAGTTACGTTTCCTCGTGAGATCATAGCATGTCCTATCAATGGTCAAAGTCTTGTAAATTGTTTTTATGTTTTTTTTTTTTTTCAAACCTGCATTACATTACACATTTTTACATAGTGTGTGCTAACAGCTACTTAAAGTCCAGTGGGGATTATGCAGTAGGCACAGTACTTTGCAGTTGAAGCCATTGTAATGACTTTTTTGGTGTCTTGGGTGACTTGGAAACACAATATAAAATACATTGGAAAGTAAAATATATATGTAATAAAATTTCACTTTCAATAGTTAATAACTAAGTACCTAGAAATGGATAATGAATTCTCTTCTGATAAACAATGATAGCAAGCCTCTGCTCTCGTCCAGAATGACTTAAGATCCTTAAGATCAAGTCAGTAATAACCAATAATAATATAATGCTCCAATTCCGCACTTCTTGGGAAAACCAGCAACTTCCTGAATAAAATGTATATTACTGTATATTATATAATATAATTATTGTCTGTTATATGTCCATGTAAGTATTTAGGTGTTACAGTAGTTTCCTAGTGAAAGGACAGTGTTTTAATAAAAAGGGAACATACCTTAACCAAGACTGGATGTGACACCGGGTTGATGTCTCTGCTGGGTCCTAAAGGCGAGAATGACAGCCGAATATCTCAAATACAGTTGAAGTCAGAATTATTAGCTATTCATTTTATGATTTATTTTATCTTTGCCATGATGACAGTAAATAATATTTTACTAGATATTTTTCAAGACACTTTTATACAGCTTAAAGTGACATTTAAAGGCTTAACTAGGTTAATTAGTTTAACTAGGCAGGTTAGGGTAATTAGACAAGTTATTATATAATGATGGTTTGAAAAAAAAACATAAAAAATTGTGTTTAAAAAATTAAAAACTGCTTTTATTCTAGCTAAAATAAAACAAATAAGACTTTCTCCAGAAAAAAAATTATCAGACATACTATGAAAATTTCCTTGCTCTGTTAAACATAATTTGGGAAATATTTTAAAAAGAAAAAAAAATTCAAATGGGGGCTAATAATTCTGACTTGAACTGTATGGATATCATTTCCTCAAAAAAAATGTAGAGATGAACACAGGAGATAGAGGAATCATTTTTATCCGTTTAATATAGATCGGCTATGAAGTGCTCGTTTGTATCCTCAATAATTATGAGTGCTGGTGAAACGGATATAAAACCATGACATGGAGAGGTAATTTGATTAAAAAAATAACAATATTATTGTGTTAGAGCTTAAATTAACTTTATAATGCAAAAACGACATTACGTACACATATTAATACAACTGTTCTGTGTCAGTTTAATCAGTAAAAATAACCCAACAAAGCACCAAATATTTAACCCAACTATTGGGTTAAATAAATAACTCAATGTTTTTTAGAGTGTAACTGTTTTATTCATCAGGATTTCATTGGTGGGTGAAACATGGTCTTTTATAATTCTACTTGTTATTACATTGTGATGAATGCGAGTGGTGATGTCTACTGTTTATAGGCAGAGAGAATTTCTTTTCCTCTTTAGAATAACTCATGCAAAAACGCTGCAGCATTTTATTAATTCAGTCAACATCAGTTGTAATTTATTGTCATTATTAATATGCTTCGTGGTAGTCGCTAGTATGCCGCAAGAGCTGTCAGTAGCGCTTAACTTTGCTTCTCTAATTTCTTGTTGTCTTTAAGTTGGAGCTTAGTGAGCTTCTGTCAGCTTTGGCATCGATTGCTTTGCTGTAGTCTTGCTATTGTATCAAATTCAAGTGTGTGATGTTCTGACAGTGTTGGCTGGATTGCCTCCGGCTCTGTGTAGATGCCACTGCTGTTCAGCTCCAGTGGGCCGTGTCATGAGAATCACCGAGATTAGAGAGCAGTGAATTGTTTTAAGGAAATGCTCTTGTATCTGCATCAGACAACAGTGCGCCTGGTGAAAACTTTAGTTTGTTCTTTCCTCACTTTACAGTAGGTATCAATAAAAGGAAAAAACAGAAGGTCTGCATGAAACAAAGTGAGTACTAGAACAAAGCAAGGATACTAGATACATGCAAACCAATTTGTCTAACCATGTGTACATTGTATGTGCAACTTTTACATGTAATTCAGGTCACACTTTATTTTAAGGTACAAATGTTTCTATTAACAAACCATTAACTATGACTTTTAGTTTAAAAAACCCTCCTAATTTCCTCCTCTTATTAATATTTATTAAAGAGCCCCTATTTTGCATTATAAAAAGTCATATTTTGGTTTTGGCGGCCTCCAACAACAAGCTGATATGCATGCAAGATCAAAAAAGACTTTCGTTGTCTTATAATGCATTTATTTTTACCTAATTATCCAGACAGAGACAGAGAAAAACGCCCACCACGGCTATGAAGTAGCAGAGAGTATGTGTCAGGGTTCTGCCACTCTGGTCTTGTTAACTCTTGTTTTGGTGGCAGAGTCCAGACACTAGCTCGGTCTTGTCATGCCCTGTTGCGCTCGGCTCGAGTTTTCTCGGGTCGAGCGCTTGTGTACTGTCATTGTGTGTGTGTCTCTGTGTGCTCGCCGTCGTGGGTGCGTGCAGACCGCGCGCGCTCCCGCTTGATGCGGATGCGTGTAGTCTGCGTGCGCTCGTGACGTGCGCGCTCCCGTACTCGTGTTTGTTTTGTTCTGTCTGCATCGCGCTGTTTCATTCTCAGCGTCTCAGTCTGGTTGGTTTCGGTTGGCGCTGAGATGAAACATGCGCGTTGCTTATGTGTGAGCGCACGGTAAGATGTTTCCATCTATCGTGTGCTCGTGTCTTGTGTTCAGTCTTCTGTTGGTTTTGTGTTTAGCACGTGGTGCGTGTTTACATGCACCGCGTGCTTGTGTTGTCATGAACACGCAGTTAATGAGTTCTCTTATTGGCTGCGTGTTCTAGTTTCGTGTTATGTGAGTGCATGGCTTGTCGTCTTGTGTCATGTGCTCTCACGTCTATTGTCTAGCCCTACCCTCCTTGTTAACCAATTATTAGTTTATCATGTTCACCTGTTTGTTAATTTACTTGTGCTTTTAAAATCTCCTCATGTCTGCTGTCCTGTGCCAGTTCGTCATCGCACATCCTTGTATCCTGCCTTGTCCTGTCCTCCAGATCCCTGCCAGCCTGCCCTGTCCAGTTTGTGTTAATTGTTTATTTTTTCATTAGTGGTTTTCCCCCCTCGGGGTTGTTTATTTTGCCTTTTTGTTTCATTTTATTATAAATAAATATCCTAACCCTGCATTTGAGTCCTCGCTCCTTTTTCCCCACCCACCGACCGTGACAGTACGAACTGGCCACAAGAGGACTCAGCAGAAATGGATTTATTTCTGCGCCCAGCTCTCTCCCAGACAAAAGGACCTAAACTCCAACCCCTAGCCAGAGGACTGCCTCACCAGCAGAACCATCGCCCCTTTGGAGTCTTCGCTGAAGATCTCCTTGAGGCAGTCCGGGGGCTTGGGTTCAGTGAAACCAACCTCATCCATATCTTTCTGGCTGGATTAGATGAACCATTTGATTGGGAGGAGCTGGGCGAAATTGGGAAATGGACTTATTGGGAGGTGGTGGAATATGCCTGCCTGAGAATGGAGAGGGAGATCCTGCAGGGGGAATGGACCCCTCTCACCACCACCAGCACCACCTCCCAGTCCAGGCCCAACCCCCAAGGGTTAACCCGCACCCAAAAGCGGAGGATGAAGAGAAAGGCCTCTTCATCAAAGGCGACTCCAGCCCCAGTGCGCCCGCCAGTGTCGGCTCCAGCCCCAGTGCGCCCGCCAGTGTCGGCTCCAGCCCCAGTGCGCCCGCCAGTGTCGGCTCCAGCCCCAGAGCGCCCGCCAGTGTCGGCTCCAGCCCCAGAGCGCCCGCCAGTGTCGGCTCCAGCCCCAGAGCGCCCGCCAGTGTCGGCTCCAGCCCCAGAGCGCCCGCCAGTGTCGGCTCCAGCCCCAGAGCGCCCGCCAGTGTCGGCTCCAGCCCCAGAGCGCCCGCCAGTGTCGGCTCCAGCCCCAGAGCGCCCGCCAGTGTCGGCTCCAGCCCCAGAGCGCCCGCCAGTGTCGGCTCCAGCCCCAGAGCGCCCGCCAGTGTCGGCTCCAGCTCCAGAGCGCCCGCCAGTGTCGGCTCCAGCCCCAGAGCGCCGCTCAGTGACGGCTCCAGCCCCAGAACGCCGCTCAGTGACGGCTCCAACCCCAGAACACGGCTCAGTGCCTGTGCCAGCGTGGCTCCTAGCCCTGCCGGCACCACCCAGACGTCTTGCCCTGCCGGCACCACCCAGACGCCTAGCCCTGCCGGCACCACCCAGACGCCTAGCCCTGCCGGCACCACCCAGACGCCTAGCCCTGCCGGCACCACCCAGACGCCTAGCCCTGCCGGCACCACCCAGACGCCTAGCCCTGCCGGCACCACCCAGACGCCTAGCCCTGCCGGCTCCCCACAGGCCTCCAGCCCTGCCGGCTCCCCACAGGCCTCCAGCCCTGCCGGCTCCCCACAGGCCTCCAGCCCAGTTGATTTTCCTCAGGCCTCCAGCCCTGCCGGCTCCCCACAGGTCTCCAGCTCTGCCGGCTCCCCACAGGCCTCCTATCCAGTTTGCTCCAGCCCAGTCGGCTCCTCTTAGGCCTCCAGCCCTGCTGGCTCCCCTCAAGCCTCCAGCTCAGCTGGCTCCAGCCCTGCCGGCTCCTCTCAGGCCTCCAGCCCTGCCGGCTCCCCACAGGCCTCCAGCCCTGCCGGCTCCCCACAGGCCTCCAGCCCTGCCGGCTCCCCACAGGCCTCCAGCCCTGCCGGCTCCCCACAGGCCTCCAGCCCAGTTGATTTTCCTCAGGCCTCCAGCCCTGCCGGCTCCCCACAGGTCTCCAGCTCTGCCGGCTCCCCACAGGCCTCCTATCCAGTTTGCTCCAGCCCAGTCGGCTCCTCTTAGGCCTCCAGCCCTGCCGGCTCCCCTCAGGCCTCCAGCCCTGCCGGCTCCCCTCAGGCCTCCAGCCCTGCCGGCTCCCCTCCGGCCTCCAGCCCTGCCGGCTCCCCTCAGGCCTCCAGCCCTGCCGGCTCCCCTCAGGCCTCCAGCCCTGCCGGCTCCCCTCAGGCCTCCAGCCCTGCCGGCTCCCCTCAGGCCTCCAGCCCAGCCGGCTCCCCACAGGCCTCCAGCCCAGCCGGCTCCCCACAGGCCTCCAGCCCAGCCGGCTCCCCACAGGCCTCTAGCCCTGCTGGCACTCCTCAGTCCTCCAGCCTTGCTGTCCCTGTCTGATCCTCCCTGGGTTGTCCCTCCTGCTCCTCCCTGGCGTGCCCCTACACCACCCTGGACTGACCCTCCGTCTCCACCCTGGTCCCCTGCCTGGTCCCCTAACCCTCGGAACTCACCCTGGAGAGTTCCTCCTGCTCCGCCCTGGACTGTCCCTCCAGCCCCATCCTAAATTGTTCCACCCTGGTCTTGCCCTCCCATCCCTCCCTTGTTTGTCTTGTTGGGTCTGGCTTGGCTCCCCTCCCTCCCCCCCTTCATGTTGTCTTGCATGTTCACTTCCCTGTCTTGTGTGTGTTGATGTTGCCTGTTTTGTTGTCTTGTGGTGTTTCTTGTCTGTCTTGTACCTTGTTGAGTGTTCCCTTTAGGGACGCCAGGTGGCGTCCCTTTTGGGGGGGGCTAGTGTCAGGGTTCTGCCACTCTGGTCTTGTTAACTCTTGTTTTGGTGGCAGAGTCCAGACACTAGCTCGGTCTTGTCATGCCCTGTTGCGCTCGGCTCGAGTTTTCTCGGGTCGAGCGCTTGTGTACTGTCATTGTGTGTGTGTCTCTGTGTGCTCGCCGTCGTGGGTGCGTGCAGACCGCGCGCGCTCCCGCTTGATGCGGATGCGTGTAGTCTGCGTGCGCTCGTGACGTGCGCGCTCCCGTACTCGTGTTTGTTTTGTTCTGTCTGCATCGCGCTGTTTCATTCTCAGCGTCTCAGTCTGGTTGGTTTCGGTTGGCGCTGAGATGAAACATGCGCGTTGCTTATGTGTGAGCGCACGGTAAGATGTTTCCATCTATCGTGTGCTCGTGTCTTGTGTTCAGTCTTCTGTTGGTTTTGTGTTTAGCACGTGGTGCGTGTTTACATGCACCGCGTGCTTGTGTTGTCATGAACACGCAGTTAATGAGTTCTCTTATTGGCTGCGTGTTCTAGTTTCGTGTTATGTGAGTGCATGGCTTGTCGTCTTGTGTCATGTGCTCTCACGTCTATTGTCTAGCCCTACCCTCCTTGTTAACCAATTATTAGTTTATCATGTTCACCTGTTTGTTAATTTACTTGTGCTTTTAAAATCTCCTCATGTCTGCTGTCCTGTGCCAGTTCGTCATCGCACATCCTTGTATCCTGCCTTGTCCTGTCCTCCAGATCCCTGCCAGCCTGCCCTGTCCAGTTTGTGTTAATTGTTTATTTTTTCATTAGTGGTTTTCCCCCTCGGGGTTGTTTATTTTGCCTTTTTGTTTCATTTTATTATAAATAAATATCCTAACCCTGCATTTGAGTCCTCGCTCCTTTTTCCCCACCCACCGACCGTGACAGTATGTGAGAGCCCAATGCAGGAATGCAAAATGGCAGAGGATCGTGAGTTCAGAAGCACATATAAATTGGTAAAGGAAGAAGCACACGTCACGTTTTCAATGTGGTTTTGGACGCAATATTTGAATAGCCCTATGAAGATTTAACCTGTGAGAGGCAGTACAAGCACTGATCTATAGATAAGTGATTACAACTTATAACACAATTAAACACTTATTTTGCAAACTACACAAAACGAGGCAACAACTTTTGTTACATACTTGCATTTTATGATACGGAGTAAGAAGAAACTAGTCCATATGAACTGTAACGGTTACTGACAAAGTCCCTGTCAATGTCTGACAAATGCCATACATAATAGTCTCTGCTGCTCCTTCCTTTAATAGCAAACGGCTGGCAAATCCGCGTTGCAGTGTAGGTTATTGTATCAAAAATCTGAAAAATGACAGGAACAAACACAGCACATGGTTGGCTATAGTGTGGTATTGTTGTGAAAATGAACTCTAACCCTTTATTCCCCACAGCTGAATCTCCATCTGTCAGTGATTGTCATCTTCGCGTCATGATCAGTTGCGTGGTCCACTACACTCCGCTAGTGCCTGAAGGGAAAGTCGCGTTTACATTTAACCGGATCTGGAACTACAACCGAACCCAACACGATTTATTTATTTGACTCTGAGTCGACTATTTTGTTAAAGAATCAATAGTTTTAATCACGGTGCACTTTCAGATTTAAACCTCAGCTGGATGTTTTCATTCACTTAGTGCTGTGTTACACACTGCCTGGAAGGTCATTTTCAAAACCCATATTAGGGGACTCTTTAAGGTAGTAGTTGGGTTTAGGCATTGGGTAGGATTATGGATGTAGAATAAGATCATGCATAATATGTAAATAGATATTTTATAAGTACAAATAAACATCCAATATCTTTATTATTGGCAGTTCATAGTTCATATTAAGCATTGGTACTTAGTTCATTCACAAGTTTAGTTTGTTGAAAAATACATAAAATATTCAAAATAAAAAACTATTGATGCCCATATTGCTGAATGCTTGTGTGGGTTGATGAAACGATAGCAGAAACTATCATTTAAATGTCTTTGTCAAATAGACTATAGGTATGTTATGTGTAATTTAACTTTTTTTTATTTTTTATCTTACTTTCACATATTTTCCTTATAACTATAATTACATTTCTTATAACCTTTTTAATGAGAAAAATACAAGTGCAGCTTAAAAATGTGTAGACACTAATGTGTATGATTTTAAAGAGAGCAAGACAGAAAGAAAGATGCAATAAATAAGATGTAATTAACTTTCATACACAGAAAACGGTTAATAAACAAGTGTTTCGATATTGAAATCAGGCTAATGTGTATTATCTATCTTGCATTTATTCAACTGAAATGTCTACTTCCGTTTTAAGGGCCTCGCTGTAAGCAAAATCAAGAGATACATCAAAATTATGCTCTGTTGTAATCAATATTCTATCAAACATGCTGTCAATTGAGCTTAACATGCGTTGAATCTAGAATATTCCTTTCTCATTTCTATAGAGTTCTGGATCAGTTTTGGATCAGGCTTTTTTTCAAAGTCTGACAACAATGTTTTCATTAGGAAGCACATCCAACATCTGTAGTCTGTGGAAAAAAGTATCGGCCACGTGCACTTGTGCTCTCTGCAAAGCTCAGACTCTTCTCTTGACCTTCAGCTGATCTAAAAGCAGTCCGCAAGAGCTGTTTTAACTTTAATTATGAATTACTTACTAGAGAAACCTGCAGCGAACGGCAATCCATTCGTCTGCCGATTAACACACAGGCTTTGTTGCGATTATAATGATTTTTGAGAGGTGACCTCAGGGTTGTGGATTATCCTGTGGTGTTTGCTGGGCTCTGTGTGCAAATCTTCTCAGCTTATCCAAGACCCATTTGATTGCAAATCGTTGCGTCCTGAAAAAGAGCTGTGGTTCACGTGCAGTGCACTACACCATTGCATCACTGACTTACCGAGCAGGATTGTTTTTAGGTCTCCAGGTAATAATATATCATTCATTGATTTTTAAGGCACTTACAAAAGATTCTTTCACAGCCCTCCTAGACTTGCTACCCCCTTCTGGGTTGTGACTTTTTAATAAAGAGCCATGAGAAAAGATTGAAGCTTTAAATTATTATTTAGAAATTCAACACAGTCCCAAAGTAGAAAGTAATGTCTCATAAAAGGACTGAACATTAACTTGCTAAAAGAATCTATTTTATTATACAGTATGTGCTAATGTGGCTTTATCTTATAGCTGTTTAATGGTGAATTTTGCATATTTTTACACATTTGTGAGAGTGTGTGAATGACTTGCACTGCTTTACATGGGTAAATGAGTATAATCTCATTTCCCTGTGAAAGAGCATGACATTGCAGCTCAAATGAATTGGAGAGGCAGCCATGTACAGCACAAAATGTAGTGCGGAAATGGCAGAAGATGTGGTTGTTTTTTTTTAGAGTATAATTGCACAACACCATTTTCAGCTAAAATGTAAATCTGCATTTTTGCAGTTCATCATGTCTGGTACAAACTGCATGTTTTCGAAAATGATTACAATATTGTCTATCTGTAAACTGCAAGATTGTGTGAATTTGTGAAAACAACGACGTCATGCATATGCATATGTTAAGTTTATGGCATGTGCATTAAAACAAAAATGATGGGCTACACCAGTGGTTCCCAACCTTTTTTTTTGCCTGAGACCCCCTTTTCCCTCAGAAAACATTGTAAGGCCCCCCTCAACATTTACATTTTAGTTTGCAGTAAGGATGACAAAAAATGTTGTTTTTAAACAGAAACAGCCTAATGTAAAATTTACAAGCAAAACATCAGTAGGCCATATGTAACTGAAAACAGTAAGCCTTTGGCCGTTAAATTGGCCCTATATTAGAAGTCAATTAGTTGCCAATTTTTTTTTTATTTTCTTGTCAGTAGCTGTGACGTCCCTTATCTCATTTTGGGTACGTGTCAGTTCTTTTGCCTTGTGCTCAAAAAATTATCTCGTCTTGTTGCGGTGTTGGGGATGAGTCGTCTGCAAATGTCTTATTAATTTGGATGGCCTCATGCATTCATTAGCAAGAACTTTGGCGCAGATAATACATTGTGCCTGGGTCAGGAACTCTTTGCTTCAAGAAAATGGAATAAAACCATAGTTCAGGTAACTATCTTGGTATTTCCTGCATTTTGTGTTTCCAGTATTGCTAGCGCTGCAACCTGAAATGTTTGGAGCTTCCTCACCTGGGTCTAGTATGCTTGGGTCATTACTATTAGCTGCTGAAGGTGAATCGTTGAGGCTCTGTATTTTTTGTGGAGGACGAATTACAAATTTGGCCATTTTTTGGTCAGCCAGGGGATAAAATGAACTAAAGCAGCATAATCATTCATAAAGCAATGAATGCTTTCTGCCCCCCCAGCACATTGTGTTTCTTTGCAAAGCAACAAATCTAACTACAAGCCTGGCAAAATAGAGCTTTTTTAGTTGTAGTCATGGACCCAGGTGGACAGGATCGAACAATGCTGTTATCTGTATTTGAAACCAAGGGGAAATGGGCTACAAGCGTTTTTTAGCCACAGATAAACGTCCGGTGAAAGGTTGATGTGACTAATTTCAATTTCGTAAGGATTCTTTTATTTTCAGTTGTGTAAATTGATTCAAATATAATCCGTTGAATAGACTTAAGTGTTCATTTAGTTGTTCTTCAAAGACATGGCGGGTAACAATGGAATTTTATGCAGTGCTTCTTGTCTTGTCTGAGACCAATTCATATAGTATATCAATCAGGCAGTGAAGATCATTGATTTAAAAGAAACCAGATCTTAAATGCGACAATTTTATAATGGCATGACAGTGCACCGGAAGTGCTTGAGCTTGCTTAATGAAAATTAAAAGTCCCTGTGCATATACTCCATTGATTTTTTTAATGATACCTCTAAACATTTGAAGATAGGCCTTTTGTCAGTTCTGATGTTGCAAATCAATTGAATCTGCTTTTGTTGAACCTATCTGTTTGCATTAATTCATTTTGGGTTTTATGTTGCAGTTCTACATTACCATTATGCTTCCTAAAGTTTGAGCAAAAACCGTGAGTGAAATGCACAATAAGGCATATACTGAACTGAGTTTATTTCTGAGGGACTTTCATTTGACTATTGAAGTTTTCAGCTGGCTTTATACAAGACTTTGAATCCTGCAGACCTTGAAGGTCCAGGTGTAGAGTCTGCATTTAGACATCTGCTTCTGACGTGCAGAGAACAGAAGTGCTTTTTGATGAGAGATGAGATCAGCAGAGACCAGGCTTCACCTGAATCACCACTTTTTCATGTCCCAGCTGCATGGCCAGGTGTTTCAAACCGAGGAGCCTCTTAATGTCGTGGAGGCCACTCACACAAAGGCAGAAGTTCACAGGTGGGTGTCATTTTTTAACTCAAGTGAGATCGCGTAGGCTGATGTGATGAATCTTAAAGAGATACAGTGCTGTGCAAAAGTCTTAGGCCAACCCCACCAGCTCTGGTGTTTAAGTAACGTTTTAATGACCATACATGTTTATGTTTTGGTCTCTTTGTTATGATAAAAGCAGAAAGTATGAAAATGTGTGCACAAAATGTCAACAGAGCAAAATGCCTTCTATTGGAAAATGACTTTCCTTGGCACTAAACACCAGTGACGGAAATAACGGTGCAATAAATCAACGACGTTACTAATGGCAATACTTTTTTCAGTAACGAGTATTCAGTTCATATTTTTTCTAGGACATTACATTAATGTTTTCCTGTGTTTGTATATGGAAAAACAAATATTGAACACAATACAAATTTTTTTTCTCATAACTTCATAATGTATAACTTTTTATAGTTTTAACATATAACTCCCCCTTTTACCACAGTAAAGCTCAAAGTGTCTTCTTTCCAGTGATACCCAGTTTGTGTTTGTAGCTTACTGGAGTCAGGAACTGTTACTGTTTAAAGTTAGGTTGGTATAAATCCCCAAAATTGAGTGAAGGCTAACAGTTTCCCCCGTTACAGTGCTGTTACTGTTACTGACAATACAACACACGATACAGTACAATAATTAAGAACACTGAAGCAGGTTTCATGCAAGCAGTGTCTCTCTCAGCCAGCCTTAGGACCTCTCTTTTTGGGGTGTGTTTGTGTGTATCTGTGTTCGGGGCTTGAGCGGGACACATAACCAACTGCCGATGACGATTGGTGTGAACGTGGTGTGACCGAGAACTTGAGGATTGGCTTAGATAGTACATTTCCATCGTTTACCAATCGGAGACAGAGTAGTGCAGATGTTCACACACAAGCACGCACACAGTCAGTGGCACATACCAACGACCAGGAGTCAGAGCGATGGCAAATCCAACAAGTTCAAAGGTAGCTTTTGCTAACTGGAAATATAAGCACTACTTTTCCCTTGTTGAGGTGAAAGGCAAGAATGTTTATGTATCATGCAACTTATGCCCAGGAAAAAAATAATCTCTTTGCTTCGGTGACAAGTAATTCTCTAATCTAATGAATCACCTCACGTCGTCACATGCCACCACGAAACTAGTGGCTAAGAACGCAGGTGATAACCTGCGCTTTGCTACCAAAGGAGGAGGCGAAGCCTTGACATCAAAGCAACAAAAAAACTATTTTAATTTCTCTCCACTGCAAACACAATGTTTTATGTTTATTTTATAGTCATTTGACATTTTTTTAAAGTAATTCAATAGTTACTTTCCATTGTAATTAGTTACTTTTATAATTATGTAACTCAGTTACTAACTCAGTTACTATTTGTGAAAAGTAACTAGTAACTACAGTACAACTAATTACTATTTTAAAGGAACATGTCCAACACTGCTAAACACACAGTCTTGAACTTGTTATGGGAGATTGCTTCAGCACTTCCTCAAGTTCATCCTTAGATTTAGGCAAGTCATATCTTTTTTTCTCTGGTGATCCCATACTGCCTCTGTGATATTCAGGTATGGACTTT
Organism: Danio kyathit; assembly: GCA_903798195.1. Lineage (NCBI taxonomy): Eukaryota > Metazoa > Chordata > Actinopteri > Cypriniformes > Danionidae > Danio > Danio kyathit. The sequence goes on along the minus strand of LR812538.1, from coordinate 32,107,085 downwards.
TTAATTTTTGTCTGTGTTTTATCATCTGTTGCTCTCCAAATATTTGTTCATAGTTCAGGTGAACACAGAGATTACTTTGTATTTAATTGCTTGATTACACTTTTGCTAAAACCACAGATCGAATGGTAACTTTTACACAGTACTGTAGCTAATCCAAGAAATTAACATCATTGTTGTTTACCCTGCCTAATATAGTTACTAACATGTTGTTCCAAATCTAGCACTGAATAAAACATTATATATCATATAGAGTCTTTTGGTTGTGCTTTCATGGTGCTTTTTAGTGCAAATAAATATCTAAATGTAACCCTAGTTTTAATGCCTAGTTTTAGGGATGCACTGAAACCATCATTGGTATTATTTTCAAGTTGAACAACATTTATTACAAACGTAAGCCTAAAAGAATTTTAAAAGCGAGAGTGTAACTCAACGCATATATATATATATATATATATATATATATATATATATATATATATATATATATATATATATATATATATATATATATATATATATACACACACACACACACACACACACACACACACACCACACACACACACACACACACACACACACACACACACACACACACACACACACACACACACACATATATATATATATATATATATATATATATATATATATATATATATATATATATATATATATATATATATATATATATTTGTGTTTCTCTCTTGTGAAAATATTTGCCAGTTTTCACGTTCTGCTTGCTTGTTGTTTCATAAGATGCTTTAAAATATAAAACAAATTAATTTTCTTTGTCAAACAATATCATTGCATTACCGAGCACTAAAAATTTAAATATTAGATTCATTTTGCAATAAAAGTGCATCCCTACCTATTTTTTATTTTATTTTAGGTAATAAGCACCAATGAAAATAGCTGAATAGTTTAGTTTTTAAAATTTAAATCAATCAAAATCAAGTCATCCATCTCATCTAGTTATTGTATGTTCTTTTGCTTTTTTTGTAAGTGTTAATTATGGTGGGGTGATGTCAAACAATTTGGCATCGTACGATGTCTAATGTAAAACATCGCAATAGATGATGGCATTGTCATCGTAGGCGGTGGTGAAGGAATTATTTATGAATAATTAGTTAATTCATATCGAATTAATTATTTGTAGCCTACCGTTTCAACTACCTGACCTGCATAGTCTTTGTTTTACCCATAACCAAATCATAAATAAATAAAGATAAGTTACACACAAATTACCACCTGTCAGTCACTTTTTCCTTGGGACTCTGGCATGAGTAGGCAGAGCGATCTGTGTCCTTATAGTGGCGTTGACAAACTTGGTTGGTAAAAAATGGTGCACAACCAACAGCAACCAACCAACAGTATCAGAGGTTTTCGCTAAAATTACTAAGTACAAGCGTGAAAGCGAAAGATTGAAGCAGTGTACATGACGCTGTGACAAGTTACCTGATAGATTCAAAAGACTAAAGAGTCGTTAGATAGAGACAAGATTAAATTAAGAATTAAATCAGATTTAACAACTGTAGTGAAACGCGATCCAGCAGTACATCTTTGATGAACTGTCCGATGTGCACTGCTCTCTGGGGTTTTGTGCTCAAAGCACCCGCTGACTGCTGGAGCACAGACGTGTGTATTTTTCCCGAGCGGGTTGCTGCTGCGACGGGGACGGGGCTAAGGATTGCGATGCTGCCTCAGCATCGAGATGTCTATTGGCCATCAGCTATGGACGATGGCATCGTCTATCAACCCAACCCTAATGTTAATATGACAGAATTCATACGCAGTATTAAATGTTAATTGGCAAAAGTTCACTTTTCTTCTTGCATAAAGTGTTTTCCAATTAACTTCTTTCTGTGCATCCTCTGACCACATTTCACAGTGCATTATTATCTTGCCGTGGGGTTTGAAGCTGTCATAACGGCGCCTCTGAGAATAAGAAATGCGTGTCACGTCAGTATGCGCCTCGGGTAGACATGCTTGAGTGTCATTCATCAGGACCTGGCTGTGGAAAATCAACAGCATCGATTGTTCACATATCTCCTGCGGGGAGTGAGCAGGATATGCTGCAAAGGTATTATCATCAGGAGCGCTTCCCATGCTGTTATCTATGGCAACACTAACCCGTCTCACCGACTAACCCACGCTGCTCTACCACAGAGCCCGAGCTTGATGCATCTCCAAAGTGGTGTGTTTTAATTTCATGGGTTTACCTGGCAAGCAAGTGCACTAGAAGATGCTTTGCCACAATGCAGTTGGCTTCAGGAATGACCTTGCCTCTTAAGTGGCTCCAGCAGAGGTGGAAATCTGTCCTTGTTTTTCTCTTTTCTCCTCAGCAAGAGTGCCATTGACAGGCTGCTGTAATCAAGTTTGAAAGATGGGCTTGATTGAGAAGGGGCTCTTATGAGTGAATCTGATATGTAGCCACCCACATCTGCGGCTGCCTCTCATTCAAATCCCTCCGAGACACAGAGACAAGTCAGTTTTATGTAGTCATCAGCATGTTAGGATGTAAATCAATGTGATGTATAGTTTTCTGTTGGTAAAATCATCACATAAATGCAATTTTGTGGCAATTTGTGACTAGCTAATTTGGTGTGTTTGTATAATCTTATTTCAAATAAATGGTGTTCTTGTGTTCACAATTTGTTCTATGTTTCATTCAAAATGTAAAACAAACCAGCATTATGCATGAAAGGCAAGTTATTTACAATTCATTTATGTGTATGTCACCATTGGCTCATTGGAAATACATACTTCAGCCTACACTTTTGATTAACACTTTATTTTGATGGTCCATTTGAGTATTAGTAGACTGTCTGCTTAATATCTGTTGATACTGCTCCTTCTACAGACATTTAACTGACTATAAGAAACTATGCAAGTACAGATGTCACTACTTCAGAACGGTGGTTTTACAGCCACTCACTCGTAACGCCACTGCGGAGGTTCCTACTTTTTGGTCGCTGGGTGGCGCTTCAACCATAGATTTTCAGCTTTGCCTTTTCACAATATGCATGTGTACTGTACATTATGTGATGTGATGTGTTCAATTCAAATATAATTTTGTTTGTTTGTTTTAGTTTTCTTAGTAATAAACATCCTTTTACACTATACTGTATGTTTTAGAAAAGATACAATACATGGTGAGAAGTATAGCCCTAGGCTGCAAAAATTAAGCAAATGTAAGAATTAAGTTCTTTAGCCTTTATATAGTGCCCTATTAAATTGCGTTGGGGTGAAAAGAATGTTTCAATTTCTTTGACCATCATGGCGATGTTATTACCTCAAATCTTAAACGTGCGCACACGGCAAGATATGAAAACCGCAGCACAGCATACACTACAAAATAATATTAAGGTTATTGAGCTGATGGACCACATCACCTGATTGCAGTATAACTTGCTTTAGCAATAATTATTATTTATTATAGGCTAGGTTACAAATGTTTGGCAATCTGCCACTACATGCAAAACACTCTCATGCACTCAAAATAGGTTCCCTTTTGAATAGCTACTGTATATGTCAACCTACACTAACATTAACCCCAACCTAACATCCAAATAAAGTGTGCCCATCAAAATAAAGTGTGACCCACATTTGTGCAACTGCAAAATTGTACTTAAACATATGTATCACTGCAGTTTCTAGGTAAAATGAATTGCCACGGGGCACTATGACACCAACTACTTTGTTCCTTTTCACACTAAGGATATTTACAGGGAGATATCAACAAATAAAGGATAATTGTTGTTTAGATTTTTGCGCAAGACCAAAACAATACCACAAAACAACTTAACAACGTTTACAAAATATGTTTGTCTAACCTGTCTATCTTCTTATTTTCTGGCATGGTCATTTTGTTCAGTAGCTCATTTTGTATGGTGTTGTACGAGTTTGGAGAAGCACATTTCATTCATTCGTTCATTATCCTTCGGCTTAGTCCTTTTATTCATTAGGGGTCACCACAACGGAATGAACCGCCAACTTATCCAGCATATGTTTTGCACAGCGGATGCCCTTCCATGCTGCAACCCAGTACTGGGAAACATACACTACAGCCAATTTAGCTTATTCAATTTACCTATAGCGCATGTCTTTAGACTGTGGGGGTAACCGGAGCACCCGCAGGAAACCCACACAAACATGGGGAGAACATACAAACTCCATACAGAAATGCCAACTGATCCAGCCGGGGCTCGAACCAGCGACCTTCTTGCTGTGAGGCGATCAAGGCACCCACTGCGCCACCGTGTTGCTATGGAAGCACATTTCATAAAATATAAAAGCAATGTTCAATGAAGGTAAATCTATGTGGTCACATGCACTTTGCTCTTACATTAGTTTTTAAAAACTGTTGGTTGGCTTTAGTGAAGCGTTTAGGTCAGTTAGTCACTAGGTGATCTTTACGACAAGCCCCACCTTCTTGTTGACATGTAAAGAAGTATGTGTATCTAAAACTCACAATGTACCCCAAGTAAAGTATTTCAGAAAAGTAGACAGTGCCCTCTAGTGGATTTGTCAACTGAAAGTGCAATTAAAGCACCCGGAGCAATATTCATTCATTTTCTTTTCGGCTTAGTCCCTTTATTAATCAGGGGTGGCCAACTTATCCAGCATACGTTTTATGCAGCGTATGCCCTTCCAGCCGCAAACCATCACTTTTTTAGCTTATCCAATTAGGGAAACCGGAGCACCCGGAGGAAACCCACATGAACACGGGGAGAACATGCAAACTCCACACAGAAATGCCAACTGACCCAGCTGAGGTTCGAACCAGCGACCTTCTTGCTGTGAGGCAACAGCACTATCCACTGCACCACTGTACTGCCCCGGAGCAACATATTTTACATTTTAAAAACAACATGTTGTTGTTTTTTTGAAGGTTTTCATTTTCAATCCCCCAAAAAGATGTTATTGTGTAAATGGAATGAAATGAAGTTACTTTTTTAGTTGAAAATCTTGTTTAGTTGAATCTTGTATTTGAATCTTTAAGTTTCTGGAATGACTGGATTTTTCTTGTGAAAATTCCTTTGCAACTGTTCGGGAATTACTGTTTGTATAGTTCTGGCAAAATGTTTAACTGTTTATCTCAATATATATTTGTTTCTCTTATTAATCTTGTTTTTTGAAAAAGCTGTAAAAGTGATTGACACTTGCAGCAAGCTCAAGGCAACGCAGAGTGAGTGCTCGCCAATCAAATAATTTTGCCCTTTTGGTGCCCGTTTTTCCATTAGAAAAGTGACAAGTGAGTGTTGCTTGATCCTCACTTGATAGTTCCTGTCAGGAGCTCCTCTTTTAAATGTCCTTTCTGCGGTGGAATTGTCGAGATATTTCTTCAAAAAGAATTTATAACAGGACTGCTTCACTTAAAATACTTCACTGAATTCCCCAGAGAACCTCAAACACTTTACCAGTGAAAGGACACGTGCTGGCATTAAAAACAAATTTCACTTTTTTTAGTTTGTCAGGCACGTTTATCCAAAACATGCTTTGAGTCCTTTAAAATGTATTTCAAATATATACTATAGATATGTAGTACACAAAATATCTAAACGGAATGTTTTTACATTTATTTTGCAGATCAGTTATTAAGAATGCAATAAAAAAATACATTTTGGGCAATATAGAGTAAGATTGAGTACATTTGTTATGTTTTTGAAAGAAGTTGCCTTTGCTCAATAAATACTGGGTTTATTTGATCAAATAAATCGGATCATTTAGAATTTTATTAGCTATTTTATGTCTAAATATATTACTGTAGCTTATCTGAGCTGTAGCTTATCTCTGCGAGGACAAAGCTGAAGTTTCAGCAGGCTTTACTCAGTCAAAAGGTGCTTCAGAAATCATCTTATATGTTAGTTTGGTGCTCAAGACACATTTATTAATGTCCATTTTGAAAGCGATTGCTTTAAGTTTTTTTTGGATTGTTTTTAGGATTCTTTGATTCTCTATTGTTTGTTGCTAATGCTATGCTTTGCCAGTTGAGCTATACAAAAGTCTGTATTTCCTTCATGCGTTATATTAATATCACCTACAACAACACCTTCCAAATATTTGTTTTCGTTCTTGTGACCTTGTGAAGTGCTGTGCCAGGGCTTGTCATTTGCCTCTGGAAAATGTTTACTCGAAGCAGAGGCTTCTTCAACAGCTTTCCTTGAAGAAGCAAGAGCGCTAATTGCTACATTTAGCACACGCTGCGGTGTCCTCTGAGGGGGACGGGACTCTGATAACCTAATAAGAAGTCGGCACAGTGTTTTGACAGATTATGACATATGTAAGTGCTCTCTGGGATGGTGCCAACACGAGGACCCATCCTAAAAAGAGCTCTCTAGTGAGTGCGGCTGATTGTACTGAAATAGAGTGACAAGCCAGCAGGAGGCGGCTGAAGAGTCTCTCCGAGAGATAAGACATGACATTCGTTAAGTTCATTTAATGGCGTTCACTCTCATTAAGGGGAGGATACATGGCTTCACCGTGATGACTGCAGCGAATTTACTGACAATCAGGCTCTTTTCCTTATAGATTATGCTGCTGGCCTTTGTAATAGACCACTTATCCTACTTTAAGGAAGAAAGTAGATTTGAGTAGCAAATTTAGAAAATGACTGTTTTGTTAAAGGGATGAAGAAATGAAATAAAATTATGGCATCAGTTAATTTCCATTGACTTGTCCCAAACCGATTTGAGAAGAAGATATTTAGAAAATTTTTGGAAACCTGTAACCGTTGACTTTCACAGTATTTGTTTTTCCTAATGAGGAAATTAATGGTTACATCGGTTTTCAACATACACTTAAAATATATATATTTTTTGCTTGTTCAAACTACTTAAAATGAGCAGAAACAATACAATTCTTGAGATTTCAACGGGACAACTTAATTGTTTTATGTTCAATCCACATAAATGTGTTAACTAAATCAATTTGTGTTGGGTCAACATGAATGAATTATGTGGAACGCTGCATTATTTACAGTGTAGTAAGTGAATCATAGCAGAATCCCTTTAAGCTAAGGGTAGTTCACACAGAATGTATGTTTTTGTATTGCATTACATAATTTGTTCAGGGTTTTTCTGTGTGCTAGATATAGATGTTCAAAAAAATGTTTATACTGTATGTTCATAAAGATGTTCAATTTTTGCATGGCTTTCTCCATGAAATTACACTTTAAGTCGTTGGTATCACAAAATCTTTCAGATATCATTCTTATATGCTGATTTGATGCTTGATAAAGTTAAGAAATTGTGCTGCTTAGCATGCTAGATGACACCATTTTCAACTAATTTAATTTATCATTGATATTTAAATGTGCCATATACTGCTTGGGTTTAATAACTTAAATTGTTCTCTAATATCTACAAAGTAGGTTTATGGCTTCGGTAAGTTAGAAAAATCTTTAGAAACGATTTTATAAGCTCATTTGTTACTCCATGATATACCCCTAGAATCAGAAGCTCCATGACTGACCATAAATGATTCATGGTGAATATTAATGAGCTCCACGCACATACACATCATGATATACGCTCAACACAGACAAATATAAACCAAATCAGAATAACATTAACCTATTTTGCTAACCAGATCTGTTGTGGATAAAGGCTAAAATATAATTAAGCTTGACAAAAGAGAGAGATAGAAATGTATTGCTTTGTATTTTATAGCTACAGTCAAAGAAAATACAGCCCTGGTGGGTCGCGGAACAATGACAGGGGGTGTCTTGGTGATTTTCACAAGTCAAATAAATTTTATTCACAGAGCTTTTTGTTTTATGATCTCAGAGCTGCATAATGAGTTGTGTTTTCTTGATGACGTCAGGTCCGGATGAATGACCTAAAGTAGGCATACATGCAAATGTGGAGGGCATGGCCTGTGAGTCTCGTCACAGTCTGTTTTGTCCTCTGATTGGCCTGTTGTCCACCGGGGTTTTACACTCACGGAATTTACATGAGAACGACTGATGTCTGAGGCTCATATAATGTCCATATCCATATACTGATCTTGTATTATTCTACTATGGTATACCTAAATTTCCATTTAGGGCACCTTTAATATCTTTATCTGTCCGTAATATGCCCCTTGTCTGTTTTTTTATTACATTTTATTTACTTTTTACACCTACAAATATTTTTTTGTATAACAGGCAGGTGTGAGGCTGTTGAACAGATGTAATTTTGTCTTCCAAACACTGTGTAGCATTTTATCTGTATTGCTTTGCTTCCTCTTTTGCCGCTGGGTTTAGAGTTGAACTTCTTTATGTCTACAGTCAGTGTCTCTTGTGGGACACCGGCCAACACTTATCGACCCATTTACAATAGTTTGCGCCATAGACTCTCATTTTAGGCACTAGATAGAGAGCATTAAATGGAGTGAAGTGCTTTCATGGGTAGAGAGGGGAAATTAGCGTCACGTGGTAATGGATGGGATGACTAGAGGGTTTTTTTTGGATAATGAGGGTGGATTCAGCTGTATGTTTTGTTCGATGTGGCTGATGATGTACTGTATGTCTGTGCACTTGAAGTGAAGTGGCCTTGCTTTATTTTGGCAGTGTCATCTTGTGTGGGCACGCAGGGGTCGAGGGAAGACTTTGATTGTTTGTATGTAGCCACTATATGTATTAAATGTCTCAGAAGCAGCTGAGATCTTGCCTCCTTCACGACACATGTGAAAAAAGTGCCACAGAGCTGTGATGACAACATGCAATCTCCAAAGCAGAGAACGTTACCTAATCTCATTACACTGGCTCTCTCCTGCAAAACCACGAGCTGTTTTCATCTGTGTAGGGATTATTTATAGACTGTAGGTGCGAGCTTGTATATTGCAAAGGCCTCTGCTGATGCTCAGACACCAGCATAGCCAGAGAGGAATGACAACAGATGTTCCCATCACAAGTGAAAGGACCAGTACAGTGGCTCTGCAAGATTTGGGAATATAAATAGGGCCCTAGACTCTAAAATGCCAATTAATATTCTATATAGAACTAATATTCTTGCTTGGGGTAAAGGAGATGCATATTAAGGGCCCTATCATACATCTGTCATAATGTGGCGCCAGGTGTGAGGCAAATGTTTTTTTTTGATAGTTATTGTATTCACGTCTTGCACCACATTGTTTAAATAGCAAATGCATTTGTGCTTGAACGAACCCTGGGCATGCTGGTCTAAAATAGAGGTGTGTTTAAGGTGTGTTGTTGATGTGTTGCTATTTTGAGGTGACTGAAATTAATAGGCAATGACCAAATAAAGCCTGGACTGTAGTTTTTTGTTATTTAAAGAGTGTGTTGTGCAAAACCCACATACACATGCTTATTACATACACAGGGATGCACAGCAGCTCAGAAATGTATTTAAATATGAAAAAATTTAAATGATTAGAATTATTATTGTCTATAAAAATATAAAGCTGTTACATCATCCCATGCCTTCTTCACCTCATGGGGCTTTGGAGGTATCTGGCTTGTTCAGTTTGTTCACATTTTAAACTCATGCATGACTTTAACTAGCCCATAAAGGGAATTGGTGGTGAGACTTCAAATGGTTTAATGCACGGTATGCCCAAAACCCACCTATAACTCATTAAGAGAATAAGGAAACCCCTTTTAGATCATGCGCCGGGTGCGACAACCATTTTTTCCATGCTTAAAATATAAAAATAAAAAATATGTAAAAAAAAAATTGTCTGTAAAAAGTCTATAAAAATATTCTTTAAAAACATTAAGCATTATTTTCAAATTCACTTACCATTAAGAAAGGCTAATAAAAACAAATCCAGCCAATATAGTGATATTTTAAAAATTGCAGTCAAGTTTGACCCAACAAACAAATAACAATTCAGGTAAAAATTTGAAGAGATAAGTTGAGTGAATGTAACAAAAAATGTGTGCTTAGTAGCTGATAATAATTAGTTGAAGCTGCTTCATTTTATTTGTAAAATGTAAAATATTTTTATCGCATTTTTCTCAAGTTAAACTAAACTTTTATATTGACAGTTTCTTAGGACGATGCTTGAGTTTCTGTGTCCACATTATATATACAGTATATATATATATTTTTTTAATGGTCAGTGATTCCATCCATTTTTCCTCATTGTAAAAACAAATTATAAGGCCCAATATATGGACTAAATACATTTTGGATGCGTGTATTAATGTGAGCAGTAGATGTAGGTGTATGTGTTTACACTTGTTATGACTGACAGTTTGTTTAGAATGTGATACTACAGATGGCCGGAAAAATATGTGAAATAGTAGATCAAGCTTAGTGGGGGTCTGAAATAACTGACTGGCAGCTTTCAAGAGAAAAAGAGAGCTTGCGTCTGGTTTACTACATTAAGTATTTTTGCTAATTATTGAAAACAAATTCACTTATTAAAATGATTTTGAAAGAAGTTTTTTTTATTCCCACCAAAGTGGCTTATGTTTGCTCCAAAAATACAGTAAAACAGTACAGGGTGTCTGCGGGGTCTTTAAATGTCTTAAATTCACTAAAAGAATGTCTAATAGGTTCTAAATCATTTTAAATGGGTCTTAATTTTCCCATTTCCATGTAAATTTATTTATATTCAGTTTATTATAATTTTTTAAAACTTCTTTTAAAGAAAATCTATGTGGGAAAAAAATGCTTGTTTTGACACATTTTGACACATTAAAATGTGGCTAAGCTATACCTTTTTTTTTGATAGGGCAATTACAAGACTTTTCCTCTGGCCCAGCCAGGTCATTAGAAAAAAATCCTTAGCATTTAGCCCTGTTTAAGTCTGAAGTTTCGTTCATACTGCTCTTAAAAAGGTCTTGAAAAGTCTTAAACTTGATTTGATGAAATCTGCCGAAACCCTGCAGTAATATTTAAAAATATCATTTCAATATCTTCACATTGCGTAATGAACACGTTGCCACCTACAGTAGATGATCACTATGTTTGTGATAGTTCAACAGCTGTTATTCCTCATTTAATTATTCTAAACCTTTGACAGTAAGTTATAGACTATTTATCTGTAGTGAGCTATAAATGCTACTTACAGTATATAACAAAGCATTGTGTTTTTATTTCTGCTGAAATCACCATATTGCATGGAGCAAAAATAGACTGGGTGTAGAAACTCTTCTGTAGCTCTGCTTCTGCTGTGCTGCTCTTGCTTTTGTGGGCTGTGTTAATTCTGTATCCTGTCAATATGGGTGCTGAAATAAACTGAAGCAGACTGACTGTAGGTGCAGTATGAGATGTGAGTCAGCTGAATGAACTAGACAGACTCTCTCTTCTGTTTGTGTAGATCGAGGACATCATCACACGCCTCCAAGATGAGGCTGAAGGAGTGCCTGTCAGAACCGTCAAGAGCTTCCTCACCAAGATTCCTAATGTGGTTACAGGTAAACTTGCAAAAATATTCTTCTGTCCGTCTGTTTAAATACAGTTGAAGTCAGAATTAATAGCTGAATTATTAGCCCCCTGTATATTTTTCCCCCAATTTCTGTTAAATGGAGAGATTTTTTGCAGCATATTTCTAAACATAATAGTTTTAATAACTCATTTCTAATAACAGATTTTTTATATTTGCCATGATGAGAGAACATAATATTTTACTAGATATTTTCAAGATACTATTATTCAGCTTAAAGTGCTTGATTAGGTTAATTAGGCAAGTTAGGATAACCTGTCAAGTCATTGTATAACAGTGATTTTGTTTTTACACCAGTGGTTCCCAAAGTGGAGGTCGGGACACCCTGGTGGGTCGTGGGACAATGACAGGGGGTCCCTTGGTGATTTTCACAAGTCAAATAAATTTTATTCAACTATTAGAATTACCAAATTTATTAATAACCCACAGAAGATAAAATTACTTAATACTTACATAAAAAAACAACAACATGCAAATGAAAAGCCATCAGCCTTTCAGTTTTATTTTCATAGGATTGGTGTGTTTACATTAGATTAACAACACCGCAATAGCGTCAGCTGCATTTTATAGCACCAGATTAAGCTGACACCTTTATGGCAATCAGATACATTAAAAATAAATATCCAGGCCACAACTGAACATTGAGAATGATCTCTGAGTGGCGGTCTTCAAAATCACTCTATTGAAACATTGTGCCCACCAGTCTTTTTAGGTGAGGTTAATATTAAATTAATGACTATAAAAATTATATGATTGTTAGACTGTTGCACTTTTTTATGTTGTCACTGGCATTGTTATTTTGGGGGTCGCGGGCTGAAAAGTTTGGCAACCCCTGCTCTAGACAATCGAAAAAAATATTAAAGGGAGCTAATAATATTGACCTTAAAATGGTTTAAAAAAAATAACAACTGCTTTTATTCTAACCAAAATAAAGCAAAAAATACTTTCTCTAGTAGAAAAAATATTATAGGAAATACTGTGAAAAATTCCTTGCTCTATTAAACATCATTTGGGAAATATTTGAAAAAGAAATTCACAGGAGGGCGAACAATTTTGACTAATACTTTTGACTCTTCCTGTCTTCCTTCCTTGTTGAACATCAGTTTTTTTCTCTCAGCTTTTTGTGGTTTTATGATTCATTTATTGTATAAGCAGATTGTTTGATAATAGTTTCAGAATAGTCTTCATCTGATGTGAAAGAACATGATTTTATTGAAAGTGTATTTCAAAGAGTTATAATAATCAGAGCTAAAGTAAAACTTTATAATGAGGGAAAAGTTACTGAGTGCACCATTAAAAATAGCAGTTTGCTTTTTAAAATTAATGATGGTTTTAAAATGTTCTTCACATTTTTACCGCACTGTCAGTGCCAATAAAATATGTACACAGTTATGCTTATTTAGTATTTACAGTGGCATTCCTAGATCAGAGGGTAGGGTTTATTTTTAATTCGGTAACAGTCTGGATCCACATGCCCCTGTGGTCTCCACATTAAGTTTCTCAGCTTCCTTTAGTATATTATAATGAATGCTGGGAGAGCAGTTATTTGTCCTTAAACGCCCTCAAAGAGAATAAACCTGAAGATATGGCTCGATCTGCTCACATCGCTAAACACAATTACTACATCGAGCAGCTCTAAATGGATGCCCGCAGGCCCACATCCGGATAACTAATAGCTGATCTGGAACTAAAGCGCTGATGTTGTACATGATTGAGGTGGTGCTAATGTAGATTTAGCTTGACTGATCTGACACACATTGAATGTTAAACCGTAACACAATGATGAGCTTAATCAAGGCTTTAAGAAGCGAATGCAATTTGCATGTGAACATAAAATGTTTATTATTATTATTATTATTATTATTATTATTCATTCATTCATTCATTCATTTTCTTGTCGGCTTTGTCCCTTGCGGGGTCGCCACAGCGGAATGAACCGCCAACTTATCCAGCACGATTTACGCAGCGGATGCCCTTCCCAGCCGCAACCCATCTCTGGGAACTTCCACACACACATTCACACTCATACACTATGGACAATTTAGCTTACCCAATTCACCTGTACTGCATGTCTTTGGACTGTGGGGGAAACCGGAGCACCCGGAGGAAACCCACGCAAACCCAGGGAGAACATGCAAACTCCACACAGAAACGCCAACTGACCCAGCCCAGCCGAGGTTCGAACCTGCGACCCAGCGACGTTCTTGCTGTGAGGCAACAGCACTACCCACTGCGCCACTGGGTTGCCCATTATTATTATTATTATTATTATTATTATTATTATTATTATTATCATTGTTGATATTATTGTTGTTGTTGTTGTTGTTATTATTATTATTATTGTTATTATTATTATTATTATTATAATTATTATTATTGTTGTTGTTGTTATTACTACTATTATTATCATCATTATTGTTGTTATTATTATTGTTGTTGTTGTTGTTGTTGTTGTTGTTATTATTGTTATTATTATTATTATTATTATTATTATTATTATTATTGTTGTTGTTATTACTACTATTATTATTATTATTATTATTATTATTATTATTGCAGTTTATATTCCATGTAAGGATGGTTTTGTTTTGTACATACAATTTTTGAGTTTGAGTGTATTTGTTATGTACATTATGTGAAAATAAAGTGAATTATTATATTATTTTTCTTTTACTGAAATATATATATATATATTATTTTACCATATATGGATTGTTTTTAGTATAATATTAGATTTTTTTTGCCATCAATTAGTAGATCCACTTGTTAAGTTGTGATGTATGGAATACTGTTTCCGGGTCCAAGCTGCTACTTAAAATTGCGAAAATATTCATTTATGACCCCTTTTTAGTCATATCACACATTAAAGTGAATTGTATTTAAAATCATGGTGTACACCACAATCTCTTGACTTGCTGCATCACAGACACCAATATTTTAACAATTTATGAAAAACTAATTAGTTTCTGGCTGTAGAATCTGGGATTTTAACCTGTGTTTACTTTAAATGAAATCAATTCTATATTCTGTTATGTTTTGTTTCTGTTTTACCATTATTTGATTTACATTGATAATTTCAGTTATGGTTATATAATCAATTATAAATCTTAGTTATTCATTTAGTCATCCATTTATTTAATTCATATTTTTAATTCCTTTATGTTTATCATTTATTATATTAATCATTTATTCATTTGATTTCTTTATTTTATATATTTCTTATTACTCGTTCTGCTTTTAGTGCTTTTTCCATTGTTTAGTCTTATTTTGATTTTGGTGTTATGAAATATTCCTCTCCACTGATATGAGGGCATGTCTCTTATTCAAGGTCTTGTGGTCTGATGTATAATAACATTTGTTATGTTTGTGCTGTTCAGACGTATATGAGCATGCACTGAAACACATGCAACTAAGATTATTCAATAAACCCTGCTCTTTTATTATCATCACTTCGTCTCCTGCTTCTGCTCTTCTCTGGCATCCTTAGACCATCAACTCCTATTTTGATAGTAGACTGTTAATTCAGTTGAATACTGGTTAACAGGTTTGGGTATTGGAAACTCTGCTGACTTGTTGTCCAAATACCTGGAGAAACTGACATTTCCTGACAAGATCTGGCGTCCGGGGCTAGATCGTATTTATTTGGCTAGGAGACTGTGATCTAACATGGCCATCAGATATTATATATTATATTATATATTATATATTATTTATATATATATATATAATATTTATATATATATATATATATATATATATATATATATATATATATATATATATATATATATATATATATATATATATATATATATATATATATATATATATATATATATATATATATATATATATCGTTATTAAAACTAATATGTTTAGAAATGTGTTAAAAAATCTTCTCTCCGTTAAACATAAATTGGGGAAAAAATAAACAGGGGGGCTAATAATTCAGGGGGGCTAATAATTCTGACTATTCTGACTTTTCGAAAGTATTACATCGCTTTGTAAACGTTTATTATTACTATTTGTTGAGTCTCCCCATACAGTTTGATATAGCAGTTAGACACAGAAGCCGATTCGAGTGAGGTCACATTTACCAAGCGGATAGTTTAGTAGACTATTCATTTACTGTAATTATTTACATAAACACAATGTATATAATAAACACAATATATTTAGTTTTGTTTTTATTGTGTTTTTTTATTGCTTTGCGAAATTAAAATAAACTAACAAAACAAAATATTCTTTATATTCTCTTTTTAATTTCAGGTTCAGATATTGTTCAGTGGATGTTGAAGAACCTCAACATGGAAGATCCCGGTAGATATGAATCTCTTTGACTGATTTTAGCACTTGTTTATGCATTTTATTGAGAATAAATTGTATTGATAGTGGAGGCCATACACATCGGCAGCCTGATCGCCGCCCAAGGCTACATCTTCCCCATCTCTGATCATGTTCTCACGCTCAAGGATGATGGGACGTTTTACCGCTTTCAGGTGAGCTTATCCATCTACAGTACCATCAAATAAATAACAGTCACGTGGATTGTATCCTGGCAGCTGTTGTTTCCAGGACGTGATCCTGTTTCACTTCAACACGGCGAGATGCTGAATCTGCTGTGCAAAACACACTGAAGACACACTGTGAAGAAGCTCCACTGACCTTTACACCTACTGAACAAATAGGATTGTGTTTGATCAGTGCAGCTGCCTTATTAAGCTCTTTACTATAGACGCCATAGGTCAGCCAGTACATTACATGCATTTAACTTAACATATATACAGTATTTCTCAAAGGTTTGGGGTCAGTATAACTATAAAGCATTTAAACTTTACATATATGATATATAACATTAATATATAACATACATGGACTTTGTTATGTATATATATAGTTACTTAAAAAATGTATTGCCATAATCTTTTACTCTCCATGAACCATGAAACAATATCGCTGTAATGTGAATAGGACACTGACAAGGGAAGCGCAGATCCAAATGCAGGGTTTATTAGTAGAATGGTCAGGCAAGTAATGGTCAACACAGGAGCAAACAGATGTATACGGGCAATCCAGAGTCGTAGTCAATAAACAAGCAGATGGTCAACAGGCAGGCAGCAGACAACGTAAACAAACAAACAAAGCGAGGGTCAAAACACAGTAAAGCAAGGCAAGGGAAACGCATCATAACAGTAACAAGACTCATCAAAGAGGTGTGCGTGTGTGCTGTGTATATAGTCCATGTAATCAGTTCATGAGCAGCTCCCAGCCCTGAGTCTGTGAAATCAACTGAATGAGGATCAGGTGCGTGTGAGCGGTGCAGGACTGGAACTTGTAGTCCATATACTGGCAGATTTGTAGTTCTTTAGTGAACTGTGTGTTTACCAGCCTCTAGATAAGATAATCATAAGATAATTTATATACTTATTGCTTTATTAATTTATCTTATTATTATTTATTAATATTAATGTATAATAATAATAACCTGTCTTAATTTAAACTTGGACAGATGTTTTCCACAATACCAGTGACCCATACTTAAAATTATTATATTATATTATATTATTATGTTATGTTATGTTATGTTATGTTATGTTATATTATATTATATTATATTATATTATATTATATTATATTATATTATATTATATTATATTATATTATATTATATTATATTATATTATATTATATTATATTATTAATATTCATTTATGTATAATATATAATGTATTATGATAATAATAATAACTTCTCATAATAACTTCAATGGATATTTGGCACATGTAGTATTTGAATGGTTAATCATGCTAAACTATTAAATTCTGAGGCATTCTTTTTAAAATATTAATTGAACTGCCATTTTTTTCCTTGCATGTGTTAACTTTAGACCCTGAGGCCTGGTCTGTTTTGTTTTCTGTCTGCTGTTGCACTTCTAACATCTAAGATGTTAAATAATATATTATCTCATTATGTACTTCATAAATTAGGTAGATCTTTATCTGGTAAGTGCTGATGCTTCATTTTTTCCGTGATTTAGATGATTAGCGATGGCCAAGGGCACATCTTTCTTTGAGTCTTTTTAGCTCACGTAACAGATGTTTCAGTAGAGAAACACTACAGTCTTTTGACTACTGCGTAAATTTGTGTGAAACTCTGTCATCTCATCTCAAAATCATTTCAAAACTGAGTCTCTTCAGCCAAAATACCTGGAAAAAGATCTCTCTTAGCATTCCCATTCATCTCAAGGGCAGCAGCTCAGTCGACAGAAGTGTTTTCACTCAGAGGAATCCAGTTACACATACACTTTTTTAACCAATTACCATGCGCTGTAAAATGGCTGTGATTTTAACTGTAATAAAAATGTTACAGTAAAAATCAGTTACACGATTAACAGTAAGTTACCTTACTATATACGGTGAATGACCATAAATTGACTTTCCCAGAATTCCCTGCATGACACTTAACTTTTTATGGTTTTTTTTTTACATTACTTTGGCCTTTTTTAGTTTTTTCCTCACCAGTTATGTACATTTGAGTTTTATGATACATCTCATGTTGATGAATAACGTTTATTGCGTGTGGTGTTTAGTAGTTGTGTTAATGATACTGAACACCTTATACATAAAGTATTAGTATGTTTCTGTGCTTGTGGATGATCTTTGGCTCAATTTGTGACTTCCTCATCACCACTTGATTTTGTTGGTCTTTTTGCCTGTGTATTACTAAGGTAAAATGTAGATATTAACACTTTAAAATATTGGTGTGTTAACATTGTATGAATTAATGAAATATGAAAGTTTATAGTAAGTTTAGAAACGTTTCTATATTTTTAGTCATATAATTCTGGCAACCAAAGCGAGTTTAGTCGTCCACACAAATTCAGCACTTCCAAAACACATAGTGAAATACAATAGAATGTTAATGTAGGTGTAATGCTTAAATATCAAAACACAAAAGGGGTATTAGAAATATCATGTTATGAATGAATATATTCTCAATATCATCCTCCAAACCAACTGTTAATTATCTGGAGTTTTACAAGAAAAGCTGAATTGTCAGATAATAATGATACATCTTTCCAATAAGCGTGATACAGTATCAGTAAAGCATTGAACGAATCTGAGTTTCTTTTGTGCATTCATTAATTACTCAGGAGGGAATTAGGATTTCTCTGGAGTGTTGCTCATCAGCTCATTGCCTGACGATAATGATCTCAATGCTCCATCATTTGCTTTGTGCCGCCTGTAGTCTACTAGACTGGCTCCACAAAAGTGACAGAGATCGCTTGTGAGAAATGTTGTTAATGGCTTTTATAACATGAAGATCTTCAGACAATAGCATAGAACAGAATCATCAATTCAGCTGCAATTTTGGCTTGTATGGCGAAATTCTTAAAATATCTGATTTAAAATATGCAAGTGAGGTGAAATCCTTGAGTAATCTCTATCTAAATATCTAGATGCAGTATATTCTAGCTTACATTAGACTGCATTACTAATGCAGTATTTTCTAGATTACAAATTTTCAAACTTTTTGATCCAAAGACTCCTCTACTCCTCTATGTAGCCGGCAGCTGGCTCTCTGCAACTCTCACATGGTCACCCACTGAAGCTAAGCAGAGCTGCGCCTGGTCAGTACCTGGATAGAAAAGACCACATGGGAAAGCTAGGTTTCTGCCGAAAGTGGTGTTAGTGAGACCAGCAGAGGGCGCTCAACCTGTGGTCTGTGTGGGTCCTAACGCCCCAGTATATTGATGGGGACTCTATACTACTCAGTGAGCACCATCTTTTGGATGAGACGTTAAACTGAGGTCCTGACTCTCTGTGGTCATTATAAATCCCAGGACGTCCTTTGAAAAAGAATAGGGGTGTAACCCTGGCATCCTGGTCAAATTTGCCAACTGGCCTCTGCTCAACCTGTGCAGTGTACATGCCCTTTTGAGTCGTAATGAACGTAAGTGCCCCTCCTATCCCCACTTTTCCGTTCGCGATTCCCCCCCCCCCCCCCCTCCCCCGCTTTTCAGTTCGCGATCTCCCCCTGATCTTAAACTATTAACATGCCGTTTGAAAAGCCTCTGCACGGCCCTGATCATAATTAGCTTTGTCACTCAGTCTCCTCATCACCAATCAGCTGGTGTGTGGTGTCGTTGTTGCTAGATTGGATATGGTTGCGGCCGGAAGTTAACAAAAAAAATTAATATTATTTATTAAATTTCCCATTTGTTGTATTTTATTATCGTCTGCCCCTACCTCAACCTTAAACCCAACCGTCACAGTAACGTAAAAACAGTAGTTGTACCGAGTATTATTTATGCTATCTATTAAATTACCCAATAAATTGTAATTTTTAACGCCTACACTCAACCCCAGCCTAAACCCAACCGTCACAGTACTGTAAAAATATTAATTATTGTTATACAGTGTAATAAAAAATGCTACTATAATTGATGTACATATCGCACTTCCGGCCAGGTGGATGCTGCACACTGGAGGTGGATGAGGAGATTCCCCCCAAAAATGAGTAAAGCGCTTTGAGTGTCCAGAAAAAGCACTATATAAATGTAAGGAATTATTATAATTATTAGTCTCCAACACAACATTTGAAAGAGAAGAAAAAATAGTTAACTTGCTGCAAATATGACATATATATCAATTTACTACAGGTACTGTAAGACTAAAACTTACACCATAATTACACTTTGTGAGCAAACATTCAAAAAGTGGTGTTTTGACTAACATTGACCGATTTAACTGGCTCTGATTGGCCACTACAGTCATATATGCAACAGAAATGTATTTTTGATTGGTTACAATGCTCAGCGATTAAAATAAAAAACATAAAAAGAACCAATATGCTTATATCTAAATGAAATACCACAAACTGACGGTATTCTTTTGATATCAATTTAATTAAAGTTTATTTGTACAATGCTTATTACAATAACAATTGTTTCAAAGCAGCTTTACAAAAGGTGTAGATATCACAAATGAATATTTTTGAAATACATGTAAAAATTATTAATGCTTTTTTTGTAATTATGTTAATTAAATACAAATGTAATTCTAAGGTTTTCTACATAAATAACACACACACACACACACACACACACACATGTTTGTTTTTGTGAAAAGTGGGTACATTACATAGGCTTCCATTCATTTTATACTGTTCAAAGCGTATATTATATTGCCCTCACCCCACCCTACCCCTAAACCCAACCATCACAGGAGACAGTGTACAGCTTTACTCCCTGAACAAACTCATCCTGTGTGATTTAGAAGCTTTTTGAGAAGTGAGGACGTCACCAATGTCCTCATATTTCACCTGCTTTTTGTAATACCTGTGTCATACCCATGTCATTATACAGATTTGTGTCCTGATATGTCACAAAAACACGTACACACACACACACACACACACACACACACACACACACACACACACACACACACACACACACACACACGCACACACACACAGCTAAAATCAGTCAATTTGTAGCATCACTACATTATTATTTCCAGTATGAAAATGCTCACTTGAAGTTGGTCTTTAAAAAATTGTAATTACATAATAATAAGGTCAATCATTTTGACATTTTAGCTCAAGATTACATTTGAGTGTTATTATATAATGTGAATTTTTAAAGATCAACCTCAAGTGAGAGTTAGATGACTGCACAATATATTCAGCATTGATATCGCAATGTGATCATTCGCAATAGTATCTAATGTGTATTATAATTTATCGTTTGCATGTTTTTTTGAGTCCTTTGATTGTATAATGATTTTAAAAGCATTCAGGCATAAGAAATTGTATCATTTGTGACCTTAACAACGGTTAATTTAATTGATTTTTTTTTTATCATTCAGTTACTGTACTTCAATACTGTTAGACTCAGGAAATGATAAAACACTTTATTTTAATTGTATCTTTTTCTTGATTGTATATATTCTGTAGATTGTCAAAAATACTCACAACACATCCAAATACAGAAATGCATTGCAAATAGCACAGACCACAACAAAAATATGTCGGGGACCCCACAAACTTTATAGATTGTTTATTATTGTTTTTTTCCCCTTCACTTTCGTCAATTAATGAAGTTTGTTCCTCGCCACTGTCGCCACTGGCTTGCTTGGTTTGGGACTTGTGAAGCTTCGCATTGATGGATTTGCTCTTCAGTGTTTGGACTTTAAGCAATGAAATTTAAAACACACTGAACTGAACTAAACTGAACTTCATTTCTGAAAACTGGACTGACACAGTTTCAATTTGCTATGATCTTCTATGTTAAGCTGCTTTGACACAATTTATAATGTAAAAGCACTATAGAAATTAAGATGAATTGAATAAAATTAGATTTTATGGAGATGCATTCCCACTGCAGAATCATCCCAATTGATCTAACATTTTAAATTCTTTCCAGATAAGGATATTAAGTCATCTGGTCAAATTGTATACATATCACAATATATATTACAAAATAAAAAATATTGCAGTGCTAGATTTTCCCAATATCGTGCAGCCCTACTGCAAAGAAAATTCATTTATAACTAATCAATTTTGATTTAATCAATTATATTTAATCAATATAATCAGTTTATAATTCACACACATTTTACCGTATCTTGGGTAGATTAAGTTTATGTTGAAACTCAGCAGTCTGATAACCTACCACCAAACTCAAAAATAATCATATCTTCTTTCTTTCTCCTCCAGGCTCCATACTTTTGGCCCTCTAACTGCTGGGAGCCAGAGAACACCGACTACGGTAAGAGAGGGTTCCTGCTGGGCGAACCAGCAGCAAAGCTGAGCTTTACCGTAGATGTTGTTCACAGAGCTAATATAACTCATAAGATCCCAGAGACACAGGACACCCTGTGTTCAGCCCACAGTCTGCTTTTCTGAGATTATTGCAGCTCTGTTGGACATTCAGGCAGAATGCGGAGCAGTAGGTGTATAAGAGAAGCGTAGACTGTGGGCAGATGTTCACTGACGGTCAATAGTGATTCATTCACAGTTCCTACTGTCGGTAAACTGGCCAGGCAGAGATGATAGATGCAAGAGAATGTACAAAATCCAATCAAAGGCTTATGCTGAATATGTGTGCATGGGTAGAGGAAGGATTATACATAACGGCTGATAAGGCCAAGTCTCTTATGGCCTCTTGTCTGTTTCTCTTTTCTGTGTCTGCTTCTCTCTCTCTCTTTCTGCTCCCTGTCATAGCCATCTATCTGTGCAAGCGGACCATGCAGAACAAGACCCGGCTGGAGCTGGCGGACTATGAGGCGGTAAGTGACCTGCTGCGAAGAGATCTGACAGAGAAAACGAAAGTATTTGGGTTTGATATGTTGGGTTATTTTGAACTCGACAAGTGATTTTAAGACTTTGTTGTTGAGAATAAAAGGGAGGTCTGTCGTTTTTTTATTGATACTTTCCTCTATATCATATAGCTTCATGAACATAGATTATAAGAAAGCCATAGGTTGGAGATTAAATGTAAACACTGTGGTGCTTATGTCACGATATCTGTTTGCTGCTGTCTTTGCTCATGGACGTTCTAAAGCTATTAACTATATTAGCTTCTAACTGTATGGACATTTAGGTAAACTATAAAGTTGAACACAGTTATTTTAAAACAATATATTGAGCTATAAATGACTGGAAAATTGGAAAACTGGACTCGTTGGAAAATTACGTCATGGCAAAATGACTGATTGAAGTGACCCACTTCACTTTGCCCTACAGTAAAGCCTATCCTGAGCTGTGATGTCAAAGTCACGAGAGAGGGAATATGTTGTGCATTTAACAGCCTTCCAAAAATATTAGTCACTAAATATCTGCTATACTTTATAAAGAAACATTAGCCATGTTCACATTGCAGCTAAGTACGTTTAGTGCTTAATCCTGTTCTGTCGACACACACAGTTCTGTGATTTAGGGCAGGGAAACTCTTAAGTTGCAGTTATAATAAGTATATATAATAAGTCTTACGTTGCAGTTATATTTTTGGCAGTAAGCAAAAATACATTAAATGGGTCAAAATTTTAGATTTTTCTTTTACGCCAAAAATCATTAGTGTATTATGTGGATGTCATGTTCCATGAAGATATTTAGTAAATGTCCTAATGTAAATATCGTCACCTTAGAATTATAATTATATTCTATCTGACATTTTTGTAAAAATGTTATTCACATCTTCTTATTAAACTACAACTTCTTTACGTTGATGTGATGTTTTTTTGGTACTCCGGTTTCACCCACAAGTCCAAATACATGCGGTACAGGTGAATTGGGTAGGCTAAATTGTCCGTAGTGTATGTGTGTGAATGAGAGTGTATGGGTGTTTCCCAGTTATGTGATGTGATGGGTTGCAGCTGGAAGGGCATCCGCTACGTAAAACATATGCTGGATAAGTTGGTGGTTCATTCCGCTGTGGCGACCCCAGATTAATAAAGGGACTAGGCCGAAAAGAAAATGAATGAATGAATGTTCAAATCCCAATTTTGAAAAATATACACTTATGACAGGTTTGCAAGTTTTGAAATGTTTTAAGTAATAGAATATCATGTGAATATCTAATTCAGGTTCAAAATACCTACACTGTAAAAAAATAAAAAGTTGAGTTAACTTCAAATTTTAAAGCAACCAGCTGCAAAGAAATTTTGAGTTTATTAAGCTTCAGTGGTTGAAGTTGTGCCAAATAATTTTTTTAAGTTGACCGAAAAGGCTGGTTTAAGTCAAGTATACTTTATGGAATAATTTGGCACAACTTCAAACACTGAAGCTTAATAAACTCAAAATTTCTTTGCAGCCGGTTGCTTTAAATTTTTAAGTTAACTCAACTTTTTATTTTTTAAAGATATGGAGAAATAAAAATGTAAAGTCTCCTCAACTGAATATTTTACTTTCGTTGAACAAACAGTTCCAAACATGCAGCTGAATCATTTTTATGAGTAAATTCAATTCTGAGCTCAAAAATATGTCCACCTAACTTACAATTTTAAACTGAGTTAACTATTTGTAAGTTGGATTTTTTAAGACTTTTCTAAAACAACAGCTTACAACAGAGCTTACTGTAGGAAGTACTATATCCCATGAGGAAATATGCATTAATTTGAGCTGACCAAGCATTTTGATGAATGAACGAGAAGTCAGCTTCTTTCTTTCTTTCTTTCATTCTTTCTTTCTTTCTTTCTTTCTTTCTTTCTTTCTTTCTTTCTTTCTTTCTTTCTTCTCATGTCTGCTTGTCTCTATGTCATTCAGGAGAATCTAGCGCGACTACAGAGGGCTTTTGCCAGGAAGTGGGAGTTCATCTTCATGCAGGCTGAGGCTCAGGTCAAGTAAGTGCTGTTGTCAGGACAACTATGCAAACGCTTGCTCTCACTCATACCTGCTCTCTCATGTTGAAGAAAGATCAGCCCACACACATTCACACAAAGACATACTGTATATACACCAGCTCTCATTATGATGTAACACAATAACATTGCTGAAGAGCCGTCCTTATGGGCGAGACGTATTAGCATGCGTGTTTTATTTGGAGAGGTTTTCGCTGATTGAAGCCATCTCTCGCTCGGCTGAAGAGCCTCATCTGATGGCCGAGGGCTGCAAACACAAGTCAAGCCTCCTCTGATTTTTGATCATCAATGCATCTCTGTATGTTTTTCATGACCAGAACCCCAGATCTGGGGAGAAGGAGAACAGGAGACATGAATGAAAGAGTTTCAGGGGCTCAAAAGCAGGATCAGTGAGAGATGGAGAGAGTGATGCAGCAAATGTCAGTTACGTAAGAGTGAAGCGGCAGGAATGGAAATGAATTAGCTGCGCTCGCAGGCAGGTTGCAACTTTGATGAGCGCAAGGGCTTTGCTCTTTGTCTGTTTTAACGTGCGAGGCAGAACATGCACGTGTGTGTGGATTGGGAGCGTCTCCTGCTCTTTGTTTAATATTAATGTCTTGTAGCTTTGTGTTTCTTTGATTTCGTAGAATCGACAGGAAAAAAGACAAAACGGAGAGGAAGATTCTGGATAGTCAAGAGAGAGCCTTCTGGGATGTTCACCGTCCTGTGGTGCGTGAGGGGTGGATCCAGTTCAAGATGTCTGCATCTTGTTTGAATTCATTTGATTAAATAGGTGCAATGAAAAAAAATAAAGCACTTGAGACACCATTTGCAAAATTCCACATTGGCTTATTTGAAAACAGCCAGTTCTGCATCACTTTATTTTGATAGTCCTTTAAAGGGGTGGTCCACTACGATATCATATTTTAAACTTTAGTTGATGTGTAATGTAGCTGTGTGAACATAAACAACATCTCTGAATGTAAGACGCTCAATGTTCAATGCAAAGGGAGACACTGGCTTTTACAGAGTTAGCTTAGCAAAGCCTACAGCGAACGAAGCTTGGGGACTACAAAAAAATACAAACGCTTCAGGTTACGCACATTCACTACGCGCATTCAAAGCAAAGGCGCTGTAATGCAATAGCAGAGAAAGCTAAAATACTGTCTGTTTCCACAGAGCTTGTTCTGTTTCTGTATTTGAGCTTCCAAAGGACACAACACAAAGACAGGAGTACTTACAGGTTAATTTTAATTAAGTTCCAGAGAATTATAAAATATATATAGCTAGCATTTGACAAAGGACAGCTTCCAGAATCTCTTCCAGTTCAGTGCTATATTCAGCTAAAAACTCCTCAAAGAAAGAGCACTCCAACCATATTAGACGAAGTTGTGGATTGTGAGCCACAACCTGGAAGTATTTTAATTTGTTAAAATTGATCTATGACATGCACAGTGTCTAGCGTTAACAGTATGTTGTAGCAAGGATGCAAACACGGATGTAAACAAGGGGAAATGCTGTTTGGCACCGTTATCAATTACTAAGTGTGTGACAAGATCTCGTACGACGAGATCTTGCGAGATTAAATCGCAGCGAGATTTCTCGTCGAGGTGAAAATATGTCTCGTGAGTTGTGATGTTATAATGGAGCGTGAGGGTGAAATTAGCATTGACGATTGGAGGCAGGATTGGATTTGATCTGCAAATAAAGTGCTTTGCACACACCTGGCAACCCAGGCTGGCCTCAGAGTTGCGCTTGTCACTCGGTTGGGTGGGCGGGTGTGACGTAACCGCTTTTTTCACCGGAGTTCAGCAGGTGCCGCATCCAACATGGGCTACAATCACAGCCTCACACATTATGGTTCGTTTCCATGCAATGGAATACTTGAGATATGCTGAAAGGCATAATCGTCGTAAACACAAATGGAATTATGACGTAAAGTAATCCTATTTTAGACTCATTATTGAAGTGCAGATATGTAAACGCCCTAATCAAACTATTAACACCGTGAACGACTTTTAGCCGCATGTTGCCACATTTTTACACACCTAGCGAGTCAGTAAAGCACCACAGACGCACACATCTCTAAGCGCACGCAAACAAACACACACACACTCACTGAATGAACTCCTGGAGACTCATCGTCACGTCAGCATCACGGAACACACGTTTATGCTGTCCGGGAAAAGCCGAATTTTTTTTCCCATTCTGCGTGCGGTATCAAACTCCATTAAAACAACTTTCCTATCAGTCCTTCATATTCGCATGATCCCATCCAGTAGCTCAGAGTGAGTCACGGGGCCTGAAGGAAATCTTGCTAAATGAAAGTGAAACTCATTTATTAAATTAAAAATGAAATACAAAAAATTACATATATTTGTTTCAGTGTGTGGAAATAAGTTTAAATATATCATGTGAAATTGTACAGGGGAGAAGCCAGTCGGTAGAGTTTATAGCTAAATTTAGCAGTGTTTGCATGTCCTTTATGACATAGAATTCATTTAAATAGAAATAAAATACCATTCATTACAATGTTTTTAAAAAGCACCTAAATTGTTTTGTATTTTGTGATTTTGCTTCTATTTGAATAAAAATCTATTTTCCATTCATATATTAGCAAATATTTTGCTAATATTTAAAATTATATATAAAAAGATTATTTTCCATTCACATAGGCTATTAACAAAATATTTATCAGTGTTTGCATGTCTATTACTGCGTATAATTCATTAAAATAGAAGTAAAATAACATTCATTACAAGTTGATTTAAAGAAAGCACCTAAGTAGTTTTGCGATTTGGTTTTCTTTCCCCAGTTGAATAAAAGACTATTTTCCATTCATATATTTTATCATTGAGGATTTCTTAAAAATAGTGTAAAAATCTCGTCTCGTCTCGTTCTCGTGAACCCAATCTCGTATCTCGTCTCGTCTCGTGGAATAGGCATCTCGTCACACCCCTATCAATTACAAATTCATATTTATCCATCAAACTGCTGTAAACAC
This sequence comes from Danio kyathit, assembly GCA_903798195.1. NCBI lineage: Eukaryota > Metazoa > Chordata > Actinopteri > Cypriniformes > Danionidae > Danio > Danio kyathit. The sequence goes on along the minus strand of LR812538.1, from coordinate 32,079,335 downwards.
ACACAATCTTCACCATTGTCTCTCATTGCGGCCGCTTTCCCTGCATTATATATCTCAAATAACAAACTCGCAAACAGATATGGGAACGTTTTATATTACTTACACATGCTTATAATACAAATATATGTGAAAGACACTTATCAGATTTTATTTTAGAGAGCAGGCATGAGGTTTAGCTGTGTTCTCTGTGTAACTTTCTGTCTGATTCAGGCTTCAACTGATACGGCTAACAGCAACTCTGACTGACAGTGTTTACACAGCGCAAAAGTGCATGCTATTAGAGGCTTTTCCTGGTGACGTGAAGCTGATCCGCGAATCACAACACCTTATCTTAGCTGACCAATCAGCGCCTCTTGAGGGCGGGCCTTCAGAGGAACTAGGAAATATGACAGTCGTTTTCATGTTAGCTGAGTAGCTGTATAAAATCAAAGTAAGATATACTGTATGAAAAAATAACCTGATTTTCTACAAGTGAAACATGAGCACACATTGCTTTGCGTCTTATAAACACAACCAAGCCTTAAAATACACTCTGGACCACCCCTTTACGACATTTAGTTGACTGTAAAACCTTGTTTACACCTAATATTGTGGTGCATTTTTATCAGCTTTAGCACAAAGGGACTTCACTAAATACAGGTGTAAATGGGGTTGAATCATTTTCAGCATGTCCTCTTTTGACCATGTGTTTTAACAACTAAATACAACTTTCTCACTACCAGCTGAGCTAATTTTTTAAATTATTATTTTTTAAAGTTTAGAAAAACCCCACATATACACCTATGGATAGATTCCTCCCAAAAAATAAAACCACGTTCATGAGTGGACAAAAAAATAAAAGATGGAATAAAATGCCAGGAGTAATTGAGAATGTGTTGTCTCTCTCTACTTGTGAGCCAATTGACCAAAACAAAATGCAGGGTTTAAACAGGAACTTTGTAACTTTGCAACTATATATCAGCTGGCAGTGATCAGTAGAATGTATACTTAATATCTGCTAACACTTTATTTTGATGATCTCCGACAGATTTATTCTGTCTACTAATAATCTAGGAGTTAGTCGCTCTAGTTAAAATAACATAGTCTAAAATGGATAAATGTACTTTAAGACCCTCTAAAGACTTTACAACTCGTTTGATTATGAAAATTAAAATCACTTAAAATACATCTTCCTTGAGTACATAACAGGGTTGTTCCAAAGGTGCCTACACTGTAAAAAAAAATCTCTTAATTAACAGTTTCCGTATTTTGTGTTTTCCGTCTATTTATGGTTGTGAATTTCATAATGGGTCCTTGATCTCAGCTCTGTTGGCTTTTGATGATGAAAACTCAAGTTTAACAATCTGACTTTTATTGACATTTTAGTAGTTTGAAATAATATCATGTATAAGAAATAATATATAGAAAAATTAATCTGTAAAATACCAGAAAATGTACTGGCAGCTTATTACAAGTTTTTTGTACCATAATATAACACCAACCCAGACAATATATCACTTAAACTATTAAAAGATTTTATAAAAGTCACTTTTTTCCAACTTTTTAAGGTTAAAAGTTGTCAGAAGAAAGATCAAGGTCTCATAATGCGATTCAAAAGCATAAATAATAAAAAATAAAATCAAAACGTGAATCAAAAAATACAGAAAACTGTTAACTTACGGATATATTTTTTTACAGTGTCTATAGGCTTCTCTACAATTTTAATATCCTGATATTATATCAAAAACATTCATTGTGTTATAAATTTTGATAATAGGTGTGCTGCTTAATATTTATCCATAAAATGTATGTCTTTTCCCCTCAATATTGTTTGATCAATAGATAGTTCAAAAGAATAGCATTTATCTGAAATGGAAACTCTTGTAACATTTTATTTTACATAAATGAAAAAGTTTGTTTTGTACAGTTAACTTAAATAAAAGAAAACAGAATACAAAATCACGTGTGAATGTGGTAAGCTGATTGCTGTGGGAAACGCACATATCATAACAATATTTCATAGGCGATTTCCCTGTGATTGTCATTCACAGCCTGGGTGTGTCAACACGACTGAGATGGACATCAGGAAGTGTCGTCGCCTGAAGAACCCTCAGCGGGTGAAAAAGGTGCTGATGCATTAATGTGTGTGCTGTACACAGGAGACAGAAGATGTTTTTGGAAGTATTGTGACATCTCTATGTGGTCTCTGTCTGGCAGTCAGTGTATGGAGTAGTGGACGACACACAGACTCAGAGTCCTGTTCACACACCCTCTCAGCAGAGCAGCAAGGACACCAAAGAGGATGTAGAGAAAGAGGTGAGTGCATGCCATGCTGTCAATTTGATTCTCGACAGCTTCACAGCGGCTATTAATATTTAGCACAGATCACTCACAAGCTCATATGGAGATGCAGTGAGTTACGCTGTTGTTGTTGTTTTTTTCAGATTCTGTTCTTGAACACTCAGCTAGATCGTCACTGTATGAAAATGTCCAAAGTTGCTGAGACGTAAGTATTCTTCTTAATCTGTCCAATGAAATTACTTATCCCGGAATATATTTTTACATGCAGAAACATATGTTAAGCTTTCAACTTGCTGTAGTATGTAACTGCTGTTTCAGCATGGAAATTTGATATCTGAATTATCTGATTTTCTGATTACTGTAATCGTACGCTATGTTTACTTTTATTGTCTATGGTGATTGGCTAGTTTCACCTTTTACATCGAATCAAATTGCATCTTTGTAGTATTTAGACCTGAAACCTGAGATTTATATTACATCATACACGGTCATAATAGGACCCCTTTAATTTGGACCAATGGAATAGCTGGTATAAATACAGCCTTCAGTCTGCATTGGAAGGAATATGTGTGTGAGAACTCGAATTTTTACTAGGGCTGCACGATATTGGAAAAATCAGACATTGCGATATATTTAATTTTCCTGCGATATACAGTATATTGTGATATATTATATCTATAGAATTTCACCAAATGATTGAATAGGACTATTTAGACAGAATTTATAGTCACATTTTACTTTAAGGTTCAATTCTCGCTATTAGCAAACCATTACATATGACTTTTGCTTCAATAAACTCCTAATTTGCTCCTTATTAATAGATATTAAGGTAGTTTAGGTATTGGGTTAGTAGAATAAGATCATGAAGAATATGTAGATTATAAGTACTAATAAGTAGCCAATATCTCAATAACATGCATGCTAAAAAACTAGCTAATAGTGAGAATTGGTCCCTAAAGTGTTATCAAATGTATTAATTTTGATTGATTGGGATGATTCTGTAGGGGAGTGTATCATGCATAAAATGTAATAAACAGACTACAAACAAGTTAAATAAACAGTGCATGCCTTATGGTTTTGTATATTTAAATGTAAAAAAATACACTGCAATTCAACATTGCATATCTTGTGATGTGATTATTGCGGATGCACACATTGCGATATCCATGCTGAAACTATATATTGTGCAGCCCAAATTTAGACAATAATGTGAATTCAAACCTTTGTCTTGCAGACTGATGAGCTACACAGAGCAGTATCTTGACTATGACCCTTTTGTGGCAGTACCAGAACCATCAAACCCCTGGATTAGCGATGATGCCACTTTCTGGGAGCTAGAAGCCAGGTATGAATACCTGAATTACAGTACACTTTTCTTTTTTAGCGAGTTTGGTGTAGAGGAAATTGACTGGCCTGCACAAAGTCCTGACCTCAATCTGATAAAACACCCATGCGATGAATTGAAGCAGAGACTGCACGCCAGGCCTTCTTGTTCAACATCATTGCTTGACCTCACAAATGTCCTTCAGGAAGAACGGTCAAAAGATTCCCATAAATACACTCCTAAACCTTGTGGAAAGCCTTCTTAGATGATTTAAAGCTGTTCTAGCTACAATATTCCATATTACACCCTATGGAGTAAGATCTGGATGTCAATAAAGTTCATATGCATGTAAAGGCAGATGTCCCAAAACTTTTGGCTACATAGTGCCTTTGGATATTGGAATTGGGACAAACATTTGGCAGATCATTCACATGCAGAGAAATTAAAAATGTGTCCAAGTTCGAACCCTGTGGGACACCTGCTAACAAGGAAACAGCACCTGATTTTAGGTGGTAAACATCCTTTACCAATTTTTTATTTATGAATGACATCATTTAGTGTGTAAGTGTTGTGTTTCCATACAGTAGTAACAGTGACTTATCTGGGGTGCGTTTCCCAAACAACGACGTAACTCGCGGCTGAACTATCATAGTGCGATGCATCGTTTGGCAAAAGAACTATGTAGTGACGAGTGTTTCCCAAAACCCGTAGTTTCTCTGTCGCAGATCCATCGCTTGAACTACGTTAGTTAGGATGCAAAACGCCCATAATGATGCTCTAAACGGGGTGGAGTAACTTCTTCAGAGAAGAACCCCATCATTTCTTTGTGCAAATTATATTGTTTTACACAAACACGCATTTAAAATAAAATCCACTATTAGTTTTGGTAAAAACATGCACTCATTTTCCATATTCATTGAAATATTTATAAACATATAGGGCCTGTGTTTGCTTTACTAATATTATTGAGAAGTTGAACATTACATATTCTATTCTAAAACATAAAATCACTTACAAAAGCTAACACTATTTTAATATCATATATAAATCATGTAAATAAATAAATAATGAGGCGATTTATTATAAATATATTTACTTTAATAATAATATTAATAATATTAATGATGATGATGATGATGATGATGATGATGATTATTATTATCATTATTATTATTTAGGATATTGTTTATTTATTAAAAAAAATACAATTTCACATGCAAACCACAGCAGAAAGTTCTAACCAACAGGCCCATGTCATATACAGCAGAGAAACTTAATAAATAACCCACTATAAAATAAAAGAATTAACGTATGCTATGTTTTTTATTTTCACAAGCTTTGGAGACGTACTGTAACATAATTTGCGCTTTTAAATATACCTACAGTATAGCTTTCGCCATGAGGCTGTGTTCAAAATGATATCAATGTTTTCAAAGTGCACTGCGAAGGGAGCACAATTGTAAACATGAAGATCGCTAAAACTGAACTGTAAAAATTCTTTGAAAGCAAATTACACCTAAGAGAGATTAACTTAATGCTTTTTTATTTTTAATAATTCCAGCTTTGAATGTTAGAATGTTCTAAATGAATAGGGCATAGGGTGATAAGTGGGAATAGAACACAGCCAGGAACTATGCTTTTAACTACAGCTCCAGAGGTGTCGTTTCAAGAGCTCAAGTTTGCGACGCAGTTTGCGAATGTTCGTTGGAGCGATGGATTTGGGAAACAGCAAATCAAAGAACTATGTTTGTAACGACGAAACTTGCTACCTTAGTTGGCTAACGATGGTTTTGGGAAATGCACCCCTGATCGGTGGATCTCGCCTCAGAGGGGTGACTATTGTTGTACCTCATTCTGAAATCAAGTTTAAAATTTGCCAAAGTCCTGGTTATGAATTATATAAAACACCACATCTCTTCTTGGCCTGATGCCTTGACAGGAATTAAGACACACTTCACATACACACACAAACTCATCCAAGTATTTCATTTCTTGTGACTCTCATCACATAATGATGCAGATGTGCAATGTAAGGATGATTAATTGACCATTATTTATCAAATGAATTGACAGTTGTTGGAATTAGGCTTTTCAAAATGATTAGCATTCCTCTGGTGGTTTACACATTGTTGCTTATTTAAAGACTACAGTAATATACAAGATATTATTAGATGTGATTAAGTGGTCTTGTGTACACACATACAGTCTCTTTCTCTCTTTGTTTTCAGCTTTGTCTTGTTAAAATGACAAACAATGGCACATTGTGTTGTGAAAGCAGTAGCTGCTGTCAGTAGATATTGCAAAGACAATGCGAGCTAAATTAATAGAACGCTCTTTATCCCTCATCTGCCCCTTTTAGTAAGGACCCAAGTCAACAGCGAGTAAAGAAGTGGGGTTTCTCATTGGACGAGGCTTTAAAGGACCCAGTGGGCCGTGAGCAGTTTCTTAAATTCCTGGAGTCCGAATTCAGCTCTGAAAATCTCCTGTGAGTGTTTCATTACCATTATTCTTCTGTTCTCTTTTCATTTGCACTTTTGTGACATTTTCTCCTTCATACTCATCCCTCCCTCTTAACCTCCCACACTGGTGTTTTAAGTAATGACTTGCACAAAACGTAGAAGAGGAGGACAAGTAAAAGGTCAGAGCTCAAGCACAGAGCGGCACTTTAAAGGGTTAGTTTGTCCCGAAATTAAAATACTGTTATTTTTTTACACAGCGAAACCCTTAAGACCTTTGATTGTGTTCAGAACACAAGAAAAAATTTTAATGAAAAAGAAATTTGGGAGATTTCTGTTCTTCAACAAAAAGTCTGTTCAACCAAAACATTTTTTTAAACATCTCAATGAATCAAGCAATTTAATTTTAGTCTTTTGAACAGGCACACATTTAATTTTATTCACATAAACATTGATCAGCGAACATAAACAGAAGCTCATGAATGTGCCATAAACAAATGAACATTATAGTGCGGACGTTTGCCTTTTATAACATATGCCATGAATGTTTGGATTTATTTAAAGGGCACCTATGATGAACATCAACTTTTGTAAGCTGTTTGGACAGAACTGTGTGTAGGAATAGTGTGTTCACTGTCATATTGGAGTGATAGAAACCCAACAAGTCTCATTTTTAAAATTTCCTGACGTTAAAATAGGACCCAAATCTCAGTTATTTTGAGGCCCACCGAATTGATTGACAGGCACCATGTTTCTGTAATAACAAGTGTACACATGTCCACAGAACATTTTTTTGCAAAGAAACTGGGATTAAAACATATGTTACAATTCTCTGTGATCCTCTGCTCCTTAATAATTAATTTCAAAATACGTTTAAAACAATTTTAAAACAGAGCATGTTTATAATAAAGAGGGTAAAATTGATATGAAATTCTTAACCGCTATAATCACCACAGCCACATGGTGTCAGTAAACGCTAATATATGTGTGTTTCTGTACTGCAAACTGCATTTGTGTGAGACTCATCATTTCAGAAAGGCTTAAATAGACTCCACTACAAATACATCAAATAAACTCACTTGGTTTCTATCACTGACTGTTGTTTATCTGACGTAACGCATGAGAAGCAAACACGCACGGCGGAGTGGTGGGTGGGAAGAAGCAGCTCATTTAGATTTAAAGTCACGGGCTACAAAAACATCTACAATGTATTCGGACACAAAAATAGGCAGATTTTACATTATATAATAAATTATCTGATGGGTGTTTTGAGCTGAAACTTTACAGACACATTACGGAGACACCAAAGTCTTATCTCATACCTTGTAAAAGGGATAAAATAGGTGCCCTTTAAGCAGACTTAATTAAAAACATGCATTCATATCCTTTCAGAACATCTGGATTAAACTACTCAATTCATAAGGATTTATTTTTGATCTCTTCATGAACATTTTGAAGTTTTGTGTAAATAGACTTTCCACAGAGGGACTGAATGTTCTCAGATTAGATTAAAACTATCATTTGTGTCATTAACTAATTTCTCTGGAACAACATGAGGGTGAATACATTAGGACAAAATCTGCATTTTGTTGTAAACATGGCTGATTTCAAAGACCACGCACATTCACTGATCATTACCACCTTCACAAGCCTGATTACTGATGCATTGCGATAAGCTACAGCAAGCCACAGGCGTTGTGGGGCAAATGAGGCAGCAGTGGCCCCCAAGAGATGCCCAACCAGGACAGCGAGGCCCCGAAGGGAGCTGCAGAGATAACGCAGGTCACTGGAGCCGTAAAATGACTGGGCAAGAGATAAAATGCTGCTTGTCTCCATGCATCTCTCATACTTCTCTTTCTCTCCTATCTCGGCATATCCCCCAGCTAGGCATCTAATAGCCTCTATGGGGGCTGTCTTATGTTTGCCAGTCTGTGAGGAGAGTGAAAGTGATGTGTCCTCTTGACTGCTTGACTCTCCCCTGGGCCCATTAGGGCCTAAACCACTTCTACACCGCAGAGATCTATAGAGCTACAGAGCAAGTGTGATACGAGAGTGGAAGAAGTTCCTGGCCGATTGCTTCCCTCCATCTATCTATCTATCTCTCTCTATCTGTCATGGCAAGCTCTGAGCATGTACTGACTTCCATAATTAACTCTGGGTTTGTTGCTCAGGAGTTTGAGAATGCCATTGCCATCAGCATTGTTAGCGGGGTCCAGAAGTAACACTTGCCAAGTGCTAATTGGGAGTAAAAATTGGCTTTAGGGAGTGAACTTGGCCATGAAACAGCAGCATGATGCATGATTTATATCAGATTGTAGGAATAATAGTCTGCCTTTCGTTTGTTTACCATAAAACTGACAGTAACTTCCCTAAAGTGTTATTTTTCTTCTATGTAATTTAGAGGGATAGAAGATCAAAAATAAAGATGTAGGTGACTTTTTCTCAGTAAAACATTCTGAAGATATTTAGCTGAAATGTTGGTCCTTTAATCTGTGGTAATAATAATATAATATGCAATTAAATTAAAGTAATAAAAAAAAAGAAAAATTTACCTGTGGATCTAATTTTAAATATTTAATCTAAAACATTAATCACAAATAATTCAATTCAATTGAAGTTTATTTGTATATAGCGCTTTTTATAATAATTATTGTTTCAAAGCAGCTTTACAAAAGGTGCACATTATTGCATTACAATCAAATTAAGTTGTAAGTTACAAACAAATATAACTATTATATTATATACAGGTATAGTTAACTTGCTATTTTATTGCATATAGGTGATGTCTATGTGTACATGTTTAATGAAGTGTATTTGTGTATAAATGTATGTGTTGTCCTCGAAGTCCTCAGTGGCATCATCTCTTCTTATGACAGGAGGAGTGTGTCCTACAGGTGGTTTGTCAAGCCCACTAACCTGCATTGAGCACACTCATGCATCATATCGTTATGTGATGCATTGTGTGTATTTTTTACTAAAAAGATAGGTCTTTAATCTCTCTGAGCCTTGGACATTATCAGGAAGGCTATTCCAGAGTTTAGGAACCATATATGAAAACCCTCGACCTTCATTAGTAGATTTTGCTATTCTGGGTACCACCAGAAGCCCTGAGTTTTGAGATCTTAAAGAGCGGGTTAGATTGTAGCAAGACAGAAGGTTGGTTAGATAAACAGGAAGTAGATTATTTAAAGCTTTATAGGTAAGAAGCAATATTTTATAATCAATACAGAACTTAGCAGGCAGCCAGTGTAAGGAGGATACATTTGGGGGGATATGATCATATTAAAAACATTAATCACTGATAAAGATTACAGCTTCATTGCCTGTAAAAAATAATGTCGGTCTAGAAATATTGACATAAACAAATCGTCACCTTAGAATTATAAGGTTCTATCTGACATTTTTGTCAAAATTGAGTTATTGACATATTCTTATTAAATCACAACTTATTTACATTATGTGATGTTTTTTTTTTATAAGTTGTTTACATTTTAAGACTTTTTATTTTAAGCAGCTAGTCGTCAGAGTAACAGTCATTTATAAATTACAGCAATATGTAGATTTTCTGAAAGATTTCTTATTAGTGTCAAACATTTGTTATTTTTTACATCAGTATTTTTGTGTTAATTATTTGATATATATTTCAGTAATACAAATCTTAATATTAAACACTTACTCAGACCAATCATCTGTTACTGTATATTGTTTTGTCCCTAGGTTCTGGTTGGCTGTGCAGGATCTGAAGTGTCGCCCCCTGCAGGAAGTGGCGTCTCGTGCTGAGGAGATCTGGCAGGAGTTTCTCGCCGAGGGAGCTCCAAATGCCATCAATCTAGACTCACACAGCTACGAGCGCACCAGCCAGAATCTCAAAGACCCAGGACGCTACAGTTTTGAAGATGCCCAGGTGAGCAAACTGGCATCGCAAGCAACACATTTAAAAATTCACATGGCAACTTTGGGGCCAAATAATTCTCATGCCTAAATAAATATATGAGCTAAATGACATGATGTAATGACAACATACTAGTAATACTGTAAATGCATAATATTTTTGCAGATGACTGATGTTAATTTTTGGTTCTTTGATTGACCAAAAGAGTAATAAAGCTGCACTTAGGGACAAGTTATGCCCGAGGCAGAATCTTTTTCATTTTTTGAAACGATGAAAGAGGAACTTTCATCAGGGCTTCGAGCCCTTCGGGGAGATTGATGTACAATAATGCTGATGAATAATCTGTTCATAGTCCTTGTCGTCATGGCTCTGTTGAAGAGAGTTTGCCTTGTGTCAGTCTCCTTCATTCATCTGCATTTACATGACTGAGGAAAGAGACAGAATAACACACATTGAAATCCTCAGTCAGGGTGAAATGGATTGTAGAAAATGTAAAGCAGAATAATTAAGTAATGTGTTACAGAATCCATGACATGGAGTCTGTCAAGTAGATTAGGCTTCATTTGAAAATATTGTATAGGGAAGGAAAAAAATGGCTCACCTTCATCACCTTGGGTAAAACATTACCTGTGCTGCTGCTGCTGCTGCTGCAAGATATGCAATATCAGACATAGGTTGTCTTTTCCCCTGGGCGAAAGTACAGATTCATTCCTGTTTGCAAGTGTGAAGTCAAGATTGAGAGCAGGACAGAAAGCTCCTTTTTCAGAAGATTCATTCTCATTACTTTCCAATAAGGTGCTTTCCTTTCGCCCTGGCTGTGGTCTGACTGTCAGCCTCCAATGTTTTTCTCTTTCAGGACCACATCTACAAGCTGATGAAGAGTGACAGCTACCCTCGATTCCTGCGCTCCAATGCTTACCAGGACCTCCTGCTGGCCAGAAAGAAGGTTAGTCGCTCTTTTAAATCTCTTTCTGCTGTGGAGAATAAATCTGACTTATATTTCAGCATTCTTTTTTCACATACTGATGACTAGTGCTGGGAAATTGGTTAAACTGATCCAAGTGGAGATTTTCTGTTAAAGTGTTTGTTCACCAACAGAAGTAAATTCTGTCATCGTTCACCTGCATCCTCATATTGTCCCTCCATTTAAAGTCTATTCACGAAAAAATGCTGACACTACAAAACCTTCATCAAAAAAATCTAATAAAAATCATTTTTTGGGGGGAGTAACTAACCCTTTGTGTTTACACTGATTAAAAAATATGAGGAAAACACCTGTGAAAAATAAATACAGGCAGTTAAACTCTGAACACTGAACCCTGTTTTATTTAATGTGCTGTTTTCAGAGTGAGCCTGACATTGACACCGCATGCTAATTGTTTGCCAATTCCTGAATTGAAGGATTTCTTCTCCTTTTTCCTCAACCTCACTTTTAAATGACTGTTCAGTTGGCTTTAATTACAATATACTAAGCTACTTACTCTACTGCCAACTTGTAATAATGGATAAACATGGGCAGCTAATTATGTCTCGACCCCGTTTCAGATTAACATGAATTTTCCTGAATGTGTTTTTTGTTTCTTTACTAACATATGTTAACCTGTCACTGTATCTTCCATTAACCTGGGCTCCGCAGCCTGAGACAGAGCAAGGCCGTCGCACATCCCTGGAGAAATTCACTCGCAGTGTGGTGAGTGGCACATATTGTCTAGAAAAACTGTCTCTCAGAATCAGGCTTTATGGAAGGTGGTCCAAAATGTTTTTTTGAATGAAATTTGTTTTTAAATTAATATGTAGGGTTAAAAACAAAAGCAATCCTGTGTTGTATTTGGACATATATCATAATATTATTTGATGCCTAATTTCTTTATATTAATAATAATAATTTTTTTTTTAAATGAAGCTGAAAATTCATCTTTAAAATCACTGGAATAAATGATTAAATTATATGATAAACTACTTTTGAACAGTTATTTTATAGTGCAATAACATTTCACAATTTTACAATTTGTACTGTATTTTTGATGAAATAAATGCAGCTTTGGTGAGCAGGAGAAGCTTATTTTAAAACATTTAAAAATCCTACTGACCCCAAACTTTTGACCGGTAGTGTATATACAGTGCATCCAGAGAGTATTCATAGCACTTCACTTTTTCCACATTTGTTTATGTTACAGCCTTATTGCAAAATGGATTACATTCATGTATGTCCTCAAAATTCTACACACAATACCCCATAATAACAATGTGAATAAAGATTTTTTGAAATTGTTACAAATTTATTAAAAATAAAAAACTGAAAAACCACATGTACATAAGTATTCACAGACTTTGCTCAATACTTTGTTGATGCACCTTTGGCAGCAATTACAGCCTCAAGTCTTTTTCAATATGATGCCACAAGCTTGGCACATCTGTCTTTGGGAATTTTTGCCCATTCCTCTCTGCAGTACCTCTTTCAAGCTCTATCAGGTTGGATGGGAAGCGACGGTGTACAGCCATTTTCAAATCTCTACAGAGATGTTCAATAGGATTTAGGTCTGAGCTCTGGCTGGGCCACTCAAGGACATTCACAGAGTTGTTGTGAAGCCACTCCATTGATATTTTGGCGGTGTGCTTTGGGTCATTTTCCTGCTGGAAGATGAACCGTCGCCCCAGTCTGAGGTCAAGAGCACTCTGAAGCTGGTTTTCTCCAAACGTAACGCCTGGCATTCACTTCAAAGACTTCAATTTTAGTCTCATCAGACCAGAGAATTTTGTTTCTTATGGTCTGAGAGTGCTTCAGATGTCTTTTGGCAAATTGCAGGCGGGGAGTGGCTTCCGTCTGGCCACTCTACCATACAGGCCTGATTGGTGGATTGCTGCACAGATGGTTGTCCTTCTGTAAGGTTCTCCTCTCTCCACAGAAGAACACTGGAGCTCAGACAGAGTGACCATTAGGTTATTGATCACTTTCCTGACTAAGGCCCTTCTCCCCCAATCACTCAGCTTAGATGGCCGGCCAGCTCTAGGAAGAGTCCTGGTGGTTCCAAACATCTTCTTCTTACGGATGATGGAGGCCACTGTGCTCATTGGAACTTTCAGAGCAGCAGAAATTTTTCTGTAACCTTCCCCAGCCTTGTGCCTCAAGATAAACCTGTCTCCGAGGTCTACAGACAATTCATTTGTTTTCATGCTTAGTTTGTGCTTTGACATGCACTGTCAACCCTGGGACCTTATATAGACATGTGTATGCCTTTTCAAATCATGTCCAATCAACTGAATTTACCACAGGTGAACTCCAATTAAGCTGCTGAAACATCCCAAGAATGAACAGTGGAAACAGAATGTACCTGAGCTCAATTTAGAGCTTCACGACAAACGTTGTGAATACTTATGTATATGTGATTTTTCAGGTTTTTATTTTTACAAAATGTGCAACAATTTAAAAAAATCTTTTTATATATATATATATATATATATATATATATATATATATGCTTATTTTTATTAGACATCTATGATTTCATCCACCCTATCTCTGTCCAATGTCCAATATGTACGTTTATCAAGACATATCTAAAGTATAAATGAATAAATAAAAATACTACATTTTTTACACCTGCACTGTTCAAAGTATGTTTAGTCCAAGTAAAATTTTAATGTTTATAAAGGATGTCTCTTACAATTATGAAATAAAAACAGATGTTAAATGAAATATAATTGAAACAATTAGTAAGTTAAGCTAAATAAATTCTTTAAAATATGAAATTAATCAAAACAACTATTCTTTATTTAATATATTCCTATCAAGGCAAAGATTAATTTTAGCATCATCACTTCTGTCTTCAGTGTCACATGATCATTCACAAATCATTTTAATATGCTGATTTGTTGCTCAAGAAACATTTATTATTATTAATATGTAATTTTTTGTAGAAACCTGTAGAAAAAAGGTGTAAAATTGTTTTTTGCACATTTTTTCAGGATTTTTTTGGTAGATAAAGTAGTAAAGATTTATTGTTTATTTGTTCTTTCATAACAAACGCTACTTTTGTGTGTCAGTGCTAAGTAAAAGTGTACATTTTAAGGAGAAAAAATTCTAATATTGACTCCAGACTTCTGAATGTAGGGTATATGAAAAAAATGTATGTGAAATTTGCACTAATAGGGGCTTTTACTGAAGTACAAGACCACAGTACATATTTAACTGGTACTCTTAAGAAAAACAACAACAATATTTAATAATACTATAAATGTGTTTCAGGGCAAATCATTGACAAGTAAACGGCTGACAGGCCTCATGCAGTCCTCCTGACGAGTCCTGGCTTCCCACAAAATGTCCACAAACCTGCCCAGAAACTGCAGTTTGTTGGGATGGAATCTCTGTGGCCGTGTCGGGTCACGTGTACGGACCACCCTCTCTCCAAAACCCACCCGAACAGCGCACAGCTACCGACTCTAGATGGCAGCATGCAATAAGTGCAGAAAAAAAATCTTCAAACAGCGACAGTGTTGTCTGTGTCTATTAAAAAGACCACATACATGAATGTCAGATGATCTCCCAGTTCCATCTAGAGAAGCATTAAACATTTATATGATACCTGTAACCAAACTACGGCAAGCACAGGACTGACTGTCTGACTGGATTTCCATTTAAAACATTCATCTTCAGATCTGAAATTGGTCCGGATAAGTTTCCAGGTGAAGCGAGGATGTGTCTCAAATCTTCAGAGCATTCCAAAGGAGGGACGAAAACGTCAAGGGCTTTCAGTGACTGTCGGTCAAGGTTTGCACAGAACTTTTCATCGAAAAACTGAATCCGTCACTGAATATGAAGAATGTGGAAGAGAAATGGGTTCGGAAAAGCACACGGTTATTACTCCTGCCATTTGAAGAAAGAATTATTTATTATTGTGCGTCTACAGGCCATGGTATACTTAACTATTAGCGTATGATATTTTTAACTGAGGTGAGGATCATTGATTCTGTTGTATTGAGGAATGAAAGAATATTGAGAAGAATAACAAAGAGTGTGGTAGTGTTTTTAGGAGGATTCATTCAGAGCACAGAAGATTGCTTTTGCACAAAGACTGCAGTAGTGAGGAGCGCTGGACCCCAGAGATGCCTGTCCTGATTGGTCGGTGTGTTTTCTGAACAGCTTTACAATAAGATGTTTAAACAAATAATGATATTTCATTTGGGATCATCTATGGAGGATTCATTCCAACAGCTGAGAAAAGAAGGCATGATTTGGTAAATATGGACATGATGAGGTCATAATTATAAGATAAAAAGTCAAAATGATGACAATAAGGTTGAACATTCAAAGTCGAAAAACAAAGTCAACAGTTAAAAATAATAAAAGTATTTTATATTATATATTTATAATATAATATTATATAAATTCTGAGATTTTATAACATTATAACTTCTCATAATTCTGGCATTTTGTCCTGTTAGGATCTCCTTAACATTCTATTAGGGTTTTTTATAATCATAATTATGATTTAGCATCTCAGTTTCATGAATTTTGTCTCAATTTTTTGAAAATTATTATTAGCATTTATTTTAAAAAAAAAACTATTAATTAATTGAATTATTTCATTTTAATATTAAATTCAATTCATGTTTATTTCTATAGCGCATTTACAATGTAGATTGTGTCAAAGCAGCTTAACATAGAAGTTTGTCCAGTGTCAGTCCAGTTTTCAGAGTTGAATTTCAGTTTAGTTTAGTTCAGTGTGGTTTAAATTTCACTGCTGGAAGTACAAAACACTGAAGAGCAAATCCATCGATGCGCAGCTCCAAAAGTCCCAACCAAGCAAGCCAGTGGCGAGGAACAAACTTCACCAATTGACGAAAGTGAAGGGAAAAAACCTCGAGAGAAACCAGGCTCAGTTGGGCACGACCATATCTCCTCTGGTCAAACTTCCTGTGTGTAGCAGCGGTCTAGGTGTCGGAGGCTGGAGAACGCTGGATGTCCATTATGCAGATAATACGTTTATATAATTTTTAAAATTTACTTTTAAACTTACTTTTTAAACTATAATTTAATATTTTATACTTTATATTTAAATGATACATTTGAATAATTGTGATATTTTGTCATTAACTATGACCCACATGTCTCCCAATTTAGACTTTTCAACATAACTTTGACTTTGTTTAAAATAATAAGATAGTATTTCATAATTCCATATTTTTATCTCATAATTATGACTGTATCTATTAATTACCTAATTGTGTCTCATAATTAATCCATTTAAATATATAATCATGAGTATTTGAGTCTTTCATTTTAGCATTTTGTCTCACATTTAGACAAAATAATGACTTGTCTCATAGGCATGGGCCGGTATAAGATTCTGATGGTATGATAACCTTAGATAAAAAATATCACAGTTTCACAGTATTGTGGTTACTGCTCTTAAACTTTTTATTCCCTTTGAACACAATATATTTTATTTTGAGAAACATTTAAAATATTTTGAAGCAGTAAACATGTCAGGCTAAATCATACAAATCAATCATTGATATCTGCTGTCTTTATTAGTTTCAAAAACACGGATTTCTTCACTATTTAAAACAGCATCTTTGGATATCTTTTCTGCTGGTGATACTGTTGTCCTTAAAAACAACAACAAAAAATGTAAATAAAAAACTTACACATACCTTAGAAACGGTATAGCAGAAAATATTGGCGGTTTTAAAACCTAGACTTTTCCAAACCACGGTATACCTTGAAAACGGTTATCGTCCCATGCCTACTGTCTCATCATTTTGACTATTTACCTGATCATTATAACTTTTATAATCTCTCTATTTGTCTCATAATTAAGACTTCATGTCTCATTATTTCCACTTTATACGTCACAGTTATCATTTTTCAAAGCATGCACTTTTTTCCCTGTGGAAAAAAAGCACATGATATTGCTGTACGTTAGAACCCATCATCTATATTTGTCTTTGCTTTAATGTACAGTATGATATTGTAAACAATGTAGAATGTAAGCGTCTAATTTCACATAGAGTCTGTGTAGTGATTAATACGATGACGATGATGATGATACTCTGAGCACAAAGATGAAAATCACAGCCCATCACTCTCAACATATCAACAGCAGGCGATGTGGAATTGAGGGATTCGCGTTCATCGGAAAGTCGCTTTACATTACAGGACAACCAAACCGCATCTCAGTATTTTCTAACGCTTACATTGTTTCCTGAAGCAGCATCACTGCCAGAAACACATAGACTTCAGCTGCCGGGACATTCATCTAACCAGTCAAACTGCAGAACAGAAATATGTGGCATGTTTCCTTGACACATTTTCAGGTAGTTGATGTATTGACTCATAACTGTACATTAGGTTGAAACAGAATGTATAGACTTTGCAGCAATCCTGGATATGGAAGGTGCTGTGTAGAAACCCGAACGAGAAATATAACTTAGAGGCACAAGTGCCATATTCAGCACAAAACTATGCATGGAATATTTCTAAAGAGTTTTACTGCTTTTAGGGGTTTTTCTTTTTTTCATTGACAGATGATGAGGATCAAGTAGGCCAATATACTGGAGGGGAAAAAGGACCTGAAGACATTCAATAAACATCCAGTTTGGAGAATGTTTTTCTTCTCTCTCACTCTTTCTTTGCACGAACGTCGTGTGTTTTTAGCTTCAACTGTGTGATGGTCCATTAAACATCTATTAAGGCTTTGTTGGATTTAGCAATACGCACATATAGGCACATTAGAGAACTGTGCTTCAGTAAGCTCAATTTGACTTTAATAAAGCTAGTGGGATAAAATGAACTGAGATCAGCAGTAAATGGCATTACAGGATAGGGTGTCGCCTGTTAATGTGTATTTGCTGCTCTCTGGTGGTAAGTATGAGGTACAACCAGTTTTTACTGTGAAATCAGAAAACTTTTATTATATTTTACATCACAATAAGAGAATGGAATGAAAAAAGGGACTATAATTATATATATATAAAAAAGTACAAAACAATTCTCGTGACATTAAAGGATTAAACAGTCAACACAAAGGCAAAAATACAAAAGTCTATTACAGGTGACTGATTTACAAGAAATGTCATTTATTCGTTGTCCTTTTGGACTAGAGGAACTTAGCCGTAGTTTCTATTGTATAACCGTTGATGCTTGTTTTGGTATAATGTAACTAGCTTAACTCGAGTTGCTAGATCAACTCTTCTGCACTGCTCAAATTTACTAGCCTTTTGTTATGTTACGGATGAAAACATCCTCTGAATTAAACTGCTGTAAAAATGCACCGGATCTTTTTTTTTTTTTTTTTTTTTTTTTTTGCATAAATCAACCTCGGTTCTAAACAAAATTACTAAAAGCTTTTAAAAATGACAGAATTTTAACTTTAATTGCCAAGTTCCCAAATGAAAAAAAAAAGTATTTTCAATATAAAAAGTAATTATGGACTGGATTTGTTTTACTTTTATCACAGTCTTGGACGTTAACAACTAGTAACAACATTGGCTTTGATGAATTGAGATTTATATATTTATTCTCCCTAATTTACTGTTTTTGCCCCATTGACTTCCATTATAACAACATTTGATGGTGCATAAATACAGAGTCTTTGTTTTTATTTACTCCATAGTTCTCAGAGCTGAGATGCATATTTTGGCACATCGAGGTAAATGCGCAAAGGTCACTTTCACACTCTCACACATACACACACTTTAATTTGCTGTTATACTCCATATAAAATCCAAAACTAAGCTTTTTTTTTTTTTTTGCACAGGCCTATCTAAAGGGTTAATGGTGCCAACTGATGATCAACAGTACAAAATTACAAGTTTCACCTCTTCCTATCAGGTGTTATGGTTTTGTAATCAATAAATGTGGTTATAATGGAAGTCAAAGGGGCAAAAAGAGCCACCAACATCTGAGAAAAAATCATCAAAAACAATGCATCAAAGACAATGTTGTTTCACATGTCCAAGAAAAAAATCCAGTCCACAATTACTTTTTATATTGAATATACGTCATTTTGTGTGATTTTTTTTCACCAAATCAGTGACATCAGAAAAAAATATTGATCTGATGCATTTTTACAGCAGTTTAAATCAGTGGATGTTTTCATTCCGAACATAACAACAGCATAGTAAATTTGCCCAGAGTGTATCGTTGAGTTCTTTTAAAAATGCAAAGCATTTCTCAAAATATGTGTCAAAATAAGATCTGTCACCAAAAACTATTCAGCTAGCTGAAACACAGAAAAGTTATGGCCAAATTAAGACACAAAATCACCCCAGAGTGGATAAAAACATCCACAACAGTACATAACGGTTAAGTTAACTCCAGGCATGACACATACAAGTTCAGTGCCCAGAAAAGGAACCGAAAGCATTGTCAAAACATTCCATGATTGGTTCAAATGTAATAATATGAAGCTTTAAACACACATTGTTTGCAAAAAAAAAAAAAAAAAACTGCAAATAAAACAGATATGTTCTCTCGCTTCAGCTTGATCGGGTGCTCATTTACTAAGGAAAATACGATGTATTGCCATTACAGTCAGCAGTGCAACCTGCAAGCGTCATGTTGCCCGTAGTAAATGTGCACGATGATCTGATGAGACGACAAAATCGTTTTATAGTTTTTGGCGCGTAAAAGCATGAAGTCACACGGGACCTTCTGAGAATGTTTTTGGTTCCTTTCCTAGACTTCGAACGTCTCACGACCACTGTTGTCTATGGAGGATGAGGAAGCTCTCAAATTTGATCTAAATTAACTTATTTGTGTGAAAAATGAAGATAAACAAAGGTCTCAGGGGTTTGGAACAAAATGAGAGTGCATAATTAGTAGCAGAATTAAAAAACGTTGGTGAACTAACCATTTACCCATTATTAGGGCACTCACTAAAATACTTATTGGAAAAATCCTGGAGCGTTAGGGTTATTACAACACTTTTAAACTTTTATGATTAAAAAATACTGTAGTCAATGTCAATGAAGTGACCATATAATCAAATGACCAGTTATAAGCATGAACGGCACCTGCTTTGCTGAATATTCATGAGCTTTCCAGTCACAAACGTCTTTTCTTTACATTTATAGGGAAGAAATACAAAACTGAAATCAAACACAGTAATAACATTATAGAAATCATACAAGTATAAAGTAAAAGTCTATTCTGGACAGAGTACACTGAGGAATGTATAAACCCAAAATATAAGCACAAGATGGGCCGATATTAAAACATGGTGCGTGTCATATTAACATTACAAAAAAAGAAAATGTTGTTGACCAGGACTTTATCATACTGCACCATCTATCAGTTTAAATAAATAAAACCATTAGTAACAATTACAGTACATAACTTTAGAAGAACAAACGTGGAAACTATTTGATTTGGGAAGTCCCTAAAAACATTTTAGCCACTGATATACTGCTCACTCCTTTTTTATTATTATTTTTTTACGACGCTAAAGGAAACACCTGCCAAAAATGTAGATGTAATGTTGATGACCTTTTGAAACAGATAAAAAATGCATAGCTAAAATATTCAGCAGATCACAGGATCTGGAGAGCGCTGATGAATTGGCTCTGAAAATAGAGCCTCTAATGTATTATACAGGTGAAGGAGGTGGGAATGACATGAGAGAATGTCCAGATGGAAATAGAAATGCTAATATATCACGAGCAAGAGAAATACAGAATGGAGTGAACAGATGTTTCACTCAGAGAGGTACGAAGGCCATGGAACAATAGATGCGAATGTTCCTGGAGCACAACCAGATCTGTCTGATACAACATGACATAAAGATTCAACAGCCTAATGCGGTCACATTTAATACTTACAAAAGTGTAACCTAAAAGGAAAAAAGCAAGCTTGAAAAGGCAATACAAAGCATGCTACAGTATGAAGGAAAAGCATTACTGGTTTAACAGAATATGATGATGGCTATCATGTAAATTACCCACCACACGATTGTCTGCTAAATAATATATATACAGTACACACAAAAGAACAAATAAAAAACACTCAACAGCAATATTTCCAGTCCTGTTGAAGTCGAATCTAAGTGCTTGGAAACTTTTTTATTTTGCCATTTATTTTAAAGATTGCTTTCACAATATTTCTGAGCTAGCTACTAAGCTCTAATGCAGGGGGTGTCCAAACGCGGTCCTGGTGGGCCAGTGTCCTGCATGTTTTAGTTCCAATCCCATTTAAACACACCTGAACCAGCTAATCAAGCTCTTTCTAGGTATACTAGAAATGTGTTGAAGGAAGTTGGAGCTAAACTATGCAGGACACCAGCCCTCCTGCACTGAGTTTAGACACCCCTGCTCTAATGTCTACCTGAATGATGATCTTAGTGTAAAAAAAAAAAGAGAGAGACGCGCTTCTGATCACATTTATCCTCTTTATATAAAATTGTGTCTTTCCAAGAAATCCTGCTGGCTTCCAGATCGCAGACACTAAAAACATGATTAAAGTGAAAGAAACTAAATCCAACTAAAAGGCGAATGCTTCATTCCACTGTCTCTGGGTAAGTGTGTGATGCTTTTTAAACATTTGCACACTGTAAAGAACTTGTTTATTAACAGTTTCTTGTATTTTGTGATTTTTTTTTTAAATGGCATTGTAGGACCCTGATCTCTTGAATCTTTCACAATCTTCATAAAAAAATAATGAACACATACACATTAGCCAATAATTACCAAAACTGACACACTATGATACGGTAGCACCATCTACACTCAACACACAAGAAAAACCAAATCCATGTGTCCTTCATTGCAAAAGTAGCACAAGCACTCTTGAGTACTATATTAAGAAGAGAACACGTTTACAGTCTGAGAGTTTTAGCTGGCATTGCATCAAGTGTAGTCAGAATGACTGTTTATAACAGGCTCTTTTACTTTTGAAGGAACACCATTTTTTTTGTTTCCAAATAAGCTCATTTTACAACTCACCTAGAGATAAACAGTTGAGTTTTACCTTTTTTGATCCATCCAGCAAATCTCCGGGTCTGACGGGAGCCATTTTAGCTTAGCATAAATCATTGAATTGGATTAGACCATTAGCATCTCCATCCAAAAATAAAAAAGATGTTTTGATAATTTTCCTATTTAAAGCTTGACTCCTCTATATATTTTCGTCAAAAGTTTCGTGATGAACAAGCTTTTACCATTCATTCATTTATTTTCTTTTTGGCTTAGTCCCTTTATTAATCTGGGGTCGCCACAGCGGAATCAACCGCCAACTTATCCAGCATATGCTTTACACAGCGGATGCCCTTCCAGCTGCAACCCATCACTGGGAAACATCCATACACACTCACTCACACACATACACTACGGACAATTTAGCCTACCCAATTCACCTATAGCGCATGTCTTTGGATTTGTGGGGGAGCACCCGGAACAAACTCACACGAACACGGGGAGAACATGCAAACTCCACACAGAAACGCCAACTGACCCAGCCGAGGCTCGAACCAGCGACTTACCTGCTGTGAGGCGAACGTGCTACTCACTGCGCCACCGTGATGATGACGACATCTATACTAAAAATATACTGACATTTTCATTGACTAATAAAAACGAGACGAGAAGGTGATTGAGGGACGTATTTTGGTAAATATCCAATCAGAATTAATCTTGGTGTGTGATGCATGACGCACACACATACACACACATTTGAAAAGTAACTGATTCACAGTAGATGCGGGATGTGATTACATCATCTTTCATGCGACGTCTGTCTGTCTGCTTAAACTATAATGACATGGCAACAGCTGAGGGGGAAAGAAGATTCATTATTTGTTTGTTTGTATGTTTTATTTGTATAAATAAATGTATCCAATATTTTAATTAAATTACACTTAAATTAAACCAAATATATTTTAGTCAACTAAATCTAGAGTAGATTTAGTTGACTAAAATCTTATGAAATTTGGTCGACTAAAACAAGACTATAACTAAAATGATTCAAAAGACTAAAATATGACTAAAACTAAAATGGAATTTTAGTCAAAAGACTAAGACTAAAACTAAATTAAAATCTGCTGTCAAACTGAACACTGCTCTGTATGCTAAGCTAAGCCAAAAGTTCTCCTGGCAGACTGAGAGACTTGCTGAACGGATTAAAAAAAATGCTAAAACTGTAGGGGACATGTAAAAGGGTCTTTTCCAAAAAATAAAAGTGGAGTGTTACTTTAAGTAGCATCTCTGTGCTTGTGACTGTGTCAGTGTAGTTCTTGTGCTGATGATGCTATTTAACTAAGTATTTTTTTTATTTTTTATTTTTTACAAAATGCAACTTATGTTTCTAGGTGATCGGACAGTCTGGATGTTTGCGAGGTACAGTAGACTACCGATTACCCAGATGTGGTTGAGGAAAACGTTTGTACCATTGAGGTAGAGGAAGACTCCACACCACAGGAGGAAAAACTACAAGGCTAACATCCATCCTGAGTCTGCTGTGCGTGTCTGTGTGCAGAACCTCCTCACGATGCTTCTGGATCTCCAACACCAGACGTTTTATCCTTAAGCAGATTCTGGCACAGATGACAACTCCAACTTCCTGTGAACCAAACAGATAATAAGGTAATTAATATTATACTGTGTGTGCTTACATAGAAGTTTTATTGCTAATAGGGACGAGTGTAGTTGTATGGTTGGGTTTAAGCGTGAGTGTCCTGTCGACATCATAATATTTACAGAAAAGATCTGTCATTACAGGAGGTTATTTTTAAAAACAGGTACATGTATTGAAATTGGTGGTGCGGTGGCGCAGTGGGTAGTGCTGTTGCCTCACAGCAAGAAGGTCGTTGTATTATGTTATCTACTTTGTGTCTTTTTATTGATAAAACTGAAAGTATGCCTTAAACAAATAAATATAAACTAATGTAAAGCAAAAGGATTTTCCATTAGGTGTGTTCAGTAAAATGAATATGTATGGCTTTAAGCATGATTAATGTACGTCGTGTTTGCAGTACAAGTATCTTGTAAAACATGTCAATTCAAATTATTTGTAATACATGATCATATATTTGCATGTGATTACAGGCCATGTCTAAAATCTGACAATCCAACACACTATTCAAAACAGATTTTAGAACCTAAAATTTGTATTGTTAATGCTTTACATTTCAGATGCCATTTGTTATGACTCAACTACATTAGTTAACATGAACTAACACCTTTAAAACCTTTATTAATCTTTTTTTTAATTACAGTAATTACTTACTCCCACGGCCATTTATATCAAAGTTGATATTAAGCCACACCTTATTGGTGTTTCATAGCATCTAGTTTTTCTGAGGTGAGGACACACACACACACACACACACACTACAAACTATTTAGCTTACCTAATTCACCTACAGCACGTCTTTAGACTGTGGGGGAAACCGGAGCACCCGTAGGAAACCCATGCCAACACAGTGAGAACATGCAAACTCCATACAGGAATGCCAACTGACCCAGCCTGGGCTCGAAACAGCAACCTTCTTGTTGTGAGGTGACATTGCTACTCACTACGCCACCATGTCGCAATTACAGTAATTATTATACTAAAATATTATTCCAGTTCAAACCTATATCTTTTAATATTTTTAATGGACACAAACAAACAATAATTGGAATTTTAATGAACTAGCATTAAAAGTGTAATAAAAACTATACAATTGAAGACAAAATTATTAGTAAAATTTTTATTATTTTCAAATCACTTTTATTTTCACATCATCAAATATTTGTAAAGTGATGTTTAACAGATTTTTACAGTATTCCCTATTTATGTTTTTCTTCTGAAAAGAACGTCATATTTCTTTTAATTTGGCTTGAGTAATAAAACAACATTTTAAATGTTTTTTTTAATTGCTTTGGTCAGTATTATTATTAAATATTTCACAAATGATGTGTAACAGAGCAGGGAAATTTTCACAGTATGTCTGATAATATTCTTTTTTTCTGGAGAAAGTCTTATTTGTTTTATTTCGGCAAGAATAAAAGCAGTTTTTAATTTTTATAAAGCCATTTTAAGGACAATATTATTAGCCCATTTAAGCTATATTTTTTTCAATAGTCTACAGAACAAACCATCATTATACAATAACTTGCCTAATTACCCTAACCTGCCTAGTTAACCTAATTAACCTAGTTAAGCCTTTAAACGTCACTTTAAGCTGTATAGAAGTGTCTTGAAAAATATCTAGTAAAATATTATTTACTGTCTTAATAGCAAAGATAAATTATTAGTTATTAGAAATGAGTTATTAAAACTATTATGATTAGAAATGTGTTGAAAAAATCCTTCCCATTTAAACAGAAATTGGGGAAAAAAAAATAAACAAACAGGGGGGGGGGGGGGGGTAATAATTCAGGGGGGCTAATAATTCTGACTCAACTGTATATATACACAGTGTATACAGTTGAAACCATAATTATTATTCCCCTTTTAAATTTCTTTTCTGTTTTAAATATTTCACAAATGATGTTTAACATTTAACTTGATGTTTAAATTTTCACAGTATGTCTGATAATATTTCTTATTTGGGCTAGAATAAAAGCAATTTTTAATTTTTTTAAAAAAACATTTTAAGGTCAAATTTATTAGCCACCTTAAGCAATTTTTTTTATTGACTACAGAACAAACTATCATTATACATTAACTTGCCTAATTACCCTAACCTGCCTAGTTAACCTAATTAACCTAGTTAAGTCTTTAAACATCACTTTAAGCTGTATAGAAGTGTCTTGAAAAATATCTAGTAAAATATTATTTACTGTCATCATGGCAAAGATAAAATAAATCAGTTACTAGAAATGAGTTATTAAAACTATTATGTTTAGAAATATGTATGTATGTAGATGTATGGTTCCCAGAGATGGGTTGCGGCTGGAAGGGCATCCGCTGCGTAAAATCGTGCTGGATAAGTTGGCGGTTCATTCCGCTGTGGTGACCCCGCAAGGGACAAAGCCGACAAGAAAATGAATGAATGAATGAATGAATGTAGATGTATGTACAGTTGAAACCAGAAGTTTACACTGTATAAAAAGGCACATAACCATTTTTAAAAAGTCAGATGTTAATGTGACTAAACTTTTTCGCTTTTAGGTAAGTTAGGATTATCAAATTTGTTTCTGTTATGCTTAATAGCAGAATAATGAGAGAGATATTTTTTGAGAAATTGTTATAACTTTTCTTGAAAGTCAAATTTACATACAATAAGATTATTATGCCTCTGAAAAGCTCAGATGATGGTGTCAAGGTTTTGGAAGTTTTTGATTGGCTAATTGACACTATTTGAGTTTATTGGAGGCTAAACTGTAGAATAGTATTTAAGGAAAACCTCAAACATACTGCTTCCTTGTGTGACAACATGGGAAAATCAGCAAGCCAGAATCAACAAAAAAGCCAGATTACAATTTGCTAAATTACACTGGGAAAAAGAATAATTCTTGGAGACATGTCCTGTGGTCTGATGGAACTAAGATTGAACTGTTTGGCCATAATAACCAGTGTTACATTTGGAGGACAAAGGGGAAAGCTTACAAGCCTAGGAACACCATCCCAACTGTGAAGTATGGGGGCGGCAGCATCATGTTGTGGGGCTGTTTTGCTGCAGGAGGGACTGGTCCACTTCACAGCATAGATGGCATCATGAAGAAAGAACATTTTGTAGAAATACTGAAGCAACATCTCAAAACATCAGCCAGGAAATTAAAACTTGGCCACAAATGGGTCTTCCAAACAGACCATGACCCTAAGCATACTGCCAAATTAATTAAAATGTGCTTTAAGGACAACAGAGTGAATGTTTTGGAGTGGCCATCACAAAGCCCTGACCTATATCCTATAGAAAATCTGCAGGCAGAGTTGAAAAAGCTTGTGCGAGCAAGACAACAAATCTGACTCAGTTACACCAATTCTGTCAGGAGGAATGGGCCAAAATTCCTTCAAACTATTGTAAAAAGCTTGTGGAAGGATACCCAAAACATTTGACCAAAGTAATACAGTTTAAAAGCAAAGCTAAAAAAATACCAAGGAAATGTATGTAAACTTTTGACTGTCTAGAAATTAATAAAAAAATTCTCCAAAAAAAATTATCTCATTATTCTGGCATTTAGCAAATGTAAATGATTTAGGTAATCCTAACAGACCTAAAATAGTAAACATTTAGTATGATTTACCATCAGACATTTTTTAAAAAATGGATATGTTCCTTTTTTTAGAGTGTATGTAAACCTCTGGTTTCAACTGTATATATGTATGTAATATAGCTATATCTGTGTATGTATGTATGTATGTATTTATGTTTTACGGTTTTTCTCAGTCGCTTTGGTGCATTTCTCACAACACTATTTACATTTGCACAACAGTTCATGCATTTCTCAAAACAATTAGTCCAAACTGCAAAACCTTGTGGATAACCTGCAAAAGCGTGTCACTTGCTCAAAATGGATAACTCATTCCTCAAAAGCAAGTATTCATGTCAATGAAAGTGTCAGTGTCATCAAAATGAAAAGTCCTTCCACCATTATTTATGAACAAGTTAGTCAAATGGCTTTGTCATGTTTTCATTAAGAGACTTTACGCTGTAAATTTTTTCCAATGCAAAAAAGTCAGATTTTAGTGACACTTTCTGAAAATGCTCAAGACAGCACTATATACTATTTGCACAGCCATTTGAAAACTACAGTAAAGTTAGACATCACTGCATTTATTGAGGTATCTGAGTACAATACACTGAATATGCATGTTTCACATGTTTACTGCATAAGTTCTGTGCCATTCTAATTTATTCACAGCATTGTGCAAAAGAATAAATACACCCTTATTTACAATAAACATAAACTCCCTTTGGGTACAGCTGTGCACAACTGTAAACAATATTGAAGTACATATTGGAACTGAATCTAGAACATACACAGGTCTGTAAATCATTCATCAAATTGTTCAATTTAGGAGACATTTTCAGGAAAAAAAGTTTTATTATTTTTTAAATGAAATTTGCTTGACAGATTTTGACAACTAGTTCAACATTTTTGTATGTAATGACTCAAGTAATGAAATGAGGACTATTAGTTTTATATGGAATGATTATTCAGCATCCACAAGTTTAGTTAATTTTGACTGACATGACATAAGCTAATGATAATGTTACAAACAGCAGAGAGTTGCATGAAAGCAATTGATGCATGTCCAAAAGCATTTGCAATTTGTTGAAAGGAATGAGAAACTGCTACTATGATGTGCACAAATTACTAATTGTTTTGAGAAATGCATGAACTGTTGTGCAAATATAAAAAGTGTTGTGAGAAATGCACCAAAGCAACTGAGAAAAACTGTAATTAGCTGCTGTGAAGTGATCTTACCCTCTGGTGGCTGTGTCATAGGAGGTTTAAGGCAGTACATGTGATATCCCCGATCACAGTCATCACAGAACAGAAGCTGATCCTACAAAATTAAAAGGGCGTCATCAAGCTGTTAAATCACACGCTCTCTCCCTCACATACACACACGCACACGCACACGCACACACACAGCCAAATGAGGAAGCCTGCAGAAACATGCATATTAGCTGACCGTTGTGTCAGTAGTATCAAAGGCACAAAGGAGTGCTTTGAGAATCTTTTCTGAGATGTTGAAGATAATGTAAAAGAAATGTCTTTATATCCATGGATTAGGGTTTGAAAACTCACATCGTTCTCGGAGGTGCCGCACAGACTGCAGGATTTACACTCGATGCACTGCCACTGGTAGGTTCGCACAGCCTGCATCATGTTGTCTGTAAACTGCAGGCATGAAGGGTGGCCTGGCAAGAGAAAGATGAACCGATAACAAACTGATGGAAAGAAGTGTCGTTAAATTCAGTCACTGTCAGTTATTACATTGTTCTCTAAAATACTCAATTATAATTCACTATAGTTTAATATAAATTCTCATACTGTCATGTGATTAATAATTAGACATTACTAATTGATGTGCTATATGCAAGTGGTTAGATAGATGCACAGACAGACAGACAGACAGACAGAGGTAGATAAAGCATTGAACAATAAGACTAAAATGCAATGTTTGCAATATGTAAAGGGTTAGAGAAGATGATAGATAGATAGATAGATAGATAGATAGATAGATAGATAGATAGATAGATAGATAGATAGATAGATAGATAGATAGATAGATAGATAGATAGATAGATAGATAGATAGATAGATAGATAGATAGATAGATAGATAGATAGATAGACTTTTTAAATAGGTTAATGGATAGGCACACAGACAGAAACATAGACAGTCACAGAGACAGATTCATATACAGATAGATAGATAAACAGACAGGCAGGCAGACAAATAGCCTTATAAATAGATTGATAGATCGATAGACAGACAGACAAACAATCAGATAGGTTAATATATAAACAAACAAATAGACATGAGTAGACATATATAGATTGGACATGCAGGCAGACAGATATATAAAGAGACAGATTAATATATAGACAGAGAGGCAGATAGATAGATAGATAGACAGACAGACAGACAGACAGACAGACAGACAGACAGACAGACAGACAGACAGACAGACAGACAGACAGACAGACAGGTAATAAGTAAAGAAGACAGAAGTAAATAATGACAGACATGAACAAAACACACATTCTGTGTTGAATGTACAAACAACAGTCGTCCCTTAACACCTCCACCTTCTGTTCTGCCCTCCACACACAGAGAACAGGTGAGCACAGCTTTGAAAAATGCCAGATGGTTCTGTAACCTCTCATGTCTGTCTGTCTGTCTCTCTCTGTCTGTCTGTCTTTCTCTGAGAGAGGTGTCAGATCCTCGGCCTGCTCACTTCCTCAGTGATACTGTGAGAACAGCAGGCTCCTCTTGCATGGATGCCCAGTAAAGCATGTGCAGTCTTCTCAGTTTGGAAAGCATGTTGAGCCTTGGCTTCAAACGGGATGTTATGCGAAGCTCTTTCCCTACAGGGAGTTTCATGAGTGCTGCTACATCGTTCTTCTTCATGGATCTGTCCCTGCTATTCACATACAGAGCT
This sequence comes from Danio kyathit, assembly GCA_903798195.1. Classification (NCBI taxonomy): domain Eukaryota; kingdom Metazoa; phylum Chordata; class Actinopteri; order Cypriniformes; family Danionidae; genus Danio; species Danio kyathit. Next base: position 32,049,345 of record LR812538.1, on the reverse strand, counting down.
ATGTTGAGTGCCAACATTTAGGCATCTTTTGATTTGATCGATTCCCTACAAGTGTAGTAAACATGCCTGATTTAACATGCAATATTTTGTACATTTTAAATCAGAAAAAATCTATAACAATCGAAAATGACTTAAAGGGGACCTTACAGCAAGCATTTTTTGTTTTTAAAAGATGTCTAATAGATGTCTAAACATAGTCGTCTTGGCTAAAACAAGGCTAAATTTGGGCTGTGTGAAAATCAAATAGACGTCTAAGAATAGGCCAAAACTAGACTAGTCATCAAATAAACAGAAATGAATGACTACACATATACAGTCTGTCTATTTGCCGACTAGTCTAGTTTTGGACTTTTCTTAGATGTCTTTTAGATTTTCACTGACAGCCCAAGTTTAGCCTTGTTTTAGCCAAGCTGTCTACATTTAGATGTTTATAAGACGTCTGTTTAACACAAAATTGTTTGCTGGGCTATTATGCCCCTTTCTACAAGATGTGAAGTAAGTCTCTGATGTCCAAGTGTGTATGTGATGTTTCAGCTCAAAATACCCCCGAAATACTGTTTTATAACTCTTTCACTGCCCCTTTTGGGCTTTGATCCAAATTGTGCCATTTTGTTAACTGTTGCTTTAAATTCAAATCAGATGCTCTTTTCAAAAGAGGGCGGAGCTACAAATGTGTTCATTTGTGCATCCTAAAACATTTATAATGTTGCTGACATTATCTTCAGCAGGTTAAAACTCTAACCGTGCGTTCACACCGAAAGCAGCGAGAGCGTCAAAAGTCGCTCTGGCCGCCCTGGCAACAACGCTGTCTGCCTTTAGCTCCGGCGGCAAGAGCGTCAAAATTCGCTACACACAGATCTCGTATTTAAAGGAGCCGTTGCAGCATATGATATCAGTTACATTCCCACATAAAATATGCTTTCTAGCGTGAAGATGTTGCACACTTATTATCAAATTCACTTAACTACGGAAGATCTAGTTGCATGTGGTGTGGCTTTGCTCCACTATGTGTCCATATGTCTGAAATATTCTGAAGCAGCAATACTGTTTTGTATTGTCGCATGAAATTCCCGCTTTCTTTTTAAGATAAAAAAATATATAACATTGATGCACATTAGTAACTTGCCAGTAACTTTTTTAATGTATATTCCTGTAAGAAAACATTGCAAATAATTGGAAATCCAGCAACTGCAATAATTAAACCCTTGGGAACAACTGTGGTCGGAACCAAAGTTCACAGTGACTGTGTTCTCCGACTCCTCTCAAGCTGTGGACTTCTACATTCTGATTGCTTGCCGCCGAACCGCGTCATAGCTCATTACCATAAAGTTGACTTGATTTCAACTTTCCTCGACGCTCACACCGGCGAAGACGCGCCGCGCTGCTCCTGACCGCTTATCGCCGCCGGCTCCCATTGAAAATGAATGACTTCCGGCTACTTTGACGCTCTCGCCGCTTTCGGTGTGAACGTACAGTAATGGTGGACAGCTGCTTCTCACTCAGGGCTGTTTATGCTAATGAGGAAGAGATTAGCTCCTTTCACACAGTGATATCAGGAAAATTTCCAGAATGACGGGTAAATTCAAAAAAGTGCTGTTCACACAGGCAAGAACGTTCCGGAATTTTTCCAGAAAAAAACGTTCACACATCCATTCCTAAATACCGGTAAATTCTGACATCATTAACCAGAAATGAGCTCTAAACGGCTGCGCATGTATTTGTAAACGTAGAAGGGGTCGGGCTTTTGTTGATGGTTTCACTTTTATTTAAAGCTTTAACATTCATGCAGCTGCTTTGTTCCAGAGACATCCAAAGGCAGAAGTGCGAACCGCAGCTAAATGTTTACACATTTGACTACATTACAAATTCTGTGGATGGATAAGTATTGTGAACAACTTCACTAAAAACATGGAGGAACACTTTCACATCTAGAGATGTACATATATGTGTGTGCTGGTGCTCACCAGAGCACTTCCCATGTACGTGTGTCAAGCAACTGAAGCAGAGCTTGAAGGTAAACGGACAACGATTTATCATAAGCATTTTAGCGGAAAAAAATTTCACAGTTGGCATTAAGAAGGAACATAGAAACATGATCTGACTAAGATCTAGGAGCTAAATGCATCTGTAAAAATATTCAAATGCTTTTATTTTCATAAACAGCACGGATGTGAATGTGTCTGAATGTCTCATGTCAGCACGTTCTAAACATGAAAGTGCTCTATCCGGCAATTTTTCTTCTGCGTTCACACAGAGCAGCATTCCAGGAAATTACCGGTAATGTTACAACTTCTCTTTCTGGACGAATTTATCGGTATTTTCAAAAAAGGCCTGTTCACAGTCACACATGATCCCTTTTCAACTTTCCGGAAAGGTCTGTATGTGTGAAAGGGGCTATTGTCACTAGTGGGCAGGGCTTTCCCCCTCTAAAGACATGTACAAAAGGGAGAAAGTCAATCAAAGTGTTTCTGCAGACTGTTTTTATCAAGTGTGATTATAAAAAATAGAATTAGTTCATTTTTACTATAAGAGGCTGGCTATATCTACACACTGTTTGTGCACAACTGTGTTTAAACCCCATATAAAAGTCATTTTTGCATAATAGGTCCCCTTTAGGTGTACTATTTGTAATAATGTTCTCTCAGTTGCACAGAAACGATAAGTAATAATGGTTCCAATAATTACTTGCACAATATGTATGAAATGACTTTCCATTTCCAAGAAAACATAAAACCAGTTGGCATATATTAAAAAAGGAAATATGGCACACATTTCCAGCATAATCAAAAATAATATTAAAATATAAGTTTACTAGGTTTTAAAAGGTAAACAATACACTGTTATTTTGTTGTGCAACAACTTCATGGGAACTGGGGGGGGGGGGGGGATGATCTCATATATCCAATTGGAAATTGCTTATAAAAAATCTGCATAGTTTATTTGCAGACTTGGTTTGATATAATAACTTGTACATTTACATGAAACTCAAGTATTTGTTCTAATATTTCCCCTGTTTTGCTTCTGTGAAACAAACTGAACTCAAAGAATAATTCATAAAATGTAAAATGTTTAATGTTTTTCAGTAACAAAATCCAGTGAAAGACTTGCAGGCTGACATTTGGAGTAACAGGACTCAGCAGCGACCACAGCATGGATGGCAGGTTAGATGAAGTGTGTCTGTCTGTTTGTGTGGTTTGTGCCACAGGTCTGCATGACACAAAAGCAGTTACAAGCATCATCTCTACCAATGTTGCCCTTTGGCAAATGTCAAACATCAAAACATTTTCTTCAACTTCAGACATTTAAAACACTGGGAGAAATAGCATGTTACAGAACAACTGGTTTAGCCTTCGACCATTTGTGGGCCTATATACATTATACAATATCTTAATAAATTATATTATCGTTTTCCAAAGAAAAAAAAAAGAAAGAAAAATAGAGACATAGAGCCCTGAAATAGAGACAGGATCGAAAGCATTAATGCGGAACATGTTTCAATTCAAAAGTGACACATGAGATCACCATAACAATAAATAGAAGAGCCTTTTAAAGAGCAAATATAGCTGATTTTGTTCATAGAAAATGGACACAATGAAATATCCCCATATTACCTGGGTGATGATGTCCCTGTGACTAATGCGTATTGTGCCTTTTATTGCATGTATTCTGTTTTCTAGTTCACATTTACTGCATTGTTTCCTTTTGAACGTAGGAAGCTTATGTGCTTGCAGTCCAGTGTATTATTTGCGGTTACACGTACACAGTCCATCCTCAGAACTGGATCTCTTAACGGAGGTGAGTGGTCCAGATTTTATTTGCAAAAACAAAGCCTTCATTAGAATCATTGCACGTATGCTACAATTGTACCCTTGCTTGTACCTGCGGGTTTAAGGAGAGTTTCCTGAATAGTAAAGGGAAATTACTCCACAATATGAGTCTGTTTTCTTACACAACACTAGGGAGAGGCCAAGTATCATGTATCCTCCAGCAAACTGATTTCAATTTTCTTTGTTGTTGCTGTAGCTGTCCTGAGAAAGGAGGAGAGATGGACATTTAAATGCCAACTGGCTCTTACCTCTCGGCAAACTGGATCCAGTCAGGGCTTGGCCTCTGCTTTCTCGTGATCCCTTTCTTGGCAAATATTGTATTTATCCAGAGGTAGGAACAACAACACAAAAAAAACCTTCTGCGCTATCCGACCTACAGACACAAGTTGAGAATTGTCTCCTCCTTGAGGTTTGAAATTCTTTCATTTCTATCTCTAAAGTTATTTTCCACAAAGTAGGCATTTGTATCTTACATGGCGATGCGTAATCCACACATTGGTAACGTCCCTGCAATTTTCCATTACGGAAAACAAACAGTCCAGAAGTAAATGGCTCCTCTGTCCCATAACTAGCACCTCTCGGTATACAGAAGTTTGAAGCAATTAAAAACAACATTCCTTAAGTTATAAAAGGCTGCAACTTGTCCTTTGAAAGCAATTCCTGAAGTGTCTGGAGTTGTGAATCCATAATGCATGCTGCTGCAAAACAACAGGGAACAAAAAAATAGGAAAAAACAAAAAAAAACAGGCAGCAGACACATGCCAAGAGTTTGTGTGATGCGGGTTTCTCCTCTGCCTATCTGTACTGAGGTGAGCCTGTGCTGTCGTCGGACAGACGCCCGTCCAGGTCGTCCTCCTCAAAGCCGTGAAAGGTGGACGCCTCGCTTTCTGACGTGTCTCCGAACATGTCCAGAACTCCCGCCATCCTCCTCTTCGCCCTGGTCCCACCGACGCGATCAGCTGACATGCATGACGGACATATCAGCATCACAGTGGAAACACACACAAGTAACACTGCAGTCAGCTAGGACTCACACTCCTTTGAGCTTGGACAACTTGCAGTACTTGCTGTTACTCATACATTTATGGACTACGGCTTGCATGTTTTATGCATTTGCCTGCATATGTGCTTAGTATCAGTTCTAGATTAAAGTTGCAGCCCCTTAATCCTATGTAATTCCCAATTAGTTTTTTAAGTGATACTTCACCCCAAAATGAAAGTTTTAAAACTGTATGACTTTTTTTCATTTAACGAAAAAAGGCATCTGACACATTAAATAGTTAACCCTGGGTCATTCTAAATATATTTAAAGTCTGTGTGAACCAGATGATGCTGACAGTTTTATTTCAGTGTGTTACTTTCAACTGAATGTACTATGTGCTTCCAACTAAAACTGAATATTGAGTAGGGGGCGGAGCTTTGATTTTTGTGCATCATTTCCTCAGAGCAAACTAGCAGTAAGAGGGGCGTGGTTAAGAATATTGTGGCTGAAGCTGTCAAACTGATGGAATGTCAAAGCACCGTCACTCCAAATGGTCAGACTTTGATTGAAGATTACTGAAACCAACTTTTTTTTTCTAATTGATTTAACGGTAACACTTTATTTTGATGGTCCATTTGAGTATTAGTAGACTGTCTGCTTAATATCTGTTGATACTGCTGCTAAACAGACATTTAACAGACTATAAGAAACTTTGCAAGTACATGTCAACTTACTCTAAGCCTAACCCGAACTCCAACCCTAACCCCAACCTAACAGTCTACTTATAATAATGAGAATTAGTTGGTATGTAGATGCAATGTAACTTAAATTCAACAAACGAACTATCAAAATAAAGTGTGACCGATTTAACTTGCATGAATTAATTGTTCCCCAAAACAATAGTAATGTGTGCTAGTAAAATAAACTTTGATTTCACATGGACTAAATGGAATCCTGTGTTAGACATTTACTGCAGTTAATACTGGGTTTTTGAACGCTGTATATATTTTATACGGGTTTTTATATGCTGTGACATTTTTTTACACTGTAAATTTAAAGGCTGTGTACATCAAAGCACTTTTAGCCAACTAAAAATCCTGAATTCTTCTCAAAGTATCTAGTTGTGAGTACTTCTGTGACATGGCATTTTTTTTCATTTGAGATTATTTGGATGCCTTGATATGAAATATCTGCGGTACTATTACTTGCTACTGATTTTCTCATGTTTTGAAAAATTGCTTCTGAATTCGTTTTGATAATTGTTTTGATAACTTCACTCCCTAGGCCTTCGAGAAGTGTCTTTGGCATCCTCGATAAAGTACCTATGATCCATTCTGGAAACAAATTTTTAAATTCATTTTTAACTTATTTTAAACTGAAAACATATTCTAGCTTTGGGGAAACAAAGCCTGGATTGCAGCCTTCTTTGCATTAGGGCTACACAGTTAATCAAAGGGAATTTTCATGTGCATTTTTGTCAGTAAAGCCAGCTCTGTAATCAGCTGAAAATCTTCAGTCGTGTTTACTATAAAGAGCCAAAGTTCACTGACAAACTATGCAAAATCAATTGCTGACAATTTAATTGGTGAGATCGTGAAATCAAAGAGAATCATTTTGTTATTTGACAGCTGTTTGCGTCCCTTTTCAGTGAACTATGGCTCTGTATTGCTAGTAACCAGGGCTTAATTTGTGCCGGAACACGCCGGATCCGGATCCGGATCCGGCACCTCTAAAACCTGATCCGGCACCTCATTTTACCAATCCTATTCCTCCTCCTCCTCAACCGCCCTTCTCCCCCATTTACTGTTCACTTTCGCTTTCTTCCGCAACTCCCCAACGCTCTTCACTGTCGTTGACGACACCCCCGCCCCGCTCACTTTCGTCTGCAACACCCTTCCACCATCCACCGCACCAAACCCCCGCTCCCCACTTTCGTGCGCGACACCTCTCCATCCTCGGGTAACATGCTGGATCCGTTACCCCGATCTGTTCCGGGACCTCGCAATTCACAATTTAAGCACTGCTAGTAACGTTACATTTAAAAGCTCGTAAAAAAACAGTAACGTTTTTACTTCCAAACACTCAACTAAAGATATGAAGTGAGTTTGAATAAATCATTCTGTGAGATGATTCTGTGGTTGTGTGTTTATTAGTCACGTTGAATCAATAAAAGCAATTAAATCCTCTGGGTCTGATTGATTTGCCTTGTCTCTTCTTTGCGGATTATTTGCAGTTTCTGCGCAAGACCGCCCTCTGGTTTGTGGAGGACATTTACTACTAATCACAGAGCCGTGCTTGACAAGATTTTCAGGAGAATCACAATTTACTTTTGATTAATTGTGTAGCTCTAATTTGCAGTGTCATTGATTGGATAAACGCAGCACGAGACTTGTTTACATAAATGTTCTAACATTGCACAGCTTCACTGCTGATGGTCGTCAACTTTTTTCAAGACATTTTCAGACTACAAAATTAATTGAACGATCTCTTCACTCTAATTAAAGTCCAAACACTGAAATAACACGTTCAGTGTCCAAAATTGCATATTTTGTTAAAGGAGAATAGTACATATAAATTCATAATATTTGAAAATCAGTAGACCAGAAGAACCCAGATAACTACTGTACTTCCACTTAGAGTCTGAATTGCACATTTTAGGATTTATGAATAGAAGTAAAGCAACACAACTGATGAAAATAGGTCATGTGAAAATGACAACATCACGGATGTAGAAGAGATGTAGTATATATACATAGTATACAGAACATACTTTTTTAAAACAGGTGCAAAATTCAAATTCAAATGCAGAACCTACTCTGACAGTATGCGATTTCAGACACACAGACTGTGTTCTCATGATTGGCTGTTGGTTGCCAAGCATTTTGAAATAAAACATGTCAGTGTTTGGCACTATAAATGCAGTGCTAATTCCACTCCGGGGACATTATTTCATAACCTTAGGAAAAAAGCAGCTTCTAAATTAAGTGATAAACGTTGCTTTACCTGGGGTTACAAATGGTGTTACAAGTTATAACCTGGGTTAGGAACAGTGTTAGAAGCCCTAAAGTCATACAGTCTTTGAAATAGAAGACACTGAATGTACATTGACTCTCTTTTCATTTCTGGGTGAATTATCCCTCTAATCAGTTTTTTTACTGAAGAATACATTATTTGGTCTCTCCCTGTGCTTGTTATAGCATTCATTTATGAGAAGGCAATGGATCACAGCCAAGAAAGAAAAACATAAAGAATGAAAGCATATGAGCAAAATAAATATGAGTATATTTTGCACATGTGAGCTGAGATAAAGCCCTTAAGCATGTTAAGAGTTCACAAATAATTGAAGCAAATAAACGTGGAATATTTAACCCTTCCCTGGACCATTTGACAGCAAGAGCACTTTAACAAGCAATTAAAATGAACAAAAAGTCCACGTCACATAAATACTTGTTCTCAATACTTCAGGATTTGACTCACACACCTATTGTAAAGACTTGTATACCAAGTGGAAGGTTGGAAATAATTATAAAACATAAAGCAATTGTGCTCAAAGTCTGCTACCTTGAGTTTTTTTTTTTTTTTTTTTTTTTGCATCAGCCTAAGCAATCTAAATTGGGTGCAAGATGCTTTTGGACTTATTTGTCTTTGCATCAGCCTTGCAAAATGGTATAATTTATGGTTTACGTCTCCTTTGACAGAATCTCATGACACTCCCACAGCAGTTTCACAGAATTACAACTACTTTCCCTAACTGGTCAAAATTTACTGTGACCTAGCAAAGCTCAAAACAATCTTAGCAGATAATGAATATTACCTACATTAAAAGGTATTTTGTCCAGCAACAAAACTAAAATAAAAATATATATTGTTTGTCTGTTGCACAAAATACCTTTATAAAATACTATAATAATTGTTCATTTGTTTTTTAATTGTATAATAAATGCACATGTTATGCCGTCAGATACTTTCATACTGTTGTATTTGTATTACTACATTTTATATGTGAACATGATTTAACATGATCCAAAATATTGCAGTAATTCAGGAATAAACACCAAAACTGCAACAGATAAATAACTGCATGAAAGCAGTGGAAATCTGTGCTGGTTTCAAGGGCACAGATTAAACCTATTCTGGGTTCAAATCAATCGCTAATGGCAACTCTCCATTAAAAAGCCTTTCTAATAGAATTAATCTGTGTCTGGAAAATCATTTGAACATGACATGGTTATGCCAAGCCAAACTCAAACCACACTCAATGAAACTTCAGAAATCAAACGAACAAACAAGCTCTAGCAAAAATAAAAATAAATAAATAAAACATGAAAAGATGGGATATGCACAAACAAGCTGATGAAATGTGCTATATACGCATGACATGATAAAGCATTAAGTAAGATATAGAATGTTTCTTTAGGTGGAAACATATATTTAAAATGTATTTTAAAGGAAATTGCTGATATTATACTTTCTATGAAATAAAATATTCAAAATTCTGTGGCATTTATCTGTTGTCCAATGTAAGCAAATCTTTTTCCACAATTCACATTAAAACAAGAATGATGTGCGTATAATGATTATATATTTATGCTTATTTTATGTAGAAGACTAACATGTATTAAACTTAATTTGTCAAAAAAAAAAAACACACATTTATGTGCTTCTGATATGTAGTCAAGGGTTTACTGACCTAAAATACAGCTACTGTAATCTGACCCATTTTAGAGCACCATGAACTCTACATAGGGGTGTGCGATACTGGCAGAAAATAATCTCAATATTTTTCTCACACTGTAAAACCCAACAGTCAACTTTATCAAATGAAATGAATGTAGTTAACTCAAAATTTACTGAAAGTTAATTCTACTCATTTGAAAGGAGTTTTGAACTCAGTGTTGAAGGTAATGAGTTAATTAAATGGAGTAAGTTCACAGTACTCATATAGATTCGTTTTTGAACTCAAATGGTTTGTAGCAATCGGTTTCCTCAAATGGTTTGAGTTACCTTAACTTTTTGGGTTTTACAGTACTCAGTTGGCTTGAGTTCTCTTTATTTATTGGGTTTTACTGTGCTCAAATTGCTTCGTTTACCCAAATGGATTAAGTTTACAGTACTCATTACGATTAGTTTTTTAACTTAAATGGTTTGTTCCAATCGGTTTCCTCAAATGGTTTGAGTTACCTTAACTTTTTGGGTTTTACATTGCATGGTTATTTAAATGTGACACTAAAGCCATCAGTAGATGGCAGCAAGTCCTTGTCTTAAATAAAGAGTCACTGAATCACTCATGAAAATGATTCATTCACAATGTATAATTTTTTTTTTAGAAATGAAGCAAGTGTCCTTATGAATGAATCCTCGAAGCATTAGTTCTCACAATTTGTTCAAAAACACAACAGTGTTACTCTGAGATGCATAAATGTTCTGTTCAAACTATGAAACATTTTTTGTTGGCATACACAACCTGCAAAATTGTGTCTAAAATGTAACTCGCTCAATACTAACTTCTTGTTTGAGGAGGAACTGTTATGCAAAATCAATATCACATTTGCAATCGCACTCACATCTTAATATCTGCAAAAATATACTCTTGTAAAATTAACTATCATATCTTATGAACCTAAAAATATAAGACCAAGTTGCTTTCATAATTATAGGGTTATTATAATAGCATACATTATTAATATTAGAATCACCTAGCTATACATAGAGGAGTAATATCGCACACCCCTTGTGTTATGCTGATTACAGAGAGAGAGACAGAGAGAAAGAAATCTCAGAAAGCTGTTTTTGACAGCTTTTGCATATTTGTAATTTGCTACTAAAACATCTGGCAATGCATTTTTAAAATCTTCCATTTTATGAATTCAGCCATACTAATCATCTCCCTCAGAGTGAGATAAGGGCACAATGGAGGTGGAATGACCCTTCTTGATCTAACATGGGCAGATACTGTAACTGTGAGCAAAAGAGAAGAGGGTGAAGTGAAGGGACTCACCAGAGCGGCCGCAGTCTGAACAGGAAACCAGCTCCTCAGCCTGTCCTGTCTTCCTATTAGAGCCTGAGTCTCCCAGACAGAAGTCACAGTAGTCATTAGGGATGATTGAACCATCAGGCCCTTTCTGTGCTGTAAAAATGGGGCAAATTAAAGGATTAAGGTCATAGAACAACAACAGAAGTGAACAAAAGAACAAATAGAACTTAGACTACCTGGGAAGTATATTACTTCCGGAATATATTCATAGCGCTTCACTTTTTCCACATTTGTTTATGTTACAGCCTTATTCCAAAATGGATTAAATTCATGTATTTCCTGAAAATTCTACTCTGTAATACCCCATAATGACAATGAGAAAAATTATTGCAAATTTATTAAAAATTAAAAAACTGAAAAACCACATGTACATAAGTGTTCACAGCCTTTGCTCAATACTTTTTGTTGATGCACCTTTGGCAGCAATTACAGCCTCAAGTCTTTTTGAATATGATGCCACAAGCTTGGCACACCTGTCTTTGGGAATGTTTGCCCATTCCTCTTTGCAGTACCTCTCAAGCTCGATCAGGTTGGATGGGAAACGACGGTGTACAGCCATTTTCAGATCTCTCCAGAGATGTTCAATAGGATTTAGGTCTGGGCTCTTGCTGGGCCAAGGACATTCACCGAGTTGTTGTGAAGCCACTCCATTGATAATTTGACAATGTGCTTTGAGTCATTGTCCTCCTGGAAGATGAACCGTCGCCCCAGTCTGAGGTCAAGAGCACTCTGAAGCTGCTTTTCATTCAGGATGTTTCTGTACATTGCTGCATTCATCTTTCCCTCTATCCTGACTAGTCTTCGAGTTCCTGCTGCTGAAAAACATCCCCACAGCATGATGCTGCCACCACCATGCTTCACTGTAGGAATGGTATTAGCCTGGTGATGAGCGGTGCATGGTTTTCTCTAAACGTAACGCCTGGCATTCACTCCATAGAGTTCAATTTTATTCTCATCAGACCAGAGAATTTTGTTTCTTATGGTCTGAGAGTGCTTCAGATGTCTTTTGGCAAATTGCAGGCGGGGAGTGGCTTCCGTCTGGCCACTCTACCATACAGGCCTGATTGGTGGATTGCTGCACAGATTATTGTCCTTCTGTAAGGTTCTCTTCTTTCCACAGAAGAACGCTGGAGCTCAGACAGAGTGACCATCGGGTTATTGATCACCTCCCTGACTAAGGCCCTTCTCCCCCAATCACTCAGCTTAGATGGCCGGCCAGCTCTAGGAAGAGTCCTGGTGGTTCCAAACATCTTTCACTTACATATGATGGAGGCCACTGTGCTCATTTGAACATTCAGAGCAGCAGAATGTTTTCCTTCCCCAGCCTTGTGCCTTGAGACAATCCTGCCTCGGAGGTCTACAAACAAATTTACTTGTCTTCATGCTTGGTTTGTGCTTTGACATGCACTGCCAACCCTGGGACCTTATATAGACATGTGTATGCCTTTTCAAATCATGTCCAATCAACTGAATTTACCACAGGTGAACTCCAATTAAGCTGCTGAAACATCCCAAGAATGATCAATGGAAACAAAATGTACCTGAGCTCAATTTAGAGCTTCATGGCAAAGGCTGTGAATACTTATGTACATGTGATTTTTCAGGTTTTTTATTTTTAATAAATTTGTAACAATTTTAAAAACTCTTTTTTTCACATTGTCATTATGGGGTATTGTGTGTAGAATTTTGAGGAAATAAATGAATTTAATCCATTTTGCAATAAGGCTGTAACATAAACAAATGTGAAAAAAGTGAAGCGCTATGAACACTCTCCCGATGCATTGTATGATTCTATAGTGGTTAAACATGAAATATATTTAGTTTTAGTCATATCTAATGACAATATTTGGTCTCAATCATCTGAAAAAATATGATAGCACAGTGAAGGAAGTGACAGGAAATAAAGTTGGGGAGAGTGGTGGATGGGATAGGAAACATGAGCATAATGTGCATTTTTAGGTTTCACAAGATATTAAAGCAATTTTTTTCACAGTTTAAATGACAAAACGACTTACGTTTATGATTCTCATGATGCACAGGAGGAGATTGGGGGATTTCGGTTTCCCGTTCTTCCTCACCTTCCTCTTCAGCTAGGTGAGTATGGGCGTAATGGTAGCTTAGTCCAGGACGGTTTTTGTAACGCTTGCCACAAACTAAGACAAAGAAAATTTGTTACAGTGAGATTCGTTTTACTGGCAAAAAAATACTCCAGTAATGCTAAGTTATGCTAATACTCAAGCTGGGATGCTAACACACATCTAAGGAATTCACAAAGCAGCTAGCTGTGGAGTCAAAGCGCTATCACAAAATCTACTCTGCATGTTCTCAGCCAGAGAGAGAGAGACATGCGGGGTGTAAGAAGAGCTTTGAAAGCACAGTATTAGCACTGCAACCCCACAGTGTTTCTCCAAGAACACCTACATGTGCTGCTATAGCTGTCGTATGCAGGTGCTCTGCACGCACTGCACCTGTAATTTGCAGGAATTTAAGAAGCATAATTGGTGGTGTGACCTTCTTCACTAATATTGGCACCCATGTTAAATAAAAGCAAAGATGACTGTGAATAAAATGTATTTATTGTTTAACTTTTGACCTTTTGCTGAAAATACTACCAAAAATTCAGAACAAATAATTGCAAACCATTTCATAAAAACTATTATTTTTGGTAAATATATAGAATTCCGGGCCAATAACTATTTGAATTCGCACCAGGTTGTACCTTTGGTAATAGTAATGGAAAAGCGGCTTCGATTGTGGAAAAGCTTATGGCATCCCTATGAATTAATATGAGCAAAATACTTTTTTTTTTCGTTTATTCCCCTTGATATTGTACAATTTGTAGTACACCTGGGGCCGGTTGCACCAGCAGTGCGCAAGTTAAAAGGTAGTCTAGTTGTGACTTAAAGGGACATTAAGTTACAACTTACACACTTACTAATACTAAATATTTTTGTGTTGCACCACCAAACTTAGTTTAAACGTAACGCTACACTCCAACTAAATATTTACGGCAGCCTCCCTCCATGTATAACGGTAGATAAGAGGTGAGAGCGAGATTACATTACATTGAGGAGCTCACAGCCTTATTTTCCTCCCAAATCTCGCATTTTTTCAGTTTGTGAAATAAGAGTTTAATTTTGCTTTAAGGAGTTCTTTGTGTTAACTGTATCCATCAATTAATACGAGAATTTCAAGTTTAATGTTTTGATAACTTTATGTGTATTTTGCATACATTCATGGCTCACGATGCAGGTGTGTGTGCCATCTGTTATAGTGACTGACTGTAATTGAATGTACTTTAAAAATGTAATTTATAATTTCATTTTCATAGGATAGTTATATATAGATGCATTAGTTGCAGAATTTTAAAGCAGTTTTGAAATGCTTTTATTGGATATTACGTCATTCAATGTGAACACGCATGACTTAGAGCTTATGACCTACTAACTACGGTTGAACTTAAGAACATGTGGAACAACCAAAGTGAGAATAGGCATGGCATGATAACTGTTTTCAAACTGTTTTCTGTGTTTTTGAAACTAATGAAGACAGCAGAAGTCAATGATTTATTTGAATCATTTAGGCTGACATGTTTACTGCTCCAAAATATTTTAAATGTTTCTCAAAATAAAATATATTGTGTTTAAAGGGGGGAAAAGTTTTTGTTTTTTACCCAGACATTTAAAAAATATATATTTTAGAGCAATAATCACAATACTGTGAAACCGTGATGTTTTTATCCAAGGTTATCATATCGTCAGAATCTTATACTGGCCAGTGCCTAAGTGAGAACAAATTTTATTACACACTAGCTAGTAGTTACTAAGCCCCTTGTGTGGACTTTACGTTCCAGTTTAAGAAAGAACTAACAAACAGCTAGTGCAACCCTACCCTGGGGGACTAGGAACAGAAAATTGTTTAACCACGACCTCCTGTTTTAAATAAGTGCAAACATGAGATAACACACATGCCAAACTTAATTTCAGTGCACTCCAAATTGGATAAATCACCTTTTGAAGGGTACTTGAAGAAGAATTAATCATGGCGTCCATATTGCAGTGTCATTCCAAACCAAAGTGCTCAAAACTGGCCACTTTGCAGGGCCCTTAGAAATGAAGGACTTCAAAGAGTACAACTAATGAACACTACTGGCTCCCATGATCATTTGCACAAGGAAGCTGATTGGTATTGTGGTCTATACAGTAGGGCTAATCTCTATCCAATCGGGTCTCCCATGCAAGTTTATGATTTTAAGCTCAAGCAAAACATTTGTGAGGTGAAAATCGATTGGTAATGACGATTAGTAGCTCAAAATTCTTTGTTGTTCCATAGTTCTGCGTCTCTCAAATGCGACAGTTTTGACTTGTGTCTGATGGAGTAATGCGTTTCCTAACCTGAAAAAAAGGATTCATGATTAAAATATCTCAGAGAAGTAGCATCTATTTTACATTTATGCAAATGTATGTATTTATTTGTTAATTTAACATGTTATTAATAAGTAAATTAAGAGACAATAATTTAACAATATGTTAAGGAGGTTAGTTGGGTCTTAGGAACAAATAGTCTCTAAAATTACAATCCAACATCACCTTCATCACCACAAATAGTTTGGAAGGGTTTCAAGAAAAGACTTTATTTTTATTCACAGCCTTCTTTGCTCATATTTATCAAGGGTGCCAATATCATAGTAAGGCACTGCATATTGAACTACAGCTTTATTGAATGTGGTCAGAATCTGTCACTGATATTGTATGTCTTGGGTGTTTTTACAGTACATCTAGCTTTTAATGTGGTTAAGTGCTATCTCACTGTGGTCTGATTACTGACAACACATTAATGTCAGTGGCATATTAGATTACAGACATGAGCTATATCACATATCTGTATCACAGTGCTGATGTGTTTCATGGATACTGAATACAAATGGTTTGCTGTTATAGGTTGTCATATTATGTAAAGCTCATTTCCTTCTCTCTACAGGAGGACGCAGTAAACATGTCAAGCATCTGTGGGTTGCAGACTGCAATACCAGCAAGGTAAGCACAATATTTTCACAGTCATAAATTCTCTCACTACAATCTATAAAAAAAGGGATGAACAAACCATACAGAAGGAAAGTATATGTACAGCCTAGGAGACCGGTTGAAAATGCTCTGGATTTATGGTTATGTGTTCGAGTTAAATGACATTTTTGTTTGATGACCTTTCTTCCAAATGTACATTTTTTTGTATAAAATAATAAAAAAAATCCATGTTTTCGAACATGATGTTTTCATTTTTAAATTCATTGTTAGACAACACAAAACCAATGTTTTAGCATTAGGAGAGTTAAAAAATCAGTATTTTATGGCCTAACCCTGAAAAATGATCAATTTGGAAGAAATTATGTCAGAATGTATCAGAAATAAAGAAAGAAGAAATAAATTATCAGAAATAAAACAAATTATATTATAATATACAATATTATAATATTATACACTGCAAAAAATGCTTTTCTTACGTTTGTCCTCATTTTTAGACCAAATGTCTAAAAATTCTTACATTCTTACAAAATTCTTATTGTTTCTAGTCCAAATATCTAAAAATTATTAAATCAAGAACCATTTTTTATACAAGTAAAAATATTTATATACAATTGAAGTCTTATATACAATTGATTATTTTTTCCCCAATTTCTGTTTGACGGAGAGATTTTTTCAACACATTTCTAAACATAATAGTTTTAATAACTCATCTCTAATAACTGATTTATTTTATCTTTGCCATGATCACAGTAAATAATATTTTACTAGATATTTTTCAAGACACTTCTATACAGCTTAAAGTGACATTTAAAGGCTTAACTAGGTTAATTAGGTAAACTCTGCAGGATAGGGCAATTACGCAAGTCATTGTATAAAGATGGTTTGTTTTGTACACTATCAAAAAAATATGCCTTTTGACCTTAAAATGGTTTTTAAAAAAATAAAAACTGCTTTTATTCTAGCCGAAATAAAACAAATAAGATTTTCTCCAGAAGAAAACATATTATCAGACATACTGTGAAAATTTCTTTGCTTTGTTAAACATCATTTGGGAAATATTTTAAAAAGAAAAAATAATTCAAAGGGGGGCTAATAATTCTGATTTCAACTGTGAATCAGAATTATTAGCCCCCCTGTTTATTTTTCCCCCAATTTCTGTTTATATAATAGGTTTAAATTAATAACTTATTTCTAATAACTGATTTATTTTGTCTTTGCCATGATGACTATAAATATTATTTTACTAGATATTTTTCAAGACACTTCTATACAGCTTAAAGTGACATTTAAAGGCTTAACTAGGTTAATTACTGTAGGTTAACTAGGCAGGATAGGGTTATTAGGCAAGTTATTGTATAACAATGGTTTGTTCTGTAGACTATCGAAATAATATATAGCTAAAAGGGGATAATAATTTTGACCTTAAAATGTTTTTTAAAAAATGTAAAACTGCTTTTTTTCTAGCCAAAATAAAAGAATTAAGACTTTCTCCAGAAAAAAAAAATATTATCAGACATACTGTGAAAATTTCCTTGCTCTGTTAAACATCATTTGGGAAATATATAGAAAAGAAAAAAAAATTCAAAGGGGGGCTAATAATTCTGTTTTTAACGGTATATATACATACATACATACACAACTAAACAACTAAACAACTAAACACAACAAAACTTTTTTGCAGTGTACTCAAACCTATTGCTTAATATGTCCAGTTCATTCAGAGAAAACGATCATTTTAAAGCAGTCTCTTAACTTTTTTTCCATAACTGTACATTATTTGAAAAAGATTACTAAGAAAAACTTCTTATTAATTAAAGTACTTTGATTTTTTAACAACAACAATTAGTTACTAAACTGTTTGAGAGTTCAATCAAAAGCTTAAAGAAGGTTTGTGTCATAAGGATATTTATTTACTTTCAATATTTGTTCTTGCTTTAACTCAAAGATAGGACAAGGCAACTCAATAATAATGCAAACTAATAGTACCATACCCTGCCCAATCAATCCATTTGGCCAAATCAAATCCCAATAAATAAAGCAAAGTCCCTTTTCACATTTTATTTTTTCTGATAATCTTTGTATTAAGGTTAAATGCTGTTTCTGTGTTGTCTTTATTCTTTTTATTGATTCATTATGCTTAAAGGAGCACTAAGTATCCAATAACAGGGAGCTTAATTGTATTGAATGTGCACTTGTAGTGTACTTCAAATCATAACAGTATATTGGATTTGCAGATAATATAATATTAATGAAATAAAAGGCCACTAAATGTACTTAAAGAGACCACGCATGACTGTTTCTTAAGTGCATTTTGTAATCAGCTCATATCAAAAGTACAATTTAAATCACTGTTTGTCGTGCTTTAAAGAAGTACTGTATGCTTATGTGTGGATTAACAGACTAAAGTTGTGGATGTTTCTATATATATGTATATACACACACTTTTGGCAATGCAAACAGCATGAATTCATTCTAAAAGCATTTCATTTTTATTAGAACTATTATGTTTTGCCTTCATTTTTATTTATTTCACACAAAAATAGCTTACACTAAGGAAATTTAAGACAAAAAATATTTAATTCCAGCTTCTATCATTCTGGCAAACCATGAAAATAATAATACATTTTAAAAAAGTTATATTATATTATTCTCTTCTGACAATGCAAAAAAACTAAGCAATCAAAATCAATGTTGTTTTTAAAAAAAAATTTTAATGATGATGTTTTCATATTTTTTAAGTTTGCATACAGGTTAAGCACATAAAATAATCATAACTGCAATTAACATTCAATTAAGCGTCCAAAAACATTGCATTCAGTTTGCACTAAAGTATTTTAGTTTTTTATATAAGTACTTTTTGCAAAATGTTACATTCTTTTTCCCCAAGGGTAGCGAGAGGCACGCGCAGATAAATCGCAATATTTGCGTGTAAATAGACGCGTGAACATTTTGAGTTTACTCGCTTCATTCGCGTGTCAAACCCGATTTATTCAATAGATGCGGATTTCGCGTCATGGGCAGGGCTTCTGTCTGCCTGGTGACTCTAGCTTCGTTGCTAAATGGCTAACATGGATTTTATTGAGAGAATAGCTGTGTTTATGTGCTTTATGAAGGTTGAAAAACAGCGTTGATTCGTTTGGAGCTGTGTCTGAATCCACTAGATCCCCCAGCACCCAGCTCTGTGAGTTCATAAACTCCTCCAGAAACTTAACCTATATGATGGAGGCTTTCAGCGGTGCTTCTGACTGAGCTGAGCCCAGTTTGATGAACTGTTGTCCGGTGTCGGCAGGAGGATTTTCCCCAAGGACACCAACAACAGACAATACGTCATAATTACGCCCCTTCAAGAGAAAGCTCCTGATTGGTAATGTCCGCTGAAGTTCAGATTTTCCAACGTCAATCGTGCAAAATGCTCAATTCGCGTGAATTGCATCATTCGCTCCGCCTCATTCGTGCGTAACGTGCCGCAGGGTGTCTATTCGCATCTTTGCAATAACATGTAAATCACTCGCGCTCGACACTTCATCCGCGTCTGGTGTGAACGCCTTACACTCACCCCCTAAACCTCAATTCCATCCCGGACGATGGAACTACCTACTGCACCTAACCCAGTCTGAGCTGGGATCAAACCGGCGATTCTTTGTAGTTGGTTGCTCTAACAAGGAGGCTAAAGACCATGGCCTCTAGCGTCTGTCACTAGAGTACCTTTTGAGGTCAGAGGAGTGAGGTATACCTGCCTAGCACTTCGCTAGCTGACCTCCATTACGTAAATATACTCTTTTACATAGTAGTATGTAGATGTATGCAGAATATCAAAGCTTATACATATTTTATTATTTTCTCTACAAGGTTGTATATCACTGTATTTATTATGTATTAAATACTTTTTGTATCTTCAGGGATAAAACTGACTTAAAATACTTAGTGCACCTTTAACCTGCTAATATATATTTAATGTAACAGACCTTGCTTTTGTAGGAACTGTGCTACATCTACTGTATATTTAATGTAAAAAAAGAGACTGGGCTGAATCATAAAGCTGGACACAGGAATCATAAGGCAGAGCATAGGAAAGGGAAGCAACTACATGCATTTGATTTTAGCAAACTGCACATCCAGAGTCAATCATTCCAGCAATGCAGCAGATTTTTACCTAAAACGGGGCCTGCAATCTAGATGCATCAATGAAAAGGCTACGTGTTCAAGCTTTGCTATTTTAGCAGCGTTTTTGTTAGCCATGCGTGAAAGCTTTTGGCCAAGCAGTGTGAGATATCAACAGCAGCTACTGAGAGAGGGGAAAATAAAGTCTGAACTAGCTGAGTAATGTTAATAAAGCCTTCCCGACATGAGCATTTAACTGATTAGCCTTGTCATTAGCATAGCCCACATGTCCGAGCAAGAGGAAGATGGCAACAAGGCTGAATACCTGAATCAGCGGTTTTTGAGTTATGCTTTTGTTTGTATCTGTCTGAAACAGAGGAGACACAAAGCAAAAGAGGAGACAGAAAAAAAAAAAAAACAAGAAGTTACATTCAGAGAGGCTTCTGGAAACCCAAAGTAGCTCTAGTATCTCCTCGGGTAGACACATGCTCTTGATATTAAAACAGACCACCATGCCAAGATGAGAAACAACAGGCAGGTACCATATGACAACATGGAAGACGTTTTTTTTTTGAGAAACACAAAACAAGACAGCCAAATAGCAGTAAAGTCAAAACAGTTCAAATCCCATGATAACAAAGAGACATTAATCATAAATTAGACAATATTTGTGAAAACTTATATATTAGATATTTATGCCAGTTTATATTAATATTTAGAGAGGTCCAAAATTATGAGAGCACAATAGTGCAAATAGTGTTTTTTATATAATTTAAAAAGAATAGTGCTGTTTAATTATTAATCATGACTACTTGAATACAAAACAAAAGTTTCAGAGCATTATAATTAAATAGTAATTATATATATATATATATATATATATATATATATATATATATATATATATATATATATATATATATATATATATATATATATATATATATTATAGGTGGGCATAGATTAATTTTTTTAATCTTGGAATTATTCTAGATTAATCTAGATTAAAATGGCTCATTTGAATTCTGCCGAAGGCATTCAGAATATGTGTGCTACCCGAATAATAAGTCTTTGAGAACGGGTTTCTCAAGCCAGGTGGCGCATTAGACCAGGGGCTCATCTCCTGTTTCCAAAATGCATCACAAACTGCTTAAGAAACTGTCTTACTGTGATAATTGGTGATGAAAATAAATTATGTTCAATGTGTTTACTAACTGTTTATTCAGTTAAACATGAATTTTGAACTGTAGGCCTACATAAGCTCGAAACAGCGATTTTTCATTACCTTAATCCGACTAAAGTCATAAACGAACTAAACAGAATTGGAATTAAGACATGTGGAGTATGCAGATATTAGTGGCATTATTGAAGTAAACATCACTGTCTTTAGGACCTTTCGCCATATTTTCAGACAAGATCCACACGTATGGGTAAGAATGAAATGTTCGTGAGTTAAAGTGAAAATGCCGAACTGCAGTAAGAGTCAGGCATCCTGCTGATTTGATTCAGAGGGGCACTCTTTTGTCAGACAGCTCACCGGTCAGGTATACATCCGTGCTAATATATCAAGGTGAAAGTCATTATAGCTTGCGTAGAATAGACCCAGCTTCCAACCCAACTTTGAGAATAGATTAACGACAATATTTTTTTTTTATCGCCGATAACGGCCCACCACTAAAATATATATATATATTAGTGGGGTCTCTCCACACCACCACCAGCAGCCACAGGACAACAGCGCCAGTGCGCTCACCACACACCAGCTATTGGTGGAGTGGAGAGATAGTGATAGAGCCAATTTGGTGGGAATTTTGAACAGGACACCAGGGTTACACCCCTACTCTTTACAAGAAGTGCCATGAGATTTTTAATGACCACAGAGAGTTAGGACCACGGTTTAACGTCTTATCCAAAAGACAGCGCCCACTGACAGTATAGCGTTCCCTTCACTATACTGGGGCATTAGGACTCACACAAACCGCAGGTTGAGCGCCCCCTGTTGGCCTCACTAACACCACTTACAACAGCAACCTAGTTTTCCCATGTGGTCTCCCAACTAGGTACTGACCAGACTCAGCCCTGCTTAGCTTCAGTGAGGTCTTGGGCTGCAAGGTGATATGGCTGTCATAATAATAAATATATGTATTATTTATATATAAATGCACACACATGTATATAATTTAGGAATATTTACACACACATATATTTGCGTGTGTGGTTATTCATTATTAATCGTTAAACAGCACTAATAATAATAATAATAATAATAATAATAATAATAATAATAAAAAAAAACATCTCAGTCTCCTAAATATTTTTTATTCACCAGAATAAACAGCAAAGGAAAGTGCAAGGCACTCGAAAAATGAGGAAAAAATATTATAAAGCCTTTATTGACAAGGCTATTCCTTAAAACTGTGCCGTTGCATTTCAGCAAACACTAGCCTTCATAAGGGTAACTGTTATCTTTCTTTTGCTGTTTATTCTGATGAATCCCTTACACAAAGAGCACTGATGCATTAATTAGGCTATACCCCTGAGCACTTTTTGTTTGATGTAGCTTTTTTATTCATGTTTTAAAATTCAAATACTCTAGGTTTGAAGGGATAGTTCACCCCAAACATGAACATTTACTCCTTTATACATCTAAGTCTTTTTTTTCCTGCTGAACAAAAGTTGATATAACGTCAAAAGTAAATAATACTTCTGAAGTCAATAGCTTCCATTATTCTTCTTCAAAATATTTTCTTTTGTGTTCAACAGAAAAACGAATGTATTTCTTTTTTGTTCAAACTACTCTTTTGAATCAAATTTTAAATATAAAATATTCTAAGTCAGTGTTTCTCAACCATGTTCCTGGAGCGGCACCAGCTCTGCACATATTCCATGGCTGTTTCTCAATTCCAAGAATGCAGAGAACGTTCTTGTGAAGACCGGTCTTGCCAGGTCACCTCAGAAGAACAAACTCAAGAGACCGCGAGGACAGAGAAATGAGATGCTGCATTCTCCCTGATGGTCACATGACCGTCACGTATTTTTAACATTACAGCATTCATACAACGATTTACTGTTTTTTTTTTCCTTTTTCAATGTATATAACATGCACAAAACCGTTACAAATATACTTTGCACAGTACAAATAAAACATATTTAAACACCCTTAATGTGTTTATGCCTTTATTAAGATTTTCACGTTAATGTTTACTTTCACCGTCTCATTTAGAGAAACTCCTGAGATAATTAAGATATATCTCTGAACTTTAATAATAAATCTATATAAAATGCTGCGCTTCCCACCTCCTTTATTCAGTCACAATGACTTCTGGGACTTCTCGAGCGAGTTTTGTGCTCAATTCTGCATCGGTGCATCCTCAAAATCAAGAACACGTCCTGGAACTTTCACGCATCCTCCGTTCTTGCTGTCTTGAGTTTTGGAACTGAACTTTGGCAGTTGATGATGACGTTATAGGAGAACACGAGGACGCAAGATCGCTGAAGAACGCATATTGAGAAACAGCCCATGTCTCATTAACCAAACCCACCTGGTTCAGATCATTAGCTCATTAGCAGAGACTGAAAGACCTGTAATAGGTATGACAGACAAAGGAGACATCAAAAACATGCAGTGTTGGTGGTCCTCAAGGAACGTGGTTGAGAAATACTGTTCTAAGTGGCCTCAAATGCATAATACTGATTAATTCAAACATACACAAGTTAAATTTATATTTCAGGTCACTCGGGCTTTAAGGCACAATGTTGGCATATTAAAGTGATGACTTGGACACTCACTGTCACACACGTAGGGTTTATCCTGATCGTCGTTGGCCGCTGCTTCTGTTCGCCTGCGCCCAGAGCCTCGACCCTGATCACAAATTACAGGACAATCGCTCACATACATGACACATAATCCATATTTACATGATCTCTCAACACTTCATCTTCTCTCCATCTCTACAAATACCATATCTCGGACTGATCATCAAAGGTATTTCTCTTTCATGATTTATTTCTCTCTCAGGTGTCAGTCGGCCTTGTCTCAGTCTAGATCTGTCTCTTTTTCTTGCTCTTGCTTCCCTTTTCCCATCACAGCATCTGCAGACTTTGATGAGTCATGCTCATCACTCACCCTGCCTTTGTTTCGATGCTTCCTCTTTGGTGTGTCCACTTCAAAATCCTCATCATCATGAAAACCGTCCCCATTTTCGTCTGCTTCCAGCACCCGCTGCAGAGAAACGAGTTTGGATAAGCAATTAGATGACAAAGATCAATAGACTGCACAAGAGAAGACAATAGTCCACATGTCCAGAGAGAGAGAGAGAGTTATTGCTGCATGGATAAGGTCAATGTTTTACTCTCATAGCAGAGCAAAAACAGCAGAATTTAAGAAATAGTTAGCTTTGTGAATTTGAGAAGGCTACATCATTATGCCAGTAGGTGGTGAAGAGTATTATTATGAGTGAGTCACTAACTGGGTTTCCATCTAGGGATGTGCACGATCATTCGATTAATCGATTAATCGAACGCATCAGCGACGATCGAGCATGAAAACGATGATCGATTGGCTCTAAAATTAAATTACTTTAAATCTTTCTGATTGGTTATGCTGGTATTTGGGCGGTAGTTTGATGTTTGATTGGTTATGGCTGCAGGGAGTTGCGGTCCAGAGAGACCTGAGCGCAGATGGAGTATAGGGGGTCACACACCAGAAGCGCCACGTCACGCCACGCAGCGCATTTCAGAATTCTAAACGTAGGTTTCAGGGTACACAGTTGTGCCCAGCCACGACTCAGGACACTTCATATTTCTGCCGCGCCACAGAGCGCCATCTGAATAGTTTCATTTTAAATACCATGCGAATGTGCGCGTCTGGTGTGTGATGCTTTCAGCTGTCATGTGCGCGCCGTGTCAGACAATCTTTTCGGCGAGGACTATATGGCACGAGTGATGATGTTCCACCGGATGACACCAAAATCGAAAGCTACTTCATGGAGCCTTGCATCTCTCTAAACCCGGATCCTTTATTGTGGTGCAAGTAAATGAGTCTCGATCTGCAAGGCTAAGCACCTTTGCCCAGTGGTACCTGGCTGTTCCTGCAACTTCTCTGCCTTCTGAGCGCCTTTTTTCCACCGCCGTCTAATTGAAAATAAACTTCGCACTCGGCTTTCATCGGAGCATGTAGACCGACTGATCTTTTTGAAAAAAACATGTAGTCCTTCCTCGTGTTAAGTTTTATTAGCCATGCATGATAAAATATTCAGGCTGTTTTTGTTTTAAGTTTAAGCAGCATAGTTAAATTAGTCCGGCTTTATTTTATTTACCTCCACTGACTGATCACTTTGAAAGAAATGTTACTTTACCTAATCTTTAAGTTTTATAGATGTGGTAAAAAATATTCAGGCTATTTTTATTTTAAGTTTACGCAGCCAAATTATGCTAGCTTCTAATTTTAGTTAGGCTATGTGCTAGAGATGCGCGGATCAGCTGAAATGTCACACATTTTATTTTATTTTATATTTGGATATATATATCCACTCCCGAGCCCGCACCCGATCGACACTTTAATAATTCTAATTCTTTGTTTTAAGCATGATGACAGGTTACTGTCATCTGATCGTTCGTTATTAACATCAGATTCAGCTTTTACATATGGAAAAAGATAACAAAAACGGTGTCACTTCTGCCTAAACAGCAGCTATGTTATGTTATGTTTATAGGCTATGTTATGTTTACTTAGTCTTTTTCTTTGCACTGTGCTTGGGCGTTTCATCTTCACATTCTGCGAAGTCCACTCTCTGTTTTTTGCGGGTCAACTGCTATGACCCACCCGCAATTAATCATAATGTATTTTTTTACTACCCGACCCGCGGATTATCTGCAGCGCCCGCGGATAGCCTATACCGCCATCCGCGCATCACATACTTAACAGCCGTTTGGTTAAGTTTTGGTGAAACTTTATTTTTGCAAACCTTTTACAAAAAAAAAACCCTTTTTGATCCACATCTGTTGTGATGCTGCTGAAGTAAAATATTGTTTTGGTAAAAATGTCAGTAGAATAAAATAACTGAAATGCAGAGTATCATGTGTGTTTTTATTGTTGTTGTCAACAATATAGAAAAAGGTAGATTATAGTTTTAAAAACGGATCCAAAATATTTATAGTAATAATAAGACACATATTGAAGGGGATAATACTGTAAAATAACTTTGGTTTCTTTTTTTCTGCGCGGCTTCAGTTGCCGTTTTTTTAAAGCGCCCTGTAACAGGAGAACCGCATCCACTTTCTGGTTGGCATGTAGTTCAAGCTCACATGCATTTTGTGTAGATAAACACAATTTGTAATATAATATTTTCATATTGTGTCTCTAGGCTTTATGATTAATTTTATTTACAATGCCTCATGTAGAAAATCTACATGCTTCACGTCAGTGGCATCCTGGGCGAACCACCTGCTTTTAGAAATGTACTTAGAAATAAAATTATTATTATGATTATTATTATTATTATTATTATTAATATTATTATTATTGTACAATTATTATTCTAAATAAATAACAGAAATCAATCCAAAATGTAACTGGAAAAAATGTAGACACAGCTGGGGTGATAAGCTAAGAAGCTAAGATCGCAAAAAAATATTTTGCTTGAATATTAAAGTAAATTCTATAGAATACAAAGAATATATATTTTATGTAATTATCTGTAGTCTTAGACCCGACTTATGGCTGAGAATTAATGTTATTAAGTCTTACCTCCCTGATTCATCATCTCTGCTTTCTGCTTCATAGCCATATAGTCAAAATAAGATCATCATCATATTATAACTTTAGTTTTGTCGACTTGCAAAGCTCGCTGCGCGCCGACACCTCTGCATTAAAGTTACTCCGGTTTCACAGTACATAAGCGGCGTGTATTTTACCGGCGTGCATGTAGCCTAAACAACCGGTAGGCAGAGCAGCGCGTGCAGAGCAGCGCGTGAGGTGCGCGGGAATGGTTTTCTGCACGCATGCATGCATCAGTTTGCTTTCACCACCTTTGTTTCGGTTGCACATAGACAATAACAAACTTGCACATGCAAAATACGCCAAATGTGAATGGCCTCTAACGTCTTTATTCTGGGATTACTACTTTAAATTAATACACTACATAAAGTACATAAAGTACATACATAAAGTAAATCGTAACTCAAAGCTTGTACCGGGGCTCGTTTTTTTCGCACCGTCTCCCCGTGCCACCCAGATGCCGCTATGGGCATCGACCATATTGCCCATGCCTAAATACGCCACTTGTTACACTTCTTTAAATGTTTACTGTGTTAACCAATATTGATGGTGATTTTTAATAACCCAACAGCTTTGATTTAATTGTTTTCTGAATCCTGTCATAGTTTTATCAACAACATTTTTAACAGGGCTTTATATATATATATATATATATATATATATATATATATATATATATATATATATATATATATATATATATATATATATATATATATATATACTTTTTTTATTTTTATTGAATGTTATTTAATTGTCGCTATGACGCACACACGCCCCGCCTCTTGATTAAGCCCCGCCCCCATGACGCATACACGCCCCGCCTCTTGATTAAGCCCCGCCCCGATTAATCGAGTACTCGTTTGTCAAACCTGTGGATTAATCGAAATGAAGAATGGTCAGAAATGCCCATCCCTATTTCCATCATCCTGTGCTAATGTGCATTTTGAAGTTTTGCATGAGAAATTTCAAACAAAAATCCCTTAATTCAGTTTGAACAAAAAAAAGGTTAATGCTAATAAAGTGTCTACACATTTGTATCTACACAATTCTGGCTAAAATGAGAATCACGATTTGTTTTGCTTTAAAACAAGATTTTCTCACGATTCTGTAGATGCAAAATAAAAGTTAATATGAGTAGGCTATTATTATTGTTATTCTCAAACATATGGTAAAACAACAATAATAATATTGAACCTATGTATAGGTCTACTGTTGGTCAAAATGCTACATTTTGCATAGACTTGGAATGGTGGACTTGAACAGACTTTCAATATGTCCTGTCTGATAATTCACAGCAGTGATTACATCGGAATATAATTATTCATCATTTTAAAGTTCAATTGTTATGTTTTTATGCTTGTCATTTGTCCTTGAGAATATTGGTAGACCATTTTTTTCACTGGTAAAATGAAGCATTAGTTATTATCTGATTCCCAGTAAACATTAACTTTTTTATGCACATTCGCTTTGAAAGAAAAAAACAAACAAATGCTTGTCGTAATCATAACTCTAAAATGCGATATGATCATTAAAATGACATGCGCGCTTTGGTTTCGATTTCACTCCCAAACGATCACTCTGTGCAACAATCTGAATATTATTTACAACTTTATTACCTGTTATTCACAGCCTATGTACAGTTGAAGTCAGAATTATTAGCCCCCCTTTGATTTTTTTTTTCTTTTTTTAATATTTCCCAAATGATGTTTAACAGAGCAGGGAAATTTTCACAATATGTCTGATAATATTTTTTCTTCTGGAGAAAGTCTTATTTGTTTTATTTTGACTGGAATAAAAGCAATTTTTAATTTAAAACTATTTTAAGGACAAAATTATTAGCCCCTTTAGGCAAATTTTTTTTCAATAGTTTACAGAACAAACCATCGTTATACAATAACTTGTCTAATTACCCAAACCTGCCTAGTTAACCTAATTAACCTAGTTAAGCCTTAAATGTCACTTTAAGCTGTATAGAAGTGTCTTGAAAAATATCTAGTAAAATATTATTAACTGTCATCATGGCAAAGATAACATAAATCTGTTATTAGAGATGAGTTATGAAAACTATTATGTTTAGAAATGTGTTAAAAAAAATCTTCTCTCTGTTAAACAGAACTTGTGGAAAAAAATAAACAGGGGGGCTAATAATTCAGGGGGGCTAATAATTCAGGGGGGCTAATAACTCTGATGTTACTGACTAATATAAAACGCTCATATGATTTACTTACAATACAGTTTGTAAAATAATCATTTCTGTCTTTTAGTAGATAAATGGTAGATATATTATATGAGAGACTTGCTTTGTTTACCAAATAAATGAATCTAAATCGATTTGCATTGTAAACATTACATAAAAGTTAGAAATGTATATTTTTATTTCACATATTAAGTTTTTAGTTACGATACACCCCATATCATTCCACATAAATACGCAGATTTTTTACAATATTTTGAGCAGAAATAGCAAAAAATGTCTGCAGATTCTGTCTAGCCCTAATTAACTCTTTCAAATTCTGCATATAAGTGAGTCACTGATTCATTCAATCATCTGATTTGTTCAAATGTGCTTATTTAACAAGGTGAGTGAATTAATTCACTTAAATGAGTAAATTGCTGATATATACGTTTTACAGATTTGTTCAAATGCACTGATTCATTCAGGAACAAAACACCTGGCTGTTTCTGTGAATGAGTGATTCATTCAGTCAAAGATGTTGATTGATTCCATAACAAAACAATTAGCTGTTTATATGAGTGATGAATTATTGATTCAGTCGCCTTATTAAAATCATATTGTTTAAAGATGCTAATTTAATTAGAGACACTACCTCCAAATATTGGTCTAAAAGAAAATAGCGTTTTGTTCATGTGGAGGGCAAAATAACAGGCAAAACTGGGCCTAAGCCTTTTTTGGACGAAGAATTAAATGTGGTAAATTCATTGACATTGATTTCAATAATATATATATATATATGTTTTTTTAAAGTCATAAAAGTTTTAAAGTATTGTAATAACATTGCAGAACACCCCCACTTCAGGTTTTTCCCCCAATGAGTAATTCAATGAGTGCCATTTAAAGGGTTAAAATATAACCTAATATTAGTTGGTTAATTGAACTGTTTTACAAAGACAAGGTGACACTGGATATTAATGATATTGGAACAATTGCTTGTGTGCTAATGAGTAGATATACGTTAGTGAAATACACAGCAAAGTATACATCCTGCAGTTTGTTTTCTGTGGAGTCTGGTGGTCCTTGCCCTCATACTGCGGTATTGTTTGCCAGAAGGTAGGAAAGAAAACAGCTTGCGGCTGGGGTGGATGGGGTCTCGGATGATGGATTGAGTCTTATAACGACAGCGAATGGTGGATATCACTGATTGATGATAGACCGCATCTTATAATGCTCTGTGCCATCGCCTCAATCCTCTCTAAAGCATATCTGTCTGTAAAATACAGTAGTGCAGCTAGCAAAGAAGCTTTCTATGGAGGTAAAACGCTGATTATGGAACCCAAGATTTTTTTCGCAAAACTAGTCATCAATCCTTATTAGTTTGTCATTAACCAGTCTTTTAGCAGTAATTAACCTGTTATTTAGCAGTTATTTGCCAGTTATCAATATATTAAAAAGAAAACAAAATCCTTTATACCTATACCTATTATTATTTACTAAATAATAGATAAATTTGCATCTTCTAGTTTGGTTTGATTTATTTATTTGGAACAGAAAAATCATACACAAAACAATTCTTTAAACAAAATACAGAGCGGGATGAAGCACAAGCTTATTATTTTCCCCACCCCATTATCACACGTCATTCGTTTCCACAACTTATTCCTGTCCACAACTTATTTCTTCTTTTATTTATCTCTTCTTTTTACATGAGACATATTTTATCCTTTTGGCATCTTTGACATATTATATGTTTGATTCCATTTGTACATTTACATTTTATAACAGACCCAACAAATACATAATATTGCAAACAGCCATTAATTGAATTGTCATCATACCTTTCTCATTTTGTTCTTTTTCAATCACCTCTATTCATCCTTATATTCCTTTAATAATATATATTTATTTATTTAAATTTTTTAATTGATTAATACTCTGACATTGTTTAAGAATCTGTTCTAGACTGTTCCATAATTTTACACCACATAAAGGCATACAAAAACTTTTTAAAGTTGTCCTTGTTTTCAACCTTCTAATATTTTGTTCTTCTCTCAGCTTATACTGTATCTCCATTGTCTTTCTTCAAAAACTTTGTATTCATTTTGGAAGTAATTTTTTCCTAGCTTTAAACATAAATTGTGCTGTTTTAAGTTTAACCAAATCACTGAACTTAAGTATCTTCAATTAAAAAAAATAACGGATTTGTATGCTCCACATACACTACATTTTCTATCATTATAATGATTTTTTTTTGTATTGTAAATAAGGATCGTAAGTTAGATTTATATGTATTGCCCCAAATTTTAACATAGTAACTCATATACAGTATGGCAACATAAGTGTGTTATATAATACATACAATGAATTATTGTCCAAGATAAATCTTGCTTTTTACACTATTGCTACGGTTTTTACCAATTTTGATACCACCTCATTTATTTGCTGTTTTCAACTAATTTTATGATCCATTACAACACCAAGAAACTTAATTGCTCTTAATACTCTTTCTATAACTTCATTATCAATTTTTAAATCTATATTATGACTACTTTTTAATTTCCCAAATAACATAACCTTTGTTTTACTTATATTTAATGACAATTTATTTATGTCAAACCACAATTTCAATTGTTTAATTTCTTTTTTAATCAACTCCACAAGTTTTGGTAAATTATTCCCAGAACAAAAGATACGTGTATCATCCGCAAATAAAAATAATATCTTATACATATTATTACTGTAAATTATAAACAATACTGGACCTAAAACTGATCTTGTGGTATGTCACAATTTACATTTATATATGAAGATTTATGGTTGCCAATTTCAACGAACTGTTGCCTATTTTTTTAAATAACTGCTTATCCAATCCAAGGCTACTCCTCAATTCCATACCTTCTAATTTATTTACCAATATATTATGATTTATTGTATTAAATGCCTTCTTTAAATTCCAACTACCTTCTCCTTTGTATCTATCTTATTAGTAATTTCCTCAATAAGTTATGTTAATGCTAGAAATGTTGATGTATTTTTCCTGAAAACAATATTGCTCCTCAGCTAAATGGTTATGTGCTTCTATGAAATTATTAAGCCTTTCAACCAAGAGTTTTTCCAAAATTTTTGAAAACAGATCGTACAGAAACTGGTCTTTAATTTCTAAAGTAGTGTTTATTTCCAGATTTATAAAGTGGAACTATCTTAGCAATTTTCATTTTATTTGAAAATTTACCATATTGGAAAGATCTATTACAAATATAGGTTAATGGTTCTATAATGTCTTCAATCACCTTCTTAATTATATTCATATCAATATTATTCCAATAATATTCCAGATTTATTGGACATAATGATAACATTTATTATTATTCATTTTATAATTTAAAATATGAAAGCTATTTATAATGTCCTTAATCTTTGAGAATGGGGAGTAGGGTTGTCTGTTTGCAGAACTTTTCAAAGCATAAATGAAAAAGCCTATATAAATTAGCGAAGATGCTATGTCTGAAAGAGTAAATGTGGTCTGAGAGAAGCAGTGATACATCACTGAGAGAAGGTTAAATATCTAGAGCTGAATGTAATCCAAGTCCTGTAGTGCACAAAGTGTTTTGACAGGAACTGACATCAGTGTTTACAGACAGCTATGGAATATAAAAGAACAGCAGTCTGACTGGAAGGCATGCAGACTATGGTGTATTACAAATGTCAATGTGCTACCTGGATTTCCAGAAGTGTCTCTTCCTCTTTAGCGTTATTATTCCTCTTGTCCAAGATCCCATCTCCTCGTAGCAGCGCCTCAAGGGCCGTGGCCTCTGTCTGCGGGGCTTCCCTCTTGGCCATCAGCTCAGCCTCTAAAGCAGACAGAGAAAGGTGGAAAATCTAAATCTCAGCTAATTTGAACCTGTCCTCCATGAACAGTTGGGTCAAAAATAGTGCTGCACAATATATCCTAAAATGATCATTAACGCAGTATAATAGTATGTATATATGTACTGCAGATATGTGTAATAAATTACATTTATTTATGCCTTGGTTGTTTATCTAAATTTGACCAAGCAGATGTGGCCTTACTATCTTTATCCCCACCATGCTATTGGCTGGAGTGGCTCAAAAGTAAACCCAGTGCTGAAAAAAAAACACTAATGCTGAAAATGACAACAGCCAGTCAGAGTCTGAATATCTGCTGAGGTTTTCACTCATTATTTATGTTTCACACATTCTTTAAAGACACCTTTTTTTGCACCTTTTTTTTTTGTCTGAATTAATTAGATCTGAAAAATATATTTTAACTGATTATTATAATGAATTGGGTAGGCTAAATTGTCCATAGTGTATGAGTGTGAATGTGTGTGTGGAAGTTCCCAGAGATGGGTTGCGGCTGGAAGGGCATCCGCTGCGTAAAATCGTGCTGGATAAGTTGGCGGTTCATTCCGCTGTGGCGACCCCGCAAGGGACAAAGCCGACAAGAAAATGAATGAATGAATGAATGATTATTATAATGTCATTAAATAAATAAATGATTTAAAAAAAAAACATAGCTAAGTGGATGCCAATAGCCTAGCGGTACTGTGCGTTGACATATAACACAGAAGTGCTCACGGCAACCAGTTTAATTCCCGGCTCAAGGTCATTTGCCAATCCTTGCCCTCTCTCTGCTCCCAATGCTCTCCTGTCTGAAATTTCTACTGTCCAATATCATAATAAAGGTGAAAACCCCTAAATAATAATTATTTAAAAAAAAAAAAAAAAAAACATAACAAAAATAGCATTTTTTTTTAGGGATATGTTAATCTCGATGTCACAATGCCTAACAACAATATCGCATGTCACATATCATATAGTGCACCTCTAGTCCAAAACACTACGTAGAGCACTACGTAAAATGCTTAAATTTGCATTATTTTATAGTTTTATAGAATGCCGTGATTCCAAATTACACGACTTGGGTTAGATTTACTAACAGCGCTGATACGGTTGCACCTGACCTTATTGCATATGCATTTGTAGGAGTTTCCTGGTCAGATGGGAATTTTATGGGAAGTATTTAAATAAGTATCCAAAACAATTTGCGCTCCTTAAATTATGGGCATTATTTAACAGATAAAAAAGCATGTCCTAAATGTAGTGCTTGAAATGCAGTTATTGTTGGCAGGAGAAGACACTGCAGAAGAACAGAGAGCATGTGGTGTATTTTTCCCACACTTATACATTTTTTTGGAACGTCAGAGGAACATCCGAACACACTGTTTGCCAAGCCATAGTATTTTTATTTGCTTCAGGAATTAAAAGATGACTTGGAACCATGAAACTCGCCATAGAACAAAATTACCATCCATTCATATTCGTTATAGATTAACTTGCAGTAAGAGAAGCCGGGACAGGCTTTGCTTATTTGCCACTATGCTAATTTGCGATGCAATTATTGCATTGGTTGATATGTAAATGAGACATTACATCTATGTTCTTTAATTTGCGTACTGTCTGTAAATTATCTGCAGACATTTCTGCACTGTTTAGGAATAGCACTCGTGTACAAATTTACAATGTTTACTAAACCGGGCCCATAAAAAATGTAAATAAATGTAATACTTTGGATGTCTAAAAAGAAAGTACAATTGTGACTGTTAAATTAAAACTCTGAAGGGATTTTTTTAAAAGGCAGATATACTGTGCTTGTATATGTGTGTATTTGCCAGCATCAGTTTGGGTAGCTCTCTCTTGGACGCAGCAGCCATCAATATGTTTGTACAGGGTGGCTAGCTTTTCAAGCCTCATTAAAGGTGAAAAGCTCCAGGTGCTAAAGATGAAATATAGGATATGTGTGTATATATACGGGGGGAAAGGCATAATGCAAATAATCTTAGGATGTGTTCCATTTCACTCTCTAGTTTTTATGATGTAAAACGTTGTATCATGCTATAGAGCACAAGCAAGGACTTGGCATTCATTAAACATCGGGTTACCCATGACAGATTCACTCGTCACACAACTGCAAGGTCAGGTTTACCAACACTAGAGTATATGATTCATGAATCTACTTACTGGATTTAGACAGTGCCTTTATGAAATATAGATGACTATATTTGTCTATTTTATAATAACAGGCAAATACAAAGAAGCTTAACACTAATGCATAAAATATAAATAATAGACATATGCAGATAATCAACAATTCAATATATTGTGATAATTAGCATGCATGCATATTGATACCTTGAGCACTTCAAAATACTGTGAATAAATTTTTTTTTTCAAACTTTAAGAGTGCTTTTTATACTCAGGAGTGTTGTATTGGCAGTGGATGTTCATCACAGCACCAAACGCTTGAAAAATTAACAAGGGATTTATTTTCAAACCTACATTTTCACATGTTAATCTGGTTTGCGACATAGATTCTGAGACTATTTATAGGTCTGTTGTTCATTAACTCTGTACAGTAAAGTTCCACTTGTTAACATCAATAAATCTTTGCTGAATAAAACAAATGGCAAATATTTAAAGTGTAGTGTAAAATAACCTTTTATTGTGATTGCCAAAAAATTACACTGAAAAGAATTTTAAAGACAATTTTTGAACCTTTACTCTTGCACTTGTCTTCTGATGACCTGAGAGATTTAGAAAAATTATTTCAGACAAAAGAATATATATACAGGGCATATACACTCACCGGCCACTTTATTAGGTACACCTGTCCAACTGATCGTTAACGCAAATTTCTAATCAGCCAATCACATGCCAGCAACTCAATGCATTTAGGCATGTAGACATGGTCAAGACGATCTGCTGCAGTTCAAACCGAGCATCAGAATGAGGAAGAAAGGTGATTTAAGTGACTTTGAACGTGGCATGGTTGTTGGTGCCAGATGGGCTGGTCAGAGCATTTCAGAAACTGCTGATCTACTGGGATTTTCACACAAGCATCTCTAGGGGTTACAAAAAATGGTCTGAAAAAAAAAAAATATCCAGTGAGCAGCAGTTCAGTGGGCGAAAATAACTTATTGATGCCAGAGGTCAGAGGAGAATGGCCAGACTGGTTTGAGCTGATAGAAAGGCAACAGTAACTCAAATAACCACTCAGTATAACCGAGATATACAGAAGAGCATCTCTGAATGCACAACACGTCGAACCTTGAGGAGGATGGGCTACAGCAGAAACTGAGGCTACAATTCGCACAGGCTCACCAAAACTGGACAATAGAAGATTGAGAAAACGTTGTCTGAAGAGTCTGGATTTCTGCTGCGACATTTGGATGGTGGGGTCAGAATTTGGTGTCAACGTCATGAAAGCATGGATCCATCCTGCCTTATATCAATGGTTCAGGCTGGAGGTGGTGGTGTAATGGTGTGGGGGATATTGTCTTGGCACACTTTGGGTCCATTAATACCAATTAAGCATCGTGCCACAGCCTACCTGATTATTGATGCTGACCATGTCCATCCCTTTGTGACCACAGTGTACCCATCTTCTGATAGCTACTTCCAGCAGGATAACGTGCCACGTCATAAAGCGCGAATCATCTCAGACTGGTTTCTTGAACATGACAATGAGTTTACTGTACTCAAATGGCCTCCACAGTCACCAGATCTCAATCTAATAGAGCACCTTTGTGATGTGGTGGAACGAGAGATTCACATCATGGATGTGCAGCCGATAAATCTGCAGTGAAGCTATCATGTCAATATGGACCAAAATCTCTGAGGACTATTTCCAGTACCTTGCTGAATCTATGCCACAAAGGATTAAGGCAATTCTGATGGCAAAAGGGGGTCCAACTTCAATAATGAAGTGGCCAGTGAGTGTATATATCTCCATCATTTGGTTGTTGATGCAGTGCATTCTGGGAATGTTTCAGTGGAACTGTTTTGAACATAGACAGTTTTAGAAATGGCTGACTCTCTAGGAAGGGCACTTACTCGTGAACAAGGAAGTATATTGAAACACACCCTTCGATCCATCACCACATTTGAATTCCTTTCAATAATATGCATCTTTGGAGTTGAAGTGCTCTTACCAGCAGTGTGGTCATATCATGTGTTTGCAGTTAGATTTGCTTACTCATTTCTTTTAACCTCCCAAATGTGTTGTTACACGATTGAAAATGTTTGCATGAATCTCTGTCCTTGTTTTTATTCTCTTTGTGTCTGATTGAGTCGAGACACACTCTTCCCCTGGGAGTGGAGCTGAAAATAGCGCAGACTGCCAGTCAGGGGCTGATTGCAGTCACCCATCCCCCGTTTGCAGCCGCCAATCATGAACAACAGGCTAAGAGAGCTTGATGTCTACAGACACAAATCATAAGGTCTTAATCATCGCAGCATAATACAACACTGCAATATTTATGCATGCCATTAAATCATGACATTGGCACTGACTGGAAAGAATCTGCACTGCTTTTAATTAAGAATTTAGCAAGGAGTCCGTTTCAAATGGCTATTGTAGAGCATAATGAATATATCGGTTTCGCGAAATGCAGCTGTTTGGTGTTCTCATAGTGGCTGATTATGTAGCAGACAAAATAGCCTGATTGAATCACTTTATGGAATTAAACACTGTCCGGCATGCCACATCTGCTGTGGTGAAAAAGGCTAAATGTAAAGATTTACGTTGGAATCACGCTTGCTTGCTTGCTTGCTTGCTTGCTTGTCGTTACGAACCAGACTTGGATGGGATACTGGACACCAAACCTGTTTACAGTGGCCGAGCACCCAGAAATGTACAACGCAAACACTTTTCAGGCAGGAAACGTAGGAAAGATGTCCTGCTGTAACAGACCAGAATTATGCCTGGATATAGTGTAAATATTACAATTCCAGGACTCTGGAAAACACATAACTTAAACAGATAGGTCACTCAAAAATGAGAATTATGTCATTATTTACTTTTCCCATGTTTGTTCCAAACCTGTTTGATTTACATTAGCCTGTGCAACATGGGATGTAGTATATAGATCACTTTTGTTGGACGTTTACATATTAAACGGTTTAAAGTGTTAGTCTTGACAACTGCACAAACTACACACAAGTACATTAGAGTGTGCTTGGAGTCAGAAAGTACTTTTTTGTCCTTTCCTTTAAGATGCTCTAAATTGATTAAAAGTTACTAAAGACATGTAAAAAAATGTAATATTGAACAATACAACTAAATCTAATCAAGCATATTAGGATTATTTTTGACTGTATTATGTGACAATCATGACTAATGACGTAAAGGGTGGCTAGTCTTGCCATTAAAGAAATAAACTGCATTTTAAAATGTATTAAACATATTACATTTACATTTAGAACTTTAAGAATGGGGCAGCATGGTGGCACAGTGGGTAGCACTCTTGCCTCACAGCAAGAAGGTCGCTGGTTCCAGCCACGGCTGGGTCAGTTGGCAAGTCCAAAGACATGCACTATAGGTGAATTGGGTAAGCTAACATTGTCCGTAGTGTATGTGTGTGAAGGGAAGTGTATGGGTGTTTCCCAGTGATAGATTGCAGCTGGAAGGACATCCACTGCGTAAAACATATGCTGGATAAGTTGGTGATTCATTCCTCTGTGGTGACCCCAGATTAATAAAGGGATTAAGCCAAAAAGAAAATGAATGAATGAATGAATGACTAAGAATGTTTCAAAACCTGACTCATTTCAATATGATTTTGATTAAATAAATGAAGCCTTTGTTAAGCACATAAGGTATCTTCAAAAATATATACATAGCATTGTACATTTAATGTCATAAATGGACTAGAAAAATTGTGCAACGTGTTCTTCTAAGAACAGATTACACAAAATATTCATCATGCTAAACTGTAGGCTTGGGTGGCATGACAGTACACCTTGTTACCAAGAAATAAATTGTCAACCATAATAGATTTATTTATTCCACTTAATATACTGCGGCATGTAAATAAGTGGGCATGGCTAACTCACATACAATGTGTTAGAGTCTGAGGGCCTACTCTCACTAGGCACGGTTGCTTTGAACCTTGCCGAAGCGTGATTGTCCCCATCCCCTCTCCTCCGACGGCTTGCACTCACACTGCATCTTTACCTACTGAACCTGAGCACGCGTACGTCACTATTAATAATGTGACTGTTCAGTTTAACAGGAAGAGAAGCGCTTTTGCTTAGCACAGTGAAGATTTTGTTAGTTATATCGTTTTAGTTATTTGGGATGCAGTGACACACAGTCAAATATTTTGCCGAACAGATCCGCAACTTTTGACTCTCATAAATTATCAATAAAGTCCTCGTGCTGAAGGTATTAAGGCTGGTTTATACTTCTGCCTTGAGTGATTGGCGTGGCTCACGGCACCTGCCTTGACCATAGTCGTGCATTTATACTTCTGCGCGCTGTTTGTGTTGCTCTGCAATAACACTTCCGAAACGCTAGCAGGTTTTTATGTTCCTCTGTGTCGAGTTTCTTTGTGGGTGTTTTGTTTTTTCTGAATGCTACAAATTCCTCAAACTCACTCATTTAGAGACGGGAACTGGGGGACATGCAACAACTTTAATCATAAGGTAAACACAAAACAAAAGTTTCCATCTGGAGCTCCTTCACGGGACTCAACACTTGTAAACACTCACTCCATCGAGCTCACAGCTCTCAGCACCACCCAAGCTGACCAATCACAGAGCTTGCGCTACGCGTCGTTGCAACGTGTAGTTACATTTTTTTACTATGAGCGCTATACGACCGCGCAAAGGCTGCGCCGGACCCTACGTGTGCGTTTGACGCAGCCTTTAGGAGGTTTGCTGAAGGTGCAGCTGACGTGCAGCGAGGGGTTTGCATCTTTAATAAACTACGACAGTTTGTGTTCATTGAAAAGTAAAAATGATTAATAAATCCATATGAATTCTTTAAACCCCTTAAAAGTGACGTCGCGTCTTCAGTTTTTTTGAGCGCACTTTGCACTCACACTACAAGCATACCACGCCAAAGCCCAA
This sequence comes from Danio kyathit, assembly GCA_903798195.1. Taxonomy (NCBI): domain Eukaryota; kingdom Metazoa; phylum Chordata; class Actinopteri; order Cypriniformes; family Danionidae; genus Danio; species Danio kyathit. The sequence continues at coordinate 32,009,488 of LR812538.1, read as the reverse complement.
CCAAACCATGCTCTGGCGCACCTCTTTCAACCACGCCAGGGCAAGCCAACTGTACAGTGCCTTGGCCTGATTCGGAGCACCCACACCTGTCGAACAAACCGGGAAACGTGCCTGGGCACGGTTCGGATAGCATAGTGTGAGCGCACCCTCTGATAGGCACTGTTCATGTAGTGCTGACTGGAACACTCCTAGTAAGATCAGGTCAGCAATCTGGGGTGATATTTTATGTGTGATTTTGATGAATTGTATTTAAATTACTGACTTAAAACTGTGAGTGTGAGTACAGAATAACTTTGTGTACAATATCCTTCAGTTAGTTTAACCAGTCACTTGTGTAGCGCTACAGCCTAAAGGTCCTAGGTCCTAAAGCACACGTGGTAACACGACTAATTAACTGCAGCCACTGTAAACCTTAGTTTAGGAAAAATGAAAGTGAAATACACAAATAACATGAGGTTATGTAAGAAAATTCTTATTCTTGTTGGATATATCGGTTGTGATATATAAAAAAAAGGATCGACTCATTTACTGTGACACCAATCGTACAGAGCTTAAAGGTGTAGTAGGTGATTGTCTTCAGAAACATTTTTTGTTGTTCTGGTTGAAAGTCTCATCACATTCCAATAGTACTGATTAAAGTAAATGATCTAATTGTATTTTATGTCTTTTTATATTCTGGGTAAGGCATAAGACTAAAAAATGTTCATCTAATTAAAATAGTGTCAAACTGTCTGTCAGCAAATGCAGATTTGAGCTACTGCGCACCTGTTTGTACACAGCTCTGCCGTTTGTGCATACACGTGCTGCTCACGAGAGTGAGAGAGAGAGTGAGCATTAAAAATATGCTGAATCGAAACTTTTTAAAATCCTGAATCAATATTGGAGTTACTTTTGCACGCTGGAGGAAGGATGACACCATGGCTGAAGTATTTCTCTTAGACGAGTAATGCTATGTTTTTAAACTATTTTTGTCACGCAAAGCTGATGTAGATTGGGTTGTGATGAATGGGTTATATGCACAGAAGTGTTGATCAGTCACTAAAATCTTCTGGCGAAAGATTGCTGTGACTATTTTCAGTTTCATAAGGGTCCTTTTACAGCATCGATAATGTAGATTTTGATTTAGTTTAACAACAAAACATAAGTAAATAGCGCTATTGTGGCAGATCACCTACTGCACCTTTAAATCAGTATCTGCTCAATTTATTCAGGGGATGCTGAACAAAAAAAACTTCTATCTAGGAACAAAGCATGTGATTTTCATTTTTGTGAGAAGCTAACACTTATGGGATATAAATGGGAATAAATATCCCAAACCTGACAAACCTGAACACTTCTCAAAAACACATAAACGCATAAGCTCAGCCAAAAAGGATTTGGAAAATGTTGACAAAAATCCAATTGCGCATACTTCTATATTTAACAAAGTCCAAATAAAACAATGAAATGGAAGTACTCAAGTTTATTTATTACAGTCCTTTTTGTTGATTTTTCTAGTATAACTACCTATTTAAATGACCATATCATGAAATATATTACCAAGAAATTAAATTACTCACACCATGGTCATACCGCCCACCTCTACTAAACGGTCTGAATTTCTCAGGAGAACAATCTTGCTACTCAAGGTGTGTTTGTCTTCTCCTGATATCTGCATTACTGGAAACCACTCTGCTTGAGGCCTAAATCACTTTTATTCACATTTTTTTGCTGAACATGCTGGCTGAGGTCCAATTGAAGGTCAGAGGTTCCTATATTGCTTTACTTCTATTGTGTTTCCAGGGACAGCTAAGAAAATAATAGAGTGGCTTTCTTGTTGACACAGACAGGCCTTTATTCGCCTTTATCAAGTTCCTCAAGCCCTTCTGCAGCCCCCCATCAGACCTACATTCTAATGCTGCATGGCCAAATGATTAAAGGGGCCCAATCAGGGCACACAGACACAGAGAAGCATAACGAGACCCAGATGGGCCGGTTCTGCAGCCTCTCAATGACCTCAGAGCAAAGAAGCAAGGACGGAGAAGGAAAAGTCCAGAGAAAAAAAGCTGCAACGCAAATGTTAGCAAGAGAAAAATGACACAATTAGCTGCAATCGTGATCTCACCGAGTCTGAGTTCACAAAGACGGAGCTGAGGGTCAAGTGGCGTGTGAAGTCGCCTCTTCTTCCTCCAACAACGTGCTGGGTAGGTGTACATCTGACCTGCTGCCAACCCTGCAGAAACACATACAGCAGAATGTTTTGAATAGGCTTCCAAATTAATCTGAATTGACCAAAAGGTATTACATGTTTGTAGCGCCCTTTTCCTATTTTATGGGAAGGGATTCTTATTAATTAGATCGTTCTAAATTGTATTTTCTCCATGAAACCCCAAAAAGAAACCCATAACATGATACCATTTAATATAAAGAATAAACACAACCAATCTGATACAGAATTACCTTTTCAAATTAAATACAATAAAGCAAACAAATGTATACAAACAAAAGAACTAAAGGTTTGTTTCAAAATAAAGCTTTTTATTTTCCTTTTTTCAAAACTCCAATAAACATCAAAATCAACAGTTAAATTAGTAAAGCTCAAAAATATGAATTGAATAGAGAAATAAATAAATTGTTAAATATTTATGTTTGGTCAGTCTCAGCCTCCAAATCAAAAAAAGTTTACAAAAACAGGGTACAAATTCCAGCATGAAGAGTGAGTTCAATATTGAAATAAAAGAGAGGTAAGAGTGAAGTAGTGAAATGGTAAAAATCTCTCTTGTATTCAAATTTCACTGTTTTGAATTAGAAATATAGTATCATTTGTGTAATTCCTAAATTAAAGTCAATGTGAAGGTACAAGAAATGGTTTGAGGTTTTGATGTATCATTTAAACCAGTAAGAAACTCTGATTTAAAGGTAGAGTTCACCCAAAGTTGCACACGATTTACTCACCCTCAAGTAAAAGAAATGGGAAAAACCAATACTATGGAAGTCAATGGAAAGAAAGAAAGAAAGAAAGAAAGAAAGAAAGAAAGAAAGAAAGAAAGAAAGAAAGAAAGAAAGAAAGAAAGAAAGAAAGAAAGAAAGAAAGAAAGAAAGAAAGAAAGAAAGAAAGAAACTCAAACAGGTTTGGGAACAAGTAAAAAGAGAGTAAAGGATAACAGAATGTTTGTTTTCGGGTGAACTACGTCTTTAAAATATATAAAAATCAGAGAAAAAGACAAAGATACAGGACTGTGTACTTTAACTGTATGATGAAAAAACTACAATCCCATGAATGCGAATGATAATCAAATGATGAATCAAAACTAATGAAGAAAAGCAAAACTAGTCATATTAAGTTGATGGTTCTATTTATAGAAGCTATATATTTTAAGTTTATATTATAAGCGTATCTATTTCCTTATGGAGAAAGTGAGTTTATAGGTATTATTGTTCCCACAGTATTATATTTGTAGGACTGCATCACCATACTACTGTGACTAACAATGTAAGAAGAATATTTTCTGATTGCACACATTATGGCTCAGTCATCAACAGTTAGTAAACTTAGCTAGTCATCCAAACGAATACGTTTTATTATTTATGTAAAGCCATATAATTTTTTTCTCCTTGATATAAAGCTGGTCTGGTCCAGAAAGGGCTGTAAATGAAAATACTGTCATCAAAGGTTTTCATAGGTCAATCTCTCTTATTGGCCCATACCACATAATCTGTACTTTTACACAGATAGGAGGCACATGGTCTCAGTTATGCATTCATCCAGTGTCCTAATGGTAAAATGGAGGAATTGAGCAAGAGAGAAACCCAGAATAAAAAAACATCCAATAAACACTGGTTTACCACAAAGTGTAGGGTGTGGCTATGGAGCTTTTAGTTGTGAGGCGCTGACTCTATTTGTGTCCGGTTCTCAGCAGGCATACCGTTCCCTTTGGCAGCTATATGTCTACATATTGGCTGTTTTGGTCGGACAATATGGAAAGGAATGCTCTGGAAAGACTACAGACAGAATTCCAATGCATGCTTCTGTCTCATTACATTGAATAGTTCATTGCATTGTTTAACAGATAACAAGTGGAAACCTATCATCTCCATAACAGTCGTAGGCTGCATACACAGTCATCAACACATAGTTTTATTTGCACTTAATGTGTCAACTGCTTTAAAACCAGATGCGTCATTTTGTATCCATGAATCATGCTGTAATTTTATGTGGAATTTAAAATGGAGGTTTAGATGGATGTGTAATGTGCCAACTGAACCAAAGTCTAACTGAACCAAATGCCTGTGGTGAGATAAAAAAGAAATTAGGAATGACTGGACGTCCAGAATTTTGGCAGTTGTAAACATTTGATTAGATGACAGCATCTTAAGATGGAGGCACCATACAAATTCTATATCCAACGTAAAGCTCATTTAACAAGTTAACACATATAAATAAAATATTTCTGATTTATGTTAGCAAACCCCACCTATTCATTTAAAGTAGTTAACCCCACAAAAAATCACCCTCAATCACCATTAGTCTCAAATTTATACGACTTTTATAAAACAAATTTTAAGAATATTTGAGGATTCTGCATTCCACAACATAAATAACCAAAAATAAATCCCCAAATTAACCATTAAAAATGTTTTTGCACAGCAACAGGCCAAAATGTAACTCATTATTCAGTGACAGTCCTATACTGTCTGTTTAGCTGTCAAATCGAGCAATACTGTTACCAGATTCAGATGTTAAATTCATAAATCTGCCTGATATTTAAAAGATTGACTTCATTCAACCAAACAGACACAAACTCACTTGCGCAGTAATCAAATTCAACTTGCCGTCAGTTATGGCTTCAGATTTACTACTGAAATATGTATATGATTTATTTATTTAAGGTCGATGCAAAATTGTGGATTTCACTAAATGTAAGTAAACAAGTTACCAAATAATAAATAGTAATAATGTTGTTTTCGGATGAACCCCTAAAGGCACAGTATGTAATTTTCGTTGCTGGAGGGAAGGTATTTACAACAAACGTAGACATAGTTTGATGACGCGGTGACTGTGAAAGAGTATGGAATCATGAGAGTTTTGGTCTTTATTACATATTATGGTACTCTTATAGAAATCATGTTCATGAATGAGCTAAAGTATTCAAAACTTATTATCATGACAGTATGAAGCGAAGTAAGGCTGAAAGCTGTCAGTTCTGAAAATGACTTAATATTTCCTCTAAATATTTTAGATAATGTAAGCAGATAAGTCAGCAAAATATGTAACAGTGTTTTTGAATATTGTAATGAAAAAATCTTACATATTGTGCCTTCAGTAACCATTTTTTAACATTAATATATTATGTTAAAACTGGAACAATCAGAATTCTATAACTACTAGAATTACTTTAGCGGTCATTCTGACCGTTCTCATATAAGACGTCATATTGTCAAGTCATATTTACATTCAAGACTTCTATTAAGATATTCAATTAAAGCTTTGAATGTCTGTCATCATATTTAATTAAGTCATCACCCTAAAATTACGACCTTTTTTGATAATACAGCCTATAAAAGAATATTTAGGCTACCACCGGCGAATGTCCGCACCTCACTTTTATATTCACTCTCTCAAGCAAGGGAGAAGGCTTTTTTGTGGCACTAAATATGCTGTTTTGAAAGACTTATCGTAAGTACAGTTATGGTTTTGCCAACAGAAAGTATATTTAAAGTCACTGGGAAAAGTAGCAGACACCGAAATGCATGTGGTCATTTTGACCGCTTTGCTAGTTCTAGGGTTGTCACGATACTGGAATTCGATTGATAATGAAATTTTAAAAACGTCCATTTTCCGCTGACACTTGAGCAGTACTGAGCACGTCTTAAACAGCGCTGATTTGCTGTTGTGTTCATGTGCTCAACAGAAATGACTGTGATTGGCCGTGAAGCTCATCAGTTCACTGAACTCACCGCCGTTTACGGAGTGTAACCACAGATACAGGGACACTGGAGCGTTTTAAAGCCGTGATTCATCAGCGGATTGCTTGTATGTCAGCTTATAGACAAGCCAGCTGATCGACATGACTTTCAAACACGCCAGTGTCCCTGTATCTGTGGTTACACTCAGTAAACAGCGGTTAGTTCGGTGAACTGATGACCTTCACGGCCAATCACAGTCATTTCTGTTGAGCACATGAACACAGCAGCAAATCATCGCTGTTTAAACACGTGCTCAATAGCGCTCAAATGTCAGCGGGAAATAGACGTTTTTAAAACTTCAGTATCGATTGGTACTGAATTCCAGCATCATGACAACCCTAGCTAGTTCTAGGTAGAAATAATCTGGGCTCTTTTGTGTTTTGTAATTTTAATAAAATAAACAATGTTATAAGGAAATGTACACATATTTAGTAAAAGTCAGGGAATTCTAGATGTGTGTGTTTTATTTCAACAAAGTTATTATATTGTAAAAAATTTTAAACTGTAAAAAAAAAAAGTGTTAGAAAAGAAAAAAAAAAGTTCTAGTGTTAAGGTAAATTGGAGAATAGCTACCTGGCCCTCGGTGTCGCTTCTCCATCCAGATGTAACAGTTGTTCTGCGCTACGCCCGTCTGAGAGTCCAAGAAGGGCATGCGGACGCTGCGCTCTGCACACAAGCGAGCATTGTAGCTGCGACAGTGCTCAATGGCCTCCCTGTAGAACTGGTCCCCGAGCCTGAGGAAGACACATTTGGTAAGGAATCCTGGTTTTTGCATAATTCATCTCAGTCTAATTCATTAAAACTATAAAATGATGGATCCTGGAAAACAGATTTTGAAAAGTGCCAGCTTTGACTAAGTACAAGTGCCCAAATGCCGCAGTACATGTTAAGCTTTCACACATTAGTCAGACTATTGAGCCGTTTAAAGACCCTGTTTTGTTGAGTAATACCACTGTACATCAATACGACTTCAAAGCAAGCTAGTGTTTTGCGTGTTAAGCCTCTGGGTCATGCTTTCTCTTCACATTTCAGTTTCCCACAGACTGTCTGAGAGTTCCGCTGCACTTTTAGTTATGTTAGAAATGCTTCCATTTTTATCTATGTGATTCCTTATAGACAGTGAAAAGACAAAAAGACGCAACTTCCATACTGCAAGACTGAAGAAACACTGGAGCTGAGCCAGCCTACACTGCTTCTCTCCCTGTTTCGATTAGATCACTCTTCTCTGGACCAGAGAATACACAGATATGTGAGGAATGCTGGGCTGGACAAAGAGGAGTTCTCCAACCCAACACAGTGACACAAAGAGCCTCAGTGTTTGGAAGGAGCAGGAGAGAAAAAGAGCAGGCAGGTATGAAAAGCAAAAAGTTTGGGAGAGACAAATGAGACTGCTAACATTCGATAGGCTCCGAAAGAAGGTTTGGGAATCTTTGGTTTTACATTTGGAAACGTTACTGTTCTGGAATGTGCAGAAATAAGGACAAAAACAAGTGATCATAACCCTCATGTTGTGATAAACTCATATGACTTCCTTTCTTCTGTGCAAAACAAAAGAAGACATTTGGAAAAACCAACTTTCAGTGTCCACACAATGAAAGTCAATAGGGTTCAGTGTTGTTTTGGAATAGGGCTGTCACGATATCAGATTTTCACAACATGATTATCCTGGCTAAAAGTATTCACAAAAACAATCATTGTGCTATCACTGGCTATCATCTTTAACTCTGCCTATTTTGTGTTTGCTTTTTAAGGCAGATGAATCAAACTGAAAACATGAGCGTAGAGAGACATAGAGAGAGAGAGAGTTTGTAACAATAACTGTACAAAAGAACTTATTGTTGATCAGCGTTTCCTGCAGACTAGGGTGTCTAACATCCTGTTTTTTACATAATTCAAAAAACTCTCAGACTGCAAAGCTTTTTATTTGGTATAGAGTCTCGCTTTTGTCTGTTACAGGGTTGGAAATGCCTGCAAAATGAACAGGAATGCCTCACAAATTCAAGAAAACGGGGCATAAAATGTCCCTGCACAATTAAACTAAACAATGACTACTTTTACATGGACATCAGTAATCAAATTATTTGGCTTAATCTGACAATAGACAATAATATGATTAAGGTGTTTACATGAGTTGCTTTTTTAATATTCCTTTCATGATCCTGTTTTACATGTTAAAGCACATAATTCGATTAACGTCATTGCGTCACCATGCTATCAACAGGTACTCCGGAGTTTCATGTAATTTTCAGGTGTTTCATTTTTAATTTGTCGACTTTAACTACAGTTTTGCATTTTTACTTTCATTCAGCAACATTTCATACATGCCCCCTGTGACAAACAAGATATTGGATGTGAGTATGCTGGACGAGTGTTGTTTTAATGAAATTTGATACCGCACGCCGTATCAGGAAAAAACCTCTGCATGTCATGATGCAAGTGCCTGTGGTCCTTCACTGACTCGGTAGGTGCAGAGAATAGTGTGAAACAGCTGTGTGTGTTTAGACTATCCTGTCACAAAATGCGGTGAAAGTCCTACACGACGGTAATAGTTTGATTTCGGTGTTTACATGTCTGTACTGCACTTCAATAATGCAACTAAAATCGGCATACTCCACATGTCTTAATCCAATTTCTGTTTAGTTCGATTATGACCTTAATCGGATTAAATAATCACAAACTGCTTTTTACATGTAGACTCTTAATCAGAGTATTGTCCTAATCGAATTATTGGTTCCCATGTAAACGTACTCAAACTGGTGTTTTTAAAAAAAGAAACTATAAGCATATTCATCAGTAAACACAATTTCTGATAATTTTGTCCCTATAACTGCAATGCATCAGTGTTAAACCTAGCTAAAAATGTTGTTGTTTCTTAATTCACAAACATTTAACCAATGCTGTCAATTTGCGCAGTATGGTTTTATATTAGAAAAGCATTTCTATAATATTTTAGAAGGTAGGTGTCTGAAATGGAGAGCAGGGATGATGGTTTGTGTAACATATCAAATACTGTTGTTATGTGTCCAAATTCTGATTCTCTTACTCATTGGAATCAGCTTCTGGTTCAAACATATGGCTGAAATAATACAATATTTTCACTTGCCATTGTTTTGCATTGGAAAAAGAATTTAGTTTTTTAATATTTCAGCAAAAGCCATTTACTCACCCTTAAGTTTCTATTAAACACAAAAGAATACATTTTAAGAATGTTGGAAAACGATAGCAATGGACATCCATATAAAAATACTGTGTTTTTGTAAGTTTCCAATATTCCTCAGAACATCTTCTTTTGTCTTCAACAACAAAAAGACAAAAAAACTGAAACAGCTTTGGAACAAGTAGGGGGTAAATAAATAATGACAGAATTTAGCTTTTTGGGGGGGTGAACTATCCCTTTGGTGCTTATAATTATCACTTTGGTGCTTATATGTATAAACCCTTATTATTAGCGACACTGGATACCATTAAATTAACTGCAGCCTGCAACTTGATGCACTTATTCCTCAATGTATTTTCAGTAGGCCTGTCACAATAATCAATATATGGACTTATCGCACAACACATGTACATGACCTCAATCATTTTTGGTGATGCAATATATGCACTGTAAAACCCGATAAGTAAAGTTAACTCAAACAGTTTGAGGAAAACGACTGGGCAAACCAATTAAGGTTTAAAACTAAATGGAGTACTGTAAACTATATGACTATATAAAGAGTCATATACACATATACACACATATTATTTGTGTGGATTATTTCATTTGTTCATTCATTTTTTTTCGGTTTAGTCCCTCAGCCACAACCACAACCGCCAACTTATCCAGCATATGTTTTACGCAGCGGATGCCCTTCCAGCCGCAATCCATCACTGGGAAACACACACTCATACACTATGGTCAATTTTAGCATACCCAATTCACCTGTACCACATGTCTTTGGACTTGTGGGGGAAACCGGAACACCCAGAGGAAACCCACGCGACCACAGGGAGAAATGCCAACTGACCCAGCCGAGGCTCGAACCAGCGACCTTCTTGCTGTGAGGCGAACGTGCTACCCATTGCGACACCGCATCGCCTGTGTTGATTATTTGTATTGTCAACATTTTAGAGTATTAGTAACTTAAACATTTTAAGTTCAGTCATCAATTCGCTATGAGTTCAACAAATTAGATCCTAACAACTATATAGCTACTCATATGGTTTGGTATTGCTTCTAGTATTAGAGTTAACAAAAAACATGTAATTCATTCATTCATAACTAATTCGTTTTGAGTTCTGCTTAATATAATCCATTCATGAGTTACGATAACTCTTTTTCGTTGAGTCAAAGTAACCTTTTAATAAATTGTAAGTTAAACTAACATATTTCATAAAAACCAATTCTAGCAACATTTTAGCTGATTGTGCAACCTCTCTGGTAAAAAAAACAACACTATAGTAATCTACTATAAATTACTTTAGTATATTTTCATGTGGGTGTCTGACGATTGAAAATAGATCTGCTAGCAGACATCGGAGCCTCTGTTACTTTTTACCCAGCACTTTTTTAACCTTTATTATTATTTATTTGTTTAGGATATACCTTTTCACATTCTGATTTCAATGCCTAAATTTTAAAATGTTAAAATGACTAAAATTAAATTAAATATACGTAAGAATAAAATATTAAATGTTCTTTGGAAGATCGTACTTGCATCATGATGATATTATATTGTCATTTTGGCATTATATAATGAGTGGAATAAAATGGTCTTAAAATGACAATAAAATTGTTTATCGCAATATATTTTGGTGCAATATATCTTACAACAAAAAAATAGATATCGTAACAGGCCTAATTGTCAGCAGCCACAGGTAATAAATTTGTTTTGCCTGATTATGCTTTTCTGTCTCCTAAAGTGTGCTGATAACTTGCAAGTGTGCTGTTGATTTGCTTTTTATACAAATCTTCAAGCACCACAGTATGAGCTAAAAATCTTTAATGTAACACTGAAGAAAAAAAGTAATTTACATCTAAGCTAAATTAACAGCAAATATTCATTTTTGTGGTGAACTATCCCATTAAGAACCTTAATTGTAATGTCTTAAATCTTAAAAATCCCAGAAAGCATCCAAATTAGGTCTGGGCCGTTAAACGATATTATATCGAATTGCGATAAAATTTATGTCAATAACAATAGCTATGTTTCCATCCAAAAATGCGAATTAACTTTATGCGCAAAACTCGATTATCCCATAAAAGAAGTGCAAATAAAGCAGCGTTTCCATCTAACGAGTCAAAGAGAACAAAATCGTCACTTCCTGATTAACTGGCACCATGTATCAACAGTAAAAACAGATTTTTTTTCTGGTAGGAGAAGCTGAGTGAATCTTTTCTTCATTTAATAAATGACAAGGCAATCCTGACACACAGTGAACGCGTGGTGGCGTTTGAAGGCGTCAGACGCACAGCACAGACGCTCTTAATTCTGGAGGTAATTAATAATATAATAAAACTAATATTGAAATGGTTAAGGTGTTTTAGAATGACCAAAACAACATTTCAGATGCTTTACAGTGTGCTCAGCCTGCTGGTTTGGCCATTCACACACATTTTTATCATCACGTGATCTCTTATAACAAAATCACCTGAACTTTTTTAATGCGCATACTGGAATTTGTTCGGTAAAAGTGTTTCCATTACAGTTTATGTGCATCTTTTCTTATCGAATAAAAGTTTATCCTACCTTTTTTATGCACATTTTCAAAATGTATGCATTTTCAAAATTTATGTCGTTACCATCAACCGTTTTTTATGCGCATAAAAATAGGTGGATGGAAACGTAGCTATTGATAAGCTCTGGAGTTTTTTTTTACTCTATATTGATCTAAGAGCCAATCACAAAGCAGAAATGTGCAACAATGGGAATCTAAAAGTTGATATTAGCGATGTACCGAATTTTCGGCCACTGAAAATTTATCGGCTGAAAATGTTATGGCATTTAAATGGACCCTCAAATTTTTGTGGCTTCAGTCATTGTTGGGATACACTTTTAAATCTGGAAGCATTAACAACATTGAAATATATATCGTTATTTTTCAGTATGGAAAATAATTATCAAGATAGCATTTTGTGCCATATCGCCCAGCACTAGTCCAAATTTCTTTTTTCCAACACTCTACTGCCCCTCCAGTGCTCTTCCTTTCCTGGGCTTCCTGTGAGCATGATTTCCTTGTAATAATGAAATGCCTGTGCTATCAGCTGGAGACTGCAGGAGTCATTATGTAAGTCGCAGTGACAGAAGCCCATATTAGAGCGCCCACGACCAGCGCCGGAGCCACTATCACCATAATCATCAACATGCTCCGCTGGACTAAACGGCCCTGATGGCACTCGACTCAAGTTCCCTCTCAAGAGTCGATCTATAACTACTTTTCAGCACCTTAACAAAACCATAACAGCCTCAAGAGATGACAAGTGCTTTTACCAATGAGCGGCTGATGATGATGGTTCCTATCGGCACCATCTTAAAGAAAGAGCTTTTGTGAGGACACCATGTTTCATACAGCCTCCACAATTCAAAACCTCTACTATAAACATACCATGTGTCAGCGGCCTCCTGTATTACACTTGAGGCAAGGGCTCTGGTCAACAGACTGGAGCGGTTATGTAAACAGTTGCACTGGCATGTTGGAAGACAAGTATTCTCTCTGCCACCACCTCCCCAGAGGAGCGAGTGTCTTGAAGGTCGTTAAGATCTCCACTCATTTAATGTCGATTCGTTACGGGCCATGGAGATTAGAAGGGATGTTTATTGAGTCTGTTAGAGTATTTTGTTTTTAACCATTCTAAAAGCATGAAGAAAGTGTAGATGTTTTACAAGTATATGGCCAGAGAAGAGAAATGTGATTTAAATGTAATTTATTTGAATGGGTATTTATTTGAAGCTAGTCATTTTACCGTCTGTGTAAGCTCTACACAAGCTATGACACTGGAATGTTATAGAATAAACATTCAGCAAAGAGGGCATTGATGGGGATGTCAATTCTTCTGTAAGCTGAGAGGTTTTAAAGGTGCCACAGAATGAAAATAACATATAGTGAGCCTCAAACAAGAATGTTTCCTCTCTCATGTAAATCCCTTTAGTGTAAAAACAGGCCATCGGAAAAAAAACACTGACTCTGATGATCCACACAATATTATAAATATGCACTCCCCAGGCAGAGTTTGACTGACCACAATGTTTGAGATTACAACAATTATATATTTTTATATATCTCTTATTTTGAAAATGAGAGAGGCAGGAATACCAAATGAACAGTTCTGTGAAACAGGCAGCCATGGGTCAACAGCACACAAAATGCAGGATACATGAATTATACATTTATTCAGCACCACCCTGATAAGGCTTAAGGTTTGTTTGATTAGTTAGATATGTTTAAAATGAGCGACGCAGTGGCGCAGTAGGTAGTGCTGTCGCCTCACAGCAAGAAGGTTGCTGGTTCGAGCCTCGGTTGGGTCAGTTGGCGTTTCTGTGTGAGGTTTGCATGTTCTCCCTGCGTTCGCGTGGGTTTCCTTCAGGTGCTCCGGTTTCGCCCACAGTCCAAACACATGCGGTACAGATGAATTGGGTAGGCTAAATTGTCCGTAGTGTATGAGTGTGAATGAGTGTGTGTAGATGTTTCCCAGAGATGGGTTGCGGCTGGAAGGGCATCCGCTGCGTAAAAACGTGCTTGATAAGTTGGCGGTTCATTCCGCTGTGGCGACCCCGGATTAATAAAGGGACTAAGTTGAAAAGTAAATGAATGAATGAATGAATGACTTTTAAAATGAGGCAACAGACACATGTAGACTGCTAAATGTATGCATCGCTTCCTATGACTCAGCTCTTAATTTTTCTATAGTGAAAGGACACCAGTAAACTTTATAAAACTCATCTGTTTATGCAGAGGTTGATATTAATTTCCTGCCAGCATTTTCATAAATGTTCTAGTGGCAAAAATATAGCTCACTCACTTCTCCAAGCTAAGATAAACATTTCTACCATTTCAGTTGAAATTATTGTTAATTATTGATATGGTCAAAATCAAGCTTTTCATTCTAGGGCTGATTTCTGTGCTTATAAAAGAGCATATAAAACTATTTCTGGAAATTTATTTGATTTACCTAAGCCAGATATTTATTATGTAGATATAGAGAACAGTTTAACATATTGGATCAATGCACTCGATTGTAGGTGGTGTAAAATTAAATGCGATGCAGATGTGAACAATTTGGTATCGGTTCAGTAATAGATCCTAACCAGTTTTTATGTACTGACGTCATTTATCACATATGCATTATATGGTGGTAGCTTACTATGGCGAGGGAGGAGACCATGAGTAATTAAAATGCTTCAACTACTTAAAAGGCAGATAACTGTGCACAATTCACTGTTTGTGAGTTTGCTGGATAGTCTTCACTGACAGAAAAGATGAAAGAAAAAAATGAAAGCTGTAAACTCTCACTTCCACTCTCTGTGGCCCCTTTGACCTGCTGGCGTGTTCGTGAGGTAAAGTTATATCTCCTCTTTCGGCTGTTACAACAATAACGTTACTTGTGGATCCAGAAACGAGCGTGTCTGCAGAGCGAGTTTTCTCCACCACATTGCCGTCTACAATGGATCAGCTGATCGCCACAGCTGTTTAACATCAGTGTCCGTGTCACTGTTTGCTGAACAGCGCCAGAGCTGCGCTGACCGTTAGAGCCAATCGCAGCCTATTCTGTTGAGCGTGTGATCAATCATAGGCATTAAAGTACTCGCTCAACAACGCTCAAAAAGCAAGCGGGATAATGTTTACATTTGTTTATTTGCTAATTGCTCTAAATGCTCATGTTGTTCTGTGCATTTACTTTAGCTTTGTTTGATACATTTAAAAAGATGTTTTGTTTGAACAGGTCAAATTAAAGGTACAGTTCATACAGTTCAAAAAAATAAGTAATTGTGCTGAAAAAAAGAACTATATCTTTTAATTTTATTAATAGCTAAAATAAAAACTACTTATGTATTTGTTTGGAAATGCATTTATATGTTTTCATTTTACTTATGCTTGTTGATAAGCTTGATAATGGGATAAAATAAAAGCTTGTTGTCTAGAAAAAAATACTGACTGAAGGCAGCAGAACATGTTTTCTCAGTTAGAGCAAAGAAAATTAGCTGCAGACTAAACATTATTCAGTTTTTTACACATCCAATTCAAATGCATTTGTAAACAATCTGTTTTTTTTTCTGTCAGCCTGTTTCAGCCTCTATGAAACCTCTAAATGAACCTTCTGCCCTGAGCCATGTGCCTTGTGCCTGGGCTCCTCTTAGGAAATTAATACCTATTCTTTATTCAACAGAGCAGAGCAGTGGCTCATTCACAGTTCTGTGTGTAACTCCAAAACCAGAGGCCCCTTCACTTAGCCGAGCCAGCGTCTATATTCATATTACTTTAACAACAGAGACGTCTCCTTTGTGTCTCAGAAGAACATAGCCACACTTCTTAAGGATATAGAAGACGTCTTTCATATTCAAATGACCCCTTTAGTTTGATATAATCCGAGTGCGCTCTCTAAAGACAGGTGTCCATGAATAATCATCGACATAGGTAGGCGTTGCTCAGAGAATTGTTGTTGGTTTGAAATACATATGCATACTGTTGTGATAATCAGTGCTGCATTTCAATTAGACACGTGCTTTTGTAAAGCGGTCCTCCAAATGTGATTACGCTTTCATTAGTTAAGAGGCCGGCACAGAGATGTCTTGTCTCGAAGCACTTCCTAAGGAAGCTTTTCATCAGTGCAAGTAAACAAAATCTGCTTCAAATGAAATGCTGCATCAGATTCGACAAATAAATAAATAAATAATCAGAATGGTTTCCTTATTCAAATCACCTACTCATTTGCATTCTCACTATAAATGCTTTATAAGTCCAGATTGCCACCTTTTTCTGAGCAATTTAAACTTGAAAGTCGCTAAGTGACTTGACAAATCTGAATTGACAATGCTTATTGTGTTCATTTGTTTGTATATTTGAATATTGTGGTGCACACATATTTGGGCTGTACAATATTGGAAAAATCTGATATTGTGATATTTTGTTTTGCCGCGATATATATTGCAATATGAATATAATTTCACTAGATGACTTGAATAGCTCTATTTGGGATTTCATTAATTCGACTGGGGACAATAAAGTCTTTGTCTATGCAGTGCATCTGCATCATTCATTCATTCATTCATTTTTGGCTTAGTCCCTTTATTAATCTGGGGTCACCACAGCAGAATGAACTTATCCAGCATATGTTTTATGAGCGGATGACCTTCCAGCTGCAACCCATCACTGGGAAACACCCATACACACTCATTCATCACAGACAGTTTAGCCTACCCAATTTACCTATACCACATGTGGGGGAAAGCGGAGCACCCAGAGGAAACCCACGCCAACACGCGGAGAACATGCAAACTCCACACAGAAATGCCAACTGACCCAGCCGAGGCTCGAAACAGCGACCTTCTTGCTGTGAGGCGAGAGCGCTACCCACTGCGCCACCGTGCTGCCCTTTTATCTTTTAATCTTTAATAAAAAATCTAAGCCTGCGATGGGACTATTGCAGATACACACATTGATCGATCCTCAAGCGTTATATTGTTCAGCCCTAACACATATATTTAATCTATATCAGCCCGCTTTATAATACCCCACGTGCCTAATATTAATCAAACAATCAATTAATAAACCATTCAATAATCATTTGCTCAGAGTAAATGGTTTGAGTTTTTAGGGGAGGAAAAATAATGTTAATTAAAACTCTTTTTTTTTAAACATAAAAAGAGAAATACTAATCAATAGTGATCTAGAACTGTGCGATATTTAAGAAAAAATTGATTTTCAATGTTATGCGATACAATTTTTTTTTTACCAACATATGTTTCATATTATTTTAGGGAAAGAAAGCACACAACTTCAACTACACCACTACAACTTCTGAAATTAAACTCATGTTTAACTCATGTTAAATTCATGTTTTACTGTTGCATAAAACAAATCTAACAATGTTAAAACATTGTTTTTTACACTGGGAGTGGAGTTACTTCTTTGGCAGCTTATTTATTAGCATGGCCTGATTGCTTGGTAATAAAGTATTTCAGCATTGATACTAAAATAATTGCAGATTTTTGGATAAGAAAACCAGCATTGCTTGGTTTCAGAGATGCGGGTTGACGTGTAACAACATTGGTAGATGTGCTGAAAAGTCTTTCAGAGGGTGTGCTAGTGGCAGGCACACAAAGATAATTTTGTTTTAAATAATTCATTTATTGCCAACCATTGCTATATGTATATTGCAATATGTTCATCTGTGATGTTACGATAATTCTGATACATTGCACAGCCCTAATGATAACCAAAAGTTATGCAAAAAAAAAATTAGCAAAAGTTATGGTTATGAAATGAAATTAGTTCGATAGTTTGATTCCCAACTCCAGGTCCTTTGCCAATCCTTCCCCTCTGATTTCCTGTTAGTACTTGCCACTGTCCTATCCATTATAGGTTAAAAAACCCAACTAAATATAAGTATAAAAAAAGAAACTAGAAATTATCTTTATTGATGAAACAAAATGATTCCCAATTTTTTTTCTGTACCGCACACCCCTGTTCAAACCCTAATTGTTTTTATTTAGAAAGCTTTCACTCAAATATAGGTAACAATATATGCAAGACACTACTTTCTTTCTCTCTGACTCTAAAGATAATGTGCTATTTTGAATGCTAATGTTAACCTGCTAAGGCATCCTTGCCTAAAATAAATCCCATCGTGCCCGACACAGCAGCATTTGACTCCATCATTGGTGTTAATTTAAGGGGCGGGGCTTTCTGTTCTCAACGAGCAGTAGCATTCAGGAAAAGATCGACCTGCTACAGGCTCAGATAAAATCAACCTCTTCAAAACCTCTCACTTTAAAGTAAACCCTCCCTCCAAATAGAATAAGCATTGTATGTGATCATATGGGTAATTTAAAAGAGTCTGTGGTGCATCTGAGGATAAGGAGGTGCTGATATGAATAGGGATTTGCCTTCCACAGTGAGTAGTGAGAAAAGAGAGAGAAAGAGTGATCCATCACAGTCAGGCTGTTTTCAGTGTGTCTATGGGGAGATGAAGAGGCTGCAAACAGATCCTCTCTCTCTCACTCTCACTCTCTCTCTCTCTCTCGCTCTCTCTCTCCGAACACCAGGGCACTGAGTACACCACATTCACTCATTACATGCCTGTTAATCCAATTGACCATTAATTACTGAGGCTACGTGCACCATACCAAAAAGCAATGATCATCTAGTAATGGAATTCAGGCATTTAACAATTCAGCAAATATTAGTACCATGCTGTATCAATTATTTATAGCAATTATGCTTAACATAAATATACACTGTAAAAAAATTACAGTAAACATTTACAGTTAAAAAATACAGTATCGTAAATTTACAATACAATATAGTAAAAAACCAGCAGCTGTGGTTGCCGGAATTTAACCATTAAAAATATGGTAGGAATGTATTTTTTTTTTATTGACTGTAAATTACCATATTTTGTACATTTTTTGTTTCATCATAAACAAGTGATTTGAAGTACTAACATCTACACAACTTTGTTATATAGACAAAAACACAAACATAAGCAGGTGTGGATGAAAAAGTCATGACCAAAGTTCATCACAAACAACTTTTCCCACAATTTGATCACAGCATTTGATCATTTGATCCAACAGAACTTAACAAAGTGATATATTACATAAATAACTACTTGTATTTCACTATAGTTTAAAAAACTTATTCCAGTCATAGCAAAGTTGACTTTTCGGCAGTTATATCTCAGACTTTAGTGTCCTTTAAACAATCCTTATGCTGATTTGGTATTTAAATATATACAGTTGAAGTCAGAAATATTAGCCCTCCTGAATTATTAGCCCCCCTGTTTATTTTTTCCACAATTTCTGTTTAACCGAGAGAAGATTTTTTCAACATAATAGTTTTAATAGCTCATTTCTAATAACTGATTTATTTTATCTTTGCCATGATAATAGCAAACAATATTTTACTAGATATTTTTCAAGACACTTCTATAAAGCTTAAAGTGACATTTAAAGGCTTAACTAGGTTAATTAGGTTAACTAGGCAGGTTAGGGTAATTAGGCAAGTTTTTGTATAATGATGGTTTGTTCTGTAGACTATTGAAAAAAAAAAATTTGTCTAAAGGGGCTAATAATTTTGTCCTTAAAATGGTTTTTAAAAAATTTAAAACTGCTTTTATTCTAAACGAAATAAAACAAATAAGATTTTCTCCAGAAGAAAAAATATTATCAGACATACTGTTTCCTTGCTCTGTTGAACATCATTTGGGAAATATTTAAAAAAGAAAAAAAAATTCAAAGGGGCTAATAATTCTGAATTCAACTGTATATTTTTTTATAATTACTGTTGAAAACAGTTGTGCTGCTTACAATTTTGTAACTTTTTTCACATTTCTTTCAGGATTCTGACCAATATGTTCATGAGAACAGTGAGAATTTTAATAATAAAATGCTTAACAGTTTAAATAATGTATATATACAAGTATTATTTGTTTAAAAAATATATTGCAGATCCCAAAGTTTCAAATGGTAGTGTATTATTATTGTTTACTTTTTAAATATATTGATTTTTAAAAAATAAAATATAATTAATATTAACCATTCATTCATTCATTCATTCATTTTCCTTCGGTTTACATCATTTTTATCATCAGGGAATGAACTGCCAACTTATCCAGCATATGTTTTACACAGTGGATGCCTTTCCAGCTGCAACCCAGTACTGGGAAACATCCACACACAATCATACACATACTACGGCCAATTTAGTTTATTCAAATCATCTATACCGCATGTCTTTGGACTGTGGGGAAAACCGGAGCACCCGGAGGAAACCCACTCCAACATGGGGAGAACATGCAAACACCATACAGAAATGCCAACTGACCCACCTGGGACTCGAACCAGTGACCTTCTTGCTGTGAGGCGACAGTGCTAACCACTGAGCCACTGTATCACCCTAATATTAACCATTTACTGATTATTGTACATGACACAAAAATAATTCATTCTTATATTCACTCACATATTAAAAATGCAATTATTTACAAGATGCCTATTCTGTGTATGCCTTTTCTCTTCTAACAACTCACATTTAAGCTGTTCCCAGATCCAGAAACACAAATTTTAAGATTCATTATGAATCCATGCAATAATATATGACTATAATGCAAATGAAGTGCCAAAATCAGCTCTACTCTGAAGCTCTTCAGTCAGTCTTAAAGAGTTTGAAGCAAATCTAGGCTGTGCGGAAGCTAAACATAGGTGCCCCATCAGACTGCTGTGCTTTCATGATATCACTCACATTCTGAGAGAAACCCCTCAGCGCTGGATAAAGAAAGGGCCTTGAGCATGAGAGAAAGGCCAGAAGAGCTTCAACAACTCCTGGAGTGTGTGGTTATCAGGCTTGCTGGCAAACATTTATTTAAAAAAAATGCTAATGTAAGGGCCTGTTCACAAATGGATTATTGAATGGAATGAACGAGCATATGAAATATGCTTTCCTTTCAGTTCCTTGAGTATATAATTTTTGAAAATCATAGAATATAGGCAGATTATAAACATATCTGTATGTTATCAACATATGTTAAGCTGGACACTGGAGTCTACACCACAAATGCCTGTTCCTGAACACACAAAGACCTCAGGCTCAATAGTGTATGTAGTGCAGTTTGTAATGCGAAATGCATCTAGACAGACGAAGACGGGGGGAGGGGAACAGGCGACCACAAGCGCCTTAACCTAAACCCCACATATTCACCCCCTCACTGCCCCCACCTCTCGATTTATTTGAGAAGAAACCAACACAAACCACCTGACCCTGCTCTCCAGACACTAATAAACACTGCTGAACAAGGTATATTTGACTGCACAGAAAAGAACACTTGTATTTTTAACAGTGGTGGGAAGTAATCTCATTCACAACGAACAAACAACCAGACAAAAACAAATTATTTGCCTGGGCAACATAATGAGATTTAGAAAAGGGAAAGCGTAGCCAAAACACCTAGTAGCAGCATATGAAATTACATAAATGTGATATATTACAATTATAAAGGAACTAATTTTTATTTCATTATTGTTTTTAAAAGTAACTAATTCCAGGGATTGCAAAGTTGAATTTTCAGCAGTCAGTCCTCAGTCTTTAGTGTCAATCCCAAAATCAATCCTTTTAGGCTGATCTTTATTAAAAAAGAAATGATATCAATTTTGAAAGCAGTTTAATATATAGTTAATATTGTTAAAATACAGATTTCTTTTCAGGATTCTGATAAATATAATTATCCAAAAACAGCATGTATTTTAAATAATAATAGTAATAATACTATTATAGTATAAATATACTATAGTAAAAAAACATTAACTGTTACTTTTAATGAGTTTATAGCTAATGCACAAATTATGCATTATTTTCTGAATAAAGGTATTTATATATATATATATATATATATATATATATATATATATATATATATATATAAACTTTTAATTGGTTGTTGATTAATCAAAAAGTAATCGAAATCAACATTCAGAATCTATAATCAATCTAATCAATTTCCAAAAGTCCATTTTTTCAATTACTTTTCCTACCGTGTGTGGTCACGTGACCCCTCTTTGTCAATGCTAATTTATACTTATTATATTATGATTTAAACTTATTTATATATTATTCTGATATTATACTTCTGACAAGCGCACTATACGGTCCAGCGCAGCCTTTGCATACCTCAACACTAGCGCTGTGTGATTAATCAAAATCGCATCGCAATCGCGATTGGAAAGGTTGCGATTAGCTAATCGCAAGAGGCTGTGATATGAATGTATTATTTAATTTCCACGTCCAGAGCAAATGTGTGACTCTCGTTTGTGTGTAATAGTCTTACTAGCCAATTGAGTGAGCACACTTGCTTTCTTCCCAATCAGAATTGCGCAACCGAACTATGCAAAACGGCCACAATAAAAAAATTTAAAAAAACAAACAAACAGGAAAGCGCGGACGAGTGGGATGATGACATTTGCTGCTTCAGAAGCATTAATAGACTAATTATTATCAAAGAAAAACAGGAAATTGGTAGAATGGAAATATTTTGGTTTCAAAGTCACAGACACCGACCAAAAAATAGGTCATTTGTAAAAAAAAAAAAAAAAAAAGTTGCAACAACAACAAGCACCTAAAAAAGCACCACAGGTGGCTATATGAGGAGTGTCTTGCTAAAAAGTCAACTGAAAGTAGACAATCTATTAGCAAGCAACAGCAAAGTACAATTTCACAGTTGTTTCAGCCATGCTAGTTTGCTTTTTTGTTTTTATAATAAGCTACACTATCTCCCTAATTTGAGTTCAACTTGTTTAAAGGTAAGGTCATTTTATTTTTGTGTACTATTTGATCTAGAGAAAAATGAGTGTTTCATTTCTGAATATTTTAAAACTAATTTGAATAAATGATGGAGTAAGTTAATATCTTTTCAGTTCCTTTTTTTAACTAACACTCACTGCATTTTAGCAGTAAGAAGCTACAATACAGATTACTGAGCTGAAGCTTAACTACACAGCAAAAAAAAATCCGTAATTTTAAATCCGGAAATAAACCGTAAAATAACGGCCGTTAAATTACAGAAATTTACTGTAAAATAATGGACATTAAATTACATAAATTTACATACATTTAAATTTCTGGTAAATTTCTGTAATTCAACCTTTATTATTTTACAGTAAATTTCTGTAATTTAACAGACGTTATTTTACGGTTTGTTTTAGGCACCCCAGCTACCGGAAATAAACTGTAATTTTACAGATTTTTTTAACAGTGTCCAAAATTAAATCGCAGAACAAATCAAAATCGCAATATCTGTCAATAAAACCACAATTTGATATTTTCCCCAAATCGCACAGCCCTACCGCACACCTCTCAAAAAAATTTAACTACACAACACAACCAGACATAGCACAAGCTTTGTGATTGGTCAGCTTGGTAGCAGTGATGCAGCGTTTTAGGCAATGTGTTTTAATTTCAGTTGTTCAGCACTGATATTCAATAAATAATCATAGATAGTGTGAGTTTACTTCAATTATTTTAAAATCAAGTAAGGCAGCCTTCATTCAAAAACCTCTTGTAACATGTGAGCTCATTTACTGTACAAAATTTGTCAGTGAACTATGAGGGCAAAAACATAAAATAAATAAATAAAATAATTGTTTATTAATCATGATAGAGTTAAAATGTTCAACTAATTGAGATTTAGATTTTAGGCGAAATCGCCCAGCCCTATTGTTTATCATTCAGTTTGTTGCATTTTTTGAACACGCTTACTTTATTATTACATAGCAATAATAATAATAATAATAAATATAATAATAATAGAGCTTATAAGAGGGAAAAAAACATTCAAAAATATGTTGGGACAGGTGTGTATAGCTCCTTTTCCTGCTCCCGGTGACCCCCTGATGTCTTTTTGGTGGGATGGGAGGGGAGTATTATGTGCCTGATCTGAAGCAGATGGGGTTCCGTCTCTTGCCCACTGACATCTCTGCGGCTAGTCATCAGAACAGATGGGTACTGAGGGATCCTGGGATATTGCTAATCTGCTCTACCACAGCATTTAGAGATAGTGCATCCCCCCTCAGTGTACACACTTACATAGACAAATCAGCTTGAGTTTGAATGGAGATGAATCACACGAGCAACTATGATTTAGACTGGTATAAATCCAAGAGTTTCATACAACCATTTGCACGAGTTGCAGTCATATCTCACTTCTCAGAATATGACTTGGCAAAATAAATATAAAAACTTAGTAAATAATGTAGTAGTTAATTTAATGTGAGTTTAATGTGACATGTATTAGCTACTGTAGTCATTAAATATGTATTTTACTTAAATTGCTTTGTTTTATATCATAAGACATGTCACAATCATGAATTTTCTGCTGACTAATGAATGTCACATGATTATGACTAACAATTTGAAAACTGATATTTTTTTTACAATTTTGTATTCTTTAATAATGAAAAAATTATATTTTAAAAATTATAATATTCATATTTTGTTAAATCTTGGTCACTAACACCTGAGACCAGCAAACCTGAATATACAGTTTAAGTCAGAATTATTAGCCCCCCCCTTTGAATTTTTTTTTCTTTTTTAAATATTTCCCAAATGACGTTTAACAGAGCAAGGAAATTTTCACAGTATGTCTGATAATATTTTTTCTTCTGGAGAAAGTCTTATTTGTTTTATTTCGACTAGAATTAAAGCAGTTTAAAAAAATTTTAAACACCATTTTAAGGACAAAATTACTAGCCCATTTAGGCAAAAAAAAATTTGATAGTCTACAAAACAAACCATCATTATACAATAACTTGCCTAATTACCCTAACCTGCCTAGTTAACCTAATTAACCTAGTTAAGCCTTTAAATGTCACTTTAAGCTGAATAAAAGTGTCTTGAAAAATATCTGGTAAAATATTATTTACTGTCATCATGGCAAAAATATAATAAATCAGTTATTAGAGATGAGTTATTAAAACTATTATGTTTAGAAATGTGTTAAAAAATCTTCTCTCTGTTAAACAAAAAACGGGGGAAAAAATAAACAGGGGGGCTAATAATTCTGACTTCAACTGTATAATATAATATAATATAATATAATATAATATAATATAATATAATATAATATAATATCTGAGGGAAGTCCTTTGACTGCCTCTGTGTATTTTACGAAATTAAAATAAGTCTCCTTGTCCTGTTATCAGATGTTTGCAAAACAAACACACACACACACACACACACACACGCACACACACACGCACACACACACGCACACACACACACACACACACACACACACACACACACACACAAACCAAGAATATATATTTTTTTACATACGTAAATTATATTTTATAATTGCTTATTGGTGTTATTGTTCATTTTTAGACTTTAGATTGGAAGTAAATAATTTCTTTCCCCAAATTTCTTAGATATTTAATAACTAATATATGACTAATATATTATATATAACTAATATATTATATTATATTATATTATATTATATATTATAATATTTAAAAAATAATAGCCAGAAGGTACTAATTCTTTCACCTTGGGACCACTAATCAACTAATAACCAAAAGGACAAACTCTTCTGACCTCTTTAACAAATGTAATGTAATAGAAGCAGGAATTCTGTCACATGGCAGAAAAAGCAGCTCTGCACTTCAACAGCCAAACAAGAGAGAACAGGACAGCGAATTCCATTGTTATCCATCACTTATCTCTGGACTTACTGATCCTTATTATCCTGTTTTGTGTAACTATAATACTTCATCACAAATGCACGGCGTTTATCCACACAACACGACGGAAATGTCAACGTATAGCAAATATCAAACAACACCCGATGTAATGTTTATGATACGCGTGTGTACAAAAAGGAGCTGACAACTGAAAGCTATACGAATGCGCTAAAGAAAGTTACCCGGCGAATTGTGAAGAAAATCCCCATATTTAATGAGTCAACCATGAAACTCGTTCTTTAACTTGTCACGATGTGCATGTGAGCGTTATCTGTCAAGCAGTTCTCCATAGGCCACGACGGGGAAATTATACGTTCCTT
Organism: Danio kyathit; assembly: GCA_903798195.1. Classification (NCBI taxonomy): domain Eukaryota; kingdom Metazoa; phylum Chordata; class Actinopteri; order Cypriniformes; family Danionidae; genus Danio; species Danio kyathit. The sequence goes on along the minus strand of LR812538.1, from coordinate 31,983,792 downwards.
TCCTATAGGCATTTTTAGACATCAATGCAACCGAACCATACAGTCGTTTTACTTCACCACCAAGCATTTGAATCTTTAAAAGATTATTTTACGGTGCAAGTTGTTTAGCGAACACACACATCGTACTTGTGCAGTCATATGACAGCTCATTCCGACAGCTTTCATAAGGTTTTATCTGGCTGTCCTGCAAACAAGTCAACGGAGTCTGTAACGTTACACTCGCAAAGCATTGCATCCGAAATAATGCTGCACTAACACTGGCCAACAGAGGCTGAATGCTGAGACACACGTTGCATATTTGCAGAACGAATGTCCGAACACAACGCTTCAAATGTATTTACATATCAACATATACATTACACACCCACACAAAGAGGAAATACGTGGATTAAACAGTTATTCGTTTAGGACAGAATTTGATGATATACAAAATGCACCGCGTGTACAGTTTAATTTCAACACACAATTTGCACCCACACTCTAAAACACGCGGAATGCAGCACATTTTCGAAAACGAGCGAAAATAATGTTTATGATTACTTACGATTTCAGCGGATTCTGAATGACAGTCGCCATTTTGCCACACTGTAACCCAATATTCCAAATCTGAGTTCTTTGGGATCCTTGTGAAAGAAAAACAGCCAATACGGACCTCAGTGTCCGGCAGTCTGGCCAATACAATACCGGGAATCAAAATCTGGGCGTGGCTTCCAAGAGCTGTCAAAATTATAAGAATTACATTATTATCTTTACTTAGAGTACTTACATAGCAAATATAAAACAAAAGATAAAGCAATGCTATTTTAGCAGATCATTTTTATTTGTATCTCAGTAGCCTTTAGCCATCTGTTACTTTTAACCACGAACCAAATACTTATTTTAATTGTATTGTAGCTTGATCCATAATTGTGCTTTAATATTAATAAGAATACTTTAATACTATGCACAATTGTAAACAGTCAAATTTAGAATATTAAAAGTATGATTATAATATAAAATAGCATATAAGTCTATCACATTTATTGTTTTGTTATCAGTTTTTATTATTTTACTGTAAATACCTAAACAACACCCATTTAAAACATGTAAACATTAAAACATTTATTTATATTTATATTCATTCTTTAGCTTTAAATTCTCAGAAAGTGATTGACAGCTCTTTGTTCAATCGGATAATTTTAATTTCACACAGTCTCATGGTTTGACCAATGAACAGAAAGGGGGCGGGAATTTTCAGTGTCGTGAGGAAGTAATATTTTCCAAACAGGAAGAACTCACCACGACTGGCATCTCTTTCTGGTAAGTTAATAAAAACTCTCCATTTACACAATGTTATACGATTTATAAACTATTATGGTATTCTCGTCTGCGGGTATAAACTGTAACATAAACGAACGAGCCTCGTGAATGCTCGTAATGGTAGTTTTAGCGTGTTAGCTCCTGGTACAGCTCCATAACAAATCAGTGTTTTGTTTTGTTTGTTTGTTTATTTGTTTTTCTGTGGTCAGTTTGTTAACATTGAGCCAAACAATACGTTTATGATTAGTTTTATATATTTAAACACTGAAGAATGAATACACAGTGACCTCTTTATTTGAATATAATGATGACAATATGTTTAGCAGATACACTGGCATGGCTACTGAGAAGTAGAAATGAAGCGTGGAAACTGGCGAGCACGGGGCCGCGACCGTCACCGACAGCAAAACCAGTCCCAGTGGCGGAGGAGACCCCGGTCAGACCACGACGAACAGGAATATGGGTAACTATTGTCCTATCCTCAAAATATACGCACCCTAATCTTGTTGCAAACCTGTTTGACTTTTTCTGTAGAACACAAAAGGAGATGTCAAGAATGACAATGAGGTTGTTCAGTAATGTTCGTGTATATTGTAAGTGCAAAATATACAGTCAGAGTGTATGGTGAGTGATACTGCCTAACATCTCCTTTTGTATTCCACAGAAGAAAGACATGCACGTGTTAAAAAACATTATAAGTGAACTAATCTTTTAACACGCGTGCTGCATTACAAAACAATGTTCATACCTAAATATTGAGAACACAGAGTCAGCAGCTTTGTCAGTTTAGTTTCCGCCTGGCAAATTGTACTCCAATTATTTGCAGTTAAGCATGTGTAACTGGAAATATATTTTAGGCTCAAAGATGAGATGTCCCAAAGCCTAAAAGAGAGACCTCTGTGGCTGGAAGTTAACTACAATTATATATATTATTGCAATAATACAATTACTGTACAACAATTACAGTTTTACATTACTGTGAGAGTTGAGTTTAGGGTAGGGGTAGATGTTAAAATACAATTTAATGGGTAGTTTAATAAATAATATGAATAATACGCAGTATAACTTTTATATTACTGTAAGAGTTGAGTTTAGGGTCAGGGTAGATGTTAATAAAATACAATTTAATAAGTAATTTAATAAATATAAATATTTCTTTGTTTTTATATTACTGTGAGGGTTGAGGTGGGGCTAGATATTAAACTACCCATAAATTGCATTTTATTAATAAGTAATATACATAATTCTCTTTAACTTGCGGCTGCATCTGTAATCCTTCTAGCAACAACCGTCCCATTCTGTGTCTTTATCAAATTAAATTCACAAAAGTGATTGTAGACGCCTGAAAGCATATTAAATGTAAATAAAGTGTCTTTAATGTTTTATATAACTGTCGAGTAAAAGAACTGGCATTCAGACGGATTTTATTAATGAACTTTACCTTTAAATAAACATGTATGTAAAATATGAAGTTGAAACGTGTAATACTTGGTATGTTCAATTAAGTGATTTATGTTATATTTAAAGTCTTCATGTTTTTCTTAATTTCTGGGATAACAGTGGACATTTGTCTGAATATGCAGTTTATTAGAGGTTGTTCAGTTTAACAGGAACAAGACGTCATTTTAAAAACTAATTTAAAAAAAAGATAAAATAATTCTACAAAAATTCATTTAAAGGTTTGTGTCATTACCCAGTGTGATGCTTCGCTAAAGTAAGTTTGTATTAAATATTTGATAATTGTACCTTTTGATGGTGTCATAAAGTAAGTTACAAATTAACATGCAATTTAGTGAATACAGGAAAAAAAAGAATTGAATATAATTTTCACTTAAAAAAAAAAAAAAACCCACTAGCGAATGTATGGGTAAAACCATGATATAAATGACAACTGAGGTGAAGTTGGTTTTATATTTGCACGTTTGTTCATGTTTGAACAGTGACAACTTGTGACACGATCCCTATATTGTTTATTTGAAAGATGGTGCCAGTTTATAAAAATTTAAAACAACGCTAGTCTGCTCTGACTTTAATCATTAAATTTTGTCTTTTGACATGTCATCTGATACTTCTTGTTCTAAATGAGCCTGACTAGATTTTTTTGGTATATTAGCAATTGTTATACTGAATGATAAATTAATAGGTGTCTTTTGTTTTTTGACAGAAGAAATGATTCTTACAACCCCCCTCATTTTTGACTCATAATCTTTTAGAACAAGAGGCCTTCATGTAGGGAGTCTTTTTTTTTTCTAGGTCTGACAGGACAGCAAGTGATGCAAAGGATGCAGGTGATGCAGGTTCGTCCTCTGCATCCTCATCTGTACCAGGTAAACTTATGCTTTGCTTTAACCCTTTGGAGATTTTATTGTCAGTCAAAAATCATGAAAGTAACCATTATCACTTACAGAGTTGCCTGGCTTCTACTTCGACCCAGAGAAAAACCGCTACTTCCGTTTGTTGCCTGGACACAACAACTGTAACCCGTTGACAAAAGAGGGGCTCCAGAAAAAAGACGAGGAGAAAAAAAGATCAGCATTGCTAGCAGAGGATGATGGTCCTAAGAAGGTGAATTGGAGAAGCACTGGATATGTCCTCTAGCTATGTGCAATGTATATGTCAGTGCCATTTTAGAATCATTGAAAAGCTGCTGTAATTCTTTTAATGTTTCTAAGTTTTTACTTCTTAATTAAAAATCAAGCTAGCTGAAATAAAACAAGATA